>JAQFVV010012470.1:2028940-3228940 GCA_028023455.1 Epiperipatus broadwayi
TTCTAGAATAGACAATATTAAAAAGAAAATAGTCGTGTTATTAAAAAAAAAAAAAAAGCTAATAACATTCATCAAGTTCTCAGTTTCTCATATTCTACACAAACCCTTCATTATACCTAACCACATAAGTGTATAACAACTACTAACTAACATATTCTAGCCATATGTTAATCAGAACTTTTTATAATATTATTGTACAATTTATTCATTAACTTATCCATTATCAAAATGTAATCACTATTTATTACTAATAAAATTTTTTGTTGAAATGAAAATCACGTTTTAATTTCACGAGTTCCTGCTTTTCCTTTGCGCTTATATTAAGCACTAAGTTTTGAATTATGAAAAATTATATCTTTTTAAAAAATATAAAGATGTAGCTTTTGCTAGTTTTAAAAACTCAACTTTTCTGAAAACTAATAATTCCACCGTATTTTTATGTTGGGTGGCAAATATTTTATCTTTTTCAGCTGTCTTACTATGATTAGTAAATCAAAAACCATCAACTATAATGAGCAAATCATCCAACAATTCGATTTACTAAGATTTGACCATTTTAATATATATAATATAATAAAAACAAATATAAGAAAAAAACTTAAAATAAATGGGGGGGGGGGGGGGATATACCACGGAAATAGTTTAGTATGAAGAATTGGGGGGGATTACTAGATAAACAAAAAAATCAGAAAAAAAAATGAAGTAAGAAAATTGATAATCTCACAATTATTTTTAGTTTTAAAAATCCTTTTATTCATATGTATCACTCTTTTTTCTTGTTGTCTCTTTATATACGGTATATATTTCAGTTCCTCAATTTCTGTTATTTATAATATTGAATAAACAAAACCGAAATTAGTTTTGAATTTACTCAGAAGAGGGCAACAGTTTACGCTATTTTGGTAGTCAAGGAAACACATTAGTTAATTGCTGCAAATAAACAAGTCCTTTCTGTTTTTTTATTTTGACAATGACTAAATCTAATTTTTCTTATTTTAAAGATATGTATTAAGATTTTTAAGACCTTAAATATAAGTAATACCAATTAGTTACATTTATAGTGTTTTGATTTTGTTTAAATAGCAAAAAAAAAAGACATTAATTTATGATAGAATATACCCCCCCCCCCTCTTAATATAAAATTATGTACTTTTTAAAAAAAAAAAAAACTGGCTCAAATACTGAAGCGATTTATTTTAAAAAAAAAGATAAAACAAAAATGTGTTTTTCCTTTTTCACAATAGAGAGCAGCCGTTTGCATTACATTAAAAAATAAAAACAAAGTTAATTTACAGCTTTATTCAGTAGAGGGCAGCAGTTTGCATTACTATTGGTAGTCATGGCAAAAATATACAGCGGAAGCAATTATAAAGAATAGAGCAGCGGAAATAATTATAAAAGCAGTACAAAAATGACACAACAATAATATAAACAACAAAACAAAATATAAAGAACAATTGTAAAACAAAAATGAAAAATATCATCAACCATTATCAATCCACTGCAGGATGAAAGTCTCTCCAAGTTCAAACCATCTTCTCTGATCTTTAGCTTCACTTCCCACATCATCCCTGCACACTTTCTTATTTCATCCATCTCACTTGTGGTCTCTTTCTGTCTTTTACAATCTCTTGGAAGCGTTTTATGGAAAAAGAGGTTTGTACAAAGATATTTCAATAAGATTTAAAGATGCAAGTGCAAAACAGATTTATAGATTTATTTTCATATTCTAATAATTATGATGAAGAAAATATAGACTATTCGATGTAATAGCTTGCTTAATTTTAATAGTTACGATGAATAAGATATAGAGTAATCTAAGAGAAAATTTGAAGAAATACAAAGCAGATTGCTTAATTCTAATAGTTATGATGAATAAGATATAAGTAATTGATTAAAAAAAAATCTGATAATTTAGGGATCAACAAAATACTTTGCAAATAAAATAAATCATTTTAGATGAAGAATGAAAACATATATATATATCAAATAAAGTAGCCTAGAAAGATTGATAAGTAATAAATTTAATCTCATTTAACAATAAAAAAATAATTACAAAAAAAACCTTAAAAGATTGAAAGTTATAGAAAATGATTTAATAAGAATATGTTAATCATTAAATAAATAAAAAAAAAAAGGTTTGAATATCTCAATAATATGTGAAATTACCATTAGACAAAAACAACAATACTACAGAATTAAAAAAAAAAACTAAGAGGACTTAGTAATCTCTGGAAAAATACTACATTTGTGAGGAAATAACCAAGAAACTACCCATACAAATAAAAAACCTCACAGATATTGAAAGGTTTGTTTATTGAAAACAGAATTAAACCAATAATGATTTATAGCAGTTTATTTTAAAAAATAAAGAGAATACTAATCATATATCATTATAAGATATTAAAAAGGAAAAAAAAAACATAGAGTGATGATCTAAAAAAAGAGAAGAATATATGAAACTGAGCCAATGATATTTGCTCCTTTAAAAAAAAGAAACTTAAGAAATTAAAATTACATGGTTGAATGATATTATAAAAACCAGTATATTCACCTTCCTTTAAATAAAAGTAATCATATCACACATGATTGAAACTACCGTTAAGAAAAAAAACACCAAAAGGTAAATATTAAAATTTATCTCAGAAAAAAGTGTTATATATTTTTGTTTGTATAACTTTAATGTATTTATTAATATAACAATTGATCTGGTTATCTAATGGTATGCATCAATCATTAAATAATTCTCAAAATTTCATTTTAAAATATACAAAAAATTATTTCAAACCCTTGCACCATTCCAAAATAAGAGAATTTAATAACCAAAAAAATTCATTATTTGACTATGTCCAATTATATGATAATGGTGCAAGAAACTCAAAATGGATGTAACTGCCGAAGAAAAATTGATCAACCTACAGCTAAATTCATGAAATCCACAGCAATCAATCCAAGTCATGTGTTAGTTGCTCAGAAATATAGGATACATCATACAACACATCTTTTGACTGTTGACATAACTTGATGGTTTAAAAGTTATATGGTTAGCAGCTTCACGAATTGGCATTAATTACGATTTTTATTACTAAATCATCAGTTTTGAAAATGGACATTAATAATCAAGATAGAATTTGATGGAATATACAACCATCAATATCAATTAAGTCGATGTTTTAATTCAAGGGTAGAAAATTTGTCAAATGAATATTTTAGATTTAATCAAAAAATATATATTTTCCAAGACCATATTAATTATCTCAAGCTGTCCAAAAACTGAGATAACTACAGTATTGCAAACAAAAATGATCTATCATCATCGGTATTAATTGGACTATGTTGCCATCTTAATGGAATTTATTCTACCATCTTAAATTTAAGAACAGCATAAACTTTAATGAACCTAATTATTAGTAGTATAATGAAGCCTCTTACACTATGACAAATGAAGCCTCTTACACTATGACACTGCATATTTGAAGATTTATAACATTTTAAATGGCTATTATTTATACAAATTTTATGATTTAATACTTTTGGATAAAGTCTGTAAAGTTGATATATATATATATATTGTAGTAAGATTTAGTAAATGCTGCATTTGACTGTTAGCATAGGAAAATTGATCAGCAAAAATTACATTTTTTTTTTTTTTTGCAATTCCTATAATTATGAATAACATTTTCCTGATTGTACCATAAGTGTAAAAAAATAACTGACATTAAATTAATAGATGAACCATGGAAAATCATATGGAAATATTTCATTTAATCAAAATTAATAAATCAAAAACGATAGCATCTCAATATTTTTTGAACATGAGAAGCAGGCCATCATATGTTCGAACCCTCCAAAACCAAAATAGTGTGCGCTGAAGCTAATGATTGCAAAAGGAAGATAAAAGAAGTGTATTTTATCATCAACGAGATCAATAGACATAACACGTTTCGCTATCTCCAGAAAATGGACAAGTTAATTTACATATGCATTTATATATATTACCATTTATCAATATCAACAACAACGATTTAAAATATGTTTTGGCTATGAATATGAGGGGGAAAAAACCCAAAAGCGCTAGGCCTACATTAATTTACTTTGATTGTTTTCTTACCATCAACAGCTTCTTCACCCAGCGTGTTCAAGCGCTTGTATATACTATAGATGGATAATAATACTTGGATATGAATTTCATTATTTCCTTTTAAACAAAAAAAAACAATAATGTGGATATGAAGATTTATTAAGAAAGTAGAACACTTATCACTGAGAAAATTATCAAAAAAAAAGACTTGATTTTGTGGGTGATAAAGTTATCTATCTTGCTCATAACCTATTAAATACTGATTAGTAAATGGGCATCTACATATTACTAGCTACAAAATAAAAAAAAATCCCACATTAATGTTGTCATAAACTATCATGCACTGATCATTAAAAATCATAATTGCAATAGTGGAAGTAACTTTCACTGTAAACTCGTGTCTTTTTTTAAAACATCTAAGGTCCATCAATATTATACAAAGATTTGCTTCATGAAATATGATTATACTTAAAACTAAATACAATAAATATTAAGCATTTATTTTAAAAGTGCCATTTTAAAATTTGTTACTACCTATGAAAGATTAAAAATCACTATAAATCATTAAGTTAAATATCAAACAAAGGTTAAAAGCTTTTCCTATTGGCTTGATTTAACATTTGACAAATGTTCTTTTGAGAGAAAAAAAACTATCATCCCATTGAAAACATTTAAAATGGACTGATATTCTGACATCTCCCTCTCCCTATTTCACAAAAGCAGCTGACAAAAATATGACATTTAAAGAAATTCACATTTCAATAAAAGTATTTTGTAACTGTAAAAACTAAACACAATTTCAGTACAGTATATATAATTTATACTCTACAGATATCGAGTGTAAATAATAATACATCGTTATCGATATTGTAGCTGCACTTGTGGGAGAATAGATTATTGGTGAGCATATGTTCTTTAATTCAAAGTGATGGATTTGTTAAGCTATAAAAACTAATGTCAATGAGGCTAGCATTAACTTAACTGATAATAGGGTTCTCCAGCTTAACAGACCTCAGAATCATAACGAAATTAGGGTTATGGTACACTTAGGAAAAAAGTAACGGCAATCATGAACAATATCTGCAAAGGGTACATCCCTTTACCATCAATAATAAAGGCCAAACCATTTTTTTTAGTCAACTAACTGACATTCATCTAATCAAGGCATGACAAACTCATTCACGACCAAGGGCCACGGTAATTACTGTAAGATCAACCATGGGTCACATTACAAAAAAATGATAATTCAAAATTAAAGAAAAGGTATATATTTTTATTAACACTGTAATTACAGACATAAAATAACATACATACAAAATACAATCATGTTACAAAAATGTATGTGAGGCATAAAAGTTGTTAGTTTTTTTTTCCAAGTTTAGATTATTTAAATAAAATTATATTGTTTTTTAAAAGAAACATAGCAACATTTTTTATTGACCAAATCTTCAAAATTTAGTGAATTTGTCAAGTTGTAATTATTTTTAAAATTAATTGCAAATGCTAGTCAGTTAAAATTGATCTTTTTTATTTTTTTAAAAAAGTTGAAAATAGTTGTTCACACAAATGTGTTCTAGGAACATAGCTACAATATGCTTAATTACACATAAGATTTAGGGATTTTTTGAAATCCAAAAATCTTTCAAATTCATTTTCTAATAATTTAATTTGATTAACATATTCTGGGAATCTCAATTCTAATGATTTTGGTAATAATAATTGGCAACACTCAAAATCAGATAAATTTTCTTTTAGAATTGGTTTTTGCCAGAGTAATAATTTATCTTTGAAAACAACTGATAGTAACAAATAATGCGGAAACTACATGATGTTTAATGTCAACTGAAAAAGCTGGTCTTTTATCCATTGATCATCTTTTAATACTCTACATTCATAATTTTCCAATTCTAAAAAAATAATAACTTTATCTAGCAATTGAAGAATCACGTTATAACTTTATGAATGAAAAGCGACTATATTTCTGTACAATAAGGGTCAATATACTCACTGCCTATATTTTCTAAAAGTTTACTAAATTGACAAAAATTAAGCTTACGTATATGAATATAATAGTGCATTAAAAATATTAGCTCTAGTAGTTGTATCATGTATTGGAGCAATTTCCAGAATTCTTCAATTATTTTTAAACTCCCATTACATGGATTTCAGTTAATTCAATTCCCAGCTATATTATCAATTCTACTGGCAAGGGTATTTTGACTCAAGCATATATTTTTTGAATTTCTTTATTGGGTAGTTGTGAGTTATGCCCAATGTGGACGCTTGATGGCATTGTTTCTCTGCAAAATCACAGAAATATGCCATTTACACGGCCCAACTTACAGTCTATAGAACAGTTCTGTTCATATTAGCCATTAGCAGACCTAAATAACATTGCACGCTGTCTTCGCATCACTATGGAAATAGTGCATACTTCACATATCGCTACCATAGAATGTGAGTGTTTATGGAATTCAACTGGCCATAAGTGTTTTTATGTGCATTGGAAGTAATGATCTTACACCTTACTTGACATACTATTACATATTAATAATTGTAGGCATGTCGCACATTTCCCTACAAATCTTGAAATGTGAAAACAATTGCAAAAGGATATGTCCAAGAAGCATTTTACATAAGTCACGTGAGAAGGCATGTTTGCGGGAGAACAGCTACTAGAGTAATAAAATGGCTGTCATTGTATGTTGTTTTGGAAATCATAATCTTTGTTTCCTCAGACTAGTGTATGTATTGGCTAAAACCTTTGGATCATCAAAACCATCGTTCCCCTCCCCATATTTCAGCGCTATGCGTTGAAAGCACATTCCAGTCCTATGCACTGAAATGTATAATGTAATTAAAAATTGTAATTTAGAAAATAATGTTGGTTCGTAAATTTTTTAAAAATACTTTTAAAAATTGTCAGAGAACAAAAAGCAAAAAATTATTGGCGGTCAAAAAATTATTGGCCCGGTAACATTACATTTCATTATTTTTGCAAGCAACAATGCCATCAAGCGGCCACATTGGTCATAACTCACAACAATCCTTTATTCCATAAAGCAGACTTTCATGGCTTTAATACTATAATCACAAATAAATTCCTCTTCAGTAAACAATTTTGACTTGCTTGCAATTCAATGTGATATCAAATAACTAGTTTTCACAGCAGCTGTGTTATCTTCAATAGGTTTGGTAAATATACTTTGTTGTTTTTGAAGTATCAACTTTAATTCTGACAATTTATCTTCATGAAGTTTTTCAACATATTTGCCATGGTTTTCTTTATAAATTGGGTCATAGTGTCTTTTAATATTATATTCTTTGCAAACCACAATAGAATTACCACATATCAGTCAATTTTTTTTCTTTGAATACAAAAATATTTTAATTCCCATTTTTCTTGAAAAATGTGATACTCTTCTTCAATAATTTTTTACTCATATTGTAGGGAGCTTTGAAATTATTTGAATGAAAACTACACTTTCCAATGTAGGATAGAAATGATGATTAGAATCTGAAGTCGAAAATAGTAATTCATTTAAAATAATAATAACAATGGAAGAATGAATAACAGTATCTACTTTCTCATTCACTGTATTCTGTATATGTATGTAAAAGTTGCATAGTAGATTGACAAATATTTCAATTCTTAATGGAAATATTAATTTTTTGAATTGTTTTATATTTATTTAATTCAGAAATGTATTCATAATTTTAATTTTAAAAAAATCCAGTATTGTTAAAGATTAAATTACCATATTGGTTACCATTTTTGTCGAATTGCAGAATACTCAACACTGAGCTGGATGTGAACCATGGATCTCGTGTTTAATATGCCTAATCTAACTAAACCAGACTAATTTGGAAGTTCTACCTTAAGCCATTGGATAACAAAGTGGGTTGACTATGGGCTATCTACCTAAGGAAAAAATTCTAAGACTTTTTGCAACTGAAAGAAAATTTCATAATTCATCAAATTTGGATTTGAAATCCAAGATCAATAGCGTGACATTGCTAACTACTCAGTCACAAAACTTAGAAGCATATTTCTTAAATCAACACAGTTATCACTTAATCATTGTAAAATCATATTATATATATATAAAACGTAACTCTAATAGTGCATATAAAAGCCCAAAGCTTTACAGCTGTTCAAAATAAACAATTCATTGTTACTTCTACTTTTCAATCTCTTTGTGATGATACATGTATTAAGGTCCATATGGCTTAAATCTCACTAATTTAGCTAATATTTCTTTTGGCATTGTAAACAATGTTTTATAAATGTGGTAAATTCAAAGTCAACTTCTGTAATGCTTATTCAATAATATTTAAAACTGTGGGGTCCAATAAACTTCTTTTCAACTTTGTGTACTGCAACAATCTGATTAAGAATTATTCATCAATACTGAACCTACATGCCCAATCTGCCAGCAGTAAGATAACATTGCCTTTCTAAATCATGCATATTACTTTATACTGAGAAAATCATGCTGATCAAAACATTGCAGTACACTTTATATAATAATATATTCTGACGCCCATTAATTGCAAAAAAAAAAACTTTAAGAAAATTTAAAAAAATATTATGTTTTTGAATTGTTTATCATTGATACATGAAGCAAAATCTATGTTTTCAAAAAAGTTCAATAAAGAAATTTGTACATTTTCATACTGGATGTCACTAAAGATATCTTCCACAGCATACCACACTCTTGAATGTTGTTTAATGTTAAAATCAACCTTCATAATGTAATGAAAACATCTTCAATCTTCCTGTAAGACAACAATATCATTTAATAAAACTTCTCTCATAAGCCCTTCAATATCACATTTTTTCCTTCTTCATATGTTTGATGGCCATTAATTTATAGAAATTTATCATCAAACTCTGATGAAAATAATTTAATATATTAGCGCATACCAGTAGCATAAAATTCTCAAACAAAAAATTATTTCCAAAACATGAGATCATATAGAATGCTATTAATTTGCAATGCATAATAAAGCATGATCTTGCACAGTGAACATACTCCTCACTGACGAAGGCCACAAGCTAGAAACTAGTCTGGGGATATTGGATGAGTAGGCACTAGATGGGGATTTTATGCACAAGCCTTCTGGCATCCACTGATTACTCTAGCTTGCTGTGTGTGGCAATACATATAGTGAGTTTTGCCTGTTTTAACAACAGTTATACACAAGCATAAAAAAGTGGTGGTCATGTGATGTTTATCAGCTTAAAACCAATCCTGCCTAATAGGATAGTGATGGCTATGGTTATTAGAAAACCAAAGACACCAAAATGTATGGGTACTGAATTGAGTTCAGACCCATATGACTGTATAAGCTAATGGGCTTGGATTGAAAGGTGTTTTCAGTTTAAGACTCATAATTTTGTAGTTAAGTGGAGATAAAAGATGTTTGCTGGAGGATTGCATTAGATAATAAGATCTAGGTGCAGTGCTCGTAGATCCAAGGCTCCTCCTCACTGATGAAGGCCATAAGCCAGAAACTAGTCTGGGGATATTGGATGAGTAGGCACTAGATGGGGATTTTATGCATAATCCTTCTGGCATCCATTGATTACTTTATGCTGTGTGCGGCAATACATATAGTGAGTTTTGCCTGTTTAACAAAAGCTATATAATGTATACACATATGTATATACATGTATAAAATGTGTACAACATATATTACATAGGTTTGTTTAGATACTTTATACATATTGTGAACAAACAAAAAAATTAAAAGATGGAAATTTACAATTTTTCTTTATTAATTTCTAATTTTTTAATATTTTCTATTTATCCCAATCACAGACAAATAAAACTGTAGATATGGAAATAATAGATGTGGAAGAATACTATATAGATATTACACAAATTTATAAGTATGAATTTTTTTAGTAAGTAACTAACACTTTTCAATAAATGCATTAATGATTATTAATGAAATTATCTCATTATTTCACTCTATGTGTATTGATTTCTTGTACAGAAGTTGTTTTTCTTTATTTTTTATTAATATTTTACTAAAATAACTATGTTGGCTATACCTAAACAGGATAATGTTTGTGGTATTCATATCAAATGGGAATACATCATTTCAAACAGTAGAGGAGAAAGACCCAATAAACTAACCTATTATAGTCTCAGTGGGAAATTCAAATAAAGGCCAAATATCTTTTTTCTTACAAAACAAAAAAAAGCAGGCTTATGATTTTTCCATCAAATAGCAAATTTACAATCTAGCTAACTATCTAATATTGGTTTGTTGATAATGTCCAGTAATTCTGAACTACAGGAGACAGGTTTCAGATTAATCTCGGGTGGTCAAAATGTTAATTAGTTATTGACTTTTACATATGTTTATTTAAGAAATTACTAATGTGAAATTTATTACTGCATTTTTTTTTTTGGTTAATATCATTATAGTGTAATCAAAACAAGTAATTAGACTTAGCATGGTGTAAAAAATAATTGAATAGCTTTACTGCTTGGGAGTTCATAAGAAGTTCAAATGTAAGAAGTGCTAGAATTGGCATTGATCCAAGAACCTTACATACCAGAACCTGATATTATATTTCAAAGAGAAACTCATCTTCATAGATAAGACAAACTATGCAAATAAGTAATCGAATTGTTTCATTGCTCCAATGCTGAGGCTCTCACATTCCAGAGTCTGGTGATGCAGAAACATAGTCATCATCATCATCAACCATTATCAATCCACTGCAGAATGGTCTCTCCAAATTCAATCCATCTCTGATCTTTAGCTTCTCTTCTCCACATAACCCCTGCATTTTCTTATTTCATCCATCAATCTCACATGTGGTCTCTTTCTGGGTCTTTTACAATCTCTTGGAATCCAGTTTAAGATTTCAATTGACCATCTATTATCATCTCTTCTAGCAATATGGCCAGCCCAACTCCACTTCAGTCTTAATTTTTTCAATGAGGTCAGTAACACCTATTTGTTCTCTTACCCATATATTGTGTTTTCGATCTCTTCTTGTTAATCCTAACAGCATCTTTCCATACTTCTTTGAGTGGTCTGAAGTCTCTGCATTGCTCTTCTATTACTCTCAGATCCATAAGTAAGAACTAGTAAAACACATTTATTAAAAACTTTCCTTTTCAAACACATAGGCATATTTCCTTTTAGTATCAAGTTATTTCTATCAAAAACACTCCAATTAAGTTTAATTCTACGATTAATTTCATCCATTATGTTTCTATCTGCATTAATAATCTGACGAAGGTATTTGTAACAGTTAACTCCTTCTAACTCATCATAATCAATCTTTATTTTCATATTTTGAGAAAATCCATTGAACATTACTTTAGTCTTTTTAACATTTATCTTTAGACCAAGAGTGTATTTTTGAGATAAAGAATAGTTAGTTATTGTCATTAATTACTAAATTCCGAAATGTTTCATCAGGCTATATATCATTTTAAAATTACTTCATGGATTAAATACGGTAGATATACAACTAAATTACTTCAACTATAAAGGAAAAGCAACTATTTAGCTCCCTGAAAATATTAGTCATAATCCAGGCTACTGAATCACAGCACCATGCTGTCTACCTTTGCCGTACAATGAGATTACTGTGTAAACCTCAGCACAAAACCAGTGCCGAATAATGTATTTTACATTTTATAATCCTATTTATTTATTTTTTTTATAATATTCTTTTTTCCCCAAAAAAAATTTCCAGTATGTATTTGTATCTATTTTATACATTCAGAGTTCTTCTAAGAGATAAAATTAGCAACAAGAGCTGAATGAGAGAGATTATTTTTACTTATTTTCGGTAAATTTTAATTAAAAAATTGTTTTTCTTCCCCCAAATCGATTTTAATTCAGTTTCCATTTATTCAACCTTTTGTTTATTAAAAGCAATTCGGCTAATGCGTCTGTTTTTAATCTGTGTTTACAGTTTCACTTAGTTTTAAAAATAGCACCTAACACTATAAGCCGACCTACAAACAGATTCTCAAAGAATGCAGTATCCTCTTTTTATACACAACCACTAGAAGAAAGATAGCGCTAAGATCTCCCTTTCACGTGTGATTTTCTTTTACCATTAACGCCAGCCAAAGAAATACACCTATCAATTACACAGCGGTTTTAATCAATTATCTCAACTGCTGATGCTACACATTCAACGACGATTCCTGGAATTCATTTAAAATGAATTAAAAACTGGACGCATTAACTTCAAATCGAGTTTAAAATTTCTAGATAAAAATACACAATATATTACTTATAATAAAAGTATGACTAACTGCATATATAAATCAGGTTAGTGAAGTATAGTTAGATCACACACATCCATCGTACCTAGGACCTGGCATTCAAAGCAATATGAAAGTTAGAATTTTTTTCAATAACTGAAGGAGCAAAATTAAAACTATTCCTTTAGATGCCTCACTCATAACCATTTCAATTATTATCCAATTAGGTATAATTATATGTTGGACTATTTTCATTAGTTAGAATTAATTGTTAAATGCTTTCAGAAAAATTCAAATTTCATTTAAATTTTTCAAATATATTAAACTGTTACTAGCAGCACATAGATATATTAATACAAAACACAATGTTACTAGTAGTCTTAGTCTCCTCTCTCTAGCAACTGGAGAGGGGAATAATACAACTCTAAATGTTGAGTTGTAGACTAACCTATGTATTATTACCAGCAAATGAATATATTTGAAAAGTTTAAATAAAGTTTGAATTTTCTATAAAAAAAAACATTTAATAATTAAAAATAGATGATAGGAATAATCCAACATATAATAAATAAAATGCCATCAAGACAAACTTTCACACAAACATCTAATTACTATTTGGTAAATGTGTATCTAATATTATTTAGAAGGTATATGAGGAAGGTGAACTACAGAAATTCATACACTCTGAGTGAACTATTTGAGTCTTGTTTTTATCTGCTAAACAAAAGTTATTTGTGAGTGACTAAATAATATAGTCGCAACAAAATCCAATATATAATACCATACTGATGTTACTCTCCAAATCTCTTCACAAAAACAAATGGACAATACTCAGCCAAGACAATTACTGGGAAGAGAGTTTTCATGGTTTTCTTTATTTTTCCAATAATAATTTTAAAAAAAAGATACTCATTTACCAACCAATTATTGGAGAACATTAAACATCATATGATCACCATTTCTTATGCTTGCACATAACTATTATTAAAACAGGCAAAACTCTCCATATAGTAGTGCCACTCAGAGTAATCAATGGATGCTAGAAGGCATGTGCATAAAATCACAAGCCAGAAACTAGTCTGGGGATATTGGATGAGCAGGCACTAGATGGGGATTTTATGCACAAGCCTTCTGGAAACTACTGATTACTCTGGCTGGCACTGAGTGGCCCTACTGTATGTAGAGTTTTGCCTGTTTTATTGGAGAACATGTTTGGTAGAAGGCTGCGTGAATTTAAACATAAGCAATCTAATATGGAGATACATTTGGTGATAAAAAGGAAAGTTTAGAGCAAAAGTAATGACTTAATTTACATACTGCTGAGAGAGAAATCTTGGACTGATCAATTAAAATAAAACAATTAGGATTCTACATAATTTATATAGGAGTGAAAAGTAATAAGATGAACAAAAAATCCAGTTGTAGTATTCTGTTGCTTTAAGAGAGTTAATTTACATATGGTTCTCTAATTATAATAAAAAATATAGTCAGTTGTTTGGAAAGTTGTATGACATTCATCCATGAAAGGCAAAACATAATTCCATCCAAATGACCGAAGATAATTTTTTTTTATTCTTGGGAGATAATTTGGGAATTTCTAGTTGAGTCCATAACTAATATCAATTTCTCAGGATATATAATTCTATTTTTTTAATTATTTCTTATTTCCATGTATCCACATAGAAAAATAGAAGTTTCTGCAATTTACATTTATTGCAAAATATATGATGAGGACAGTTTTGTAAAACTGGTCAATGTTAAATTTTTTTATCAACAATAATTTCCATTTGAGCTTACCTATACCGTGTACATTTACCTCATTCGATGAATTAGTTATTATAATACGTATATGCGCACATTTTGACAAATGTCTAAGCACATAATTGTTTTTCGGACACCCCCCTCTTTCTTTGCAGGAATTATTTATAAAAGATAAATAATGTATACAGTATTCTTTAATTAACAAATAAATTATTTTTTTAAAAAAAAAAAAAATACTACTAATCGTATACTGAGAAAATGGTAAATGATTGAATATGAAAACGAATAATGCTGAACGAATAAAGAATTTAACGAACAAATTTCATGAAAGGAATATCACACTCTATATATAATTATCAAGGATACTGGCATGGAAACCGAACAAATGTAAATTATTCTATTCCGCATAGAGGTCGCTAGAATTTTAAAAGTGAAGAAATAATTAAAGATAAAATCAATAATTTGCAACTAAGTGCAGTAAATATTCCTTCATTATAAAGCATTTAAAGATCTACCAGAAGTTGACATGAAATGTACTATTTTTGAAATAATGCTTTAAACAAATTAATATATATATAGAATTTATTTAAAATACAGAATACGAAAAAAAAAGCAAAACGTAACATTATGTAAGATCTACATTAAGATTATACACCAGTATAAGAGTATAATATATGTCGTGTACACATAACTAATAAATATGAAAGGCAACATTTGAAAAGAAATGATCCAAATTGTATTAGGATCAGCAATTAAACCATGTCGGTATGGGTATGTAGAAACAAATGGCTGAAATTGTTCAGAAAAGAATCTAGCAATCAGGAGAATAAATATATCTATAGAAAAAAAAAAAATCATGAAGATTGAAAGTTTCATCCAAAGATGTAACGTGTGTGAATCAAAAGAAAGAATATGTTAAAGAGAAAATGTGAGATCTGAGTTATTTTTTGAAGTGCCAATGTGAACCTATATTTACATTTAATCAGAATTTACAAAAGCCATTTATCTTTAACCATTAATCTATGTATGTGTTCTCTGCCAGAAGGTGGGTAGGATAACTAGGCAAAAGAGTATTAAGATCAAGTGATAATCTATAATTACCATCAATGGTAGAGTTACAGTGCTTGCTATACCTTAACACAAAATGATTCTAGCCTCTAAATATTTAAACTAAGTTGATGAATATATAAACTGAGAAATCAAAATAATGAGAAACCTCATCAGATTAGCATTATATGCTTTAAGTAAAATCGTAAGAAGATTGCTAGCCAGTAGAAACCATCTTAAATAAAGTAATGTGATAAATATATTGAGAGAAGTTTGTGTGTGTGTGAGTGTATGTGAAAAACTGCAAACATATTTTAATCTATCTTTATTTGTTATTTGAACAACAAAAATTTTAAGAAATGATCATTTGACCAGAAGCCATTGCTGATTTATAACCCAGTGAGATGAAAATGTTCAATCTGCTTGAATTTAATAAAATAATAGTACATATCTCTAAACACTAATGTATAGAGACTGAACATTGTGGAATCTATTTCTATGCCATGAAATCAACTTCATAATTTTAAAAAGAATCAAATTGTTGGTACCTGGTCAGCAGAAGTACCAGACTAAAATTCTGATGCATTTAAATGATTCAAAATCAAGAGACTCAGGAATGATGATGGCAATCACTAGTGATGGGATAATAAAATTTGTTAAAATCAAATATTCTTAAATTCTTTGCTTAATAGAAGAAAAATACGAACATAACAAAACATTGCAACCAAAGACGGTTACAATTCATTACAGTGATAGAACACATCTGAAAAATCCAGTGTCGAACAAAAACAATCAATCATGATTTTCAAACATGAAACATTTCTAATAATTGAAAAAAGCTAAAGAAGATGTGATGTCCTCAATTGCATGTTGACCTATCTAAATGTCATCACTGTTATGCATCAACACAAACTACTCAAAAACTATTTGTTAAAAGAGCTTGGGGAACAAATATAAAATCAATGCCATTCCTGAATGAACATTTATTTTTACTTCTTAAATACATGCTGTTATTAAAATCTGAAGATTAGGGAACCAAAAGAAGATGGCTTTCAACAAAAATTCAATTACAAAAAGCATATACAGATTTATTATTGCAAGCAAAAAAAAATTCATATTAAAACAGAATTTTTAAAAAAAAGAGAGAGAGATGAGTTCTGCATTATGTTAATGTTGTTTTTTATTAAGGGGCAGATGAGTAACCAAAAACCCTTTAGATAGAGGAAAAAATATCTAAAAAGTAGAAGACCACAAAATGAATATGATAAATCTCAAGTTTTTTAATAATGGTTGAAGATTATACAGTTTTCTTGATACATTTTTAAAAATGAGAACTAAAATATGACAACCAGTCTGAGAGAAGGCAATTGGTTACATTGATGGAAATTAGAGATATACTGATGATATATTATGATTAAAAGTAAAAAGACCAAAGGTTAAAATAAGTAATATAGCTAAAGAATGCAAAATTTATAATAAAAATAAAACTTAAGACAGCTTGTAGGTTTTCAGATTATTCATCATCAATAAAGAATCATCGATCATAAGATTTCTCATAGGCTAACTCTTGGAAGAAGACAGTTTAAAGAAAAACACAAAAGAAGGAACCGTTCTTTATAAATAAAATCAATTATTCCAATTATAGTAATTTCCATGATTCGCTGGATATGAAAGTTGAACAAATACTGATACTTTTGAACTATGGTGTTGTCAAATATTTTTAACAATACATTGGACATGTAATAAACCTCAGTTTTTAATTGAAGTCCAAAGAAATATTAAAATTACATCAATATAAAATGAAGCAATCATCATCGGAAGAAATGTAATACTCAGAATAAATGAGAATCAACCAGTGAAAAGCTGGAAAGAATCAGTTATCATAACCCTGATTAAATTATTGAACAATCTAAGAACCAAACAAATACAATTTATGTAGTTGTCTTGTAGTTATACATAATTTTGACAACTTCTTACATATTAATAATCTAAAATTCTACAATCACACATAGAGAATAAGATTAAACTTGCAATACGCAAACAAATGATCAAGAAAATCTGAACGTCGCCATATTGTGATGCTATTTTTTACTATTAGATGGAGTAATACTAGATAACAGTGTAAAATGGTATCATAAATCAATATTTTAACCAAAGTTTTGACTTTAATTAACAGTTTTGTTTTGTAAGATTCCAAATGTCCTGTAATTATAATTATCTATAATCATGCAAAGAAAATATCAAATCCTCTCCTCAATAACTGGCCTACTTAGAATTACTAATCTATAATATTAGATAGTTCTCCATTAAAAACATCAAAATGATTCCATGATGCGGGTTTACAAAACATAATCATTTGATGCATATCGACAGAGTAAGTAAATTATAATAAACATTAGTAGAAACTGTGATGGAAAAGATATACTGATGATCTTAAAGGATATTTCAGCTAAGAATATGAATACTGTATTTCTAAAGAACAGAAGAAATGAAAGCAGTTTAAGAAAATGCTCTCAATAGATGGACAAGCTTTTCATCTATTGGAACTTTTGAACAAAGACAATTAGGATATTCATGATTTATTTAAAAATCAATAATAACACTCATGATAACATATTTATTGTGCAAATACACTTATCCCATTAAACGAGAGAATGAACTACATTTTCTGCTAAGACCATAATAGGTAAACAATCAGTAATAGTCATAAACAAATCAAATATTTTGAAAAGGCTACAAAAATAATAACAATAATAAAGCTCTACTATAATATAAACTTAGATCAGTTTAATTTAACCTTATCTATGATAACAAATTCAATTGCAAGCCAATTTATTCTATTTTCTGTTTAACCCTTTGAGACCGAAAACCGCTTGTTTACGCATTAAAAAAAGTTTACAATTTCGACCGCAATAGCGTGCAAACCGTATACGTCACAGTTACGCTTTTTTTTTCTTTCTCTCCGCCATTTTTCTATCTTTTTGTACGTCTAAAAATTTTTTCTGTGCGATGAAAATTAGATTTTTTATAGCAATTTTTGTAAAGTACATTATTAAAATTTTGTAATTTTTTTTATCTTTCTAGATTTTATCAACCGATAAAAAAAATATACGGAGAAAACAATTATTTTCGCCGCTAAACGTAATTACGTTTATAACGAACTTTTCTGTTGATGTGTTTGATTTTGAGGTTTCGTATTCCCCATTACCTGTAAGTATTCAACATTCATCATTATCATCTCCCACTAATATATAATAATTGCTTGTAATTCCTTTGGGTTATTTATTTTATTTTATTTACTGTTTTTATACATTTCATTGTAGATAAGTTTTTATTCATTTTATAGCATACTTTGCTATTATGGTTTGCTATATAATAATGCATAATTTAACTCACTCTTACCCTCATGATATTCCAATAATGTAGTAATTATTTTTTACATGCATAACTTAGAATTTACTACGTTTTTATTCATTTCATTGTAGATAACTTTTTATTCATTTTATAGCATACTTTGCAGATAACTTTTTATTCATTTGATAGCATACTTTGCTATTATGGTTTGCTATGTAATAATGCATAATTTAGCTCACTCTTACCCTCATGATATTCCAATAATGTAATAATTATTTTTTACATGCATAACTTAGAATTTACTACATTTTTATTCGTTTCATTATAGATAACTTTTTATTTATTTGATAGCATACTTTGGTATTATGGTTTGCTATGTAATAATGCATAATTTAGCTCACTCTTACCCTCATGATATTCCAATAATGTAGTAATTATTTTTTACATGCATAACTTAGAATTTACTACATTTTTATTCGTTTCATTATAGATAACTTTTTATTTATTTGATAGCATACTTTGCTATTATGGTTTGCTATGTAATAATGCATAATTTAGCTCACTCTTACCCTCATGATATTCCAATAATGTAGTAATTATTTTTTACATGCATAACTTAGAATTTACTACGTTTTTATTCATTTCATTGTAGATAACTTTTTATTCATTTTATAGCATACTTTGCAGATAACTTTTTATTTATTTGATAGCATACTTTGCTATTATGGTTTGCTATGTAATAATGCATAATTTAGCTCACCCTTACCAGTTGCTCCACATCATCATCATCAGTTATTTTGAAATTGATTTTGCTCATGCATTTATATTTTCAACAATTTGCAAACTGTCTTCAAACTATCCACTCTGTTCTGTGAAACTAACAAGGTGAAAAAAATAAATACCTCACAATGCTGAATCAACAGTCATCATCATCTCCCACTCATATATAATAATTGCTTGTAATTCCTTTTGATTATTTATTTTATTTTATTTACTATGTTGTTATTCATTTTATTTTAGAAACAAATTTTTAAATTATTTATTTGCATATTTGGCAATTATGATCTGCCATGAAATAATGCATAATTTATCTCGCCCCACCCCTGATTTTTCAATAATATAGTCATTATTTTTTACCCCCATAACTTAGAATTTACTAAAGTTATTACTGTTATTTTTTTTTTGATCCTCACTAAAACCTTGCATTTCTAATAGATATCCCGCATAGAGGGCCTAGAAAAACAACTGCTTGCAAAAATAGAACACATAGAGTGTCAAGCAGAAAAAAGAAATTGAAATGGTCACCTTTTGCCACATTACACCAACAATCTGTAACTCAGGTAGGTCATGTTATATATTATTTTTTTCTGCATTTTATGACGAATGTGATGAAGCTGTCTATGAAATTGTCATTTTAGGCTATATCTTTCAAAATTGAGAGTTTGTGAACCAATGTAAAAATAAAGATATATAAAATGTGAAAAATCTCCTTTCTTTAATTATTTTTTTGTGGTAATGACTATTTTATCAGCTTCATTACATTCTTTCATATTTGCACTTTCTAAAAATGTATATATATTTGTTATTTATTGTAATAAATTAGACATTTCATTTAAAATTGTATGTCCTGTAATTTTTTCTGTGAATTCAAAATGGCCGTTCAGGTCACATTAAGTAGACATTTGGCATAAACAGAATTCCATGTATCAAGGAAATTATAATACTTTATTAAACTATTATCTGAGTGGTAAAAACCTGTTCTGATATGATGTGATACAATGCACTGTGGAGTCTCCTTTTTCAGAGTCAGGAATCTCTCGCCATGATGCCCAGAGAAACCTGTTAGCCACCTTACCTTCCCTTTCCATTCCTCACCCTTGGTTTTTCCCATATTCTTCCCTAACCTGCTCCATCCCATTTCTTCAACATAATCTTTGTCAATTCCCATGTCATTTATATCTAAATCCCCCTTATCTTTCCCCAAACTCAGCATAAAAACCAAGAACTCATTTTTTGTATAATCACTTTGTTTCTATTTATTCTCCCAGACTTCATTACTTGTACCCTTTCTGCTTACAGGAGTTTACATTCAATTAACAGATGCCTAATATTTTCCATACCTTCCTTATATAACTTGCAGATTAAATCATCTAAATTTTTCCATTTATGTGTATATTCCCTTGTTGCTAAAGATCCTGCTCGAACCTTAAACAGTACACTACTCTCCTTGCTATTATCATAAATTAACTCACACCAAATATTCTGCTTACTTCTATATATATTTAAACTCTTTTTATTCTCCATACTAGTTCTCTAACTCTCTAACTCCCTATTTTCTATTAATCCATCTATTCTTCTATCCCATTCCTTGCCACTATAACACTCAACAATTCTCCTAACACAATCATTGTATAAGTATACTGACATAAATTCTTTATCCAAATCTTCTGCATACCATACTACCTTTCTCACCCATCTAGTTGCCTGCCCTTTATTCATAACCCAATTAAATACTATTTTGGCTATTCTCTTATTTTGCACAACAGTGACTTCTATCTTCAGTTGCAATGGCATTATGCCTAAAATAAATGCTGGACATATAAAATCTAGAATAGTAAGATCAATAATGAATAAAAACAATTATCAATTGAAGAGACAGCATAGAATTTATTGGGAAATTCTAATCAAACACTTGTATGAATAGATACAGTGAATCTTACATATCAAACCTTAGCAATCAAGTTAAAAGACAAAGATGTGACTTTTCAAGCAATTAAAAATAAAACAAATACAGTACTAGAATTCAAATGCTGTTCAACGTAAGTACTGTGTTCAGTTTGTTATATATCCAGTCCTCTACTTGCATAAATCTGACTTATATAAATCCAGATTCAAATAATTTTTGGAATGTATAAAGTGAAAAAAAAGTGAAAGTATAAAACACTCAGCCATCAGTTACTACTTGTTTCATGCATGGATATATTTTGTGATATTACTATAGTACTTATTTTCATTTGTTAAATGTTCATATTCCACAACTTAGGTGATGCTAAAAATTCAATTTATGTATAATTTGATTTCAGTTTTTAAAAAAGTCATGGGAGTGACCATTTTCTTAAGTCAAGAACTGCTTGTATTTACTTTGCAGATAAGATTTTTGCAAGACAAATAGATTTGCTCATGGTTTCATACAATTCTCCTATTGAAAGCACAAAATGGACGATATTTGACTATGTGATCAATGGTTTGCATTTGTCACAAGTTTTTTTTATTTTTTATTAAGTAAATGTGAATATATAGCAGCCCTCTTAGGCTCCATTTGCAAAATAGAATACCTTTGCATATTAAACTCTATATCTCAGCATCAAAAGCAGACTATTAATAAACAAAAAACGCAACATATAGTTATGTAAAAATATATTAATTATACTGAATATCAAAATATTTCTTTACATATCATGTGACCACAACTGAATATTTCTAAATACATATCTCTTTAAAGTCAACCCTCTTTATGGCATATCTAAACCCATCACTGGATCATTAATAATCAATTCTTTATAATGAGGTCTAGATGCACCACAATTCTTAAAAGCCAATGCCAAACAGCAAGATCTCTATGCATGAATGAAGACTAATATATCCATCACTAGCAAATCTTGTACAGAAAATCCCTATGTACACCCCATGACTTAAAATCTAATCTTATACACACAGCATGACTTTAAAACCAATTCAATTCATAGGAGACCTCTGTCCTCATCACAAGTCTTTCAAAAGTCTGTTCTACATAAAAACCTTCATATTCAATATAAACTTCCAATGCTAAACTGGTGTCCTTAATTATGAAAATGAATGCATTATAATAGGTCAAACAGGATATAAACAACTTTATTTTGATATAAATATGTAATTAAATCAGTCTGATTTTGAGACATTAAAGTTATTTTTTCTTTCCTCTTAATTAAATCTCACTAATCTGCTTCAATAAATAACCTTTTAGGTGAAGAATAGAATATCAATTGTAAAATATAAAAATTAAAAATAATACATTAATAACAATTATAGAAACAAATATGCTAAAATAATTATTTACTTATTTTTCTAGAACTAACATTTCTACTAAACTAATTTTAAAATATTGATTATTCTTATTAAATTCTAACTATCAAAAGCTCTTTATATTTAATGAGGCTGAATTAATTTTGGTGTGGTCAAATTTTAACTGCAATAAATATCAAATCATTCTGTAAAATGAAAAAAATAAATGGCAAGATTACATTTGAAAAGCATTAATAATAAAAAAAATTTAGATTCAGAAAATGGTTTCTAAATTCATAATTTCAAACGATAATCTAGAATTCACTTATTTGAAGTTGAATACATATAAGAATATTTCCAACATTTGCAACTTAAAACTGTCAATCTTCACAGGGCATAGACTGTTTAGGGACTGTATAGCTGAAATACAAGCCTCTGATAAATAATAGCCAATCAGGTGAGAGTGGCAATATAAGTTAAGCCTGCAGTCTAGATGTGCTAAATAACTTCAAATCTCCAAACATTCTAAACATCTAGATTAGGAGTTGGCAAACAGCAGCTCATGAACCAAATGTGGATCTGTCTCCAATCTCATGGCTCTTTTTATAATAAACATAAATATATTTTTTATTTCCTCTTGTAATTTGTAAATAAATATTTTAATGACTCTAAACGAGGGGAAATGTACATTACAGTGTCGTTTCTTGAATTCAACCTTATTATAGAACAGTAATTATTGTATATTATGAATATTTAAATATTAGAAATTTATGAATAAATCAAACTGTCAAAGTAATTTTATGCTTTTATTGATTTATTTTTAAGAGAATTTTTATTTTTGTTAGATCATATACAGATTCTATTATGTTCTATTATTAAAATAAATGTTCAAATAAGTCCACAGTCATTCAGAAAATCATATTTTTCACTTCTTTCCTTGAAGGTCTTTAAAATTGCTCTTTATTTAGAAAGTTGGTTGACCCCTGATCTAGATCGTTCAAAATGGTCAACATTTGAGATAAATGAATTTTCAAACTCAGACCATCAATGCATCAAAACTTACAATATTTTAATTTCAAAGAATTTCAACTTTAATATTTGTTTTAGAATATTTATTCTTCCAAAATATCTAACTGTAAATTGTATTGCAAAATTCTTTTAGGTGATAAATAACAAATATTAAAAATGAATCTGCAGCTATAAATAATACCACTAATAATTTTTGTTGGGATTTTATGTGAAGATAAAATGGAAACTAAAAAAAAAAAGTAAATGAACTAAAATTTATTTTTACAAAATAATGAATTTAAAGAACACCGTATATTTTGAATGAAACCTTATTTCCCCAAGTTCTTCCCCAATCCCCTCAATTAAGCTTTTCTTCAGCTTCCCTTTTGCTATTAATTTCTTTCAAATAAATTTTAGTACTTCAGAAAACTCCCAAGCAATTACCAATGAGTTACTATTCATTAATTTATGATTTTCCCAAGTATAGAACCTCTATTTTAATTTCTAAATTGTCATCATGCTGATTTTGAACATGCATTATTGACTTTTTCATTTCCAGTTGTCTTAATTTTTCTGTTGGATACAGAAATTATAATATATAAAATATTTCCAATAAATTTTCATACATCTCATCTTTTAAAATTTTATTTTTATATTCATCAAAATTAATATCTCACAAAGAAGTAAAACATTAAATTATTTTGATTAATTCTTTGTAAAGTTGATCTATTCTATTTGAATAATTCATTTTTCACTTTTTATTTTTAATTAATTTAACCAAAAAAAATTTCCAGCAATGTGAACACTACAAAAACTTTTTCAAATAGTGAAGAAACTGTTAAATTATTTTAAAAACTTTTAAACTTTCAAATTATCGTTAAAATATTTGCAAGTTTTTCAACATTCTCATCAAACCGCAAAAAAATTTGAGAGGTTTCAAATTGCTGTACTGCAACTATTAACACTTTCAAATTTCTTCAAATTGCTGTAAGCTTTCAAATAATTTGAAAAACTTTGAAAGTGTAGTCACTTTAAGAGAACTTTTTTCAATTCAAATTTAAAATTTTTAATAAGTTTTCAAATGAGAGTTTTCAAAACTGTGCACATTTTCTTATAAGAAGATGAGCCATCTGTGTAATAAAAAATAAATATGCACATTTCTAGTAATTTATTAATAATTGGGTAGCGAACTATCATATTTTGTTAATTTGCTGTAATCTCTTCTTTTCTGTAAAATTTGCTTAAAGAGCAATTGAAAGCAGGTAATTGTTTTTATTTTTCGATTAAATTTCACGTGATTTAAGTGCATAATTAGACTTTTTTTTATTTTTTCATTTAAATTTTTTTAAATATTATTTTGTGTCCTAAAATTAATAAGTGACTGAAAACAGGAACTCTTAAAAAAGCTACAAACTAACTTTGAAAATCAATGCATTGAGTCGCCAGCAAGTATTTCGAAGCAGCATGGTGATTTAGAAGCACAAGGTGATAAACATGTAGCGACTGATAGACCTGCTATGGTAAAAGATAAAGTTAGCATTATTTAAAAAGCTCAAAACATCAGTGTTCCATCTAAAATGAGGAAATATTATGATAAATACTTGTAATACAGGTTTTCATTCATGGGAGATGCGTTGTTTATGGAGAGAAACATCTTTATTAATGTGCCACTTACAGGCAAAACATCCAATATATGTAGAAAAAGATGTCAGTTCTTTTCCAGTGACTATTAAGCAGCCCGAATCAAAGACAATGAAAATGCAGTTGAAGTATCATACAGAATAAGTTACCGTATTGCTAAAAAGCAATAAAAATCATATGATTGCTGAAAATTTGATATCTTCATGTATCAAAAATGCTGTTCAATGTACTTTCGGTGATGACCTTGTCCAAAAAATTAACAATATTTCATTCACTAATAATACAATTTCTTGGCTAATTAAGGAAATGTCTGGTGACATTGAAATTGAGAGAATAAAAAAAGAGCCTTTCTTTTCTACACAGATGGATGAAAGCACTAATGTTTCCATTTTGTCAATTTTATTTATTATTGCAAGATATTTAAACGAACCCCGTTCAGAAAGATGCATAAGCAAGAACATATTCAATGCCATACAAGATTATTTTTGTAAAAAATAAATTGATTGGACCAATTGCTGTGGTTTGTATGGATGGTGGAAAATCTATGTCCATATATTATACAGACTTATGCGGTCCTTGTGACCAAATCTCTGCCACAATCATTGAAGAAGATACTCAGTCAATCTGTAAAAGTTGTTAATTTTATTAAAACTATTTCAACAAACTCCAGACTATTCGACTCTTTATGTAAAGAAATGGACAGCCTCAATACAACATTGCTTTTTGCACTCTGAAATGAAGTGCCTTTCACAAGGAAAAGTACTCAAAGGATCGTTTGAATTTTGACAAGAAGTGCAAGGTTTTTTTTGAAAACCCATCATTTTGAATTAAGTTCTAAGTTTCATGAAACTGAATGGCTTCAACAACTTGCATACTTATCTGATATTTTTTCAGAAATAAATAAACTTAACTTAGGATTACAGAACAATTCCATACCCATTTTTATAATGTCTGACAAAATCAAGGCTATGATTAAGAAATGAGATTTTTTGGGGATGTTATATTGATAAAGAGCCGTATGAAGTTTTTGACACTTCACAGTTTTTTTATCTGAGAGTAAGCTGAAATTGTCAAAAGAAGTAAAAATTAGTAAAATAGCTCACTTAAAAAAACTAAAGATGTCATTCAGGCAATACTTTCCAAAGCAAAATAGTGAAAATAATTGAATTGCAAATCCATTTAACGAACTATTCTTTTAACAAACCCAAAATTATTCATATTAGAAAAAGAAAAATTGATTAAATTTTTGACTGATTCTTCTTTACAATATGACTTCAAAAAAATGAAATATCATTGATTTATGGGTAGCAGCAAAAGAAAAGTGCCCAGATCTCAGTGATAAAGCACTAAAGTATTTATTATCTTTTATGAACACACAGCTCATTCAGTCAGCCTTTTCATCCTATGCCTTTATTAAGAATAAACATTGTATCTATCTTCATTTGAACCTGATTTCAAAAAACTCACAAAACAAGCATAAGGATTGTAATGAAATTATTAAGAAGAGCTAAGTTTGAAGACTTGTGTATATTAAGAAAAATCTATTTCTAAGAATTTTCATTATAAATTAATGTGATTAAAAATTTATTTTAATGCTTTTTTATTTGTTTTTGTTTTTATAAAAAAATAAAATGAAGTGTAATATGTAAAATAAAAAATAAAAACCAAAATTTACTATTAATTTGAATTGTTAATTATTTAGTTAAAAGAACATTATACAACATAAAAAAAAAAAAAGCCATATTGTCTGTGTAGAAGAATGGGTGGGATCTATGAGAAGGGATATTCATAAATAAAAAACTTAGTCAGGGGGTACCCCTGTTCTAGGCTGCCGGTCTAATTACTGACAGTATCTGGTGTTCAATATCAATGTGCCTGCTGCCCATTACAATATTCAAATACCATCTAACTTTGAAATATAAATGAAATTAACTTTGCATTTTTATATTTATAATACTTAAAAGTAGTCTCCACAAATACTCAAATGATGTTTGTCTTTCAAAATGAAAGCTTACTACAGAAGTTCAAAAACACCTTTCAAAAGTATCAAATCAATAAACTTAAGGATGTGCCATATTTGGATAGATTTCTTTGTATAATTATTGCAAACTTACTTTTAATATTTTAGTCTTTATGTCTTTCTCTATATCCTTTTTTTTTTTGTTTGCAATGGTGATATTAATTTTTGCTGCTGATATAATATGATGGAATATACATGGATTTGATAAAACAACTTCTTAACATTTGAGATTTGAGGAATAAAAACAATTTTCACAATATTTACACAAATATTAATCAATTCAAGATTGTGCTTGCATCACAAATATTTTTTTTTTTTTACCAATTAAAAGCATACACTTTATTTTTTAATGTCTCCTAATTGCTGGTTAGGTAAAAACTATATGTTATTAAATTAAATGCACTTTCAAAACTAAATGTATTATATATAATTTATTCACAGTATTTTTATTTTTATTTAGATAACTTGATTACCATTAAAATATTGTAAAGGAACCTGTACAGATTCTTACCTGAAAATGAATTTACTAGTAGCTTTATTATATTCAATTCCGCCACTATATTCATAGAATTAATACTTATTAACTCTATGGTTCATGGTTTACATCAGACTACATTCACATAGATCAACGATTGATAAATCGCATTAACGAAGATGTCATAACAATCATAGGTTTGCCCTGAATCTGTTGATGAAATTCCAATATATATAATTATGAAACCAATCTTTTTTATAAAGAGAATATATATATATGTTAAATGAAATAAGTTAAAGAAAAAAAAAAAAAACAGCTTTCATCAAACTCTGAACTATTTTTAATGTCAGATAATATGGATCCTAGCAAAGAATAGCAAGCAAGCATTGATAATGATCAAATGCTTCCACTTATGTAGAACATTCCGTTATCTATTTATTTTAACTTTTAACATATATATATGCAATTTAAACAATATGCAAAGCAGTAATTTTATTTTCAATCCGAGATCTTGAAATCAGATGATTTTAAAAGATTGTCCTATATGTTTAAATTTTGACCAATTTCAAATATTTAGGCGATAGGGTATTATAATGTCATAATCATTGTCAGTGTTAGTTGGTCATCTCCTTAAAGCAATGTATTTAAATATGCCAAAATTTGGAACTACATTATAAACTTCAATGAACCCTTTATCATTAAAATGGGGAATTTTACATTATAAATTACCAAATGTGCAATACTATTATATAAGCAAATTATTTCTTAAACAAAGTTTAAATTATACCAATCAATAAATGAACAAGTAACAAAGTCTTGTGACCTTTTTTATTATACAATATAAAAAACGACTTCTTATAGCAAAAAAAATTAACTCATTTTAGATTGAAAGTATATAATAAATGATAAAAATCCAATAAAAAAAATCAAAGTTTAAAACTGAAAAAAATTAATAATGAATAATAAATATTTTGCTAAATATATTAATTAAAAAAACATACTAATCTGCTACGATTTTTTTTTATTTAAAAAATAATAATTTTACATTTATAGAAACCATTTTGAATTTACAACATTAGATAAGATTGATATTCCATTGAATCATGATGTCTTAAATTAAAATGAGGCATGTACAAAAAAAAAATTAAGTAAGCATAATGTAAATTTTAAAATTTAGTTCTGGTGCATTTATCAAAGTTTTTTTGTTTTTGTAATTACCTAGCCAATAAAAGTTAAAACTTTTATTTGAAGTGCTATTACAAAATATATATATATTTTAAAAATCAACAGTTCCTTTTCTTTTTTTCCATGAAAATACTGTCTTAAATAAAAATTATATCAAGAAATGTTGATTGTTATAACAAAATATAAGTAATTTGCCAATATTATTTTATATTTACAATATCAGTTAAAGTTTCTATCGATATGAAAATATTAAATAGAAATTAGTTAAATTAAAAAATTTTTAAAGTAATGTACATCATTTTTTATTTATTTTTAATGCATTTTAATTCTGTATATAATGAAAGTTTATTTTTAATTATGTGCTGAATAAAATTTGTATTTTTTTTATTTTTTGTCGGGATTATTTACATTCATGATGAAAACTGTTTTTGCCTACATAAATCTTGTTATGGACTGTATTATAAAAATCCTGAATCAAAATTATATAAATAAACTAATACTTTCTCATTATTATGATTGCAATTGATTATTGTATATCATCTAGTGCTTTTAAGTACATAATGGATTTTGCATAATATTTTTTTTTCTTGGATTAAAACCTGTATTGCAAAGATAACAATGATAATGCATTGATTGATATTATCAGAATTCTATGTTACCAATAATCTTAACAAATGCCCTATTATTTAAATTTTTTAAAAATATTTATTAAAAAATTATATAAAGCTAAAACTTTAGTACATGCACCTTGAGTGCTTAATTTTAGCAAGAGAGACCTCTACAAATCATAACACAAGATTCGACTTTATAAAGATAAACTTTAGTACATGCACCTTGGGTGCTTAATTTTAGCAAGAGAGACCTCTACAAATCATAACACAAGATTCGACTTTATAAAGATAAACTTTAGTACATGCACCTTGAGTGCTTAATTTTACCAAGAGAGACCTCTACAAATCATAACACAAGATTCGACTTGAGTGCTTAATTTTAGCAAGAGAGACCTCTACAAATAATAACACAAGATTCGACTTTATAAAGATAACTTTATAAAGTCGAATCTCGTGTTATGATTTGTAGAGGTCTCTCTTGCTAAAATTAAGTACTCAAGGCGCATGTACTAAAGTTTTAGCTTTATATAAGTATTACGTGCTGACATTGCGCTTAATAAGAATTAATATTTAAAAAATTATGAATTTTTTTTTAAAGACTGCTATAGCAAATAGATAATTGTTAATCAAAGTAGTGGGTACAAATTGATAATAATTACTACAATGAAACCTTATATAAACCATACTCATATGAGAGATCAAGGCCAAGTATATTAATAAAAATATTAGTTTTGAATTATGAATAGTAAACCTTCTTAACTCTTTGGTTGGGTCCTCTTCCTCTACCTAAAAGTTTTTCTCAATCTGTTTGAGCTCCATTACATTCAGAACAAAATAGAAAGGCTTACTATCTTCATTTTTGCATTATTAATGGAAGTATATTACTTTTCCTTATCGAAAGCACATATTCTGAATTATTTTTCAACTTCCCAAAACCGTATTAATTTCCTCATCTAAAGACAGTGTAACAAACAGATTTACAAATGGAAGAAAATTATATGTTTTGAATTCCATTTTTGTCCAAAAAAATATCTGTTATATCGATTTAAAAATGAAAAAAAAAATGCATAGGAATAGCAATAAATACACTTCTATATAATGAGATCTGTTATAACGAAAGTTTACACTGTGAACAAATTGTATTATGACGGCAAATATTATAATGAAAATTGTGATGTTTTATAAGACTTAAGTTATCTATTTAATTCACATTCTGTTCATTTGTAAAATATGCGGTATTTTTTTTTTTTTTTAGTTTATTCTATTGCATAAGCATAATAATTTTAATCCTAAGACAGCAATTCGGAGTGAGAAAGGTGATTAATATTGTCATTAAAAAAAAAAAGTCAAAACAAAAATGCTGAACAACTGTCAACAAAAGCAAATGCTATGGTGAACACCATTCAACATAGTAATGCATACATGCAAGACATTTCAGAGCTTCTAAAAAAGTTGGAAGCTGATTGATGATATCAAAAAAAAATTAATGAAAAACCAAAAGTAAGTTTGTTTACTCATTTAAAAAAGTTCAAATAAAGTTTTCACAATGAATCAGAAAAAATAATTCACAAGTGAGAAGACCGAAGTGATGTATGTTTGTTTAGTTCTTGCCATGACATCAAAAAAATATTTACAACTTCGCCTCAAGAAAACAATTGTTTTTTTTGTTTTAAGCATAAGTTTGTTTGTTTATGCTTTTAAAAGATCAACTTTAATTGTCAATATGAACCAGGAAACACCAATTAGAATACAATATCTTGACAAAAATTTTCCACACACAAAGGCATAAGCCTACCATCAACCATCTGAATTTTTAAGATAACTTTGTCTCCATTTTTATTTTATGCTTTTAAAAACTGTATTTTAATTTTCAATTAATTTTATATGTATTTTTATAGAATCGCTTTTGTATTATATCTATTTAAATAAGTGTTTCTCCAGTGATAACTTTAGAAGGCAAATTTGCTCTAGCTGGTGAATGAAGAACATTTAAATGTAAGCTACCACAATAAATGGATGACATAACAAAAGATATTCTGAAATTAATTAGTCTACTTTTAGAGAGTAGAAGTAGATAAGAACTAATAAAAAAAAAATATGATTTTTCCTTGACTTTTTGACAGAAGAAAAATGCCTATAATAGAAAAAAAAAGTTAATGAACAATGAAAATGAAAATTAATTTTAACAATTCAACATTTAATTTCAAACATTTCTTACTTCCATCTCAATTCCAAAAGCTCAAGCAAAAAAATTCTGCCCATGGACATATGGTCTCAAAGACTTGGCACATGTGAAATGTATTTTTTTTTTTTATTAGACATGAGTGCGACATATGTATTTTAGTAATTGACCCTTTTTTCACCCATTTTAATTATACTTATCAAAAAGTCATATTCAAATTCCATTTTTCATTAGTTTGCAAAGAGCATAATCAGCTTTTATGTGATTAAAAACCAAAAAAAAAAAAAAATCCTGGGTCCAATCAGACTTAGTATTTTCTTTCAGGCAGGAAGCCCATAGTCAATCCAAGTAATTATTCAATATTGGTAAGTAAAAGGGTATCTAGTTATTTTTAACAAACTAATAAAACAAGAATGTAAACTATTCAAATCTTTATCACCAGCAATTGGAGAGCTATTGCATTGCCTTTTGAATATCTACTAAATTATTTTACAGTTTATTTTTCATTTAGTTTATTTTCAAGTAAGTGGTTTCCAGATTAATTCCAGCCAAGGAAAATTTTTTTAAAAAAGGATCTCAATTTGGTCATTAAAAATGAAAAAACTGTGCTCATTCTGTAATTTTGGTGGTCAATGTCACATGGCATACTATGCATCTGATTATATAATAAATAAATAGTAAAACTCTTGTTTTCAGATTCATTTTATATATATATGTGTGTGTGGTATGTGGAAATATCATCAGTTAAAAACGAAAAGAATTTAAAAGTTTTTGAAATATATATAATTAAATGTAATGAAAATGCTTTGGAAAGATTAAAAATACTTAAGAATTTAGTAGGAAAGAAAAAGAAAATTTTACTATTTATATATAGAGAAAAAATATATTGAGCATATATTATGATTTAGCAGCGTTGTGAAAAATATTTGGAAATAATTTAAAGATTTTTAAAAAAAGGAAAAAAAATAATCTAAAAGGTGATTGCCTTCGGACAGATGACACCAATAGTTATATAATTCGTACAAAAGATAAGTTACACTGATAACTACGTAATGCAAAATAAAAGCTAATACTCCAGAGATTATTGACCGTTGATTACTAATAGAGGAAATTAAAAAGTAAATTTTAAATTTAAAAATAATAAAATTGTTTGCTTAAGAAAACCAAGGTTATTAATTTTTAGTAATTATGATAATCGTAAAAGATAGTGGCATTGCTTACTGTTATTAACACTACTATTTTATGAGTATTTTTAAGCTTTCAGAAATATTTCTACACGGAAAAATATTTAAAAGAAAAAATCCTTAATATAAGCGGAAGTAACAATATACGCGAACACGTGTTGCACAGGAAACTTGAAAATGACATAAAATCATTAAAGATGCACATAAAATGAATCTCTTCAATATAAAAATTTAAAAACGTTGCATGTTATTTTGAAGTGAAAAATACTACATAAATTCATTTTTCTCCCAAATTAAAATGTAAAAGATAAAACGTCTTAAACGCAGCGTTCCAGCGAATACATGTGGCGGTCAAATTATATGGACTTTCAATAAATAAAACTAAATCGATAAAAAAAAAAAATTAAAAAAATAATTCAAATATCAGTGATAGTATTTTTCTAAATAAATGAAGTATTTAATACATTTAAGATTCTCTATTTCATTTATTTAAGTCGAAATATAGATAACAAACATAAAACCATCGAACAGGAAGCAATCAATTCACTATCACTTCCTGATTTGTTAGAAAATTAAAAACACAGAACTATGGTAAAGGATAGAGCCAATGCATTCCAAGAAACCTCAGATATTAAAATAAATAGAGATTTTACCATTCTATTAGGCATTTTAAAAAACAAAAGATTAACTAACCTGCCCTGAGAAGCAGTTCAATATTTTTTGCGCTGGTTTTCTCTACGGCCATTTTTTTCCAGTGATTGATCTTAGCTTGGCAACTGGCGCTGCTAGGGGGATATTTTCAATGGCACCTTTAAAACATCTCAATCACGTGATAAAAAATGGCCCGCTAAATATTATTTTTTTTAAATATCACTTTAAATTCAGATAGCTGAGATATTTTGTTTCACCATTTGCACATTTTTAATACATTAAATTATTTTCTTCACTTTTACACTTTCTTGTAGTTGTTAAAAATAACACGCGCCCGGATATTGAACAAACCTAGCAGAAGCCGGAAGTAATTTACATAAGATGTTCATCTTTCCAAATGCGGCATTATCAGAACAGCATCTATACTTAAATGTTACAGTTTCTTGTAAATCAAAACTGAAACTCATATTCTATAAGTCTGCAATAATAAATTACTATTAAATACGTAAGCTTCAATGCTTAAAATTAAAAAAAAGACAACGCAATTCCTACAAACAAGCAAAAACGATGATAAATACATTTTATTTTTAAACATTAAAAAAAATATTTAAAATAAATTTAATTTAAAATTCATACAAGTATGTGTACGTACACATATATTTGCAATGAAAAAATCTATAGCATTTAAATTTCATATTTATAAATATTGGAGCTCGTTAAATATAATAGTAAAATAATTATATCTTAAGGGAATACGACAACATGAGATTTTAATAATGAAAATATTTTCGAAAGATCTATTTGAAAGGTCAAACATGTCACAGGACCCAGAACTTATATATAGCTTCATAATTATGAATAGCCTATTCGAGGTTAAAGATCTTTCCTATGCTTCACAATTTTTCTTCCATATGTCATAGCATGATTTATATATAGAAGATATAAGCAGCTATTAATATCTCACTTCAGCAAAAAGCTCTTTAAAACCTCTACGTAAACTTATGATGCAGTTTTATTCTCTCCTCCTCAATGATCTACATTATTTTTGATATCAAATCAGCTCTTATTAGAATTGGCATCTCTCGGCATTCTATTTATCAATTGCACTGTATTCTTGATGTATGATCATCTCATATCAATAAAGTTATTTAATTATTACAAGAATATCATTTTAACTCGTAATCATTATTATTATTTTCAAATCCTTTATATATATATAAAACTTCTCTCTAACCTTCTCTGCATTATTCATAATCATAACTTCATTTTTAAATCAAACTGGGATTCCATAAGGCATAATAAAGCAAAATAATATATATTGAATGTTTTTCTTTTTAAATATTAGAACACAATTCTTGTTGTGTTTATATAAATTTTATTATAATGACTAATATATATATACCATATAAATCTACATTTTTGACTGTAAAATATTATGAAATTTGACTATTATATATGAAGATAGAAAATATGAAAAAAAAAGAAAAAAGCTATTTATACATATGTATTCTACTTTTTTAAAAAAGAAAAGATTAAAGTTTATTTTTCTTAGATATTTGATTAGTAATTAAGAGGTATGCATAAATTTTATGAAATTATTGTAAAACATTTAGCTTTTAATTTAATAGAGAGACTAGAGCTTATTGAATTTATCTCTTTATACAAACAAAATCAACTTACTATGATATCCTACAATTTTTTATCTATTGAAATAAATAAATATGAGTAAACTGAAATGAGAAAACATATCTAAATATAATTCATCAAATGAAAATTTTTCATGACTAGGGGAAATATGAATCTCAAGATTTCCAAATCAAACTTAGTTTTTACTTGTAAAGGACATATAGATGATGATTATGATTATTATTATTATTTTATCATCCTTAGCACTAATATTTTTATACGCTTATAGAAAATGTATTGCATCAATTATGCATAGATTATTTCACGTTACATAGATATATGAAATGTGATAAATTTGTATTTCTAATAAACAAAAAAGTATCAAGTGTTGGTGGTCGAATGGTCAGCACAGCTAGCTGCCTTACAAACAGTTGTCCCGGGGTTAGCGGGTTCGCTTCCCGGCCAATGCTATGACACATGAAAAAAAAAAGAACTCAAATTACCTAGTTATTATGATTATCCATATCTTTATATTATTCCTTCTTCAACTCTTTTTACTCTCTTAATAATATGTATGACATTTGGAATCATATATTACATAATAGTTAATTTGCTAATTACAAAAAGTATTTAATAAAATTTAATTTGGCTTTGTTCATTTTTTTTTTTCATTCTATGCAGTACCTTAAATTAGAAATGTGTTTATTGAAAGATGCTCCAGAAAGATTTAAAAATACAATGAGAAGATCATAGGATCAATCAATGTGTTCTTCAACTAGCTGGATGTGGTCCCACAGATCACTGAAAAATCATATCTACGTTGGATGGAAAATCTATAATGTCGGAATATTGCAAGACTTCCTAATATGACATTATGGTTAACTTGAGCATGAAATTTCATAGAAGTGGTAGAACCTGCGTACATTATAAGGATTATCTCAAACGCGTTCTAAAGAAGTGCATGCAATATTAATTGTTTCTATTTGAAAGATATGATGGAGAATAGAATAGAGATGGAGAGTTATGGTGTTGAAGTAATTCAAAAAGAAAAGTTTTTGGAGAAGTTAAAAGACTGCATTGCAAAGTATCAAATAAGCGGAATAATAGACTAGTGTGTTTTACATGTGAACATATTTGTGTTTTACAGACTGGTTTATATAGTCTTATGCAAAATTTATTTCTAGAATATTACAATTATTTTTTTTGTCTTTTAACCTTTTTATCTTAGAGTTAGAAAGGTCATATTCATTTGCAAATGGTTGCTGCTAATGATGAACTTTCGCAAAAGCAGATATATTCATAAGCATCTTTAAAATGGCACTGAAACAATTCATATTAATTTTCTTAGTGGTGTCTACTTTAAAGCTATTATGAATTTCAGTCTCAGTTAACTGCAAGTTTGCTTGTGTCCCATGATAAGATTTATTTAGCAGGCTTTCTATATGTGTAAATGGATTTAAACTAATTGTACTAGAGATGATTTGAGAACTGCATCTTGTAATGACTTATAAACAGACTAAGTTTCCCTTAGCTATCTTTTTTGAAGCTATAAAACATGCAGATATGAAAAATAATATTATTAAATCAATGGACAGCTCTCTTTTAGAAAGTGATGAACTCAAGAGCTCTAGATTCTTGCATACCTCCCCTCTGTCTCTTTTCTCCTAAAAAGCTTTATGACCTCTCAAACATCAAACCATTTGACTACTTTGCACTGCAGTGTTTAAGGCAATGGCAGACTAGCACTTAAATGAAAGTTCAATGGATCGTCGATGTTCTCTGTCACTTTTGATGCTCAAACATCATAAGAACTCTTGAGTGATAGGTCATGTGATTTTTACCTTGTACAGTTTAGTGCAGTGGTAGAGCAGCAGACTCCAGAGCTAAAAATCTATGGGTCACAATTTGGCTCTCTCACTTTTAGTGCTTGGACATTATATAATCAGCTGAATAGAAAATTATTTGGTTAGTTCTGGCCTACGAATCACAGATCAGTGCTGTCATTTCTGATGCTTGATGTGATCTATCAATGAACAAATCATGTGATTACTTTTTATTCTTTCATGTGATAAAAGTGATATTTTGAACACACATTGAAAATACTTTGATCCCTTTTTGAATAATAATAGAAAAATTCAGAAAGCTGGTTTTAATGTTACATTTATTTGGATTCAGACAAAAATATCCCAATTTGATGAAGTTAAAACAACCTGTAAAACTGGAAAGATGGGAAATCCTGAAGAAAATTGTAGTGGAATGTTAATATATTATGATGATTTAATGGCTTCAAAGTTATTGGAATATTTTAGAAATATATCGACCTATGAAGATGAACCAGCTGATTTTAAAAATGCTTCTAATGTTTCAGTTTATAAAAGTAAAATAAATAAAAAAAATCTACAATAATTGTTGTGAAATACCATTGTTAATGACTATAGCAAAAAAACTTCAAGGTAATTAAGGTAAATGATTGCATTCAATCATAAGTAAATACTTATTAAAGACTAAATATGGTTTCACAGAATCAACAAGTATTGTAGACATATTTCTTGTAGCCAAAAAAAAAAAAAAAATGTGCAGTGAACAAAAATATAGTAAATGTATTATTTTTATAGACTTTAACCAATCAAAATGTTTGAATTAATGATTAAAATTACCAGGTTGTCCAGAATGGTTTATTTATATTATGCAATTTTATATGAGAAAAGCATTATTGTTGCTGCTGGAAAATTGGATGCATTTGAATTCAAAATAGGGGTTGAACAAAGATATGTTAGAGCTATTTTCAAGAATCAGACATTGGATATAATAGATTTGATGATCATTTTTTAATTTGAACTGATTTATTATTTTTTATAGTTCACTATGTCAAAAACTATGACCTGTGACTACGAACGTTAAATGGAATAATTAATGCATTTTCATGTGCAATACCATATTGCAAAGTTACATCTTAATGGTAATGAATCTGTAATTTTGTTTTTTGTTCCTAGTTGGCAGGAGTAATCAGGTGATAAACACGACTTTAAAATGCGATTGCTCATTACATAATTCTGTGACAATATTTCTATTAAGTTCATAAAGATGAAGGTTATGTTTTCATTTATTTCCAAAGTTGATTTTTTTTACTTCATATATATTTTCATTTTTTTAATATTTTTGATAAATAAAATATATTTTGTTTGTATAATTAGTAATATTTTTGAAGTATTAAAAATTCAATAAGACAGACTTTTTTTACCATCGTTTTAGTAAAGGCACAGAAGTAACAGAGTTTTTTTTTTATTTTTCAATATAGTTTTAAAAATATTTTAAATAATTATGATAAAAAATAATTTAAATTTGCTTTAAACTCTACTCAAACTGATCTAAAAAAATTAAGCATACATTTTAAGCCTTGACTGTGCAAATTTTAATATGTTAGGTAAAAATTAAAAGCAAAAAACTTTAATTTTTGTATTCGAGATTTATAATGTACCATTTCCTTCAAATTGAAGTAAGATCTTTGGAATACTTTTAGAGAAACTATAAATAATTTGGCTTAGCAATTAGCAATTGAAAAATTCAGTTTTTCTATTGGCCAGAGATGAAAGGAAAAGTCTTTGGCAACTTTTATCCTAGATGGTCATCAGTTTGGGAATACAGACCTTAGTAGGTTTTTTGCTCAGGAAGTTGAACTTGGATACATTACATTTTCTGAAATGCCACTGGAGCGTTTAACAAACTAAAAAATAAAATATTCCATTCTAACGCAATGAGAAAATGATAGATTTGAACATAAAGTTTCTGAATTAATTTCCAGTTGACAAAAGGAAAAAAAAATCATTGAATTAAAAAACACATATGGCTTCATTGCTCAGGAATTCATAAAAAGTTTGAGAACCAGACCTGTGAGTGCCAGAATCGATCATAGGACCTACCAATTCCAAGTCAGATGCTTTATCAACTACACCAAACTGGACAGAGCATCGAGTGAATGAAAATGTTGTATGATTTATTAAGCCATTAAGCATTTTTTTTATTTGTCATAATAAATTAATTGCATATAGAATTAACATTCAAATAAAAACTGAATATAGACCACCTATCAAAGTAATATAGAAGTAGTAAAACATTCCATTTAAGGGCGTTTCTGATTACGATATGATGATAAGAACACAAGACTAACTTGTATATTATTCAACTTATGTGATATAATGATATTAAATCTACAGTTATAGAGCACATATTGGTGAAGCAATTGAAAGCTAACTAATTTCCTAAATATATATATAAATTTTGAATTTGGATTAATCTTCATGAGTGAGGCGAAATCTGTTTATATGATAAAGATTATCTCAAAATAGGCTAAAGAAATTGAGGATATGGACTCACAGAATTTGACGGAGAGTTAATGATGGCATAGTGTCAGAGCAGTTCAAAAAGAAATATTTACCTTAAAACTGGTTAATAGACAGTATCACAACATTTCAGACTAAATTATCAGCACATTAAATATGTAGCTATATTTGTAATTTGCAGAATGATTTGTAAAGTTGTTGCAAAATTAATCTTTAACTTTTAGCTCTTTGTCTCTCTCCCCCTCTATCTATTTCCCTTTATTACAATGATCACATGTATTTACAAATGGCTAGTAATAATTATATTGTTTTAAATGAAGGACTTCATAACACAGTGTTTATAATCTGGGATCAAATCCAGGCAGAACTTGAAAATTTTTTCCGCAGCAGCTGATTTCTAAGCAACTTTTTTTTTCTAAGATATTTCGATATTATGGATTGATTTTAATCATTTTAATATAATTCACTTTCTCCTATCTTATCAATATTGGGATTTCCTTACATATATAAATAAAATAAAGAGCACGCTAATAACTCTAATCAAGTTTTATCGATAAATACTGCATGAGAAATCATTTAAAATCTCTATCTAGAAAGATCCCATCCTCAAACTGGTTTCAAGCCATTGGCTATCCTCATTTTATTTTACAAATTACAAGCTTAATTAATTACGTGATGTATGACTTGATTTTATTTATTATTATAGTTTTGCTTATAAGTCTTAAGCGATGTTATATTGTTAAGGCTATTAATATATGGTAAAGAGTTTTCAGACCCATAGCTATTTAAGTTAAGTAGCTGGATTTGAAGACATGTAGTTGTCGGAAAATTTCAGATTTTCTACTTAATAGTTAAGTATTAGACAAGTGCTGGCTTTGAGTTAGTATTTTAGATGTAGTGTCTGAAATATCCTAGCATCTAACAATAACTTGAAACCAGTTTGGGGGATTTTCAAGATGATTTTAAATGCTTTCTCTTGTGATATTTATCAATAAAGTAAGGTTAGAGTTATTAGCACACTCATTATTTTATTTTATAAAATACAAGTGTATCAATTAAGTCATGTGAGATATGACTTGATTTTATTTACTATACATATATGCACAGAGAGTAAAAACGTTAAGTGATAGACAGCATTGATATCTAAAGATGATTAGTTTGATTACAACTGAGATAAAAAAAGACATTGTTGTGCTCAATCAATCATTTTGGTGCTGAACCATCATACGACCTCTCCTTAAGCAACTGACAAATAATGATTTATTTTATTTATTATATCAAATATAATTTAAACAGAAAGATTTACATCCTAACCACATGTGCTATAATGTTGTTACAATAGCTCAACAATGTCTTGTTGAGTACTGATAATACTTTCAAATCAAAGCAAAGATAGAGACTTTTGAAAAGATAAGAGCAACCATCTTATTTTTTATTTCTAAATTTAATTATATAGACCAATCTAAAGCATCTTAACTTGAAACAATGGTTCTAGTCTTATAGCTAAAGACCCGCTCTATGGCGCCGTTTTCACGCTAAAACACATAAAAATGCCGTCCGTGGCTGACACATTCAAACCCGCCTTTTCTATAATACAACTTTTTTGTTGTGCTACAGATTGCAGGCCGTTATGTCACGTCACAGTACAGCATGTATGTCGCATCGCAGCAAATAAATTTTCCAAATTCGCACAGTTTATAAAATGGTTACGGCTTGGTGAGAGGGTGTGTGTATTTGAATTGGATTGAAATGTTGTTTTCATTGGATTTTTTTTTATTTTAAAGTATTGAAATGTTCAGATTTTCTAAAGTAATAATTATCAGACTTTTTACACCGTACTGTATTGAAGTTTTAAGTTGGAAAATGTTGACAAGATATATGTGTAAAGTGAGTTGGAATTAGGTAATGCATCAAGTAATGTACTGTTCGTAACATTCCACGAAACAAACAAGATTCTACCATGTGTATATTTTTGAAGTAAAAAAGAGTGGTAACATAAAAATATCCAGTAAGAAAAGTACTATTCTGCATGGTTTTTTGTAAATTTCATAAAAAGCATATATTATAAACATGGTTAATAAGTAAAGAAGACATTTTATATATGTGTGTGTGTTGTTGTTTTTTAAAAAAGTTTACTTTCTTTCTTTTCTCCGACTACGGTTATACTTTGTTGAATATAGTTTACGTTTATTGTTATCATTTATTTTATAGATGTTACTAAAAAAAAATATTTACAAAAATACGATTTTGATATTTTTTATTTTAGCATTACAAACAACAGAACACTAACCCTAAACCTAACCCTAAACCTAACCCTAAAACTAACCCTAAAACTAAACCTAACCCTAAAACTAACCCTAACAACTTTTACTTTTTGTTCATTCTATTTGAAGTAAAAAATAGCGGTAATATCTGTTTGTCTGTAAAAAAACAAAAAAAAAACAAATGTAAAACAAAGACTAAAAAAGTAGCGGTAACACAATAATATCTGTTTCTCTGTAGAAATAAAATGTAAAAGGAAGACTAAGAAATTTTACTTTTTATTCCGATTATGAGTTTTTAAACAACAACAAAAAAAAAGCCGTAACCCCAGTAAAAAAATATCCGATAGAAAATTGATTTTTCTAATAAAGCAAAATAAAAAACATGAATCAAATTGTAATTTGTTTATTTTATTTTACATTTATTATTATCATTTAATTTGTATACGTTAATAAAAAATAATATTTAAAAAAGACGATTTTGTTTTGTTTTTATTTTCGCATTACAAAAAACACATCAAAATGATTAAAACCAACGGCCAGGGAATGGTCAAATTTTATAGTTTTAGCGTGAAAACGGCGCCATCGAACGATGTCCTTATCTATAAGACAAGCACCAAAGCATTTATATATTTCTTTATTCCATTAATTTGTTTCTATATATTAATGTTTTTAGAAATCTTATAATATTCAATTTTATTTATTAGCACAGAGATCATGTGTAATTTTGACAGAAGGAATTTACAACATTACAGCACATGTGTTTAAATCATATATGTTCTCCGTGCTAGTAAATAAAAATGAATATTATATATCAAATATAATAAAATTTATATTTTATTGATTAAAAATACAGTAGTCATAAGGTACATTAGTACATTGACAATATATATATATATGCCCTAGTGTTCAAATCTGGGCATTGTATTCGGGTCATAAGTAAATGTAGGATTTTCTTTCAAAGCTTAGTTAATCCAATTTGCCATCCAGTTATTGATCAGTAAATTGGTGTCTAGCTATTCAAACATAAAGTCGCTGAGAAAAACTTTTATACTCTAGCTTGAGTCTTCTCCACCTCTTTTTCTTATAAAGCCTTTTTTTTTTTTTGCTATGGGCTATTATAGACACTTTACACACGGAAATATTTAATTCAACACACATACGCACGCATATATATATATATATATATAATGCAGCTGTATCGCTAAATATGATATATATTTGCAAATGCATTCTAATTAATACAATATAATTAGCAATTCATTGACAATTGAAAATTATATAGAGTTACTTTTAGCTGAGGAGTAAAAAAAAAAAAAAAATTGCAGGAAATTAGGGTCAATCAAGATGAGGGTCAACTCTGCCTTTTCTTTTTTGGAATCAAATAAAAATTTACAAATCACAGAAACTATTGAAAAATCTGGATTTCCCTCTATTCCTATTTTAACAATATTTTAATATAAAACAGATATCTGACTCAAATAATGGCCTATAAAAATTCAGAAAAAAAGAAAAAGAAGATGATAATGGTTCATCATATGATCACCATTTCCTATGCTTATACAAGTTGTTAAAACAGTATGACACAATGCACTGTGACTTCTGTTTTGGAATCAGGAATCTTTCATCACTATGCCCAGGGAAATCTATTAGCCAATTTACCTTCCCTTTCCATTCTCCACACTATGTTTTTCCCATATTCTTCACTATCCTGCTCCATCCCATTTCCACAACATAATCTTTGTCAACTCCATGGCCTTTATATTTAAATCCCCCTTATCTTTTCCCAAACTCAGCATAAAAACCAAGAATCCACCTTCTATATAATCACATTGTTTATATTTATTCCCCCACAACTTCATTATTTGTGCTCTTTCTATTTGCAAGCATTTACATTTAATTAACAAATGCTAATATTTTCTATGCCTTTCTTACACAACTTGCAGGCTAAATCACCCACATTTTTCCATTTATGTGTATAGATGCTAAAGATTCTGTTCGAGCCTTAAACAGTAAACTACTTTCTTTGCTATTATTATAAATTAACTCACACCCAATATTCTGTTTATTTCTATATATATTTCAACTCTTTTTATTCTCCATACTAGTTCTCCATCTCTCCAACTCCCTTATGGAGATTTTTCTACTGGTGTTTACAAATATTGTACTATGAGATCACAGAATAGAGATCACCTACATTCAACTCATAGAAATAAAGTACTGATATCATAGTATAATCTGCTTCTATACGTAATCAGTGCAGTGTTATCATATTTGATCAATCCAGATTAATTTATGATTATTAGCTCTATATAATAATAGGTAGATATTCATTTACTGATCAGTAGTGGATGTCCTAGGTATCTATCAGTCACTACCTTAAAATAGATAAATAAAAAAATGCCTATCATTGATGTGGGAAAAAAGATTAATCCAGCCCAGATTGTGAGCATATAAGTGAATAGGCTACTACTTTACCTACGCTATCCTCAATAAATACTGAATAATTTATTAGGATCACATTAACTCTTTCTAATAATTGATAAACTACTTTAGATAAAGACCATTACATTTAGTAGTCATTATTCTAACAAGTTACAAACAGCCAATAAATATCACATGACCACCACCTCTTATGCTTGCGTATAACTTGTTAAAACAGGACTAACTCACTATATATATTGCCACACACAGCAAGCTAGAAACTAGTCTGGGGATATTGGATGAGTAGGCACTAGATGGGGATTTTATGCATAAGACTTCTGGCATCCATTGATTACTCTAGCTTGCTGTGTGTGGCAATATATATAGTGAGTTTTGCCTGTTTTAGCAAAAGCTACAAACAGATGAGTCATTCTAATTTCCAACAGTTGTTGGATATTTAATAGTGATATTTCTTTTATTATTGTTTTAAATAAAATATTGCCCTATTATTTATAAAATACTCCTCTCTTTAAACAGATCAATTTCAAAAGAAGCATACACATATAAAGATGGGAGGAATATACAACCATGACATGTACTTGCTAACACTATCAATTTCCAAATAGCATGCATTTACTAAATGGTGAGATTCCCGATAGTTAATATGCTCATCTTTTAATGATTAAAGTTAAAATACTGAGTTTGAATTTAAGTTCAGTAATACATAACATAAGCAAAAAATTCATGATTATCATAGCTATGGTCAACATCTCCCCCGGAAACAGTATATCATTAACTTCTTTATTAATACTTATATAATTCATTCTAAACATAAGTGGTAGAGTGGATTACTGCTATTAATGCAGACAATATGGACTCTGATAATTGGGTGAATAATTATGCTATAATGCCATTAATATTCAAATATCAGAATAATGAAATTAAGATAATTAACCAATTGTTACAAGAAATGATAAAGTACCTTTTGAAAATTATATGTATCACTTAGATTTTCATATATGTCAGGGTGAAGTGTAAATAACAGAAATACCATAGTACTGTAGTGAGGTATGTAGAAATGTGTTTCTACATTTTGTTAATAACGATATATTTTTGGTCAAATTTAAAATGACTCAAAATGATCTTCATGCTACCATTAGATTCTGTAAGTTTACAAAATAATATCTTAATAATAAATTTATTTTTTACAATTATACTGAGTTTTTCATAATAAATTAGTAATATGTCATTAAAAGCATGTATTAATTAGATAACAATATATTTATATACTCTTACTCAGCTTTCAGCAAATTTAAGGTGTTACAACTAGATATACACATATATCGATTAATAAACAAATAAATTTATAAAAAAAAAATTGGAAGTGATATCAAACCTTTATAATGTCATCTACATTATTTTATCATCAGTTGCCATGGTAACACTTTATTTACAGAAGATTGAGATTGATCATCTCTCGACTTCATTGAAAAAAATGATGGCCAAAACATGTAAATTAGCTAAGTTTGATTCAATTTTTTTGACATACAGCAACTGATAAAAATAATAATATGGATGACACTTCAAAGACTTGATGCTGCTTAAATTTACTTCATATATAGATTATACATTTCATCTTATACTTAAATATCCAGGTATTTCATATACTTACTGTACTTCTCATCTCATATTCAAATATACTGTAACAATTCTCTTCTAATGTTTTTTTATTTCTAGAAAGAATCTATATTTTTTCTGGCCTCCGTTTTTTTCCCCAGCATTTTCTATTCATTTTGTTTAGCATCTTACTATTTATTACAAGATAGCACTAGTAATAACATAACATAATGTAGTAACAGTTGGTCACATTTATAATCTTGAAAAAACACATTTCAGACTACTCAAAGAGGGAAAAAAAACATTTATAAACTCCTATAAATAGTCAAAATAAGAGTCATAGATCACATGACCCTATACTCTTAAGCTTGTAAGTTATAAACAATAAGCTTTGTGATAAATGCTTAGCTAGAGAAAGCATTTAAAATATCTCTGTCATGACCCCCCCCCAACCTCTGATCATGGTTTCGTGCTCTGGCACTCCTCAGAGAGGTGCTCTTTCTTATTCTACATTAAAAATTTTGTAAATAGAAGAGTAGAAGAGGACACAATCTTTTCTTTGAAAGCGAATAAATTAACATTTATTATATAATTACCAATGTAATAAAAAAAGAAGTAAAAATTGTTATAAAATAATGATACAAACATATAATTTTATTGCTCTGGTGATCCTATTTTAAAGACGAATGAGAATTATGCATGAAATACATTGCTGGATAATTTTATGCAGTTATATGAGAACAAAAAGAAAAATTAAAGTAATAAAAGATATTTTTAATCTGTCATCCATTGCATAATTATATTAGTTTATTTGTTTTATTATTTTAAAAAAAAACTAAGGTGAGAACAGTAAAACTCTGGAGCAGTCACATAACCCCCTCAGGTTACTATACAAATTCACTAATGTGTCTTGACCAATATTTTGGATAAAGTGAAATAGATAATTTTCATAAGTTAAATTCTGAAATATAAATTGTCATATAAATTTAATATTATGCATTGAAACCAGTATCATCATCAGTAGAAATCATTCATTCATGAATGTGGCTATTCTAACTTTAAAAAAAAAATGAATGAAGGATGATAAGGAATAAAAAGACAAGATTTTTGCGATGATAATGAAATACAAATATGATACAGATTACAAGCTGATCATTTATTCTGCTTAGTTTACAGTTAGTGATGCTTTTTTAAATCTCTTCCACAGCAAACTTTTCTTTCTGAAAAACTTCAACACCTTACCTAACTGTACTCCCTTTGTATTCTATCCTGTCTTGTTCTCCCAATGAAAGCAATAAATTCTATCCTTCCATAATGTCTTTGAAATAATTTTTGGATAGTAAATGGAATCTGATTTCCCCAAGAAAACCATGTACAAGTTCATTATGTATTATCGTTTAAAAATCTGTTAATCTCCATGTGCTACACATTTCCAATTCATTGAAGAAAAATTCAAAGTGTTATTTCAACATTATCACATCCAGAAAACTAAAGAATATGCAAATGATATTACGATGTTAGAATATCATGAAACATTCTTACATAGAATCCATACATCACCCCTACAAAATAAATTTTGTAGAATAACTGCTCTAAAGATAACAGATTTAGTTAAAATAGTCATACTACTATGATAAAATTATTTTAAAATCATCAAATGTGACAACAAACACTGGAGTCCATGTTGCATCTTTAATATCCATATCTATATTTCCAAAAGTGCTTTACATTCTCAAGCTGCTAACCGTCTAATCAAAATAGACCAAGATTAAGCATTAATTACTACATCAGAATTTTTAATGGTTTCATTCATAACCTCAAGGATATATTGTAGATTAATTTTTTATATTTACATCTTTAAGAAAACCATGTTATTATTTGTGGGTTCAAATTAAAACTCCACAACTAAGTCTATCTCATATCTTAATGTCTACTTCATAAAGCTTTCTATAAACTGTTCCAAATATAAATTGGAATTAGTAATGTCCCTGTTTAGCACCAGTTTTTATTTTATATATCTCAGATTTTAGATAATCCATAAAAACACTTCATCTCATAATATTAAGAATCAGATGTATTGCATAATGTGAATTAGTGCAATGATATTCCATGGATTGCATCCAGCTATCATATTCCAGAATTCAAACTTCGGTATCAATCTAATTGATTATTTATATTTCCATTTTCTCTTTAATCGATTCTTTAAACATTGCTTTGACACTACGAAAAATACTGGGATGACTAATCGATCATCTGAAGATTTCTTTAGAAAAATAGTGATTTATTGTAGTGATATATTATAAAAAATAATCTTTATAGTCAGACCTTTTTGCTATTATTTCACCAGTGGAATATTTGTGTTGTGTAGTATTTTGAATAAGCCAGGTATAAATGTGTAAAGTTAAGGTTTAAGTAATATTTATATGTTGGACTATTTTCATCATCTAATATGAATATTGAATGTCTTTAGAAAAATTTAACTTTATTTAAATATTCCAAATGCATTCAACTGTTATTAATAGCACATCAAACAGCTTAGTACATGCACGTTTTGAGAGGTATTATTCTTCCCTCTTCTTCAGGGTGTTGCTGGCCTGACCTGTGACAGTATTAGCCTGGAAATTTAACCTGGACTGTTAGATTCTTGAGTATTGAATTTTAAGGTAATACTGGTTAGAGCATTAAAAAATTCAATACTCAAGAATCTAACGGTCCAGGTTTGATTTCCATGCTAGTATTGTCACTGATCAGGCTAGCAACACCTGAAGAAGGGAGAATACCTCGCGAAACATTGTGCATATACTAAGCTATTTGATATGCTATTACTAACAGTTGAAAGCATTTGGAATATTTAAATAAAAATTAAATTTTTCTAAAGACATTCAATACTCATATTAGATGATGGAAATAGTCCGATATATAAATACAACTAAAATACCATCATCACAAACCTTCAAGAAAACATTAAGGTTTAAGTGTCTTTGTACAAAGGAAAGAAAGTTTTCAAGGTTCTTTAGAATATGCAAAGTTGGAAGAATTTTAAATTCATTTCCACGGGTCATTTGAGGAACAGGAAATATCACCGAAAATAATTTTAAAAAATCACTTTGTAGAGATAGTACTGTAAATAAAATAATTAAAAAAAAAAGAAAAACTACTAAATTAAAACTTACCTTTAATAATCCTACAGGAGATGAAGCAAATTAAAATAAAATAAATTGGTAAAATAAATTTGAAACAAACAATTTATTAATATTTATTATATTATAATTCATTGAATACAAATATGTATGAAAATTTTTTTTGTAAAAACATTAAATATGCGTAAATAAAATAAATATTTATGTAGCTATTAAAACAACAGTTTAAATTACAACCTAATCATTTTTTTTATTGACTTCTACTTGCATTTTCAAATAAAAAACTAGAATTTCATTTTCTTCTTTAAGCCAATAAAAAATCAAACTCGAATTATCACGTGATCTAAATCAATACGGTATTTATTTTTAGACCATCATTTATACTGTTATTATTATTGACTGGATTCTCAGAAATAAAATACAAAAAAAAAAAACCTTTTAATAATAAATTGCTTTCACTATCAATACACTGAATCTTTTATTATTATTTAGTAATTTAAACTGTGATATGAAAACTATTTATATAAAAATGATATTTTATATCACTGGTAATACACTAGATTTAAGATAATTACAAAAAAAATAATACGATATTATTTTCAAGCTACAGTATATATATACTTATTCAATTAATTAATTATTTTTAATTTAATTAAACAGTGAATAAAAAATAATGATATTAAAAAATAATGACTGCTTTAGTTAATATAAATTCAATCAATATTTTTTAAAATGAAGTTGTCGTTTTTATTTAAGCTTAAATTTGATGATTCTAGCGCGGACTCTATGGTAAAATGGTTAGTCCTTTGGACTCTAAACGCAGAGGTCGGAGTTCAAATCTCAATGGGTCTTTTATTATTACAACGCTTATTTATAAATTTTTGTTTTCCCTATTTTCATTTTTTCCATCTGATATAAAAGAATTTGCTAATAATAATCATCATTATTGAAACTTAAAGTAAATATCTATCATATATACAAATCATCAAATAATATATTACTGTTGTTAACTTTATTAATTGAGTATATACTGCCTTTACAAAAGATTTCCCTAATTCTTCATCTATCTTTTTTAGGAAGTATTGTCTCATCCTTCTTAATACATTGACAAAATTATAAAAAATGAATTCAACCTTTCTTAATATTGTTACAATGCTTATCAAAATTAATTAATCTTATAGTTTCGATTGACCATCAATCTTCTTCAAAGCTATAATATATATATAAATACATGAATACACAAATAGTTTATCAAATAAACAAACAACTTAACATAATATGTCTAATAAATTGATCGTTTTTTACATCTTATTACATATATAGTTATGTCTAGTAATAAGGAAATCAAGTCATACATCACGTGACTTAATTTAATAAGCTTATATTTACACATGTAAATATAATGAGCGTGCTAATAGCTCTAAACAAGCTTGGGGTGGGTGGGTATGGGTCATTCTAGATAGAGATTTTTAAATGCTTTCTCTTGCGGCATTAATTTTTTTAAAAAGCTTGTTTAGAGCTATTAGCATGCTCATTACATTTACAGTTATGTATGTATACATACTAAATATATATATATATTCATCAATTGTACTGTACATTTATACTATAATTAATGAATATGCAGTATATATTTAGCATGTGTATATATATAATACAAAAAGTGAATCAATTTATAAGAAAATATTATGTTATGCTGTTTATTTATATGATAAACTATTTGTATATTCATGTATTTTATAGCTCTGAAGAAGGTTGTTGATCAACGGAAACTGTAAGATTGATTAATTTTAATAAAATGAGCATTGTAACAGTAATAAGAAAGACAGATTTGTTTAAATTTTTTTAAGAGTTCCATAAACAATATATTCTTTCTTATATAACTTACTTCTTCCTAATTACTAATAAATTCTCAATAATTTTTTTTTAAAAACATGTTATATAATGAAATACTCCTACATTTGTTTTCATTGTAAAAATAACTTTTTTTCTCTCTCTACATGATAACACACTTCTTATCTGAAAGAATGTTTGGTAATTATTAGCACTTTAAATTTTTACTCCTTTCTTCAGTTATCCATAGATTGTTTTTTTATCTTTGGAATAAAAGTGTCACTATCAATAAACCTGTAGAGATAGTCAACTTAGTTAATAGTTTATCAAATGTCAAAAACTAAATTAGTGAATTTAATACATGAAGTATAGCAATTCAAAACTAAACCAGTCAATAAAATCAAATTTAAAAACATCAATTTTCTTGCTAAGGCAGACTTCTCAATTACAAAGCAACACAAAACAAATACATATTATACTATCTCACAATTCCAACTCACATTCTAATTACCTTTAATTAGATCATTTTATATATATATATAAAGTATTTCATTTGTAGCTGGTGCTGATAGATTTTTGGCTTTCTTTAGCTTTTTTTTTTGGTTACCTGTAGCATTATTTTGCCATTTTAGCATTCATTTTGATAAACTAGAATTAAAATACATTGACTTAATAGTTAAAAAAAAAAAAATCTGAGGAGACTACAGTCAATAGAAACTACAAAGGATCCAAACTCAATTAACAATGTTGCTGATTGGTAGTTTATTTGTTGTTAGTCTTCAAAAGCTATCCCAAGATTAAATGTAAACTTCTCTTCTATTGGTTTTAGTGATAAACAAATATATTTGTTTTTTACATAATTCATTTAAATACTTATGATTATTTTTACAAAATTTTTGTATAATAATTATTTAAAAACAAAAATGTACATGATTACATTTTGATTTTAATTGGATATGTTTTCTTTTTAAAAATAGAAACTAAAGAAATATTTCATAATTGTAAAAAAACTAAGATCAGTATTGGTTTGCAACATAGAATTTTTGTCATATTTTAATAAATAGAATTTTAAATTTTACAATAGCATTTCATAATTTTATGATGAATTAACATCAGTGCATTCACCTTTTATAAATGAGGTTCGATCAACAAAGATTTTTTCATTCATTTTTCCCACCAGGTGTCATGATAATCATCCAATAAAAAAGTTATTGCTCTCATCATGTATTTCACTTCATTATTTTTTTCTATATATTTAAAGTTCAGATATGATTTTTTAGGATGTTTTTCATTTGTATATTTATATTTCTCGCAAATCAAGCCCAATTTATTGAAAGTTAATATAAAATAAAAGTTTAAGTATTATTATCAAATAGTGCACATTTACAAAAATGACCACCAGGGAAAGAAATGTAGATGTCAACTTGTTGAAAGAATTTATAGGAAGGTAGTTTATTGTATATTGTATTTTGATTTGTGTTTCTTTGCACTTGAAAAGTTTGTCTTGGCAGCAAAACATTGGTATTGAGTTTTTAAATTTGATTTTAGCTAGTGATTTCATTTTGAATGGTTAAACTGTATTCAATATATATATGCAATACATCATATAATCCATATATATATATATATGTTCACTATTATTAGCTACTTTAGGTCGAATGAAGCCATTCTTAATCGAGAAGAAAAATGAATAGTAAGAAAAACAAAAAAATAAAGTGTAAATAAAGAAGGGGGAGATGAACTAAAGTCAGAATCACTATGCATGAAAAGCATGAAACTAAAGAATAAAAATGTAATTGCATAAACATATATTTTTATTTTATAAATACTGCAAAGAGGCTGTGATAGGAAGAGAGTAAGGTAAAAATAAATAAAGATGTATATAAAGATATTTTAGCTCAATAAAAAGAATCGCTTATATATACATTTTTTAATAATGTGGAAGAAACTACTTTTCACACATGCATAAAATTGGCATGCATTCCCTCACCAATAATTGTTTTAAAACCATAGGTGATCCATGTCAGAGCTGATTCTTTTAAAAAACCAATAATTATTGATTACGCCTACACTTTGAACTTATTATAGGGCTTTCATGACTGAAGGGTAGTTGCTTTCACAATATTACAGATACATAAATCACTGTATTAATAATTATTATGTCTATATACATTCCTATTCTGAATCAAACAAACTGCATAAAACAATAAAGATAAAAATCTTTAAATAAGTCATTGCATGGTGAGTATCCTTTCAATACCCCCAAAGAGTAATAGTGAAGGAGAAAGTGTCCCTGGACCTTTTAACTGCCAGCCAAGTGATAGTCTTAGAAGCTTTCCATTCCTATTCCACTCTCCACCTAAGAAAGGTTAGATTTAAGCTATCAATATTGAATCATCTGTGCACTGACTATGTGAGAAAAATACTACATCTGATTAAAATCTACTTTTTTAAAAATTCACTTGGCCCAGATTCAAACCCTGGTCGTAGAGCTTGGCAAATTCCTTGGGGCTCTTCATACAAATTATATTGCAATTTAACATTTAAGTCAGCATTCAGAGAAATATAACAATCCAGTGTCTCATGTGAGAATGGCAAACTCAAGAGGTGAAGTTCCCTGGACCAATACACAAGGGGGTGAAAAAAAATCAATTAAAGTTTGCTCAGCGTATGATTTTATTGCTCATAAAATCTGACCTCCCAAATAATTGAACATATGATTTATAATTATTATTGGATGGATCGAGCATCACTTGATCTTTTAAGTAATTGATTGTATGATATGACATTATTATTGCTAAAGATATTGGAGGTTTTCCAATTCAAAACGAACTGATATATATAAGAAATTTTCGTAATTAATTGAAAATAATTAGTTATTCAATCGATTTATTACTTGAGTTAACTATAAAGCATTACAAAAAAACAAAGCAGAAACCCAAGCATTTTCATGAAGAGAGATGCCGATAAAATGATAATCATAAACAACTTGTATGTTTCTCCATTCTGTGCTATTCATTGCTTGGGTCTTTAAATCCACATGATAATTAATTCTGTTTTTAGATCAGAACAAACAGATCTATGGCTCCAAGTTTCCCCAGTGATTACCCATTCAAGTACTAATAACACTGCTTAATTTCAGTGATCAGACATGAATTGGTGTTTTGTGACATCCATATATAATGTCACATGGTAAATATTAAGAAATAAAGAGATTAATCGATTCAAAATAAACAAAGAAGTAAATTCAAACTACTTATTTCTCAGAAGTTTTGTGTGATGTTTGAGCATCAAAATGCAAACTGGATATGTCCACTCCAAACTACTGACTAAATTGATTTCTTTTTTTAATTTCTTCCTTGGAATCTAATCCAGGAGCACGTAATTCCTAAATCTGCCTCTTTCACTGTTAAATTAATTACTAACTGGAAAAATCTTCAACTTTATACCTTATTGTTCCTATAAGTATGTCAAAAGAATATATTTATAATTAAAAGTCTGCTCTATGTGGTTTCATATCATCGTAAAATGGTGCACTCGGGAGAGTGAATTCCATGGATCAAAGTGCAACTATTATACTTTCAATGTTCAAACTTCTTATATATCTTTGAGAATAAACAGTTTATTTATTTATTTATTATTGAAAAAGTAGTAAATTCCAAAATATAAAACAATATTGAATCAAGAAGAATGAAAAGTAAATATGGGCAATAATGCCGTAATTAAAATTTTAATGCCGGACCAACTCAATTTGTATATGCACATCCCATTCTCAAAAGCATAAAAAAAAAATTGTGCATGTATAAAAGAATGCAGATGTACATATTTTCATTTAACTAAAGTTTATTATTTATGAAAATTGTAATTATAAAAATTTCAAAAAAAAAATTCAAAATGTTTCTTAATATCTATTAACAAAAGGTTTCAAATAAAAAAAAGATTTTCTCAGATCCAAAGCTCCTCGCTGACGAAGGCCACAAGCCAGAAACTAGTCTGGGGATATTGGATGAGTAGGCATTAGATAGGGATTTTATGCACAAGCCTTCTGGCATCCATTAATTACTCTGGTTGGCACAGGGTGGCACTACTGTATGGAGAGTTTTGCCTTGTTTATAAACAATTATGTGCTAGTATAAGAGATGGTGATCATGTGATAAAAAAAGATTTGTTTTGATGATTTATATATATATTGAAAAAAATATTATGATGAACTTATCAAGGAATGGTAAAAATCAACATTATGAACAAAGAACGATGAATAGATTGATTTTAATAATTTACTGGTATTCGAATTAAGCAAATAGGAACTACATTATATATTACAGCAATGAGCAAAGAATTCAAGATACATATAGAAATTTTCTCAACAGAATTTACTTTAAACAAACAAATGATAATATATATTATTAGAGAAAAAAAAGCAGAAAAATAGTTTTCAATCATATTAAAACTATAACGGCAAACCTGTAAGACTGTATAAGAATATGTTCAAAAGCACATATCCCATGATACTTTGGTTTCAGCAATTAGACAATGAATACTTAAATTAGATATGCTCAAAACATTTTCATAACTGTATCTATCACCTTTGTCGATACTAACATCCACCTTTCTCACAAACTGTCGTTAAATTAGGTTTAAGTGGAAATAGAGACAATACTTGCAGATGTCAATGACTATTTTACAGGTATTTGGTTTTCATTAAAAAATAATTTAGGAGGAAAGAAAATATGTTGATTACCCAAACTTTTTAGTACCCTAAATTTTGCACCCATATGACTTTGTGATCCAGTTATATGCAATAACTACATGGTTATTTGAAATATATTATTTCTTAATTGATTCCAGTTTGGGGGGGAGGGAGCAATGAAAAGAATCATTCAGAGCAGTAGCATAGCTAGCATTTTTAGGTCCCAACCCAAAAGCCCAAAAATGAATATACTTAAACATATGTCTTAATACATTTTTGAATATAATAGTAAATAAAATCAAGTCGAACATCTCGTGAATTAACTTAACTTGATAAGCTTGTAAATGTAAATTAAAATAATGAATGTACTAATAGTTCTAACAAAGCTTTATCAATAAATGCCACAAAAGAAAGCATTTAAAATCTCTATCTAAAAACTATTCCCATCCCCAAATCGGTTTCGGTCTATTAGCTATCCTCAGTAAGATGCTAGGATATTTCAGACACTAGATCTAAAATACCAACTCAAAGCCAGCACTTATCTGATACTTAACTACTAAGTAGAAAATTGAATTGGTATTTTAGATCTAGTGTCTGAAATATCCTACCACCTCGCTGAGGATAGCCAATAGCTTAAAACTGGTTTGGAGATGGGGATAGTTTCTAGATAGAGATTTTAAATGGCATTTATCAATAAAGCTTGTTAGAGGTATAAGCACGCTCATTATTTTAGTTTATTTTTGAATATGTATAAAGCAAAGAGATCCCTAAAATCCAAAGATCCGTACACATTGCCTTGTTTTGCTTCATAATAACTGTGTTATTGACTCAGAATCACCATTAATGGTAGAGAATAAATAGATTTAAAAAGTCATGTGATACTTAATCTGAATAAAAATATATATCTGCAACAAAATATAAAAATAAAAGATCATGTTTCAAAGAAAATTTACAATCATGAAAAAAAAAATGGATGAAAAATAACAGATGGATGTCTGAGTAATTGATAATATCACAAATTTACAATATAAAGAAAATTTGCCCAATTGTATACCTAAACTATTTTTATAATTATAAGACTGTTACTAAATATAAATTAACTGTTCATGAAAGAACACATGCAGGTGATAAACCACTTCCACTCTATTATAATTATAAAATACTATTTATAACAGACCTAAGTATATCTCTTCAATCCATCTAACAACTGCACAGAATAAATATGTGTTTCTACTGATAAATGTGAAATAGAAAATGGGTTAAAAATAAATAAGATATTTAAGTTGTTATTTATGAAAGATAAAAACTAAATATGATAAATATATTCTTGGAAGAAATTCTTTAAGTTTTTCTGTGATTATAGCATTATATTTCAAACAAAGAAAATATATCTACCATTTGTTGTTTTTTTTTCACATTTTTTTTAAACATATGTTTCAATAATGTGACAGAATAGAAGTTTGAAATATATTTAAATAGGTATTATATGAAGTTAAGTTTAAACATCTCTAAAAATAATGTATGTATGAAGTTGAATATAAACTCCCCATACAGTAGTGCCACTGAGTGCAAGCCAGAATAATCAATGGATGCAGGAATGTTTGTACCTAAAATCCCTATCTACTGCATACTCGTCCAATATCCCCTGACTAGTTTCTAGCTTGTGGCTTTCATCAGTGAGGAGTCTTGAATCTGAGAGCATTGCACAAGCTAGAAACTAGTCTAGCAAAATTAGATGAATAGGCATTAGATAGGAATTTTATGCACAAGCCTTCCTGCTTCCATTGATTATTCTGACTTGCACTGAGTGGTGCTACTGTATGGAGAGTTTAGCCTCTGTGTAAACAGCTTGTGTAAGCATAAAGAATGATGATCATGTGAAGTTAAACTGTAGCATGTGCTATATGGATTACTTGAGAAAATATATGTTTCTAATGTATCTGTAGTGCAGAAGGTTGGTCTGACTTCTGGGCTGATGGATTTTTTTTCTCCACATTGACGCCTACAACATGAGGCTTCGATACAAACACCCACATACCCAGAGTACTGAATTCTGTTTATATATATGTTTTTAAATAAAAAGTTGTGAGATATATAGTTTTTTTTTCCATGTTTGGTATGTTTAAAATAATGTGTTCAAAGTGTAAGATTCGTTGTTAAAGTTAAAACCCATGTACTACAACCATAAGTATAGTACATATGTATTTTTTTCCCTCAATGTAATCACCTACATACTTCAGTCATATATGAAGTTTTTTTTTGTTATTGAGACATATATGAAAAATGTGTAAATAATTTCTAAATCATTGATCATTCTGTGTTAGCTAGCACCCTTATAAAAAGAAATGTTGCTAACCAGTAGTGAGTCAAATGCAAAAATATTGGAAGTGAAGGGTTCGAATTCACATAAAAAAAATTATTGAGAGCAATTTTTTTTTTATTTAATGCTATAATGTAAATGTAATAAGCAGACTATGAGTTTTCTTTTTCAGATGCAAGGGTGCGACCAAGAGAAACCCAAAGGTGAAATGACTAGATTAGTATAAAATCTTAAATAAACATTTTTTTCTTCCAGAAAGCAAAAGATAAAATTTTCAGCTAAGCTATAGCTGGGCAGATATATATAAAGTGTTGGAGCAGTGAGTGGTTAGGCGGGAGATGATTTATTTTCTTAAAACAAGGGGAAATAACATAGAACACTAACTCAGTTTAAAAAAAAAAAGAAATGTACATAAAAATTAAAAGTGATTTTTTTTTTGTTACTCCTTTTGGTCGTCACTTGAAAACTCCTAGTCAAGGCTTTTTTTCAATGTTTTTGTTTTTTGTTTCATTGTATGTGCGGAGAAATGAAGCAGTCAATCTTAGCTTAAGATTGAGCTTCATGTTTCCACCTACTAACCTGTACTCAAATCCTATATCCCATCCTGCTCCTTTAATCGTATTTATATATTTTATGTATATATTTGAGATGTGCACCTAATTTATAAAATTTTAACGTTTCAATAACATTTTTTAAAATTATTATTAATTCTTTTTTATTAATCATTAGTTCTTTTTTTTATTAAAGTACATAGGTGCGGCTCAAATATATATATATATGGGAGCGTAAAATACTAACAAAATATTGTTGTTGTTTTTTTGCAAATATTTTATTATACGTCAATTTTAAACTTTTTCTTCTAAAGTACCTTTTTTTTATTATTGAAATGTATATTTTATAAAAACTAAGATGGAAGATGCTATAGTTAATTGTCTAAAAATAATTAAAGGGTTGGAAACACTATTGTTTTAATCTGGGGAAGGTATTTTTAATTAAAGTTTTTACTTAAAATAAAATGGGATTAAGATTAAAGATTTTCTTTTATTATAAACATTTTTCTCAAATCTATTTCTAATCTGGAAATAGATTTGAATTTATTTTTGGACGTTATCTTACTGTTGCATCTTCAAAAACAATCGATAAAGAAAAAGTAAGAATTTTAAGATCAGAGATTAGATTGTAAAGCTAAAACTAAGTGATTAAAAGCATTCCAAAAACACCTGGGCAGAGTATAAAATGGTTGAATTTTGAATCACAGGAGAGATTAGCTACTATTGAAAGAACTGCAGTGAACATAACCCACACTGGTGTGAAAGTTGAAAAAATAATGATGTAGTAGTAAGTCCACCACCATTCTCGGCCCTGTTGGATCATCTTCCACTGCCATACCATTCTGCTGCCCAAGAGTGATGTAAAAGCCTGACCTAAGAACTTTAGAATGCTAATAGAAGTTTTCTGCCACCGAAGAACTTGCATTTCAATTGCCATGCACGAGCTGGACTTTTTAATATGAACTCTTAAAATTGTGCAAGGTGAAATTAAATCTAATTTGCCTCAGCCTCACTAGTCTCAAACTCTATCTCTCCTAATGTATAATTTAATTTTGTAACTTTTTTAAAATGTAATTTGCTTAAATAATTTCTATAAATCTAATTTTCCCTCATATGCTCTAACTTTCTTTAATTTTGGTGCGGTCATTTATTTACTACTTGATTTTATATATGTGTTTTTATTATTAATATGCCAATCTCACGCAATCTGACAAGTTGAATTTCTAAAATCTTTTCTTCTTTTTAAGTAAACCTTCAAGAATTAAGGTTTTAACATCCATTTAAAACAACGCATTATTAATCAATACACTCGCCAGATTGTTTTATGAGCCAACATTTTATTTATGTTTTAATATAAAAATATATATATTTGTTTAACTCTGGATTTTCTACCCAGGGTGAATCCACAACTTAAGCTAATTAACGCTTTGAAATCTTTTAAAATATTTTTTTTTATTAAATTCTGAAACAGTGACCCATTAGTTATTTTCTATAACTGCCAGTTTTCTTTTATTTTCCATACTCTTAAAATTTCAAATATTGTATTTAAATATTCCAGTTACTATAAAAACCATGAAGGTGGGATTGAATTATTTTAAATATCAGAAAAGAAAAGGGGGTAAATTTTAATATTTTACTATTTTAGTTATTAAGTAAAATCTTGTGTCTATATATATTATAACTGCATAGTGTATTATTTGTCTAAATTATGGCATTCAAATAAGGGTCATTCATTTTAAAGCAGTAAAATTTATTCAATGTCGTTGGTGACATTTATCATTACTGCCTTACTGACATTTGGCCTTATCTTCATGTTTATATATATATATATTATGTGCTTCTAGTCTTCTAATCTGGGGGTTGTGACAAGCTTGAACCCATAGATTTATTTTTCAAGCCTTGTTCTGAGGATAGTTGACGCTTCCCAGAACCATTTCTTCGTATAAAAGGCCTCTGGCAGTGATACCTAAGTCTGGCACATGCTATGCTTATCCACTTTGTTCGTATAAAGGGCCTGCACGTCGATGATGTTCACGGCATGCCTATCCACTTCATTTTTTGTCCAGAAGCATGACTTTCCCTGTTATTTTTGGCTATTATGTCAGTACCACCAAAACTTCGTATTATTATTATTATTATTTCTTTTGCTTATGATCTAATTTTAGTGCTATAATAATACTGAAATTGCGCTCTTCTTAAAAATATACATAAATGCCAACTACTTTTAGTTTTATTGATTAAATTTATTTCAATCTTATACAATCCCACCGACGTAACTTATTTCTCTAATTAAGAGTACACATTTATGCCTTGGGGAAAATAAAGCGTTCGTCTTTCTATTGTTAAAATAATTTTTCATTAAATATTTTGTCATAGATTCAAACATAATCTCTCAAATGTATTTTATTTATTTTCACGACCTCAGTGGCATGAAAATAGTTTATATCATATTATCATATGTATAATGAATTTCAGAATGCTCCTAGAAATAATGTTAGTCACCATGTTTCAGAACTGTAAATCAAAGCGTTAATGGCAATATTATGTAATTTTTTCTAATAATTGATTGGCATCTTAATATTGGACCCACCAAAGATGTGTGTTTATGTATAGTATATATTATTTAATTAATAAAAGAGCATATGAGAAATAATAGTGTGAATGACAATCACGCACATACTAATGTACTTCATTTATAACTGTATGTAAATAATTTGTCATTATATTAAACCAATTTTTATTATCCAACTTGTCTGTAGTTCGAATTCCTCTTTTCTCCACTTCCAAAAGTACAGCCATGCTTATACATTTTAGTTTAGTCATAGTAATAGATGTCCATTGTTTTCTCAGGCTTTGCTAGTGGGCCAGATTAAAGTTAATTCTCATGTGCCATCACTATTAGGTGTTTGATCTGGGGCTTACAGAGTGGGTTCGAATCCATGCTGGTCCTTGACCTAAATCTCGGGCTTGACTGGGTTTGAAGTGCATTTTTTGAGTTCCAGCTCATGTTAGATGGATAAACATATTTTGACCAGTACACTATCTATTATCTAAATTTGTGCTTCTTAATTTACATTATCTGAGCTGAAACCATAGCTAAGGTGGTAAGGTTAAGCAATAAATTGAAATAGGTATTTAAAATGTGACAATTTATCAAATATATATATATATTGTGCCATTACAATTTAGTCATTAGCTAAATTTATAGTAATGTGCATGTAAGAAAATGTAAAACAAAATCATCATCACATTTTTATATAACAATTTTATATAAAAGGAAGTTGTAGGGCATCCAAGTTTAAACCCTACAAGATCCAGTTCTAAACACTCTAGACAGAAAGAGAGTGGGACAGCAATTATATGCTTTACTTGTTTGTGTGTTAATAAATCTCAAAAAGAGCAGTATACACATTTAATATTTAAATTTTCTGTTAAAAAAGCAAAGTTATAATGCATACGTATAAGCAGTGTATGTGTAAGTTATTTAATTGTTTTATATTTCAAATATTAAACACTTTAACTTTCTTTAAAACTAACCTATGCTTGATCAATTCTAATATCTTATTCTATACTTCTATTTTTGTAATTGGGATTTAAAAGTCACAGATTTAATTTTAAATATTAGGGTTATAATTACTAAGCTAGCAATTATATTATTTAATGTTAGTTTATGAATGATTTGAAATGATGAAGTATGTGTGTACATTACATACAGAAATTTACATTTATTAAATATTGAAAGAAAAGGAAGGGTTAAATCTGTCAAATTAATTTTTTTGTACAATTTTATGTTAAAAGAGGAAATCTGTTGAATCAGATACCTATTTTTGTAGCAATTTTGTTTTTTGTAAATGATTGTTTGTCACTTTGGGAGCTTAAGCTGGGTGGAAACTCTAATTTTGAAATTGTCTTATCTTAAGATCTAAAGAAGGAAGCTCAAAAATTTGAAATGTTACCTAGGTGTAAGAAAAAAAGGATTAAGTCTATTTTTTTTTAAAAAACACAAGTGTCTGGAAAAAGGATTAAACTTTTCAGTTGAAAAATAATTTAGTTGAAAATAAATTAGAGATCTAATTAAAATGAATTTGTCCAAAAATAGCAAGTGACGCTATCTCTGATTGGTTAAGTTAGCTAAAAAATTGGATATAAAAAGCTGTCTGGAAAAATCAGTTGAATTATTATTATTGTGATTATGATTCAGATTATTAGACTATTAAATTGAATATTGAAAATATAAGAAATGACTGGCTAGAAAAATTATATGTATGTCCCATCTTTGCCTGACCATCTGGGAAGCTGCACATCATATAGGAAAGAAAAGATGTTTTGTCTAAAATAATATTCTACACCTTTCAACTGACCAGAGAAATAAGATGTTCTTAATAGAAGGAAGAAAGCATTCACCTGCATTCGATGAAAGATGAATTAATCTACCGATAAATATTAATCATCAAGTCCAATTAATTGTTCCAACAACTGAGTTTAAATTCAGGAAATTTATAACATGAAAACAACTGCTGTATTTCATTCACTAAAAGAATAATGCTTGACAAGAAGAGAAGAAAAATTGATATAATGATTTCCAAATTATCCACTAAAGCAAATAACCTCAATAGGATTCTCATCATCAAATAATTATATACTTCAAGAAAGTGATTGTTCCAAAAACCACGGAAATTGTTGCTGCCAAGTATAGACAGTATACAAGACAAGTGAACCCTTGGATCGGTAATATGACTTATATATCTATTTTCTTTATGAAATCAGAGTATTAATAAAAATTTAGTAATAAAGTGTCATATTTTATTTGAAGAACTTTTAAAGACAATTCAGATCGATGGAAACCAAGAATGTCTTAATAATAATAGCTTTGAACTACATAAATGATTTTGAATGTATCAAAATTTATTTGTTTATTAATTTTACAGTTATGAAATATTAATGTGTAAAATAATTTTTTTTATGGTATTATGATTTTAGTTTTAACTAATATATTATTATTATTTTGGGATAAAACACGCACATACATAGTAATATTTTATATGTGTATAATTGCAAGTGAATGTGAAATAATAGGAGGTGTTAAAATATTAAATTATTTTGTCTTGAGAAAGTATAGATTTCAGCGCTTAGAAGGGAGGGGGAGATAATGATTTAAAACTCGTTTCTAAGAACTTGATTTTTCTAATTTCTATTAACATTTTTTTTTAACATTCTACTTACATGTTAGATTTATAAAGTATGTGTGCTAATGAGCGGATAATATTTTTTTTTTTGAAATATTTTTCTCATGGAGTGAAAATCATGGTCAATGTGACATCCAACTTAATACAATATACATTTGAAGGGAAAGGGGGAAGAACTTGAAATTAATCTGAGGATTGTTATATAATCAATTATTATCATTATTATTATTCATGTCAATTTTCATGTTTCTCTAGAAATTTTTATGTATATGTTAGAAATGCAGTAATAAATATTAGTTTGTTTTATTAAATGAGGCGTATATATTTCATTAAGTGTAGTCTTTGTTAAGTGTGATCATTCATCATCATCAGTGGTTGAATATTAGTTATTTAAGATATAAGTAAATATGCTAAAATTAAGCAATAATTATGAATTTCTTTATAAAAATTAGTTTTATGTTTAGGCTTAGTCCTAGAGCTGTAGTTGAAACCCTTGTCATTATCGTTATTATTATCATCATCATCATCGTCATCAATGTTTTAATTAATGAGCTGTTTAAATGTTTACAGGCCATAAATAAATATTAATTTCATAATATTTAATGATTTCTTAGTATTATTATAACCACATCTCGTCATCTATTTCATGCAAGGATGAGTGAATTGCCATCCTAAATTAGTTATATATAATCTGAGCTAGTAAACTTATAAAAATATTGAAACACATTTGTTATGCTAAGATCTAAGAAATGATTTATGTCTAATATACTCCACTTTGGTTTAAAGATGTTTTACTTTTACCTAAATATTAGTGCGTATAGTGATATGGCTCAAAAAGCAAAATCTCCCATTTTTATTAGAAATAAAGTACCAAAAAGGGGATTCAAACCTGGTACATGTGAAAGGTTATTAGATATAACCATGTCTAGATTCAGATAATCTAGTGGTGCCCTGCTAGACCATATTCACTTAGTATTTGTTTAAACATGCACTTAACATCAAACCAAGAAATGAAAGTGGATAAGATCTACTGTCTGTATACCTGAGTTATATTTTATTGAATTACTAGTGTACTCACCTCACGTGATTTCATATACCTGAGTTATAATCCTTGTTATTAATAATTTGCTTATAATTATTGATAGTGGGATATCTTGAGAAATCTAATGATAGAAATATGTTTCATTTCATCCAATGACCCGTAATATGATAGATAACTCAGTCTGATCTTTTGTTTAATAGCCACTACTCATGTTAAATAATTCTTCTCTTTTGATATAAAATCTACAATGCATTTTTCATTTATTGAGCTAGATATTTATATTGGAAGCTTTTTGGAGATAAAATAGATATTTATATTTGAATCCTTTCTTGATTAAATAATATACTTGATCCAGTTGATCCTCTTCATTAAGTTAAGCTGAATATAATAATATACTGAATATTTTGGATTCATAAGATTTTTACAATACTTGAATTGTTTGATTCTTTAATATGTTACAATGAACTCCTTTACTTATTTCTTTTGAATGACCTTTAATTTTGTTACAATATATATATATATATATATATATATATATATATATATATATATATATATATATATATATATAATACATTCTTTTTAAATCCTATTACATTACTTGTTTTATTCAATAGACAATTTTAAATGTTTTTGTAATAATTTTTAAAATGCACATCAAAATTGATCAGCCAGACTCTGTACCTAGTTGATTGTGTACACTTCCAAAAAAAAAAGCTGTGGATGTGATGTTGATGATGTGATGTACTGTGGCTTCTTTTTTGGAGTCAGGAATCTCTCAGCCACTATACCCAGAGAAACCTGTTAACCACCTTACCTTACCTTTCTATTCTCCACCCTAAGTTTTTCCCATATTCTTCTCTATACTGCTCCATCCCATTTTCACAACATAATCTTTGTCAACTCCATAGTCTTTGTATCTAAACCCCCCCTTATCTTTTCCCAAACGCAACCTAAAAACTAAGAACCCACTTTCTGTATAATCACTTTGTTATATTTATTCTCTCACAATGGCATTATTTTGTTCACGTTCTGCTTGCAGGCATTTACATTCAATTAACAGATGCCTAATATTTTCTAAGCCTTCCTTACATAACTTGCAGAACTAAATCACCCACATTTTTTTCCATTTATGTGTATATTTCCTTGTTGCTAAAGATGCTGTTCGAGCCTTAAACAGCAAACTACTTTCCTTGCTATTATCATAAATTAACTTGCACCCAATATTCTGTTTCATTCCATCATCAGATTTTCAATTGGATGGACAGTTGAAGAGTTGGAGTGAGGAGTATATTGAAGCCTATCCATCAAAGTATGAAGATTGGCTATCTTAATATATATCTGAGCACTTATAACATATAGGTGTGGAGATGGTAATCTGGACCAACTGATGATTTCTGGTTTAGCATGAAATACGTATATTGGTGATTTTTTATCTTTTGACATATGTGTTCAAGTGTATCAGTGTTATGAGATAGAGTGGGGAGTGGTGGGTGGTGTGAAAGTCTGTGCTCATATATCCTATATATTACATATATAGACATAGATGTATAATAAGCCTGTGTTTCAGTTATTACTTCTATATATGTTTAAACTCTTTTTTCTCTATCTCTCCAACTCCCTATTTTTTATTAATGCATCTATTCTTTTATCCCATTCCTTGTCACACAATCATCCCAATTTTTGTATAAGTATATTGATATAAATTCTTTATCCAAATTTTCTGCATATTATGCTACCTTTTCCATCCATCTTGTTACCTGTCCTTTACACATAATCCAATTAAATACTATTTTAACTATTCTCTTATTATCCACAAATTGCAATCTACTGAACATTTTCATTTTGCTTTTTGCAGCTCTCATATAAAAACTTAACCATTTCTTCTTGAATTGCCTTCTTTGCCATCCACACATCTGCATCTAATGCATGTCTTCCTACTTCTATTTGTACTTTTTCTAAGTAATCTAACATCCCTTTACTAACACATAATGCATCATTACCATATGCTAATCCTAAAACTGCCTCTACCTTACATACAATTCTAGCTACATCATATTTATTATATGAAAACACTATTAACTTCTTGATCAATCCCTTTCTTTGCTTTATTTATTGATTTTTTCTCCCATTCATCCAAGCAATTTCTCTGATTTCTTAAGATGATTCCCAAATAGTTATACCTATTCACCACATTTAACTTTAAATTCCCCAATAAATCTTCTTTCTCTTTCTCCAGTATTTATCATCATCACTTTTGATTTTTCTTCACTACATTTAATCTCCATCTCTTTTATCCGTCCTTGCACATGTCTTTAGCATAACTTCCATATCTTCCCTACTTTCTGTGCACAAAAAGACATCATCCACAAATAAAAGACCTGTTAAACCTATTTATGGTATCGCTACCCCTATTCCTAGTCTTTCTATTGCTCTCTCCATGTCTTTCAAATATATAAAAAAAAAGGTGATATTGCGCAACCTTGCCTCAGTCTCACCCCATTTTTAACTTTAACTGATTCTTTATTTCCTAATTGATACATATAGTAATTATTTTCATACAATCTCTTGATAAGATTCACTAAAGCTCAATTCATTCCCAAATTTACTAAACTTATCCATAATCAATTTTTATTTACTCTGTCATATGCCTTCTCTATATCTTTAAAAACCATATATAACTGTCTACCTGTATTCCCTACTCATATCCATAAGTTGTGTAACTACAAATAAAATATCTCCTATATGCCTATCCAATCAAAACCTCTTTGCATTTCTCCTATATTATTTTCTTCCGTCCATTTTGCAACTTTTCCAGCCACCATGTATGAGAAAACTTTATATAAAACTGATGTTACTACTATCAGTCTATAACCATTTAACTTTCTATTATCCTTACCCTTTCCTTTAAATAGCAGCCTTACTCTTGTATTATTCCAACTATCTGGAAATTCTCTTTTCTGTGTTATCTTATTAAAACATGATAATAGGTTTACTTTTGCCATATTTCCTAAATTCATCATTATCACTATTGCCTATCCAATTAAACCTCTTGCCTATCCACTTTTAAATTTCTTTCCTGCCTCATTCACTTCATTTTCTGTAAACCTAATATTACCATTACTATATGCTTTCATGTTTGTTATCACCCTTTCACATCTTACATCTTTTCTATATCCATTACTTACTTATTTAAGATTCTCTCTGTCTAGAGCTACTTTCTATTCCCTCATCATCTAGTAATACTATTTCTCTCCCCCCTATATTCCTTCTTTTAAGGTATTTTCAAATTTTTGTACTCCCATCTCTTCCACTTTTATTAATTTCCTCCAACAATTTACTATTTAATTTTATTCTGCTTCTATAATTATCTATTTTAGCTAGTTTCTTTTTTTAAAATACTTTTCCCATTTAACATTAACAACTTTTTCACTTTTTTTATTCTTAATAGCATACTTATTCTCTGCATGCTTTTTTCGTATCTTTTATGCTTTTACTAACTTTTACTTTTTTATTATTTTTATTCTTCTGAATATTCTCATTTAAAACTCTATTTGCCACTTTTTCTATGTTACCACACCAGTCCTTATACTCATCCCCAATCACCTCTTCCATGATTTCTTTGACTTTTATTTTATATTCTTATCATTTATTCTCCATCTACATCTTTCCCTACCCTTTATATTTTCATTGCTATTTTTCATCACTATTACATACTCTCTCTTCATTATCAAACACTTTAATTTTCCATACTTTATTCATTCCTCTTTCTCTACTAATACATAATCTATTGTGTGAAATATATTATTTCTACATCATGTGTATTGTCCTTTATAAATATTTTTAAAATTTCCAATGCTTAAATTCACTCTCTGACCAAAGTTCTTGTAATCTACTTCATCAATTTCTTCAATATGCCCATACATATCCCCTATAACCATTATTTTCTTCCCCCTTTTTTTTTTGAAATTCTGTATATGCTTAACTAGGCATTCATATATGCTACTGTTTCACTCCATTATAGTTTGACTAACCTTATCTCAAATCACAAATGTTCTTGACATTTAATAATATACTAGTGACATCTTTATTCCATATGAAAAAAACCCAAAGTAAGGAATAAATAAAATCAATAAATACTAGGTGGCCAGTCAACCAGACTTCTATAATAATTACACAATTTATTTCTATCTATTTTTAAAAAACTGGATAAATATGAAGAAAACATCTAACATGGACATAATTATAAAAACTGGGTATATAGGATATATAAATTAATTAAAGAAAAAATGTTATGGAAAATTAATACGAATTGAAAGAAAGAGTCAAGAGTTATTTAAATAAATATATTACAATTTGATTTACAAGGTTCAAACTTTATGCATTCAAAAGTTTGACAGGTGTCGCTTCAAATAAATACATTCACGATTAATACATTTTGATTTATAAGTATCAAATTTACTTCACATCTTTGACATAATTCATTCTAGATAAATATATTAATGATTATTAAATTAGAAATTATTTCCAACCCAAATATACACTTTAAATCTCAGTTAAAGAGTGATTTATGTTTTTTAATTAAACACACACGTGGAGTAATTCAACTTCATTTCTTGTTTTCCGTATGCAATATTTTTTATAGATTTACTCAATCACACACTCTTGGAAAGATGATTTAAAATGTGTGATGAACGGAAGTTATTAAATACATCAAAAAGATTATTACTAACTATGTATTAAGCTAGAGATTATTATATAACTCTTAGTTCAATAAACCCAGCTAAAAATTAATACATCTTCTTTTTAATTAAATACAAACAAGTGGAACACTTAATCCTACTTGATATTGAAAAAATGATAAAAGTCGCATAAATTACTGTGAATTAGACCAACGAAAAGTGCAACTTTAGTGTATTTGATACCATTTGTCTTTTTCAGATGCCTTGACTCATGATGTGTTTCAAGAATATATGGCTGAATAGAAATTTTAAATAATATAATAATCCCAAAAAATGTATGATAATACTAAATTAAGTTCAGTATTATTTGGTATAAAGACTGGGGCTTTGGATAATAAAGGAAATATGTATGGAATACAAATGTGGACTGTAAATGTAGTTTATATGAAGATGGGTGGATGACTATTGAGCATTTATTAAAGAAATAGAGATTTTACAATAAAGATGAGAAATAAGAAAATAGAATAAAGCAATTAGTAAAACAACATTTGTTAAAATGAGATAGCAAAATGAATCAAAGATGAAAAATTATTTAATAATAAATGAATAATAAGTAGAGTTTATTGTGGCATATAGCAGTTTCAGAAGAAGAGAGTGTTTAACTTGGCTGACGGAGTTTCCGAAAAACTTCGTGATCTAAACAGAGGCTCATTAACCCTTTCCCTCCCTCCCTCTAAATCTATTTTCCACTGCATCATATTGTATCATCAATTTCTTTCTCACCAAAAATGCACTATTTAAACATTATTTGAAAATAACCATAAAATTTGTTTCTACTGTATCTATATACTTATTGGTCATACTATTACTTCAACAGTTATAAGGTAGATGTCACTACTGATTGAAAAATGTAACTTATTGAAAATATTGATAACTTATTAGGTTTTTATTTTCAATCTTCTATTAATATGTGGTCGATCTGAATTTAGTTGTCCCATATAGCTATTTAAGTTAGATAGCTGGAATAAAAGACATTTTCATGTCCAAAAACTTCAGTTTCTACTTAAATATTACGTATGAAATAAGTGCTGGGTTTAGAATTGATATTTTGGATTTAGTGTCTGAATATTCTAGCTCTTCACTGATGTGAGCCATAAGCTCGAAACCAATTAGGTCTGGAGATGGGAATGTTCCAGATAGAGAAATTTAAATATTTCTCTTACTGCACTTATCAATTAAAAGCTTTGTTTGGGCTATTGGTATGCTCTCTGTATTACATTTTTGTAAATACAAGCTTATAAAAGTAATGTCACGTTATATATGACTCACTTTTTTTGATTATTATAATTTTTACCTTTAAGGCTTTGGCTATGTTGAGGTTATTAATATATGGTAGATCTGTATTTGGTTCAATCCCATATAGCTATTTAAGTTAGATAGCTGAAGTAAAAGTATTTTCATGTCCGAAAACTTCAGAGTTTCGACTTAAATATTATGTATGAAATAAGTCTTGGGTTTTGAGTTGATATTTTGGAACTAGTGTCTGAATATTCTAGCTCTTCACTGTGGTGGGTCATAAGCTCACCAATTGGTCTGGAGATGGGAATGTTCTGGATAGAGATTTTAGATATTTTCTCTTACCGCACGTATCAATTAAGAACTTGTTTCAGCTATTGCTACGCTCTCTGTATTACATTTTTGTAAATACAAGCTTATAAAAGTAATGTCATGTTATATATGACTTGCTTTTTTTGATTAATCTTCTTAAAAGTGAAAAGATTAATATTTAAATAAAAGTATCACATGAGTAAGTGACATAATATCACATGACAACAATGTTTTAATAAAGGTGACAATAAAAATAGACGTTTTCATTGAGGATTGGGTAGAAAAGTATTATTCTGTCATAATAAGTACATGATGCAATTAAAAATAGCATCTATGACTAATTAGAAAAACTATACATAGCTATGATGGCAGAAAAATAATAATAATTGAATGATTTATTACTCAGGAGTTTATAAAAAATTGGAGTATGAGCAATAACAAAGTGAAGCCGTAGTCCATGAACTTTGAACTTCAGAATCTGCCATTCTATTGCTGTATGAAACTACTAAACACCACATGATCACCATTTCTATACTAGCGCATAATTGTTGTAAACAAAGGCAAAACTCTCCATACAGTAGTGCCACCCTGCACCAAACAGAGTAATCAATGGATGCCAGAAGGCTTGTGCATAAAATCCCTGTATGGAGAGTTTTGCCTTTGTTTGCTGTATGAAACTATAAAAAGTAATGCTGGGATTGATTTTTTTCTTTTTTTAAATAAGCTAAGAAAAGCTATGACTAATAACCAATGATGATTGTCTGTTAGTTGCACAAGTAAGGATGTTTCCCTAAGTTAAATTTTTTATTGATAAATGACTGTTCACTACATCAAATTATAGCAAAAAGATTTGTTGCGTGCCTATATTTTTTACTTATTTCATTGGTATACTATGAACAGTAGCACTGCTAAATGAAATTGATTTTCTTTCTTTTTTTATTTCCCCCCATGTAATTCAAGAACTTCACCTCCTAAAGCCACCACTCTCACATATGATGCTTATGTTAATTATATATTTCTCCAAATGCTAACCTAATATGTAGGTTGCACTATAGTTTAGATATCAAAAAAAATATGTCTAAGTGTGTGAAAAGGAAAGTTTTTAATAAAAGTGTGTTACCAGTTCCTACTTACAGATCTGAGACTTGAACATTTAACAGAAGAGCAATACACTGACTTCAGACTGCTTAACAAAGTATAGAGAGACGTATGTTAGGAGTAACAAGAAGAGATCAAAAATGAAAGACATGGGTGAGAAAACAAATAGATGCTATTGACATCATTAAAAAAAATAAAAGACAAGTGTAATTGGGCTGGACACAATTGCTAGAAGAGATAATAATAGATGGACAGTTGAAATCTTAAACTGGATTCCAAAAGATTGTAAAAGACCTAGAAAGAGCCCACATTTGAGATGGATGAATGAAATAAGGAAGTGTGTTGGAATGATGTGGAGAAGAGAGGCTCGAGATCAGAGAAAATGGATTGAACTTGGAGAGACCTTCATCCTGCAGTGGATCGATAATGGTTGATAATGATAATGATGATATTTTGGATAAAGAGTTTCATGTTTGTCATCATCTGTGTACTCAAATTTGGATCTCAGACATGATTTTTTTTTATGTACATGATCCACCATGATAACTGGATAGCTCTTGAACTTTCATGACCTTGCTTTTGGAAGGACTGGTAAGCAACCTCTTTTTCTTTATTGTTTTTTGTGAGAGGTTGTTAAGTTTTACCATTGTAGCTAGTATGTATAAACTCAGTTTTGAATAAGAATAGCAATGATTTATGGATCTAGTTAATATTATTTTCAGTAAGCTGAAGGACACATAACATACATCACTTATACATATTTACATATAGAAAGATCATGTAGGCTATTTTCTTCTACTTTATTGTCTCCATGATATTCTGAAAGAAAAAGTCAATAGTAAACATTCAAGAGATATGCTGTGTTCCATAGTTGTCAATTAAACTTGCACTGGCATTGATATTGGGGGGTTACAATGGTCCAAAAAGAAAATCTGAAGATTGATTCACATAGAATCTTCATATCATTAGCAAGTCTCAGGACTGGATGACTGATTTATTGTATCCATGCACTCATGCTAGTAGAACTCCCAGCCTTCACAAATGTCTCATGTTGTTATATCTATCTGCAGTGGAATTGTGGATTGGGCAACCACATTTTTGACTCTTTTTTTTCACTTTCTGATTTTTTGTTTATATATATCAATGAAATATAATATAAATCTTTATTATATAACTTTGTTTCCCCCCAAATTAGAATAGCCACTCAATTATGAATATATTCTGATGATTAAAAAATAATAGATTCAGTGACAATAGTCTTTTTTTTAATCTGACCTGAATTATTTTTAAAAATGATGTCACTATCTAGTACTCTATACAAATCTTTTACTCTATGGAAAAAATTACTATTATTCTATTAATTCAATCAATTTCTTAGTTTCATTTGCAAAGAAATATTTCATGCATACAGTGCATTAAAGGTAACTGCATATTTATTGGTGCAGATATAAAACCATATCTCCAGAATTCCATACTATATGGTCTTTACATTTCTCTATAACTTTTTCGTTCAATTTTTTCTTTTCAATTTAATGAACTAAATTATGACTTAAAAACAATTTAAGCAACTTGAAATTTTGCTTCTTAAGAATAACTTCTTTTTTTACTGTTTAATATTAAATTATGATATCTATTCAAACAAAATTACAAATTTCATATGATCACCATTCTTTATGCTTACACAAGTTGTTTTTTACAGAGGCAAAACTCTCCATATAGTAGCACCACTCAGTGCAAGCCAGAGTAATCAACGGTTGCAGTAAGGTTTGTTCTAATATCTAGGTGCAGTGCTCTCAGATCCAAGACTCATCACTGATGAAAGCCACAAAGTCTGAGGATATTGGATGAATCAGCATTAGACAGGGATTTTTTTCACAAACCTTCCTGCATCCATTGATTACTCTGGCTTGCACAGAGTGGCACTACTGTATAGAAAGTTTTGGGCTCTGTGAAAAATTAAAAATTCAGTTTTTTATAATAAAACCAAATGGCAGTAAAATAAACAATAATGATTACTACATTAAATTTTTAGTATTTTCTTATTTATTTTTTGATTCATCAATAAATAAATAAAAAAACATTCAGCATAAAAGCTGAAAATCGGTCTGAAATACATGCACAGTAAATGCATTTGAGCGTGTGGAACACCAGTGATGTATATAATTTGTTATTCTTTCAATGAAATGCAAACATAAATGGGTTAGTGGTTTGAACTACTTTATAATTAATACAAAGTCTTTCTTTTTTCCGGTCAATCTAGGAACTTACAATGTCACTAAAAAACGAAAATACCCACTAGGGGCATATGGGCAATTTTTTTAAAAATCTTGAATTCATTATCTAGCAGATTTGTTTTTCAGATAAACATAAAAAAAATTTCCTCTAATAAATTTTACTATCTTAAAAAATAACGACTGATACAAAATAAAAAAAGAAATATAAACTAGAACTTGTATAATTTGTTATGAGTACTTAAACTTGACACTGAAAATCTTGGATATATATCTATCTAATCATTTTATAAATACCAAAGTCTATGAACTTGACTTATTATTATATAAATAATTAATGCCATTTTCATTATAGTGAAAGTTTTACCTTTCTGTGTGTGTGTATAAATACTAATTAAATATATAAATAATGTAACTCAGTATTACAGTATTTTTTATCTGCGCCCTCTACAGAAATTTATAGAAACTATACTACAATATTTGATGAAAAATCATCTGACTTCTATGTCATAAATAATGCTTTAAGTAGTATTATCTTCCTCTCTTTTTTAGATATTTCTGGTCTGGTTAGTGTCACTTCTAACAAGATAATCTTTAAATTAGTATTTATAAAAATTAAAGTGGCATTTTAATTAATTAGCTAGCTGATTTTTCATTAAACATTCGCTAATATGTGACCATAAGTTCCAATAAATTCCTATAAAGGACATACTTAGTGTTTTTAAGAAAATGCATGGTATGCATTTCCTGTACATTTACAATATAAAATTCAGATCTTTTATATATAATAGATCATAATATACAATAGTAATGTGTTTTCCCTATAAATAATTAATAGTCACAAGATGGTCATACATCTAAATCTGCAGAAAATGGAAATGATTAAAAAATCTGGTGAGTTTCTCATATAACAAATATATGTAGAATAATTTGGAAAGAGGTAATAGTAACTTCTTTAGTATTTGAAAATAAGGTACTATGAGGTGTCCAGAGGAATAGAATTTTTCAATAGAATTTGACAGTAGTTTGGTAGTTATTGTTTGAATAAGTAAGAATAATAAATGGAATATCCAGTGAAAGGTAAGATGGACTTATTTTTAATGACGAAAATTAAAAACAAGATAAAAATGTTTGGAAGGTTACAATATATGAATGAATGTAGATTTTAAAAAAACACATTTTGATGGATTATGTAATATGCAAAGTTAGTAGAAAAAGAGCTTGTTTTTATGTATAGCATACAGAAATGGGGGTTGAAAAAAGAAGGTAAATAAGTTAGTTAGGAAAAAAGAAATAAAGCAAAGAATAATAAATATGAATTAAAAAAAGTTCAGAGTGTTATAAAAATATACATGAAGTATAAAAATAGTCTAAAAACAATGTAAAAATGTTTGGAAGGTTACAATATATAAATGAAAGGAAATTAGAAAATGCAATGTTTGAAAGGATTATGTGAGGAAAAAACAATGAACATAGAATAAAATATGTTATAATTTTGGAATAGATAATTTATTTCTAAGTATATTTTTATAGAAAATGGGATAAATGTAGAGAATGTGAGGGTTAAAAAAATAGGAGAAATATAAAGAAAATAATGAAAAATAAATATGAATAAAAAACTGTAAAGTTTTATAAAAACAATATATAAACTGTAATATTTAAACAGCATTAAGCTGTTGCACATGCGCTTTGCAGATTTTAACTATAAATGAAAAGATGTGAAAATGAGATAAGATGTAGGATTATAGATATGGTTTAAGGGTAAGATAGGAGAGGGAATAATAACTTTTTTTTTTAAATGTAAAGTGTTAAAAAAAAAAAGAACAAAAGAGGTTGTAAAGGAATGGGAGAAGTGTAAAGACAAGAGGCATGAAAGAATTTGAAATTTTTGATTTAGGCTTTAATGGTGAAAACTAAGAATGTGACCAAAGAGTATTTAATCGATAGAAAATAATTTTTCCTTTTCCAATCCCATTTTAATAAAGTTTGTTGTTTCATCTTCAATATTTTATTTTCTTATTCCATCCCATGTTGTTTGTTAACAAAATGTTCAATGATGACCAAATGACTTGGTAAGAATATATTGGAAGAAAGTAATGGGTGGGGTGAAATAGATGGGTTTAAAGTTCAGAGATGAAGAAATAGCTTGATCAAAATATATTGGAAAGTGATTATGGATAGGTTAGAATAGACAGGCTCATAGTTATAAAAAAATGATTAGGAGAGAGAAAATATTTAACATAGCTAACAGAATTTCTAGGTATATGACTTTCTATGAACTGAAATTTCTAACTTCATTTAGAACAAACTCTTTTATATTACAATCCCATGAGTATCTCCAGAGAAATCTAAAGTTTGGCTATTCGTAAGCCACTATAAACTAATTTTAAATATATTAATCTTGGACAGAAATGTGGTCTGTATTAAAGAATCACATAAATGGCTTCTCTTGAATTAATATTTTTAACAAATCGTTTTCTCAATCATTTGAATTAACTATCAATTATGGATCACTCGATTATTTACATTAATTGTAAAATTTACACAATAATAGTTTGTTTTTTTAAATATAAATATTTATTAGTATAGCATAATATTACATAGGCATCCAATAAATGTATTTTAAGTTCTATTTATTTTAAACTTTTTATTTGATTTTACAACAAGGTAAACATATATATAGTTATTTACTTCGACAGTGGGTCTAAATTTTCAAAAGAAATTCCTTTTTAAAATTATTATTGGATCTTATCAAATAAAAAATATTTTTGAGTGGAAGCAAAAGTCAATAACCTGTCTTCCGGCAAAGAATTATACAATATACAAAAAAAATAGTTTTTGGAACTATTGCCCTCTATGAGCATTGTATTGTACTAAATAAGAAAATAATTCAATTTGAAAATTTAATGTCAAATGTAAATTTAACAAAATTTTTTTTTTTTTTAAACGAACTTTATAATGATCTTGTATATTGAAAATAAATACCAAAAAAAATTTTTTTTAAGTAAATATATATAATGATCATATTTTTTTAAAAAAGATATATTAAGTGCATCTTTTAGTTACTCAAAAACTGAGGTTTCATTCATTTATTTAAAACTTATCGTTCTTTCTGTGATAAATTAAATATTCTATATATTTATTTTTAACAAATCAATTTAATTTGGATTTCTCTATGATTATATCTTAAAATCATTTTTTCCCAACTGAGCTATTATAAAGCATGATTTACAGGGGGAGGAAAACCTGTAATTAATTTTTGATAGCAGCTGAACTCTGCAGCCACCTAGTGGAAATTAATTTCATTAATATTTAAAAGTGAATATAATGAGAATGTTTATTTCATTATTTATATCAGAGATTTTAGTTATTTAGATGCCACATTTAATAGTGTGATGTATAACAAATATTTTTACTGAAGCGATACTATTCCAATATAAATCTATTATAATACAATCTTACTTGAAGTATCTGAACTTCTACTTAGTAAGATGAAACGTCTCACACAAGATTTTAAAGAAAATGTAGTTAATACATATAATAATCCAAGAAAATTTGATTCTTTGCCTTAGCATATAATGATAATAGATTCTTTTTGTCTCTGAGTATTTCTTTTTTCTGTATTGAATCAAGTATATTTTTAATGCAGACCTGCTCTCAATTTTTAAAGCTAATTAATATTTAGTAATCCATATTGTTAAATGCTAATGATATTGTGAACTTTCATACCAATATAATAGGGTGTCTAAGAATATGCTTAGAATCAGTTTGCTACAGTATTCATTTCTATACCTTCTTCAGGAAGGAATCCTGTAAAACAAACTCTTTGTTTTGTAGCATCCATATTACACAGAGGCTAAACTCTCCATACAATAGTGCCACCAGTACAAGCCAGAGTAATCAAAGGATGCAAGAAAGTTTATGCATAAAATCTCCATCTAGTGCCTACTCATGCAATATCCCCAGACTAGTTTCTAGCTTGTGTTTTTGGTGGCGCTATTGTATGAATAGTTTAGCCTCTGTGTAAGCATAAAAAAATAGTGATCACGTGATGAACCATATTATGAGCTGATTTGTCTGTAGCAGAGAGTGAGTAAAAAGTGGTGATGACTAATTAATTATAATCAAAACACACACAAAAAAAATTAAAAACAAAGTAATTAAAAAAGATATTGGATTATATTTCTTTTTTTACTATACCATATCAAATAACAGTACAAAGGACTCATTAGAACTAATTGTAGTCTAAATAATGAGCCATTAAAATAACTTGCGTTATAAAAATGGTATATGAAATGGTTAGTGTTACAATATAGTGTGTGTGCAGATATACGTATTAATGTACAGTATAATAATAAATAATGATATTTTTATTGGTGTAATTGTTATTTATTCTAGAAAATTTACATATTTTAGAAAGCTCTGAATTCTGTTAAATACATGCTAATTAATTCAAATTATGTAACAATTGCATAATATAAAATTACAGATACAGTTAAGTGTGAGCGTGTGCAAGAAGTTCTGCAAAATGAACAGAGATATGAACTGTTTAAGTGTGCAGGTATAAAAATATTTGCACACATATGGCCAGAGATGTTCTACAAATATAGATTATCTTCTCAGAAAATTAATATTTACTTTTCATTCAGTCATATATAGATTTTATTATTTATTATAAGTAAATAAACTCTCATTAACTTTTACTTGTGTTGCTTTGCTTGTTATGGATGCGACCTGGTATTCTAAGATACCCCAGGGGTAGACAGCAGCGTACAATAGCAAATTATCTTCACAGATGATGAAATATTATTGCTTTGATCATGTGACATGTTGTAAAATGGTCTAAAGAAAGTCAAGTATTTCTGAACCTACGTTATATTACCAGCCAAATTAAACATTCTCTCCCATTGAAACGATTATATATCTCAGTAAAATTTATTTCATTCTTACTCTTTATCATCAGATTATTTTCCCTCATCAAACACTCATTTCTTTTTTTTTTTTTGGTTAAAACTCTTTTATGCTATTCTCACATTTCTTATATCTAAACAAAAAAATCATAAAATCTTTACCTACTTTATTCCCTTTATGTTTAATTTTCTCCTAATTTTTATGTAACCTATGCTGTACCTCTTTCAATATTCTATATTTGAAAAATAAATGTTCAATACTTTTTCATTTTCACATAAACTAGATCTACAGTTGAATCTTTATTCCATTTTTGTCTTCTTTCCCTTATATATTTAAAGCCCCTGTCCTTGCACCAAGTAATAATAAACTCCTTATAGTGCTAACGTAGATCCTGCATATTTTTATGTAACTTCATTTTTCATAACTCTATTTATTTTTCTCTAACCGAATCTTTTCCACCCTCATATACCGATATTATATTCTTTACACATTTATTCCTTTTCTTTCATAATGCAATACATAAAAAAGTTTTCCCAAATATTAACATTTCATATGCTTTGCCAATATACTTGTTGTTTTCACCACAACAAATGTGGACCCCTAAATATTTTTAATTCCTCTCATTAAAAATAAAGCCCATTCCATGTTCTTTTGAACAGTTTTATTCGTCAACCAATGCATATATCTCTAAATCCTCTGGGAAATACAAAATGCCTTCATTTTCACACATGAAAGTGGTACCATCACCTCATTCAAAAGTATTCTTTACATCTCACATCCATTATAGTGCTGGACTACCTATTTGCTCTAACTATTTTTAGGCACCAATTGCTTTATAATTGTTAAACATAATCTGGTATATAATATGCTATTTGAAAGGCTAAGTGTTATTTATTCATTATCTTGTTATTGCTTCTTCAAATGATTTTTTGAAAATTTTTAATTTTGTTTTTCTAAATATAAAATTATTGCAGATCATGCTATTACTTTAATTTTTTTTTTAGATGTTCAACACCTTTCTATTTACATTGCTTACAGAAGAAAGCTCTTTAAAAAAAATTCACCCTTCTTCGCACTTTTCACTGAGTTTTAATTCAATTCCATTGTGTTATAATTTCAACTGTTTCTAACAGCTTTATTCAGAGCTGTTATGTAAAATCTTTAGTTTTTTTTAATTTTACTTATGCCTGTATAATACAAGAGTTACTGTATATTCTTAAAGTATAGAGCTAAATTATCTTTCCAAGATATTCAATACTAATCCATTCTTTTTGCATTGCTTATGTGAAGAAGGCTGCTATATGGTCGAAACTGTCAGATAACTGAATTAAATAAAAGCATTGTTAAAAATGTAAAAAAAATGTTTTTAAAAAAGTTTTGTTTTAGTTCTTGTTTTAATAATTGTAGATGAAAAAATAAAGATCAATTAAGTTTTCATGTTTTTCCACACTTCGTGGCTATTCTACGTAGTTTGATATTTTTTTGCTAATCCTGTGTGAAATAACCTAGTAAAGGAAGTATTGAATGACCTCAATAGATTACATTTTATCTCAAATGAATAGTAGTAATACCTCCTCTGTAGCAATGCAATCAAGATGTTAAGCATGAGCAACTGTTTACGAGCAATATTATTAAGAGCACATCTGTTAAAATTAGTCAATAAATCTTTTTAAAAACTTGCATGTGGATTTTATTAAATTTCCGTTACGGGTAGATTAATAGACTGCTTTACATAAAAAATAGATTCGCATAACAGTAAATAAATATTGAATGTCATAGTTCTATAATGATTCCCATAAAAATAATACATTACTGGTACTACGATAGTGCCCTTCATGATATCATTTTATCTTCTAACTAAATGATCTGCTGGTTTGCTATTAGAAAAAAAACAATTAGCCTGAAACTCACTACGCACTGCTACCTAGTGTCTATTATTTTAATCACTTCTATGTAAGTACTGTCCAATCAATAAAGAGAGTAAAGTGATAGCTGATCCTTCCTTTATGCCTGTATCCAATGCTTTAAGTGAATTCCAATTCCTCATAAATACTGTGTTTGCTTTTGGTTTTCAGTACGCTATTTATATATTATATGAAAATGAATTTAAAATAGATTGTGTAAAATATCATATATAATAATTCTTTGAAATTAATTAAGAAATGTAAATAGTCTTCACTGAATTTAAAAATAACAGTAAGGCCTTCAATTCTTGGGTTTTAATTGTAAATTTTACTTCATCTACTGCACTAAGATCCAAACTATCACTAATTAATGATTCAATAGTAAATGGAAATCTTTACATATGTATTGGAGTTTTACATCATGTGACTTACTCAGATAAAGATTTTCGCTTGCTAAAAGGTATTGAATAACAATTGTTCAAACATTGATGAAATGAAAGTGACGTTTGTCAATGAAAATAAGTGCGGATCTTATTTTCTATTCATTAACTAATTATATGCACTCATGAATAACATTAAAGAGTACTGTGTTATATTATAGAATTTATATCAGTATATTTGTACAAAAGATGGGATGATTGGGTTAGGAGGATTGTTGAATGTTATAGTGGTAAGGAATGGGATAAAAGAATAGATTTATTAATAAAGAATAGGGAGTTAGAGAGATGGAGAACTAGTATGGAGAGTAAAAAGAGTTTAAATATGTATAGAAGTAAACAAAATATTAGGTGCAAGTTAATATATGATAATAGTAAGGAAAGTAGTTTATTGTTTAAGGCTCGAATGGGATCTTTAGCAACAAGAGAATATACATGTAAATGGGAAAATATGGGTGATTTAGTCTGTAAATTGTGTAAGGAAGGAATAGAAAATATTAGGCATTTGTTAATTGAATGTAAATGCTTGAAAACAGAAAGGGTACAAATAATGAAGTTATGGAAGAATAAATATGAAAAAAGTGATTATACAGAAAGTGGATTATTGCCTTTATGCTGGGTTTGGGAAAAGATAAGAAGGATTTAGATATAAAGGCCATAGAGTTGAGAAAGATTATGTTGTGGAAATGGGATGGAGCAGAATATGATGGGAATGAAAAATAAAGTGGCTATCAGGTTTTTCTGGGAATAACTGCTGAGAGATTCCTGACTCCATTTAAGGAGAAGCTACAATACATCACATCATATTATATTTCTTCATTCATTGTTGAAAATTTTCTATAAAACATATATGTATAAATGAAAACATGTTAGGTTTATTGGGTAAAAATTTTAAGGGCAAATGGTTCCTAATAGTTGTCTATTGCCTTTTTTTTTCTTGAAGATGGATTGATAAAGGGCACCCAAACATATATCATGGATGATCTCTATTGTCAACCTTCCATGAAAAATCCCAATGAGTTATAATTAAAATGAAGAGTTCTATTGGATGCTGTTGCCATAGTTTCTATAAACCTGAAACTTTTATATTCATAAAAAGGCCATTGCTTATATTTTGTTTTTCCTCTGTATTCATTCTTACTACTGGTCTAATTTATTTGTGGTCTCACCATCACAGAAACTGTAAGCGCTACTTTGGAAAAGGATAAAAGTAATTTTCAATGATTTTCAACATTTAACAAAGCAAAGCAAAACTCCATATAGTAGTGCCACCTGTGCTGAAACTAGTCTGGGGATATTGGATGAGTAGGCATTAGATAGGGATTTTATGCACAAGCCTTCTGGCATCCATTGATTACTCTGTTTAGCACAGGTGGCACTACTATATGGAGTTTTGCTTTGCTTTGTTTATAAACAATTATGTGCTAGTATTGGAGATGTGATCATGTGATGCTTGCTGGCTGACTTTCAACATAATGAGAAAATAAAAATTGATAGTAATGAATTAGAAAAAAATAACAGCTACAAATACTTTGATCAGATTATTAGTAAAGATGAAAACACAACAGTTTAAATAAATTATAGAGTTACAGCCATAGATGTAAAAACATATTTAATGCATCAAAACAAACAAATATGTTTTCCTGAAGGTTTGTGATGATGGTGTTTTAGCTATTTCCATCATCTAATATGAATATTGAATGTCTTTAGAAAAATTTAACTTTATTTAAATATTCCAATACATTCAACTGTTAGTAATAGTATATAATATATACACAATGTTTCAAGAGATATTATTTCCCCCTCTTCTTCAGGTGTTGATGACCTGACCAGTGACAATATTGGCATGGGAGTAAAACCTGGACCCTTAGATTCTTGAGTATTGAATTTTAAGATAATGCTCTAACCAACTAAGCCATACTGCCAAAGGCAACAGTATATGAAATTTCTATGACTATTGCCTTTGGCAGGATGGCTCAGTTGGTTAGAGTGTTACCTTAAAATTCAATACTCAAGAATCTAAGGGTCCAGGTTCGATACCCATGCTAGTACTGTCACTGGTCAGGCCAGCAACACCTGAAAAAGAGGGGAGAATAATACCTCTTGAAACATTGTGCCTTTACTAACCTGTTTGACATCCTATTACTAACAGGTGAATGTATTTGGAATATTTAAATAAAGTTAAATATTTCTACTCATATTAGATGATAAAAATAGTCCAATATAAAATTACAAAGGAATAAGATATATTTTTTTCATACAAACAAAATTCTGATTATTACTGAATTGTGAGAAATAGTGCTGAGGAGAAGAGAAGATGGGATCTCTGAAACCATGATCCCATGATTTAGTATATGTCGGACTGTTAGTAATAGTACAAAGGTCAGTATATAAAGTAATATTTCAAGTGGTATTACTCTTCTCTCTTCTTCAAGTGTTGCTTGTTTGGCCACTGACAGTTAAGCATGAGAATTACATCAGGAATCTTTAGATTCATGAATTCTGAATATTTAGTGGTGAAATCCCAATCAATTATATATTCTATCAAACAGTTACAATTCAACATCCACAAACCTAAAAGTTCCTGATTTAATATCCATACAAGAAAATCCATACAGGAAAAAGGAGACTTGAAACTTTGTATTATATTCTAACCTAACCACTATTCCTAATAGTTAAGTGCATTTGAAGAGGCATTTAATAATTAATATTAATTATAGAAACAGTCAAAATACCATCAGCATAAACTTTCATATAGACATGATTCCATGTGTCTTGGAATCATATTTAGCTTTTCGGTAGTTTTGGAATTTTAATTCCACACATACAAGCCTTTTTATTACTTGTTAAAACTATATTAAATAATACCCTTATGAACAAAAGCTTTCCTTTTAAAAAGATGTGTTGGTCATAATGTCAATGAGTTTATTACGAACACATTATTTTACCTAGGTAATCCTAAAAATTTGAATGTGGATTATTATGGATATATAAAATAATGACTTATTTATAATATATAAGATAAAATGGAAGCCATGACTTTTAAAATAAACAAACTGTAAGTTAACTTACCCACTGCATCCATATTCATCAGATTGGTCAACTCCCGGTCTCGCAATATGGTGTCGGCTATGTCTGGTACCTTGTCATCAGGTACTAATTCTAGCCCGCCATCATCTATACTTCTGAAGAAAGACATGTCAAAGTCTTGGCTGGAATCAAGAAGGTCAGCTTCTAACCCATGAAGTTGCACAGGTGATAATTCTGCAAGAACTTCCGGCTGCTTCATCACAATTACAGGTGGACCATTACCCTAAAAAAATGTAAGTAAAACATCATTTGATAACTCCTGCAGATAAAAATCTTTTCAGCAACAATTCAAAGAGAAACAGTAAAGGAGAAGAGTTTCAGAAGGTTTTTTAATTAAAGGGTGATGAGAATTTTAACATTTCCTTTACTTATTTAACCTCTAGTTAAGAATAGTTAAATATTCACTCATAAACATATGCTAGCCCTCTAAAAGAATCTAATGCAGAGATAGTGCATCAAACTGCCATGTCTATAATCTGGGTTCGAATCTGGTATTATTAAAATTCTTTTCAAGAGGTTTAGAATTTTCTTCTTATGTAGCTGGCTAATAACCAGACAAATTTACCATCCAGAATTGGTAAGTAAATGGGTATCTAGAGGTTAAATAAATATAAAAATCTACTCAAATTCTCATCACCTACAATCAGAAAGTTTAGTTAATATTGTTTTTACCCTCCTCTGTTTCTCTATGAGGTATACAAGAGACCTTTAACCTGCAGTAGGTTATTTAATACAAAAAAGCTAACTCAAATTCTCTTTCAGGCATAAACATACACACACACACTATCTACTAAAAGAGTATTGTAATATAAAGATAGTTCATAAATCTGCAGTTTCAATGACGTGGGCTCAAATTTGAGGCAAGTTAAATTCATTTCAAAAAGCTTAGGATTCAACTTTTATTCACCTCTCAGTCATGGACATAATAGATTGTTGTGTTTACCACTACATATCAAGATGCCTTTTTATTTTATATGGTACAGATTATACGCACACACATCAAATTTTATAGATTTCAAAAAAATGTAAATACGCATTTACTAATCAAATTAAATAAAATGCTAATCAAATTAAATGAATACTGTAAACTAATGATTAAAGTTTTTAAATGTAAACATAAAGAATAATGCAAAAGTTATTGGAATAATTTTAAATATATATATTGTACCGGTCCATTAGAACACCCGATCACATAGGGATTGTGATTCCGAAACAAACATGACATAGCGTAAAGCTTTATTTATTTTCTTCTATCGATAACTGTTCACTATCAATACAAGGGGGCGCCAGATACGATGATTTAATTATAATTTAACTTCTCGCATCACCTTACGTCATGTCAAAACGATTTCGAAGTCTAATCCCGCCCACAAGCTCAAACTCCCAGCATGGACCAATAGGGTCACTCAGGGTCGCGATGTAATTGTTTCAAAATTACTATTATGGTAAAGGACGCTATGATAACCAATGGAGAAGACGCTTGATTAACTAACTGATCGATCCAAGCATTGGACCATGTCATTGGTTATTTGGGACCAATGCGATTATTTGTCTATATCTCTAAACAATTAGAAGCTTATAAGATCATCCCCCCTATATTATACCGTCCGGTAGAATTATTTACTCCAGCTATATTTACAACTCATTGACATTTATTTATATTTTATAATAGGCCCTCCCAATTCTTAAATCTATCTTAACTACGGAATAAGTAAATAAATAAATAAATAAACATCGTGACTTACGGCACGATGTTTTAAAGCAACAAGGTTTAAGAAAGATAAATCTAAAGTAATATAATTAACTATATGCATAAATGCTAACTTTATTAATAATCAAGACGACAAATAGAATAAAGATTTAATTATAGGAAATGACTTGAGAAATGCTCGACTTGTTTAAATACTGAACAAATTTATTTAATATAAAAAAAAGCACATTGGTTAAAAGTTTTATTTACACGCACACACACGCATTTACGCACTCGCACAGAAAAGAACATATTATATATCGTAAAATATGGATGATAGAATATAAATTTCTTTTTTTACATTTTTTTATATTACATTTTGAAGGTAAGTGTTATAAATTATAAGATAATAATTAGGGTCAAAGTTCATATTTGAAAAGTCCTGAGATTTAAATTTTAGGAATTGCATAGTGTTTGATTTTACGAAGGTTGAGATTACACTAATAAGTTACAATAATAATTTTTAAATATAATGAATTACGGAATATTTTATAGCTTAATCTGCGAAATCAAAGTTAGTTAATTATGAGATTGCCTTTTTTTAAAAGTTTACGTATGGAATGAATGAAAGCATAAAAAAAATAAAGTGTTTACCTAGGATTTTGGCTTATTCTTCCGCTGCTTCTAACTAAGTGGAGGTTTGAACATGGGAGATGATGTTTTCCATAAGGAGATTGTTCATTTCTTTTAAAGTTGAGCGTAATAAATCAGGATGATTCATGTGTTTCACGGAACATTATTGAACTGGTTGGAGCACTAATTTTAGATGGTAATATTATTAAGTATTCATAGCGACGGAGATGTTCTGGTGGCGGAGCGTCGATCAATCACTGAAGGGTTTCCTAGCCCCTCATGACAGTCGACGCTCTAAATATTAATTTCATATCGATCATCTTGAAAACGGGTAGCACAAACGAAGTAATTTAAATTAAATTGAATTTTGAGAAAGTTGAACAAAAATTTGATAATTTGACTTAGCTTCTCTTAATTAATTTTTTCAATTAATCCTTTTCTTCTTTTAGATTTTGCTTGATATTTATATGGGTTGGATCTTATCTGAGGATCGAATCTCCCCCCAGAGTTCCATGTTCTTAGAGTTGTCGTTGGGGTCCGTGTCCTACTCAATCCATGTGCTTAAGGCAATCTTATGTTTAGGCAATCTCATATTGCAATCTCAGTTAACAAACTTATATTCATTCACACCTTGAATGCATACGTGTGTGCGTGTCTTACGAGAACAATGTAATTTACATTAGCTAAAAGTCGAGCATTTAATCTTTCTCAAAATCATTTCTATAAGCTTTTACTTTTACTACAATTATAATTTTAAAATATCCCTTTTTAGTTACCCCCGCGGCATAACAAGTATAAATTATTTATTGATATTTATAATGGCATATTATTTTTCATTTTAGAGAATATTATTTTAGTAAATTATGTTAAAGCCTTAAACTATTTAATTAGACATATTAATATTTTATTTTACAAGTGTATTTTTAGAAAGTATGGAAAGAAAACTATATCTATTTTTTATCATAAGTTGTAAGAAAATAAAAATAGAGTATTTTACATTGCTTGAGTGTGTGTGTGTTTACATATACCGACTTTGTCTCGGTATAATATATTTAACTTTCCTAGGTTCAAACCCTATGTAACGCTATTCCGTTACAATATACACCATACTAGTGACATCTAGCTTCAGCTTCAGAAGTCACATTGTAAGGAGTGAGTAAATGCATGGTTATTAAATGAAATTCATTTTCTCAAAGATTGCATTTTAGTTTTAGAGTTGGACGATACATGCCGCTAGTGTAACTAGTAGGATTTTTACTCATTAAACTAAAAATGAGTAAGATATATTGATAAAGCTATAATGTTGGAGATAGAAATGGCAAGATATATTTTATTGTTATTAAAAATAGTAAAATAGAATATAATATGAATGGAAAAAGTGATGAATAATGTAAAGTTTGAAAATAATTTAAAAAAAAAAAAGAATATTAAATTTGAAGGTTCAATGATGTTGTTAATGTAGTGCTTTTAGAACTATGTAAAGGGTAGAGATATGAGTAAGTGGAAAGAGTTGAAGTTTTTGTGGAAGAAAGATTATGATTTGTTAGCAGTAATAGAGCAATATTTGAAAGGTCAAGAAGCAACTTATTGTTATATATATATATTGTAACCTAGTGTTATTGACACTTGGTTTATTTAGCATTATTTCCACAGGAAAACAATGCAATCCTTTTCTAGGAAATAAAAAGTAAAATAATAATAATATTAAGTGATTAATAAAGTATGCTATTTACTCACTGTAACATGTTTTAAGCAAATAACTAATAAATTTGGTAATCCAAATGTCATTTTGAAGAAGAGCATAAATAATTTAGTTAAAATTAAATACAATAAGAGCACTTTAATATAGTATAAAAGCACATCTCAGAAATAGTAATTGATTTTGGATGGGTAGAGGGGAGAGTAGATGAGTGTCTTATCATAAAGCACAGTAACTTCTGATAATTTTTTTTAAATTATTTAGATAATAATGTATATAAAATTATACATCACTAATAAGCAGTAGTTAAAGATATTTATTATTTTTTTTCATTAGTTGTCAAATTATTTTGTAATCCATTTAAATCATATGGAAATATATAACTGTAATAAGTTTTTTTTTTTTTTTCCCTTTCCTTTGTTTATGTATAATTAAATAAGTATTTTTCTGTCAGAGGTCGCTAAAAGAAGATCGCTAAATTTTGTAGAAAAACTAGTCTGACATAAGTTTTACAAGAGGAAGCAGTGCTGAAATTCAGTAACAAATTTTTATATTTTTTATTGCAGAAATAAATATAATTCAAGTAACATTTTAACAAAATCATGTCTAGCTAAAATATTTTGATAGGACATCCATAAGCTTCTATTGCTCTACCTATTTTAAAGCTTTTTATACTCAAAATGTGCTATCTTATGCTAAAGTTCGAGATCACCGTATTGACTACAGCGATCACGGAAAATATCATTATCGTTAAACTAAGCAATATAAATAATTTCCAAGAAATAATTAATTATTTGTTAACTTTACCTTATTTAATAATTTTTTCATGGTATAAAAGAAAAACTAGAATTAAAAGACATATTATAAAAGCCAAGGAAAGTTAACCAAAAATTTCGCGCTTTTTCTAACAGAAATTGTCTGCTTTAGAAAATAATGCAAGTTCCCCACATTAAAATCTGTTTTCTTCACTGAAAATTATCTAGAAATAATATAAATAATAAATGATATTTACTTATGCACCTGCATATTTTTTAAAAAAGAAATATATATTTTCTCAAGGCAAATATCGGAAAATTTGTATGTGTGCATTTACGGAGTATTCCTTATTAAAGAAAAATTATAATTCCTAGAATAGGAATAAAAACTACAAACATTAGTGACCTAATTATAACCATAAAATAAAATGTTATATTATACATGAATTGGAGACAATAAAACTTTATATCCACGTAAGTCAGCTGCAGTCAATAAAAATAATATTTTGGAAAAATTCGCGCATTCTTTTATTCATAAGCCAGCTAGCTAAAAATGATACGTATCGCCAATAGTAAAAAGAAAAGAATTGTATATGTGTGTGTTATCGTTTAGAATAAAATATTCGTCTACGTTAAAATATGTATTGTTTTCTTGGATCCCATAATTATAGCAGTTAATTCAAGAAAGAATTAAAATCCACGCTGCTATGTTTTCTTTGCTTACTATTAAGTGCACCAGAAGGAAGGCAACTTTTTATAAAAGAAATAATAAAATGTGTTTCTTGTTTAAATTTGCTTCGTGAACTACGAATGAATCAAGTTCTTCATCTGGATAAAGTGCCCAACGGAAAACATTTTTTTTATAGTGATATTATAAGCACTTGTTAAGTAATGTTTTTTTTTACTAATCTGTAAAATTATGTGTATTTTTTTTTATATATATATCAGCAGGTTAAAAGCTGTATCCAAGTAATATGTAAATGACCTTATAATCATAAAGGTATGTTTTCACGTAATTATTCTAGGTTAAATTTATATTTGACATAAAAAAAGATTTTTTTTTTTATAAAATGGGTTTACTTATGACATGCAGTTATGAGTATCAATTGAAATGTTAGATGCGTGGAAGAGGAAAAATTTATATACTTAATAGGTAAAATATCTAGTTAAAATTATCAGAAGTAATTAAAGAGAAGTGCTATACAAAATATTACTTATTTAAAGTTTGAAACAAATTTATACTATGTTAATTAAGGAACTTATTCCCAATTATTCTTTATTAACGCATTCACTTGGTTTAGTTTAAAATACTATATTTCCTATTATTTGTTGAATGTTTCTTTGGCAAAGGTGAAAATTATTATTGTATTCTGTGGTATCCATTGATATCAGACGCTGATCTAAGTATACCCCGGAACATAAATTTAGTGTAATTAGTGTATTTGCTTGTCTTGCCCCAATATAGCATCGGTATAGGCTTAATATGCGCCTAAGTAATAATTGTAATGTATCTATTTTGTGGGATAGAAAATAATCTCCCCAAAAGCTTTATCTTCCATGAGGGGAATAGATAAATCTCGTATTCGGGTATGTTTATAACCCAAGTGATCGCTTCTCAGAGTTGGGACGATCAGTACTTTATATAGTATTTAGTGCATTTCATTCGTTAAAATCCCAGGAGAGGATGATATTTGGTGTGTGTTCCTATTATGCCCAATTAAGAGGCAAGGACCCACCAAACTATTTTAATATAGTAGTTAACTCTACAGCCCTTCGGTGTTATTCCGTATTCCTCATGAGAAGATAGAGATAATTCCACCATGGAAGGTGTTGAATATTGTGTTTAGTTAGAAAGTTATGGCAAGATAACGGGTATATTGGAGGTTAATTCCTCAAGCTCCATTTAGTATAAATAGCGTGCTAGTATATATGATCAATGTCTGAATTGTGCGACGGAATAGTGCTGGTAATCCACACGTAAGTCAATGGAGAGAGTAAATTTTAAAATTGCGTGATGAAAAATTTTCATTTTTCCAATAGAGGGTTCAAATACTAGGTTTAATTCAGGTTAATGATTAAGTAGCACTCACAATATAACTTATACGGAGAAAAACAGTGTGTATAACAACTTCAGTTGTTAATAAAGTAAACATTAAAATAATAAGTGTAACTTCTGATACGTAACCCATAAATTATAATAAGTTATCTAAATAAAAACTATCATTTAATTAAAGATATAGTAACAAAAATCGTTTGTACGCATTGCCTAGAATCAGAGTATTTTTGTTTTAAAACAGATCGTTAGTCAATAAATATAAGTAACCGTTCATAAAAGATACACTAGACGAAGGAGTAATGTATCGATAATACTATTTATTTTGTTATATTCAATTTGCATAAATGTAAAAAGAAGATGAAGAAGTAGTTCGAATCCAAGTCTAAAAGTATAGACGAATTAATATTAGTTATATTTTGTTTTATCCATATGGGATCGAATAAATTGTATATGTTTGTTTATTATGTTAATCATAAAAGATATTTTTGTTAAACCATAATAAAAAAAAATTAGAATTTTGTTATAAGTTTATAATAAATTATCGTTTTGTTACAAGTTGTTTTGAGTCATTTTTCTTATGTGCTAAATAAAAGTGTATTGGCATAATACTTGCAATACTTTCTTGGGTCCAAAATCATTTATGAAATCTTAAATCCAAAACACCAGATAGACAATTATAAGTAGATCAAAACATTTCATTATATTTTAATTTAATAAAAATTATTTATGGAATTGAAAACTTCAGACCAAGACATTTTATTTTATTTTATATGTGTGTAAAATCACTTTATTTCCCAAACTACTAGTTTTGGTTACACATTGTTGAATACACATTTAAGTGAAGTGTCTAAGTAATAAATATTAGTTAAATTATTGTGTTGTCAAGGATAATGGAAGGACACAAAAGCACCCTTGTCTTTTCATCATTCCGACTGAGATTCTGGATTTAAAAGGCTATATTATTCCAAATTATGCGTTGTTATTGAATCTGGTTATCATCTTTTAAAATATTATAATAGTTAATGTGTGGATGCAGAGACCTGGAATTTAAATAAGGTAAATGTTTCCTTTAGCCGACCAGAATGTCAGTCACATGCGATAACACAATACTGCCGAGCAATTTTATTAAATATAACAGAGAACCCTGAGATTAGTGTCATTATTATAAGTGCTCTTAAATTCATAATTGATCAAATTCAGATCAATATTATGAGCGTGGCATGGCTTAAGAGATTGAAACATCTAATTGTATAATAACAAAAATATTGAGATCATATTGGCAAATTAATGAATATTTTGTTTTAGTCAGTAATATAAACAATGACGTGAAAAATCATCATCATCATTGTCGAACAATGCAAGTACTTACAGCTCAGAGAATGTGTTTTGGATAGAGAGAGAATGTTAGTTTATTCTAAATTTTCTTTTTAAATTTATTTTAATGATATTTTTTTTTTAAATTCTATCTCTGTCTGAACTGCATATCGCTGTAGCTGAATTATTATAGAACTAACCTAAAGTAGAGCAATTATTATTATTATTGGGTAAAGTTTATTACCCGGACTATATACCAAGAGTAGTCGGAAGGGTTGAGGCCTTCCGGGTGGATTTATTTAATTAGGAAACGTCTCTTTATTTACTAGGTTAGAAATGGCCGCCCAACTATAAGGGGCCATCGATGGCTATAGTTAGCCACGATAAATTTGGTAAAATTTTATTGAAATGAATATGAATATTATTTGCACGAGAATGAATTAATTGTTCATTGATTGAAAATGTTTGCCAGTGATAAATTGTTTCTTTAGCCATAAAATATTATATGAATGTCTATTCTATGACATAATCTTTTGCCACTGAATAAATAAATTTGTTAGTTTATAATGTTATGGTCTGTAAGTAATTCCATAAAATATGGTAATGATTTTATCATTTATGATGATCTGCTTGTCTGGTGGTGTGATTAGCACTTATACCATATTACATAATGGTTTGGTGAGATTTCTATGGACCAAGTAGCATATGAGAAAAGAATATTCGGTAGTTAATATTGGGACTTTAGTTATCTGAATATCAGAGCATAGTTGTAGTGTAGATTGTTTTGATAGGAGAGGCATGGAGGCAGGATGTCTTGTCAATAATTTGTTATCAATATTATTAATAGTTCATTACTAATTTTAGTACTGTCAGATAATAGAAAGAGTTAAAAATTTTAAATATGAGTGAAAGCCAAGATAGTCAGGATATTTCAGAGGATTTGGGAGAATCCCAAGATCTCCAATCCCCAGATACCCAAACACCATATTTTCATGTAGAAGTAAGAGAGGAACAAGAATCTTTAGATGAAGTTAGTCCGAAAAAAGTTAAAGTAGATAAAGATCTACCTGGGGATGAGCAAATCCAAATATTTACAATATTACAAAGTTTGTCTACACAGCTACAAAATTTAAATAGTGAATTAAAAAGCTCAGAAAGTAAAATAGAAAATCAAATACAAAATGCAAATAGTGAATTGAAGAATGAATTAAAAAATCAAATAAAAAATTCCAATAGTGAATTAGAGAGTAGAATAGAAAGTCAAGTACAACAATTAAATAGTGAATTAAAAAATCAAATACAAAATTCCAATAGTGAATTAGAAAGTAGAATAGAAAGTCAAGTACAAAAATCAAATCATGAATTAAAAAATCAAATACAAAATTCAAATGTTGAATTAAAAACTGAATTAAAGAATCAAATTCAAAATTTAGTCAGTAATATAAACAATGACATGAAAAATCATCATCATCATTGTCGAACAATGCAAGTACTTACAGCTCAGAGAATGTGTTTTGGATAGAGAAAGAATGTTAGTTTATTCTAAATTTTCTTTTTAAATTTATTTTAATGATATTTTTTTTTTAAATTCTATCTCTGTCTGAACTGCATATCGCTGTAGCTGAATTATTATAGAACTAACCTAAAGTAGAGCAATTATTATTATTATTGGGTAAAGTTTATTACCCGGACTATATACCAAGAGTAGTCGGAAGGGTTGAGGCCTTCCGGGTGGATTTATTTAATTAGGAAACGTCTCTTTATTTACTAGGTTAGAATATATATATATCAATAAATGAGTATAAATTGAGGTGCTGCTAAGAGAGAAGGGAATATAAGGGTTATTTTTAAAAAGAACATTTAAGAAATTATAAAAATGTATATATATTAGATTAAAATTATGTGAGAAAAATGGAAAGTGGGCTAGTTAGCTAACAGAAAGCAGGTGAAAGAATGAATGGGAGTATTTGAGAATGTTTTTATTGAGATAGGGATGAGTTTAAAAAAAGCAATTTAGAAAAATATTAACTGAAATGATATGATCATATTAATAAATTGATGAAATGAACAAATTTGAATGGCAATTTTTTAAAAACATATATAAAAAAGGCAAAATGAAAAGTGGAAATCTGAGTAAGGTAAACAATACATGATGGAGAAAGAATTTAAAGACTCAACTAATTATGAAACATATTAAAGAATTAAAATATCTGATGAAGTAAAAATAAGCGTAATTTGATTATAGTAGTGATTAGAAATATACTAAAGATTTGGTTCAAAACTTTATAGTAGGATTAATGGTTGCTGGATTGATAGTGAAGAATGTGTCTAATGTCATGTCATTGAAAAAATAATAAAAAATTGTGAATTTAAAACTTGTGAAATGTTTACTGATAGGATAAAAAAAAATGAAAATGATGTTTATTTAGAATTAATATAAAAAAAAAAAAGATGGAGTAGAAATTCTTTACAGAATGTAAAAGAATGAATATTCAAATAAATTGAAGAGGCAATAAAGATTTCATGACATAGTTATTTGAAAACAAAGAAAGTTAGAGGAGAATTAAGACAGTGAAATGATCTTAATACAAGTTGACTGAGAGGGATAATGGTATAGGAAACAAGAATTTAATTAAAATGAAATATAAGAAAGTGATGTCACATTGTTAAATGCTGAAGAAAAAGAATACAAGAATAGAAAAGAATTTGATTTGATAGTTTTATAATAAAACCTTGAATGATGGGGGAGTTGGAAAATAAGAATGACTAATTCAAAATTGAATAAAACAGGAAGTAATTTAAAAAAGAAAAACAAGAAGATTCCATGAAATGATGGCTTAAACGTCAATAGGTCTGGGAAGGTAAGCAAAAGTTGATTTAAGGCCAAATGTTAATATAATTAAAGGTACAATTACAAATTAATGAAAGATTATGAGAATAAATTATTAAATAAAGGAAAGAAAAAAGATTTGAAATTGATAATTAGTTATACAATTCAATGGAAATAAATTCCATAGTTTATAAAATGTTTGCATATATTTTAAAGGATAGGATTGTTTTGGGGCAGAAGAGAGTAAAATCTTAAGAAAGAATCAGAATTGATTTTAATCAGAGAGACAATTAGGAGACATTGTTACTAAAAATAAATAATCAAATTGTTTATTAACTCAGAGTTCATAAGAAGTGATAGAGCTAGGATGTGATCTATGGACATTGAATTCCAAAATCTGCCATTCTGTCATTGCACTAAAGCATGCTGGGAATTCAGAAAAATATAGTAATTGAATAATTTCTTATTCAAGAGTTCATAAGAACTTCAATCATCAGAAGTGCCAGAGCTGGGTTGCGATCCATGGATCTGATACTGCAGCAAAGCATGCTGGGTATTCAGAAAGAATACAGTAATTGAATGGTTTATTATTTAAGAGTTTCATAAGAAGTTCATGCATCAGAAGTGAAAGAGCTGCTTCCAGGGTCTGACACTGCTGCAAAGCATGCTGGGAACTCAGAAAGAATATAGCAATTGAATGTTTTATTATTCAGGAGTGACAAAGCTAGACTGTGATCCATGGACCTTGACCTAGAGACTGCCATTCTACCACTGCAGCAAAGCCTGCTGGGAAATCAGAAAGAATATAGTAATTGAATGATTTATTATTCGAGAGTTTGTCAGAAGTTCAAGCATCAGAAGTGAAAGGCGTAGGCTACGATCCATGAACTTTGAGATCCTGATTCTGGCACTCCACCACTGCAGCAAAGCAAGCTGGGAGCTCAGAAAGAATGTGGTAATTGAATGGTTTATTCTTCAAGAGTTCATAAGAAATTCAAACATTGGATGGAAGTGACAGCTAGGTTGCGATCTGTGGACCATGAACTCCAGAGACTGCCAATCTAATACTGCAGCAAAGCATGCTAGGCATTCATAGATATAGCAAAAATAATATCATTTTTTGATATAAAAAAGATTTGCAATAGAGCAGGTAGGAATAGATTATGGGGGAAAAAATTGAAAAAATAGTATGGAATTTGGGATTGCTAAGAATAATTTTGGTAAATTCTACGTTTGGAGATAGAGTCATAAGAAGTTAAATGTAAAATTTAAAAAAAATTAAGTATAAAAAAAATTCAGTAAAGAAAAATCTAAGATATTAGAAATTAATGGAAAAAATAAAAGTGAAGGTTAGAAAGTGGAGAATGTTTGTCTTAAAGAAATGGAAGAATATAAAGTTTAAGTTGAATATTCTGCCATATTTTCAATTTCCACATCCATGGTTTCAGTTATCTGCGAGTAAAAAAAAGTAAATAAAATATAAAAAAAAAAAAATTATATATATAAAAAAATGCAATAATTTTCTTTATTTTAGTTTTTTTTTGTTCACAATACAAATTCAGTATGTATTTACACAAACATGTGAGGATTTGATTATCCATGATAGGCCTGGTATCAAACGGCATGACCCAGTATTTAGTCAAGTGGAAAGAAATATATATGAATGGAATTGATTAAAAATATGTTATGTTTTTGTATAACAAATATATGTTGAATAATTTAGAAAGGTAATTTAGAAAGGAATGGTGATTATAGCTTTAACATCTAGAAATGAGGTACTTCCTATTGGCTACGAACTAGGTAAATTGATACACACCATATGAAAATATTTGAGAGGCTGAAATATATAAATGCAAATAACTTAGAAAAAATAGTGTCTAATTGGATTGTGTGTAATGGGTTAAAAAGATTCCGTAATATATAAATAAGTAGAACATTTATTTTTATGAATTTGTATTAAAAATAGATTCCACGTGGTTTATAGTTTTGAAACTTGGAAAAAGAAAATAGATGAGCTGGTTAAAGAAAGAGAAATAGAATTGTGGAAAATGAGTATAAATAAAAAATACTATGTTTATATAAGAAATATATGTATATATAATGACAGAACATATGGCAGTTTTAGAAAGGAAATTCTTGTTATTTAGAAGAGCAGAAACTTTGGATATCAAAGAAGTGAAGCAAAACAGGGTAAAAATGTGGAATGCAGATGTTATTTATGTGGAGAAAGTAAGGACAATATTGACTATTTATTTTTGGAGTGCAGAATATTGAGAGAGAATCAGGAAAAAATGCATAAAGACTATGAAAAACATAAAGATGAAAAGAGGGTATACATTTTTGGTCCTTTATTTAAGGTTTTATGTCAAGAATGAGGAATATAGAAACAGGATATTAAAATTAATAAAATTGCTCTTATTAATTAAGATTTTAAAAAAAAGAATGCATTTGTGCTGAAAAAATGATTTAATAGCTAAAGACATGGGAGGAGGGGTAACAGGGAAAACAAATAGATGGGTTTAGGGTAGTATAAAATAGCTTTACAAGATGGGTTGACTTAAAGGCTTTCTGGAACACAGGCTATGCACAGACACTTCTGACAAGGCAGAAGAATTGTTTTACATCACTTTATACCACTACACTACAAGCATTTTTCTACTCTATCAATCAGAATTATGTGATTATTGTTATACAATTCCAATAATACATCAGATGGCTCTGAAGTAGAGTAGGGAGAACTGCTCTTGAATAAATATGCATATTTATCCCCAATAATATTTCTAAAATCTCTTGTATTTTAAGATGATCATGTGTTTCTGCTGCCCCATTGTAGGAATAACCCAAAATGAAAACTCATCATTTTGCATATAGTGCCCAAACACCACGTGATTTCCTTGACAAGTAACCATTTAAATATTGCTAATTTAAAATAAGATATAGGTACTATGGATCTCATAATGCCGATACCACTGATTTATAATAAATCTTAGATAAAATATGCAATTGGTTTATTGTTTAAGAATTTGTGTAAAGTCTTAGCATCAGAGGTGACACAGCTAGGCCATTATCCATGAACCCTGGGTTTCAGAGTTTACTATTCACAAAGATATAATAAATCTTAAAAGTGAGTTACTACAATAATTTATTTAGTGGTTGATGCAAACTTTCAACTGATGGTGATGATAAAAAGTGTATTATTTGATCAATGGATCTTTTACCAATAAATTTTTTTGATTAATAAACCTGTTTTTCAGAAATCAGTTGATGTTAATTACTCATTAAAATGTACGTTTTAATAACAAAAATTATATCTCAATATTGCCATATTTTCATTTTAATGATGTTTTTTGTTAGAAGGATATGGCTGAATATAGAATATAATGGAGAGCAGAAGTTAAAAGCTAATGATTTCAAGATCAGTTTAAAGCAGGGATCTTCAACCTTTTTTTGTTTACCTCCCAATTCGATATATTTTGGAGAGATTATAATATGCCTACCGTCCACCCTAACATAAAATTTGATAACATAATTTTATTCAAAAGTAACATTGAGACGTAATCACCGAATAAGATATAGGAAGTAACCAATACAAGTACAAATGGAAGCAATCATACCATTGATTACGTAAGTAATATTTACTAAGGGAATGCGAAGGTAGGGACCTCTACAGGTCTTAACCACAATCATACCTAGCAACATAAAATAAAATTTAAAACTGAAGTAATGCAAGAACAGAACTCATTATTATGTATATATTGCGATAATTATAATAACATAAAAATAACTGCATATTTATTTAATAACTAATATATATATATGAAAAATAAATATTTAATAGAAATTACTTTTAAAGAGAGCCTTGTGTTTGATGGTGATTAACTAAATAGTTTGTTTGGTTTTAGTTTTGTCAAAAATAATTGAATTCCCTTTCTTGTACCTCCAAGCAGTTTCTTTCTTTGGTCAAAAGTTTGTTCACAACACTGAATCCTGCGTCCACCAAATATGAAGTTGGAAAAGCTATCAGAAGTAAAAATATTTCATAAACATAGATACAACTCAGGAATTTTTTTATTTTGTCACAAATTCTAAGTATCCTCCTTCATTGAAATTTATTTTACTCTCAACTTCACATTTTAGTTGTAATAACTCTTCTTGCAACTTAATTTCAACTTTAATCACAATCACATTAAATGGGGACTCCATCCACACATCCACTTACAGGTTGATATCTTGAAAATGAATTTCCAAATCAAGTTTGAGTGTATGAAGATGATTACTATGTTTCCAAGTCATTAACTATAAGATCATCTTTGATTGACAACAACTCAGGAAACTGATTCAATTCCTTATTCATCATATTTTGTCTGTATCCATAAATAGACCAATTACTTTTTTGCATTCAGTAAGTCATAATTTTGGTACATATATCAGCTAAATAAAAAAATCATTTCAGGTGTTTTTATTTTCTGGCACATATTGACTTCTTTGGCATTTTCAAAAAACTCTAAGATAGTCACATATAATTCCACAAAACATGAAAGATAGTGTCCTCTCAATAACCAGTGCATTTATATAATTCATTACAATCCTTACAAAACTACCTAAATACTCGATAATTTTTTCTATTAGATTTAATCTTATTAATTGTGATTTGACAATTGTTAAAGATAAATGTAAACTGGCACTAGTTTTGTTGTAAGACACTAACCTATTAACAAAGCAATTTGTTGCATAATATATTGGGAACTTGTTTCTTCATATGTGCTGAAAACTCTTGATAGAAGTCCAGCCATTAACGGTGCTCCATCTGTTGCACAATCAACTGTATTTGTTAATGGTATGTTATGTCTTTCAAAATTAGACAGAATTATAATATTATAAATGGATACATTTTTGTATCCATAATAAGGTTACTGGTAAATAGCATTTCTTCTTAAGCAAATTATTTTCATCGAAATAACGAACATAGTCATTTAAAAGAGCATTCTCATCAACAACTGTTGACTCATCTAAATGCAGAAAAAATAATTTTGTTTGAAGCATACAAAAAAGTTGCTTTTTGACATCAACAGCCATTTTGTCAATCTGCTGTCTAATTGTATTATTACTAATTGGCAAATTTTTCAGAATATCGGCTGCGTCCTGATACATTATTGTTGATAAAAGTACTTTGAAACGTGGTTTTAATTAGAGGGAATTTGAACACAGATTTTCCAAGATCCCTTCAACTATCCACTCCATTTTATATGATTGATATACATGAACACATATATGTGAAAAAGATAAATGATCTTCAATATATGTATTTTGTGCTGAACTGCACTCATCAGTTGGTCCACCTCATCATCTCCCACACACATATAATCAGTGCTCAGTTTATATTAAGATAGCAAATCTTCAAACTTTAGTGGGAAGGCTTCAATCTCTTCCACCCTCAACTCTTCAGCCACCTATATTATTGAAAATCAGATGATGGAATGCTCAAAGCCATTTTTGATGCCAATATTGTTGTCATACCCATGTTGACTTTAAGTTGTTCGACCCCCTCATATGTAGGACCATAATATATCCATTTAAATACCCATAAGAGAGATGGGTAGAATTCAGGCTAAATCTGTAATAATTGAATACAGGTATAATGTATACACTGAGCTGTAAATGTAATTAATGGGGATTTGAACACATCCATTCCATCTTATTGTAACGGGCACATATGATGTTACATTATTTTTTTTATTATTAAACATGAAAAAAATAAAAGTTCGCAAATAAAACTTCTTTTTTAAGAATTAAAAATTGAAAATTAAAATTCTATACTAAACTCATATATATTTAAAATTGCACAGATGAGAAATTAAAAAAAAGAAACTTTATTAAAAAAAAGAAAAAATATTTTAAAACTAAATTGTCAGTAAAGATTTAAAGATAAAAATATATCTAAGTTTGTACAAAACAAATTAATTAATGTTATTGAAAAAATGGAAATGATTAATTTAATTAGTCCAAGTGAACTAGCCCTTGGGCATTTAAATGTATAAGCAACGGTCAGATAGGAAAACAATAGAAACTAATGGCCAATGAAAAAAATCCATCGGGAAATCGGACCTCAATGGAAGGATCATCATCATCGATGATGTAATGTCCATTGGATCCTAAAGTTACATATAAAAGAAAAGTTTGGAAATAAAATAGTTAGTGAATAATTATTATTAAGAGAGGACAGATATGTGTTAAGTTGGAGAGGGTTGGAGGAGAAGGGATTGAAAGACGCACTTTCAATTCCTTCAATTGTTCAAAAAAAAAATGAAACATCATTTTCCAATATTGCGGACCACAGGACATCAAGGCCCGGAAGAATACCATCAACCATAAAGGACCAACAGGTAACTGCACGGCAAGCATCGGATAACTAATGAGCATTTCTAAAACCGTAAGCATGTTATGAACTTAAATGAATATTAATTTGAAAACACTAAGAACTTTAAAATATAAACTTTCCCAGTATTTAAAAAAAAAAAATAGAAATAGATTCCTATCTGACCAAACTAAATTATTTATTAATTAGTTATAATTTTATTTGATGTATTTCTTTTGTAAAATCATTTCCATTTATTTTTTTTTTGTTCTTTTAAGTTTTTATTATGATTTCTGTTTTTCGTTAAATTAAATTATATAAATGTTAAACTTAAGTCGGGCGTGAATGGCTATATAGATTTGTAAAGTTATATTAGGGGAGGGTAATCTTAGGTTATTTGTTTTGTAGTTAAATTGGGTCAATGGATTGGATATATTGGTGTAATTAGTAGATGTAGTACGAGATTCGCTACGGGCAGAATCGCTTTATACGCCGCACACTTCCTTTTTGCCTACGGAATGCGATCGTAAGTCGGCAAAATGACCGCAGTCCTTTCCTATGGAGTTTTTTTTTATTGCTCTTCTCATCAGATAGATGTAGTATTCCTATCTGACGAGAGGCAATTTCTTCTCTTAACCTATTTTGTGCTGCCGTATTCGTGTTACATTGAATGCATCGATATATCAGATGGATTGACGTTGGTTTAACTGCGAACTTTTGGCCTAAGGTTAAATAAGGATAGAATATTTTCTTTTCAAATGCAAATCTATGTAGTCTATTCATACTCGACACTCTAAATAAAAATGCATTAAAATTAAGTTGGGTATAGACGCTTGCATGGATTCGTTAGCGGTTACTTATGTTTGTGGTTTTCATATTCGATTAGAATATATAAGTCATCGATGTCAATGCGGCATCTTATGATGAATGCCATTGGGTTTCTTGTATTCCCTCTGCAATTGACGTTATCAATGACTTTGTATTTTGATTGGTTATGTTTATTTTGAAATGTTTTTACCCGTGTAATCTATGTAACTGATCTATACTCAACATTATAAAACAAACTTTCATAAATCCATCTGTGCGAACTTATAAAAATTAAAATGTAAACTTATAATATTATAAAAATTAAAATGTAAATTTAAATTCTAAAATCAAGTTAAAATCTAAAGTAAAAGTTATTCTAAAATAATGCTAAATGTTATATATATATGGGCGTAAATAAATGTTTGTGTGTTAATTACTGGCAGTGGCTTATTTTATTCTTTTTTAAAAAAAATATTCTTAGATAAGAATTTATTATAAAATATAAATCTCTGCTGTTCCACTGAGCTAGTGACAATGGGCTAACGACCGGAATCAACCAATAAAAAAAAAATTTTTTTTTAAACTTACGTATCTGCCTACTATATAAATTTTCTAGGTTCAAATGCCTAGTGGCGCCCTGTAGTGTAGATTACGTTAAGGCTAATCCCGGATCGTTATATTATATAACTGATATACATAGTCACATGCATGTGAAAAAGATAAATGATCTTTAATAAACAAAGTTTTAGTAACTTTTCTCCAATAGATTGGGTTTCCTCATTTTTAGCAATATTCAAATAGCTGATAACTTGCTATTAGTCAATCTTTGGTTTTTCTTGAATATTTTTCAAATGTTGAGATCATGGTACTATATGTTTTAAATTGTTCATAAATATCTTGAAAATATTCTATGTATTTTTCAATTGAGTTGGATTCATTGCTTCATTAGACAATGATTTTTGAGATAATAAACACATTGGTATGGTTTCATTTACTGGAAATTCAATGAAACCATATACAAATATTCAGTTGAATATAAATGAGTACACTTTTTCTTAGAAGACATAATAAAAACTTGGTTACACTCCAAAAATACACATAATTTTAACACAAAATTATTCTGCAAATGAACTTTCAACTGGAACTGACAGAATTCTATGCAAATATTATTTTGCCACCAACTACCAGATTTGTAATGAGATGTGATGCACTGTGACTTCTCCTTATATGGAGTCAGGAATCTCTCAGCAACTATGCCCAGAAAAACCTGTTAGCCACTTTACCTTCCCTTTCCATTCCCCACCCTAAGTTTTCCCATAATCCACTCCATCCCATTTCCACAATATAATCTTTGTCAATTCTATGGCCTTTATATCTAAATCCCCCTTATCTATTCCCAAACCCAGCATAAAAACAATAACCCACTTTCTGTATAATCACTTTGTTCATATTTATTCTTCCATAACTTCATTATTTATACACTTTCTGCTTTCAAGCATTTATATTCAATTAACAGATGCCTAATATTTTCTATGCCTTCCTTACACAATTTGCAAACTAAATCACCCATATTTTTCCATTTACATGTAAATTTTCTTGTTGCTAAAGATCCTGTATGAGCATTAAACAATAAACTACTTTTCTTGCTATTATCATAAATTAACTCGCACCCAATGTTCCATTTCTATATATATTTAAACTCTTTTTACTCCCCATACTACTTCTCCATCTCTCCAACTCCCTATTCTTTATTAATGCATCTATTCTTTTATCCCATTCTTTACCACTATAACACGCAACAATCCTCCTAACATAATCATCCCACCTTTTGTACAAATATACTGATATAAATTCTTTATCCAAATCTTCTGCATACCACATTACCTTTCTCACCTATCTTGTTGCCTGCCCTTTACTCGTAACCCAATTAAATACTATTTTGGCTATTCTTTTATTATCCATAAACTGCAATCTACCGAGCATTTTCATTTTGCTTTTTTGCATCTCTCATATAAAAACATGACCATCCCATTTCTCCTTGAATTACCTCCTTTGCCATCCACACATCTGAACTAATGCATGTCTTCCTACTCTTCTTCATATTTTTTCCAAGTAATCTAATACTCCTTTACTAACACGTCATTATCATATATTAACCCTGTTACTGCCATTCCCTTCCATACAATTCTAGCTATATCATATTTATTATATGAAAATGTAGAATTTCTTTATTAATCCCTTTCTTTTCTTTGCTTCATTTATCAATTTTTTCTCCCATTCATCCAAGCAGTTTCTCTGATTACTTAATACGATTCCCATATAGTTATATCTATTCACCACACTTAACTTTATATCCCCCAATAAAAATTATTTGTCTGCTCTTTCCCCAGTATTAATCATCATTACTTTTGATTTTTCTTCACTAAATGTGATGTGTTGTATTGTAGTTTCTCCTTAAACGGAGTCAAGAATCTTTCAACAATTACGCCCAGAGAAACCTGTTTATCACTTTATTTTCCTTTCACCAGTCTAAGTTTTCCCATATTCCGCTCCATCCCATTTCCACAACATAATCTTTGTCAAATCTATAGTTTTTATATCTAAATCCCCCTTATCTTTTCCCAAACCCAACATAAAAACCAATAATCCACTTTCTATATAATCACTTTTTTCATATTACATTACGGTGTGGCGCCATCTACCAGATTTTTACATTTCACACTTTTTACAATTTCATATTGAATGTGTGACATTATGATACATATTCAGTACAAAATTCTAAATATTGACAATATGTTCAAAATATACAAATTGAATAAAAAAAAAATTATAAAACAGGATCATAAAATAAAAATGCAGTTTTTAAAAAATTAAATAAAATTACTATTGTGGCATTAAATTAATTACCTTCTATAAAACACCCATTGGTAGATACTATGGCCCATGTTGAAAACCCCTGATTTAAAAGATCGACATATACATGGATGCATTTGTGATTCATGGAGTAGCCTGTGTAATCATAGCAACCCTCATTTTTAACTTTCCATGCTTTATATTTCAATTTTTTTTAAGTATGAACATACTTGCATATAAATAGATTTGCTTTTGTTCATTGATAGAAATAATAGATTGGAGAGTTAATGGTTCTTAGATCAAAGGTTGGTCTGTCATTTCTGGTAGTTAAATATCATTTTTCTCCTGAGCAACTAAGCATTTGATGTTTTTTAATAACTAGTAAGAATAATGAATAAAAGACTTCATTAGTGACTAATTATTGACTCGTTAAAGTTTATTACAAAGCTTCAACTATAAGTACCGCTAATAGGCTGCAATGAGAGAATAGGAACTAAATGACAATTAAGCATAACTTACTAACCTGCCATCTATGGGGAATTTATATAACATACTGTGCTAATCTGTTACAATATAGCCATAAAACAGTCTTTTACAAATTGTCTTCAATATACAATGAATCTATCACAAAGCTACATTTATTCTGCTTTTTTTCCATGTAAAAAAATAAACCTTTTGAATATATTTGAAATACTGTAAATGATGATGTAAAAAATACAAAATGTTTCAGAAGGTTGTTCATTTTAAATATTGTTCAATTATAATCTATGAAAATTCTATAAAATTAATTAATCATTAAAATATCAATAAAAATAATTAGTAAAATTATCATGTAAATCAAATTAAGATGCACATATTCTAAAATATTTTTTGGATTGTTTCATCTAATTTTTATTCAAAAACTTGAAAAATTATGATCATGTCAGTCTTATGATGATGACAATTTTTAAAATGTAGTTTTTTAATAAATTTATATTACAAAAGATCAACTATAAAATTATTACACGAGTTAAAAGATGCATTCTTGATTATCACGTCCAAAGCTCTGCTATACAAGATTATAATCTAAAAACTGGTCTAGAGGGTGTTTTATAGTAGCATTAGCAAGTGCTATTCACTATTATTCAAGATTTTAATAGATGGTACTGGAAAAGTGTACACAGAATAAATTACCACTTCCAAGTATATATGTTAAATATTTTTAAAAAGTTGTGATATTTGGTTTTACTGTATTAATTTCTATTTTGAAAAAATAAATTCCTGAACTATTTTAATGATATCATAACTTAGATAATAGTGCCATCTCTCTTCTAATTCTAAAAACCTTAATATAAACATTGAATAAAGTCAATAAACAATAGATAATTGGGGAGGAAGGGGTAAAACAGATCATCACAAATGCTGTCTAGGTTATTGACCTTCAATAAAGGTTAAGTATTTACTGTAATCATCCTATGACAATCTTTATTTTTTTACTTCTATTCAAGCTAATTTAATGTTCACCCATTCTGAGACTTTGAAAGGCAACCAATTTTATTGTTCTTACCAAAATGAAGCCAATAAATGAGTCACTTATTACAGTTGTTTTATTCATATATAGTAACTGCTTTCTAAAGATGATGTCAGATGATACTTTAGAAAGTATTATCAACTTATATCCTTCTACATGCATTGATAAAATTATCAAAAATTCAAAAAACCATTTTATTATTGTTACAATGCTTATTTCATTAATATTAATCAACCTTATATTTTCAATTGACCAGAAATCTTCCTCAGAGCTACTGATTGTTAATTGAAACTATAAGGTTGATTAATGTTAATAACATAAGCATTGTAACAGTAATAAGAAAGGTGGATTTAACAAATGATTTTTCCAAGTTATATAAAAATACTTTTTTGATTTAACAAGCCCTTAGAACAGGTACTGATTTAGATTCTAATCTTCAATTTAAAATCTGTTTTCATGTGAAATCCATTGATATTCATGTAATATTTATAAAACCAAAATTTAATTAACCTATTTATTCAGTATACTGAATGTTTGCTATAGTAAATAAGGAGATTTGAATCCAGGATTTTCAGTTTATATTCATCCCCTACTCCATCTTAAACAACCATTACATATGTCCACACATGTAAAAAAGATAAATGATCTCCAATATATGTATACATATTGTGTGTGTGTAGTCATGTGTATCGGTTATTTAAGATGGAGTGGAGAATGAATGTAGACTAAAAATCCTGGGTTCAACCCTCCCTATTTAAAACTAAAATTATTTTTGGCAGCTAAAAGTACAAATACTTAATTCATCTATGGATGGCAGGTTTGTTGACTCAAAAGTATTTTAAACAGTGGGCATAGAGATCAGGCAATAAAAAAAACACAAGTTATTCATTATTATTGATAATGTCTATTTATTTCCAAGCAAGCAATTAAGAAGTAATTATAAAACAGTAAGATTGAAAATTATTTTTATAGAAAGAGATATAAAATTTTCACATACAATTATCATTAGTGCACTTCATATAGATTTGAATATAATTTTATATGGAACAGAAATATACATTTACAAGAATGAAAAAAATATGGCAAATGTTCATACGATGAGAGTTTGAAGAAAAGATAATAAATTGGTTACATTAAGCTAGAAAACACTGGAGATTAAAATCAATAAATGAAAAGAAATAGGGAAGATGATATGGAAGCCATGTGAGGTGGAACAAATATGCTACAACATTAATTAAAAATGGTGGTTCTGCTATATTTCTCAAGTTAGACCCATCACATAATCGTGAGTTGCCCATGGAAATGAAAAGTAGCTGAACTAAACTGGTTTGAATGTAATAATGGCATTACTCAAGATTGTGAAAGAATAAATCAAACATCTTCAACAATAATCTATTACGAATAAGAAACTAAGAATTAACCCTATTTAATATTACCCTCCAGAATACATCTGTTGAATCGTCAGAGATAACAATGCCAATTCTACAGGATTAAGATCACAAGATAGCGATAAAATAATGAACCAAAAACAAAAAATTCCTGGATCAGAGTACAATCTGTCATTTCTAGTTGTCATACTGCATTAAATACATCAGTTTTCATCTGATTAGCAGTATATTTTTCTTCATATCTCTATGCCACCTACTGGAAACCTTAGTAATTAATAGATGCCAGATAATAATGTTTAAGATATCCCTATCCAGTGCTGTCCTATTCTGTATCTTCAGACTGATTTCAAGAATATGACTTTCTTCATTTGTGAAGCTTTGGATTTTGAAACAGTACATTTGGATCTTTAGAATCTAATATACCTTTTTTATGGCAACTATTATTTATCTCTCTTTTTAACTATCAAGTTATCAACCCAAATCGAAAAATGTATAAATGTTTTCAATCTAAGCCATGTTTGAATAATCATATAAATCTGAAACTGTGGCCACATGATAAAGATGTCTACAGTTCTTAAAAAAATAGAATACCATAATATATAGATACTGAACTGGTTTCAAATCTATATGATTATATAAACAAGTTAACTTAGATTTAAAACAATATGTTTTTCCATTTTGGCTGATAGCTTGTTAGTTGAAAAAGAGAGGGAAATGACAGCTGCTAGAAGGAGGGTACATTAGATCCTAAAGCTCCAAGCACACTAATACAAGATCCAAAATTTCTCAATGATGAAGCCATAAGCTTGAAATTACTCTAGAAACATTGGATAGGATAGCATTAGATAGAGATTTATTAAGCACTATCATCTGCCATCTAGTACTTACTAAAACTTATAATAGATGGTGCAGCGGTGTAAAAAAAGTATGCTGCTGAAATCACAATAAATAAGCTAAAATCATGATATTTTGTTGGTTTCATTTGATTACTGGAGTTAAGCAATGTAAGGTTCAGTTAATATTTGCATAGCTGAACTTCTGTGAAACTTTCAATACTAAAGACCAGTTTTTGTTTCTTGTATAATTAAACACGGTGATAGAGTAATGGATTTGAAAAATCCCTGGATTGAAGTTCATATTGTCATCTCTAGTGCCCAGTTATCACAATGATCTCCTAGTATCTAACTATTCGACTTTTTAAAAAGTCTATATGTGTATTCTTATTACTATTATTCCTTATCCAAAATGTAATATGTTTACGAGATGAGGAAGCAAAAAAATGCTGAATATATTTATGGGGAGAGGGAACTAAATTGTCAAAACTTAAATTTGGTAAACCTGGAATTCTAAAATTGTACTTGAAATTAATTACTATTTTCATTTAAATGATTCAAAAATTAAGAACTTTTTATTGTGTAAAAGACTTATTTTTTCAAAATGAATAATATAAGTACCATCTCAATGCAAACATTATTGTTCTCAGATCAGCAAATAAACTATATTCGAGATTACTAGCGCCTCCTACTGTTATATGTTTTCACGAACAAATAGTGAATCAAGAAGTGAATAATAAAATTTTACGAGATCTGATAACGTACATACCATATAACAATTAAAAAGAAAAGGGGAAAGATTAAAAATAAAGGGCCTTCAATTTAATATAAAATTCTATATTAAAATAGGTAATGTAAACTAAAATAAAATGATTTCTAGATTTTTGATGAAGTATCAAAAATTTATTTAAATTTCTGGATTTTTTTTTTTTTTGGGTGTGGGGATTATGAATAGTACACAGACCTTCTTTATAAATATTATAATTAACGAAATATTTAAATTAACAAACAATTACGTTTTTGTTTTGTTCCTGCTGCCCTCTTCAGTGATTGAACTATACTATTTAAAAAGTAATTAAAAAAAATGTACAAAATTTTAAAAATGATATACCAGAGTGACTTTCTAGTAAAATTATAATAATTAAAGATGATGGCAGCGTAGAAATTTCATAATGAAGCCAGTTTGTATACATATATCAATGACTATGCAAGCACAAACTTTATGTACATATGTACTAGTTCTGTAAAATAGCTTTTAAAAATTTATTTAAACTGGAGAGTTTAATCATTTATACGTAATATAGATAAGTGTATATGGTATATTTATAGTATACTGTATAACAAAACTCGGTTTGATTAATTTTAATGATATTTTACCAGTTAAAACTGATAAAATCCCTAATAGATATTAAATTAAAAAAAAAAACAATAAGAAATAGCAAAAATTCCAATTTCCTTATTATTTGCTCAGAATTCTCTACAAAAGATTCTTCTGAATGAATAAACTTGCTTTGTAGATCTTTTTTATATGTATTTATAAAAGTATAAGCTTTAACCCAGACCAATAAATAAATATACTTTATAAATCCTTTATGTTGCTTTTGCAAATTAACAATAAATCCTAGATATAATATAATATCTTTATTTAACAACAAAATGATATATGACAATAGCTGTAATATAGTCATATAATCATAACACACAAAAATAACATATAAAAGCTCTTTTCGGCAAATTTTAAATTTTTGCCCTTTTCAATATGTCTTAATTACAGAAATAACCTATATTGCATATATAGTGACATCTACCGGCTCTATATAAAATTAACACAAGCCTATAATTACACTTAAATATCTTCATAATAACACATATTATGCAACCCTCCATTCATTTTCATTATCCAATTATTAGTTAAATTAATTGACATATTATAAATGTTCATACAATTATTTCTGTTATAATTAATGTAATTGGTTTCGTATATCTTACTTTTATTAATTTCTTTAATATAATTTAATGGACTTATATTCTTAACACAATCTATTCTATGTCCAAATTTTAAGTAGTGAACATATAATGCAGATCTGTTATCTCTCCTATTAATAGCATTATTATGTTCTTTAGCCCTTTCTTCTAATTGTTTTGCCATATGTCTATAATAAACCATACTGCAAAATCCACAAGTAATTTTATATAAACAATTAGAAGAAAGGGCTAAAGAACATAATAATGCTATTAATAGAAGAGATGACAGATCTGCATTATATGTTCATTACTTAAAATATGGACATAGAATAGATTGTGTTAAGAATATAAGTCCATTAAATTATATTAAAGAAATTAATAGAAGGAAAATATATGAAACCAATTACATTAATTATTACAGAAATAATTGTATGAACATTTATAATATGTCAATAAATTTAACTAATAATTGGATAAAGAAAAATGAATGGAGAGTTGTATAATATGTGTTAATATAAAGATATTTAAGTGTAATTATAGGCTTGTGTTAATTTTATATAGAGCCGGTAGATGTCACTATGTATTTTTGTAATTAAGACATATTGAAAAGGGCAAAAATTTAAAATTTGCTGAAAAGAGCTTTTATATGTTATTTTTATGTGTTATGATTACACCCACTCCCACATTCCAATTTATGCTATGGCTATGACTTATAATAGTCGAAAGTCAGCTAAGCACATAGTGTTTGAAAAATAAAAGTGGATTTTATGAAAGCCTTTCTCTATACGGTCTTTGTATATTTACGATTGTTTTTAAGTATATAAATTATTATCAGCTAGGTCACCAGGTCATAATTCTTTGAAATTGGCTTTAACAGTATAATATATCTCCAACTAACATTTTCTAAACACTCAGGTTCAATAAACTATCATTCAAATCTGAAATGGACCAAAACTTCATTCGATTAAATGCAAGTTGGAATGGATACCTTTCAAGAAGAGAGTATTAAAATAAGAGGTTATTTCAAAGAAAATAAAAACATCCAGCAACAGCAGAAGCCTTTCTGGTGATTTTTTGGCTTAACAAGATTCAGTGACAATATTATAATGTTCATAATTTATAATTATGAAAAAAATAATTGAGTCTAATTCATCTTTTTTCCATAAGGATGCATGTGCTTGGATTGTAGATGTGCAAATATCTATTAGGAATATAAAAGTCAATGCTCTCTACTTACTCAGAAAAACTTAATTGTGAGTAAAACAATGTTTGTAGAGACAGTATTAGGCTTTGATACTTTATCAAACTGTTTATAACTCTGATCTATTTTACTATTTCAGACACTTCATAATAGATTCAATAAGATGTAAAACTAAAGAAAATCGAACTATTCTACCTATAATTATAATAACAATTTTTGTTGACAATATCTAGTGGACAATTCATTTGGAAATGAATTTTAAAAACATTATATTTTCCACTTCATAAAATTATCTATAGTGCTATTTGCAATACAAGCAAAAATGGTAAAACATCCATTGAATAGTCAACAACAAAGCAAAGGCCTCACCAACAACTTTCCAAAAAAAAATAGTGAAAGAGAAGACATATTCACCAGAATTCCAAGTGCTGAATTTATCTTCCAAAAAGATAGAATAGCCATTAGCCAAACAATTCTGGATAGCTAAGAGTTGGCTATAAACTGACTAATTACTCACCAGACTTGCCAAATACGGTATGGAAAAAAATTCTAGTTTGTTTAAAAAAATACTTGTTTTAACCCGATGACTAGTTAGGTATCCATTAGCCAATTTGGATAATTAAGAATCAATTATAAGCTGATTAATTACTCACTAGGCTTGCCAAATACTGGATGGAAAATTTTTATTTTTTTTCCCAGTTGTCTTATTTTCTAAAAATAATAACATACCCATTAACCAACCAATTTTAAATAGATAAAAATTAGTTATAAGTTGGCTACCTGATAGATAAATAATCCAAGGTTTATTTGAAACCTGAAGTGAGGATCTAGCTTAAATTCAAACCCCAAATGGTAAGAAGATATATTATCATTACCTCACAATGCACTTCAAGTATAGCATTAGATTTACAATGTTTCCACTTTAAAATACAGTTTAGTATTTATATTTCTTCATAAAATGTTATGCACAGTTTATTATCTTCCTTTTTTTTTTACTTATTAAAAAGATGTCTTTTACATGTTGGATGTTTCTTTTAAAGAAATACGGGATAGTTTGTTAAGATTTAGTAGGATTTTCTTATTAAGTCATCTTGTAATTATTTGAAAAAATGCTCAATGCTACATATTCACATTAAAAGAATGTTGTTGTTGTTGTTGTTTTTATAGAGATACAGTTATTTTCTAAATCATCTTGATTTTGAATTGTTATTAATTATCTCAAGAACTCCAGTTATTGATTTTGAATCAGTATTTTTATATTTTAAATCAAAGTTAAATAAACATTTAAAATGACATTACACTTTTTGATGGCGACTTGATTTACAGATGTGGTTATCTGTACTATTAAGTTGGGGAGCAACCATTTTTAAATTATACAAATATTAGGAAATTATTTCTAGCAATGTCCCAAAAATTGAAATTTCCTTTTGCCAAAGTAGAGCATATTTCAAATCCTGAAGACTTCTCTAGTAAAGTATCAAGTTCAAATCTTGAAAGATTATAATATATTTTTGCTACTGAAAATTACAAACAAAACCAGAAATCTTTCAAGTGTTGTTAGCCGAGAGGTCAGCGCAGCCGCCTTGCAGTTGGTTGCAGACGATATGGTTTTTATTTTTCCACTGTTAATGCCTATAGACAATGTCACTTTGAGATAATTCTTAAGGTTATTTGGAGATAAACTATGTCAGAAGTACATGACATAAGCTGCAATTAAACCGATAAACAACTATCTCATATTTCTACATTTGCTTACTTTTGATATATATCCAAATATATATCTTAACTTGCAAAGAAAGTACTAGTTGTAACTATTGCAAGCAGTCAATAATGTTTTAAAAAATATGTTATAAATGAACCAAACAATGTTGATCTTATTAAATCTTAAGGCAGCTGGCAATATCCTATATCACCTCACAAACACCAGTCATAAACTTTCATTTAGTTGCTCAACCAAAAAACCATATGTAACCTTATAAAACCTTATGCTAAAAAAAATAGGAAAGATAAATTCATTAGGAAGTCAGATGATTAAATATTGGAACTTAATTCTAGTGACAACTCAATGTCTTTTTACATATAAAATACAAATGTTAAATAACTATATAAACGCACATAAATGTAAAAAAAAAAAAAATCGAAACACAAATGTGAGATTTTCAATAAAAACAAAAAAAAGTTTATTGGTACATATATTTTTTAAAAAAGTAAGTTTCCAATAGCTAAATGCTGACTTAAATAGTATTAGCTAAACTTTGATTTGTAAAAGTTTTTAATAATATATCTTTAAACATATTGCCTAGTATTTTAAATCAGGTTTTTAATAAAGTGAATACATATTTTATCTTTTATATGTCTATTTTAAGTTAATCCCATATTCACCGAATGATGTTACTTTACAGTCTTATAAATAGAACTCTACCATTTATTTAAATTATGGCCGCATAAAATATTCAACATAAATCCCTTCTTCATCATCTATTTATATTCTTTTAAAACCCCTATTTCTTCCTTTTTTTTACTCCCAAAAACACCAAAAAAAAAATTCCAGATTTTCTTTCCCTTACATATCACATTTTAATCACAGCTGTTTCTTTCTATCATGTACCATGCTATTCTCTCTTCTTTTACTTATTTTTGAATTCTATTTTGCTCATTTTCCATAATTTATTCTAATTCTTTTTCAATGTCATACAAACCAACGGTCAATATACAATACTCTCTCTCTCATCTTGACAAGAAAGTCAATTTGAAGAGACAGAACAAATGCAAGATGTTGATTTTCCAGAAGATGAAGAGGATGGTGGAGAAGGAATGGCAGAAGATGATCGATTTGATACTAATGAAGAAATGGCTGAACATCCTTCTAGTGGTGATGAAGAAGTGATTGAGATATCTGAAAATGAACAAGTTAATGAAAGTCACATGTAATCACAAGATGATAGAATCCCCCCTACAGAAGAACATCACAATCTAGAACCAAAACATCTGCAACTCCAAGTGGAAATCTTCATCATCCATCTTATTTAGCAAGAGTTATGTCAAGGAATGAAGGGCTACCTTCTGTGAACAGGCAATAATTGACACCTTTTAGCTGGAATGGAGGTCACACTACTCAATTTGATGAAGGTGATGATGAAATTGTGCCTAGTACCCCTACACCTTTTGTACCAAGAAGAAGTGATGGATTTGCTGAAGCAGTAAGTTCCCCTCAAGTCCAATGACACATGTTTTTAATGGAAACATTGATGCTATTAGGCATTCATTTAAAACCTAGATATGATTCATCACTCAGAATTTTTTCCCTACACAATCACCTAATTATTACCAAATCCTCATAAGGTTTTCAGTAACAATGTCCCATAACTTGTTAAAGGTATAAACATGGCAAGTGTGCCTAAAATACATGGAAATTACTTCATTAGCTAAAGAAGGCTTGAAAACTACACTACTGAAAATCAACAATATTCTTTAACATACAAAATGTGATCTGATCTAATGATGAAAAACCAGTTTTAATAATCATCATCATGGATATATATACTATATTCCATCATTCCCTAGAAACAATGGAGCATAGATGCCACCTCATTCGTATCACTCACAAGCAAAAATACAAACCAACCCATTACAGTTGAAAGTCAAATAAAACTCTGTCACATATATTCCACCGACAGATTGGAATTTCGAATTTCAAATGCTTTCCATAAATAATATTTAAACTATGCATTTACTACATATTTTAAAGCAATCAAGAATTTTTTTTTTTTATTAATATTTTAAAATAGTAAAAAAAAAAAATTGAAATAATTCATAGACATTAAAATCATGGAATATCACTCAGGGCAGTTAGTTTGAATAGTAGAATATCAAATTGAACAGCTAAAAGTCTCTGAAACCCCAACTCTATCATGTGGGTGCTCCAACTTCAAATGATTTCTTAAATGACCAAACCATTCAATTTTTATATATTCTTCTTTAGGGAAATGGAGTGCTTCATCACATCTGGTATAGTCAAAAACAACAAACCTGCTAAAGGGATTATCAAATCATAAAACCATTCATGAATTATAATCACCCAATATAAGATGACAATCGGCTTCATTTCTATCTGTTGCTATCTCTTTGGAGACCCAGATGTGATATGACCTGTCTGATACTTTAATACTCCTCACTCGTGCTCTTCCTCAAATAAAAATGATCAATGTTTTACTGCTTCCTTCATTACTTCAAAATTTAAATCAGAATAATATTCAAAATAAAAAAAAACCATTTCATCTATTATAGTATGACTGACTAGCTTGTTGTTTGGAAGTTCCTGAAAGACTCAAACACTGACATTGACAGAATTTAGTCGCAATTCATAGATCTTGAGTTCCACTAAACCCAATCTTAGAAAAATTTTAATATACTCACTTTATAATTACTTATTGATACCAAATCAGTTGGGTGCTCTAAAACCTGTTTAAAAATAATTTTATTTACTTCATTAACATTTCTAATTAATCCTCTAAATATGGTAAACATATTTGACTAGTTATAGATGCTTCTTGTCAAATAATCCAATTTTTTTCAAATCTAAAATTTTAAACAGAGTTTTGTCTTTATATGGATTTTTGGAAAAATAAAAACATCCATTATATAATAAAAATAATCATCACTCAGCATATCTGATGAATAATAATGATTTCTGTCTCATGTGCACCATAAAAATTTTGCTGAAGATGGCTTTTGATGTGCAGCAGGTTCTACTGGAAGCCATATCTCCACAAAAACTGACCTTGTTTTATTTACAATGAATATCATAGCATCATTTACATATGTTATGAACTGTTAGTTTTTGGAATGATGCAACCAGAGAAATCATTACCCACAAAGCTTGTCAATTGAGTGTAAATAATTTTCTCCATCTTTGTTTTCTCTCCAGCTAAAAAAACTAGATATCCAATTATCTATTAATATTGAATGCTTATTTGGGTTTGTTATGGGCTCCATTAATTGAAAAAAAATATCCTAAGAAGAATTTGAATAAACATTTCTTACTCAATCTGAGTTTAAGTCCAGGTAAGAGGCATGGTAATAAAAGTGATATATTAAACCACAAATTTCTTTGCATCTACCAATGTATAGTGCAAAAAACAGTAGAGAAAAGAGAATCCTTGATTAATCTTTTTTGTTAGTATAAAAAATAAACACAAACTTAATTTCTTGATGGGACTGCTGTATTAGTAATCTATTATCATTAGGTTAAAAAGGTATCAATTTTTTGATTGTTGAAAACTGTTCTGTATAATCTTACATACCTATAACATCAATGTTAAAGACTGCAAAATCTTCAAGTAATTCTTAATTGAGAATATCATTGTTTCATAAATTTCAAAATGTAATTCAGTATTTTAATAAAAAATTTTCACAAATGTTTTTATTTTAAAAATATTCAAACATTTTCAACTGATTTGCAGTCTTCATCAGAGAAAATAAGTTTTTCTGATGAAGATTGCAAGTCAAAAACATAATAAAAAGAATATCAAAATATTTTTAAGATTAAAAATCAACAACATAGGTATAAGCTTCATAAAATTTGAGAACAGCATATTGAACTTTATGCTATAATGATAGTTTATTATTAAGGATCAGTATATTATGATGCTTATAAATTTTAGATTTTCAACAATGGAGATTTCAATGGGATTTTTTTTTTAAACAAGTTTATTTAAAATAGATATAATTTACTCAAATTTCATATAACTAACTGTACATATTGGTTAAATGTGATACTGTAAACTGAACTTTATAGGTGACATGGCTTATGTTATTAAAGATGCAAATGGTTGTGAAAGTAAGCATAGACAAGTGAGTAAAAACATGTTGAAGTTCATGCAACTACGCCTACTATTTCAATAATAGTTTTCATTCACAACAATTTTACAACAAATTCTGATCACGCTTGAACATAATAAAAGTATCATTAGTACAAAATGACTTTATTTATTACTATATTTTGTCTTAAATCTGTGACAAAATATTATAAAAAAATTTATTGGAAGATTTAAGTTTAAAAAAAAAGAAGAGAATGATTAGAAACAAGGTAAAGAGAACAATCATCAATGATGTGACAGCAGATTCTATTATCATAGTAATAAATGTGTCCTTAAAAAGCTTTAAGAGAAACAAAAAAATGCCCACTCATAGGATTATTGGGTATTACTAACAGTAGCACTTAATAATAATAACAATATAATCTATTGTTTAAATGATACAAAAATAAAGATAAATGTAAAAATGAAAAATGTTGTCAATAAATTTGTTTCTAAGATATTATAACAATGATAAAGGTGTGGAAAACAAAAGAAATTTATATCATGAGGTTCACTTAGTATCACTTAACAAAATAAGTAAATTAATACACTGTACAGGCTTACCCACACCTGCACATATATAATGTAATATATAAGGGATTTGAACTCAGACTTTCTCATGACTCTCAGCTCTCCATGTCATCTCATATTGCTGATCCACCTGATCATACACATGTAGAAAGGATAAATAATCACCAATATACGTATTTCATGCTAAACCAGCAATCATCAGTTGGTCCAGATCACTATCTCCATGCATTATATACAATCAGTGTTCAGCTTTATATTAAGATAGCCAATCTTAATACTTTAATGGACAGGTTTCAAACTACTCCAACTCACAACTCTTCAGCCATTCATTTCATTGAAAATCTGATGATGGAACATTCAAATCCCATGTTAGTGCCAAGGTTATTTATCTTTTCTACATGTGTATGATCAGGTGGGTCAGCAATATGAGATGGCATGGAGAGTTGAGGGTCATGTGAAAGTCCGAGTTCGAATCCCTTATATATTAACAAATAAGATGAAATTATATTTTTATGTTGGATTATTTCCATCATCAAGGATAAGTATACCTACTGTGATAATTCATAATGTTTGGAAACCACTCATTAACCTCACCTTCAAGAAAAAAGGGAAAAGTCAGATATACCATCATAAATAAATAGATAAAATTTCTACTGACAGATACCTTTGAGAGAATAGCCTAGTTGATTGTTGCTATCTTAAATTCAGCATTCACAAACCTAAAGGTTCAGGTTGCTAGAACTGTCAAACATTTGAAGAAGAATGGAGACTACTGCAACTTGAAATACTGCATTATTTACTAACTAGTGTGCTATTACAAATAGTTGAATGTGTTTGAAAAGTTTGAATAATATTTGAATTTTTCTAAATAAACTTAACAATTAGTTTTAAATGATGGAAATAGTTCAACATATATAATTAAAAGTAAAATGAAATTGTCACACACTTTCAGAAAAATACTAAGATTGTATAATGTCTTAAAAATAGAGACGAAATTTAAACAAGTCATACAAAATTAGAAATGCAAAAAAATACAAGGGAAAAATAAAATATTAAGTAAATTAAAAGGGTCAAGAAAAATTTAGTAGTGGAAATACGATATACAATCTTATTCTCAGGGAAAAGAATAAAAGTAATGGAGAAAGAAAATGTTATGAACTCATAAATTAAGATCATTCTAAATTGTATAGTCAAAGAGAACATCTCAAATGATAATGGGAAAAATTACTTTGTATTATTTAAAAATCTAGTGATTAATTATTTGTTGATAATTTACATTAATGACCTAAGCTGATTTCCTATCTCAAACCAGTTATAAAAATCTGAAGGCTACTTTGAACCTTTGCACAAATATTATTTATACCAAACCAAGTCATATGACTACTCTTTCAAAGTGTAGTATAAAGTGCATACTTAACAGTAGTAATTTCTTGTTCATTCACAACTAATCCTGAATATTTTAAATCATACTTTTTATAATTAAAATGTATAGAGGTCTTCAGTGAATATATTAAAATATGAAATTGTTAAATGATAAAAAGTACAGTATACTTAAAGTGCTTACAAGTGAAGAAAGACTCGTTGAAAAGTCATCTCCTGATGGATACATATAAGCTGGTTCCACCAATTCCATCTGTCTGAAAAAAATAAAAACATTGTAGTTTGAAATAAGCTTACAAAATTTTTCGGGCATAAATAAGATTTATTTTATCAAAATAAGTTTTATTTTCACTTCAAAAATTTGAAATTATTTGATATTTTCTTCAATACTCTTATTTAATATTTTACTACTATTCTATTTATCTTCAATGTTGTTTCTGGACAATAAAGAACAAAATATTAAATAATTTCAAATTTTTGATATGAAAAGGAAATATATATATAAATTTAGAAAATATTTTCTTTTTATAAAAAAAAATCAATATATAAAAACTAACAAATAAATGTATACTAGTGACAGCTATCTTCAAATTCCAGAAGCTATAATGTAACCAACTAAGTGTAAATAAAATTAATGATCACTGAATAGGAAGTAGGATGTTTTTAGTGTCAGTTAATGTACATTGGAGAAAGCAGTAAATATAAAATATGAAGAGTAAAAATGATATTGTCTATTTATATTTAAAAAATTAATTTAAAAGATCATTCATCAAAAGATAAAGTATCATCATCATCATCTCATAAATAAATATGGTCATTTTATCTTCAAAAAAACTAAAAAACAGAAAGACAAAAAATAAAATAAAAAGTTAAATAACAAAGGGAAAAAAGGATAGGAATCAGAATTACTGGGTGTACAATACACTCTCCTACTATTCTACATGTTTTGATACAGTGATAGAATAGTAAGTTGTGGACCTATAAATCATGGATCAACACTTGCATTAGAAGTAATATTTCTGATGCTTCAATTTTTTATGAACTTCAATAAATACAAATTTTCAGCAAATATATATTGATGCTTATAATATAGAGGACAAAAAATCTAAATAAATATTTTAAAATGTTATGCAAAACCAGCAAAAGTTTTGGCAGAATTCATATCACTTGCCTACACATCTGCAATATCATAATTATGACTTTATAATAACCATTTATATACTAATGTTTTTAAACTCTTAACCTAAAGATCCTTTTAGCAACTATTTTATTATTATTAAACAATTACAGTACCTAATATATGTAACAACCAAGGTTACTCCATCAAAGAGTTCTTGATATAAAAAATGATTTAGCCTCTTGCTGTAGGATTCAATAATATACGCAGTATGGAAATGGCCATTTTGTTGGTTCTATGATGTTATATAAACTATTATTATGAACGATATCAGTCAATGGCACTTTGATAAAGCTTTTTAATATTAAATGCCATCAAGTCAATGTTAATTTCTGATGGAATGACATTATCTGTTTAGATTTCATAATGCTCAAGTGCATATTTATCATTGTGATGACATAGTCCATCCATATTTCTTGTTCCACTATCAATCTTTTCAACCATTACATACTTTTTTAATGAATTAAATTGTCTCATGATATGACCTAAATAAGATAATTTCAAACTTGTCATTTATGTCTCAACAAAAGTTCAGTTTTTGACTGAACACCTATCCCTTTCATTATATCTTTACTGTCTAAGAAAATCTCAGAAATCTTCGTCAAAACCAAAGTTTGAAATCATCAATACCTTATTTATCCTATGAAATTTAGATTCCAACTTTTTATCCAAAAAACCCCACAAAAACCACTGCATTCCATTTTTTAAAATACATCCTTACATCTAAAAATTGTATTAGAATATACTATTCAAAATAAAAAAAATAAGAATAAGATTATATGATGAGAGATTTATTCTTTGCAGATGACCTGAAGATTATAGCACAAGATATGAAGTGATTAAATATATTATAAGAAAACATAGATAGGAATCTATTTAATGGAAATTAAAGATTAATTCAGGAAAGACAGAACATTTGAAACAGACAAAATTTAATGCAGTCTTCATTGATGGAGGAAAAAAATATGGAAGCACATAGTTTATAATATTTAGAATCAATTATTGAAAAAAAATATGCATCATCAAAATGAGATCTGTGAAAGAATCAATAAATTGAGACAAGCAGCAATAGGAAGAAAACTTAAGTTCTCAAATACTGATTAATAGGAAAAGATGCATGTATAATACCCTAGTATAGAGTGTATTATCGTATGTGATGGAAACATGGACAGTAATAAAGGAATGTGGACTAAGATTGCTAACAACAAATGGATTATTGGAACAAATCAGAGTAGATAATAATAATAATACTAATAATAATTGTTTGGTTTATTGCTCAAGCATTTGAAAGAAGTTTAATCACCGAGAGTGACAGAGATGGGATATGATTCAAGGACCATGTGCTCTATGGTCTGCTTCGCTATCACCACACCAAATCACACATAGCAAATGAGAACACAAAGATTGGTGAAAAATACAAGTCAAGAAATTAGAAAAGTAATTTGAGTTAAAAAAAAGTGATAAGAAAAAAGAAGATTAAGATGTTATGGTCATAATAGAAAAATGAATGTGTACAGAATATTAGTTATGATGACCAATTAAAAAGTGGAAATGAGGAAAAGAAATGAAAGATTGAAAAAAACAATGGAAAGAAAAATTGATGAACAATAAGAGAAAGAAAGGTCTGTCAATGACAGATATTATGAATAGAAATATATGAAAAATATACAAAAGACTTTTGATTGAAAACCTTCAGAAGTAAGGACATTCTGATGATGACAATTTTGGTTTTAATTATAAATCATTAAGCTGCATACTTAGATTCTTTTATTTTCTGAAACTAATATTCCAGAACTATGGAGTATATCCATCATTATCTAACTTCTATTCTTTAACTATTTTGGCAACTCATTTAACTTTTACTTAATATCCACTACAATATTTTTATTTATGTAAAATATTTATTTTTAATAATTACAAAAAATAATGATGTCCAGATAAAGAGTTCTTACAAAAAGAAAGATAATAAGTTTATTGAATTTTATTCAACACTGATAGCAACAATATTCTAGAAAACTTTTGCCTATATTGTCTGTTATAGAACATGACAATGAGTAATAAAATTAGAAACAGATTGGAAGACTTTGAGGTGTAGACATGAACAAAAATGGAAAAATTCAGTTGAATGAATAAAATAAAAGAAATTTTAAAAAGAGTAAATGAAAAAGAAAGATTGATTGAGCAATGCAGAAAGAGAAACTGGATTGGACATAGAAATTATAGTTTAATGAAAATGTTTTGAAGGGAATGGTGAGTGGAAGTAAGAAGAACAGAAAACATTGACTTTGTTGGATGATATAAGGAATGGGCAATGAAGAGAATGAAATGCAAAAATGGATATATTGATGATGTGACTACTCTTTGGACTTATCCATGGGACCTAAACTATTGATGATTGATAGAACACGATGTAACATGAACTAGCATATATTGTATTTTTTTCAAACCTTCATACTTCATTTAACAGTTATTACTTAAATAATAAGAAAATTTAAAGACTAGGTGGTAGTAAAGGCAGGAATGTGCAAAAATGATTTAATAAACTAATCTTTTATAGTCAATTATTTAACTACTTTGAAGATAACTAGATCGACTAGATATCCTAAACTCAGTTGGCTTGATACTAGATTTTAATGCACCTCAGCATATATTCTATAAATTGACCCAGATTTTATAAAGATGGAGATATTGCATGTATGGACAACACACGTTATAACACATGCATTACTATTTTAATTTTCAGAAAGAATTTCTAAATTAATTTTTTTAAATAAAATATATCATGTATAAGTGTTGGCTTTTATTTAGTCTTCAATCGTTACTTGATCTGAAGTAACTTTGAAAAAAAGAGATCACTGTATGTAAGTTAATTCCCCAAATTCACCAACTCTAATATTAACAAAGATCATACACTATTAGAACCCATTAATGATTTCAAAGCTAAAAGTCTTTTTTAAAAAAACACAAAATTGAAATATCATATTCAAGTTGTCACATGATCTCCTGAGTAATTAACCATATGATTATTGTTGTTCTTGAACTTACATGTTTGACAGAACATGGATTTTAATAGCATAATGTATATTTAAATACTGATATATTAGAACAGATTATGCTAAAAAAAAGTGCAAGTGATAGTAAACTCCATCCATGATGATACTGATCACGATAATGTAATATTGATTGACACACCAATGGATAACAGACCTAACAGTCATGCAGTGAAAAATAATAGAGATGATTTTACAGTAGTGATTATGGTATTTATGTACCACTGACATAATGTGGGTTCAAATACTAATGGAGCTCAGAAAGCCTGGGGTTTTGCAGAGATAGCCAGACTATGATTGATCTCGATGATCACCAGGATATAACTGACCCAGCTGATTAATTTATATTCTTCGATAAATGGGTATACACTTATTTTTAACAGGAAGGTAAACAAAATAACTGTAATCTAGCCAGATGATGGATGAAATCAAGTCACAATTCTAATATAGGTTCCTATGGCTGCTGAACTCATGTTTTTCAGATATTTCAAAAAGTAGTTTGTTTTTATTTTTCATGGCAATCACATGATTTGTTTCAGTGGTAAAATGATAGAATTGGGAGCTAAAGGTTCACTGACAGCAACCCATTCTATCATTTCCAGGGCTACAAGGTTATATAATCTATGAAGTAACAAACCATACAATTACTTTACCTGCATGTTTTAGTGCAATGGCGAAGTAACAAACCCAAGAGCTTGAAATCTACAGATTACAACTGAAATTCCATCACTTCCTTTACTCAAACCTCTTGTGACATGAGTAAGAAACTACTCAATTTTTTTTCAAGGAATCTTATATATCAATAAGTTTAGGCTGCATAAATAAAGTCATTAATAATGTAAATAAAAGTATGTGTAAATATATGTACCTAATACTGCAAGCAGAATTAAATCAACACAAACAAACAATATTATACAAGCATATAAAAAAGATAAATAAAAAACAATAATTAATATTAAACAGTCATGACCTCTATGTTTTCATTACTAAATACTGGTTAAGTACTGAGTAATCAATGGTCCACTAGATGGCAATGCAATATTTTAAAAAGTTTCAATTCATTCAATGCTTATATAAATGGGAGAGTATGTTAGCATGATCAAAAGTATCTTGTGTCATAAAATATAGCTAAAAAAATTATATGATGCATGCTATAGTCAATCAAGCAGACTTTTTTAAGTCTTGCTATATGGATATATATTACTGCACTATATTTGCATCATTTGAATCCAAGACTTCATGTAAGTATACATAACTATGGACAACATACATTTTTAATATATAAAATTAAAAATAATCAAATTTAAAACAAAATTGACATAGACAACTCACTATAAATAAAAATATTATTTAATATATCAATCCAGCTTTCGTTCCTTAATGGAACCTTTTCATGATGTTTCTTTTTACACAATCACATGACCAATTACCCTACAGTAACTCCGCCAATGAACATTATTTACATTACATTACAATAAATATAATTATTAAAATATATACATTAAATGTAATTAGTAAAATACATATATGGTCATAAAAATATAGGGTAATTGTCACATGATTGTGTAAAAAGAAACATCATGAAAAGGTTCCATTAAGGAATGAAAGCCAGATTGATATATTAAATAAAAAAATTATTTATATTGAGTTGTCTATGTCAATTTGTTTTAAATGGATTATTTTTAATTTTATATATAGAAGGCAATATTATGGATAAATTTTAATATTGAAATTTGAATTTTAATATATGTGTATTGTAACAGATGTCTTACATAGCACACAATAAAATGTGTGTGCACATATATATAAAGTTGAAAGGAAAAGTAGAAATAAACAGAAAAATTTTTTGTAGATATTTTCATTTCCCTGGAATAAAAAACACAGTAAAGAATTAAAAGTGATTTTTTTGAAAAGATAAAACAGTTTTAATTAGTGTATTCTTGTCATCCAATGCTATAAAAAGAATTGATAAAAAGATTAGAATAGTTTGGCTTGTAGTTTTTTTGTAAGAGTTGGCAGAGTTAGTTGGTTTCCAGAGCTATAGCTACCATGAATCAGATATAGCTAAATTCAAGATAGTAGATCCAACAGAGGTCTATTAATTCACTATGCTGAAGTTTGGATTCACCTAGAAGGAAGACCCAATTTCTCTGGTTCTCTATAGCTGACAAAGTATTAGATGACTGGCCTGAAGCCTAAGTGAAGCCAATTGAATGACAACAGTTATCTGTTTGAACCTTTTCTGATCATGACAATCCCAGACTAGCCCCCATCAAGAGAAACCATCAATAGATGAAGAATTAGTTATATGTATGCTGTTTCAGCTATATGCAGAGAAGTATAGATACATATATATATATATACATACAGCTGGTAGTGATTAATGTTATATATAATGAGACTAAAATTTTAAATAATTTATTTGGTTTAAAGTGACATTTTAAAAGTGAGATATATAATCAAGAATATTATTTTAAATTGTTTATTGAAGAAAAAAACATTTAAAATTTTTTATATTTTAAATATGAAGACATTATAATTAGTTAAGAGTGACCTGTGATAGTGATATATATATATAGAAAGAGAACAATATTATTTTAAATCATTTATGAAGAAAAAAAGACAGGTAAAATCAATATTTTAAATAAAGTAAACAAGTAAATAATTTTGCTTCGATAAGATTTTTTTATAGAATTTAAAGTCAGTTATAAATTAATCAATCAACAATAATCCTATCAAGATTGATTTTTTTTAAAAAAAAAGAAAAATATATACCTGCAGGAGGATTTAATTTTTATCAACAGTTAAGAAACTGATGTCATTTTAAGAAAAAAAAGTAGTCTTACATTTAGTAACTAATTCATATTATATATATATGTATAGGTGAATTTTATATATTTTCAATATTGAATTATGAAAGAAGATATTTTTAATAATTTTATTTTGATAAATTGAAATATCATGGTATAAATGACAACATGCATATACATTTCTATGTGTACACACATATGTTAATAAATAGTATTATTAAAATGTGATATTACTTATTGTATTTTATATAACAATTGAAATATATTCAATTGTACTGTAGATTTATGTGCATATACCAATGCATGTCAGATAGACACTTATGTGTAAATTTTAATCATTTATTGTATTATTTTATGGCAATTCAAATACATGTTCATTTTTTAAATTATACCATGTCTGCGTGCAGATATATATAGCTGTTGTATATTGGAACATATATGTAAATCACAATATAATAATTTTGTATATTAATGAAAATCCAGAAGGCTTATATGTGTATAGCCATATTCTAGAGACCTTATTTTCATTTTTATTGCTGTTAATAAACTTGTATTTCATTATTAAAATTATTTCAGTGAACTTGATTCTAAATAGTTTAGAATATTGTATGTTGCATGATCTCTTGATCACAGTAACAGTTATAGAGTTTATGTTCACTGAGCTATATTCATGCATATCAGTCTGATATATGGAAGGGATCTATATTAGTGTTTATGGGCATCCAGTAATGATGATGATATTCCCATCAATGATGATGACATCCTGGTTGGTGTGAAGAGTATATTCCTTAAAGTCCATGCACTACATTTTATTTTAAATTAGTCTCTATTAGAATTTAAGTTTATAATTGGTCAGTACCTTTATGATACTAAGTGGCCAAAGCATGGATGATGCTCAGCATGTTTTAATATCCCAGCATTACTGTTTTTATGGTTATATTTTACTTGATTAGCATTTAAGTTTGTGCATCCAAATTAATGTTTAAATAATTGTCCCAAACTGGTAATGGCTCAATAATTACCCTGGTCTACAGTACACCCATTTCAAATCCAGTCCCAAGATTGACTGTTGATTTATTTATTGTTAATAAATCATAATGATGAGTATTATTTATATTTATTTTTAATGCTGGTGAATTTATTTTATTATATTTATAGATACTCTAGGGAGTTACATGGCTAATCTCACCAGAAGATACCAAGATCTCTCACGCTCATTACTATATCATTATTTTATATTATACATTAAATTTATAATAAACTTCATTATTTGAAATATTTTTTTTACATTGGGGATAATAATTTGCCATCACCCCAGGTTCAAAACTCAAAATGCCCATCCTGTTATAATACAAAATCAAAGTGAAATGGAAATAGAACCAAATAAGATAGTTCACTAAAAATGCCGGACTTAAACCCGTTAATAAATGACAAATATGGCCATCCTTATATAAAAGAACAAACTATTGTTAAAAATCCCACAGAAACAGAGCATCTGTAATAAAAAATACAGTATTCTGAAAAAGTATTAATGATTATGTATTTAACAATAAGCTTGCTTTGGCCCAATTAAATATATGTTGAAGAAAATAAAGTTGCATTTTATGAAATAATTAATGTAAACTTATTTAATGCAGGAAAAATAAAAAAGTTTTGTAAATAATTTTAGCTAATATGTAAATGTAACTTATAGTTCTTTTTTTACATTTCTTTAAATTAAATGGTCTTCTAGAGTCTTTATATAGCTAACTGAAGGGAAAAGCTTAACATATTTGAATCTTTCAATGTTTGTCTTTGGAAGAAAATATTGACAACAGATTCTTTGTTATTGCATTCTTTCAATCTTTCTTTTTTCTGGCAATAAATAATTTGTTTTTGGAAATAGCATTTAAAAATACACATCTATCCTAAGAAGTTTTGCAAAAAATCGTAATGATGATTCTATCATCACCATCATCATCAACCATTATCAATCCACTGCAGGACAAAGGTCTCTCCAAGTTCAATCCATCTTTTCCTATCTTTAGCTTTTCTTCTCCACATCACCCCTGCACACTTTCTTATTTCATCCATCCATCTGACATGTGGTCTCTTTCTGGGTCTTTTACAATCTCTTGGAATCCAGTTTAAAATTTCAATTGTCCATCTATTATCATATCTTCTAGCAATATGCCCAGCCTAACTCCACTTCAGTCTTTTAATTTTTTCAATGAGGTCAGTAACACCTGTTTGTTCTCTTACCCACACATTGTGTTTTCGATCTCTTCTTGTTACTCCCAACATGCATCTCTCCATACTTCTTTGAGTGGTCTGAAGTCTCTGTATTGCTCTTCTATTAAGTGTCCAAGTCTCAGATCCATAAGTAATAACACATTAAATCGGGGGAAATTTAAGTTCTACATATATGTATTTGGTACCATTTTTATCTAACTTTATCCAACATTACTGTAATACTGTTGGAATTTCAAAAACACCATATATATGTATTGTATAAAAAAAAGTGTTAGAAATAAATATTTTATTTCTAACACTTTGTGGATTACAATGGGAAGCTAAGGAAATAAAAGTAAATGGAGATTATTTAAGTCATTTAGATTTTGAAAATGGCATGTTGTTTTTGCGGAGCTTCAAGAAATGTTGCAAGAATTATCAACAGAAAGTAGGATTAAAGTTGTATGTATAAAAAGATTTAAGTAATGTTCGATGAATATTTCTCAAAAGAAAAAAATAAAGATTGACAATGAGGAATTAGAAAAAGTTATCAAATATTAAGTCAAATTATTAATATAGATGAAAACATAATTGGGGGGGGGGGTATGACATTATTGCTCGGGAATTCATAAAAAGTTCAAGTACAGGACCTGCAAGTTCCAGAATCCTGGGATCTCTCGATTCCAAGTCAGATGTTCTACTTTTTTTTTTAAACGTAAGGGATGAAATTAACCATAGAATTAAACTTGGAAGTGTTTTTGATAAAAATAATATTAAAAGGAAATATGACTAGATGTTTGAAATGGAAGATTTTTAATAAATGTGTTTTAACACTTCTTGCTTATAGATCTGAGACTAGGACACTTAATAGAAGAGTAATGCAGAGACTTCAGATCATTCAATGAAATATGGATAGATGTACATTATCACTAAGAAGAAGGGATCAAAAACAAAATACATGGGTGAAAGAAAAAGGTATTACTGACACCATTGAAAGAATTAAGACAGTGAAGTGAAGCTGGGTTGGACATATTGCAATATAGATGAACAGTTGAAATCTTATACAAGAAATCGTATAAAAGACCCAGAAAAAGATCACAAGTAAGATGGATAGATAAATACGGAAGTTTGTTGGTGCGATGTAGAGAAAAGAGGCTAGAGATCGGAGAAACTGGATTAAACTTGGGAAGATCTTCATTTTGCAGTGATCTGTAATAATTGAAAATGATAATGATTATATATTGTATATAAAATAACAACCCTTTAGCCCATAATCGAATGGCTTTATTGCTCCGGAATTTATAAGAAATTCAAGAGCCAGGAGGGTCAGAATTGGAACTGATTTCGACGAGCTTAAGATGTAGTCGGACACTCATTCAATGCACTAATTAGACAATAACAGCAATAGCTTTTTTAAAAAATATATATATTATTTTTAAGAATCTGAAGTAATTAAACTGGTATAATGAATGTCAAAAAAGAGAGTCTATACAGGATTTTTCAAAAATGATAACACTGATGAAGTTTATTTGCAAGGTCACATTTGTCTGGTATTTTATATGATGAGATCATTTCTTCGACAGTGTGTGTGCTTTCTTAGACTTCCTACAGAAATTGAAAGTAAGAAGAAAAAAATTATCATGTAAACAGGTTATTATTATATTATTGTGTTAATTTTGAAATAAAAATAATACTAAAATCCTTTCCGCTAGGCAGTCGGCTTTCCCGACAATTCTTTTAACTTCATTGTTTCTTTTTAAAGCGCTATCGGAGAAAGCTATTTAATAACTATTTTACATTTCATATTATTAGAGATAAAATGAAGAAACGGTTTTTTTAAAAAATAACTAACCCACTGCAGGACAAAGATCTTTCTAACATAGAATCTTAGCGAAGGTGGAGGTAGTACTCAACTGTCTTGACATTTGCCGGTGATAAAAGTTTGAACCTCTATCAATCCTTGTTTTACTCTCTAGATGAGATCTCTGGGTATCCATTTACTGATCAATGTTGGGATAGTTAGATGAATTGGTTGAGACAGCTAGGAATTCATTTACTACCCAGTGTTAGGTAGTTAGTTGAATTATTTAACGGAGAAAAAATGGTAAACTCTTAAAAAGAATTTCACTTAGACCGTATTCGAATCCCAGGTTATAAATATAGTATGCTGAGATATATATAAACTAATTCTGCATATAATGCATGATATTAGAAGTATGTTCAAATATATGTATATATATATTATATGTTGTGAATAAGTGCTTGCTAAAAAACAATACTCCCTTGTAGAATAAAAGTAAAGATATGGACTTGGAGCACATAAACGTAGGATACAACCGTCCATTATTAGAGAATTACTAGTACATATCTCAATATTTTTTTATTTTAGCAATATGTCTAGGACGTTTATCCTTTCATTAAAAATAACAAACACCCATTTACTAATCACTATAGGTAACACAAGTGAAGTAGGATTTATTATAAATAAAAAGTAGGAGAATAATATTGTGAAGAGTGATGATATACCAGACAGTGGTAAAATTAGTTATTCAAATTAGTTGAAAATACCAAATATGGATAATTCAGGTATATGCCCCAGCAGAAAAATTGTATATTATAAATTCTCTTTTTTTCCCTTGAGAAAAATGCTAAAATGAAAATGGACATGAATACATCTAAATGAAAACACAACAAAATTGGGTTATATCTGATTAAAAGCAAATATGCATTTCAAGATTTAATATTTTTAACAGATTCAATACAGGAAGTGATTATTGATTGGTGAGTCTAAGATATGTGTTAATATGTAAAATAAAGATTGCAGCTGTAGAAAATATGGAAAAGATGAATAAATATTATATATGATTGAAATAATGTTTAATGATCAGCTAAATCAATTTTTGATACGGAGAATCTGTATCAAAGTGTAACTGAGACATAATTGCAGAGAGTGAAAATGTTTCTGGTTATAAAAGGTTGAACTAGGGGATGTTAAGAGATTTGCATAATTGCATGTATAATATGGATTATTAAGCACCATCTATTTTCCAAAATTGAATACCCAGTGTCTACTGATAGGGATACTATTGGGTCATCTGTTTATTGCATGTGTGGATTATATGGCAAGCCTCTATGATTTTACATTTTCTATGATTACTTTCAAGACAGACAATCTTGGCAGAAGGTTTAAAAGCATGCCCAGTGTTTTTCTCATGTTCCACAACACAACTATATGATGGTTTATTTTAGCTTTATTATATAGATAAGTGTGTTGGGATATCCTGGATTTTAAGTTGACAGGGAGTCTCTCCAAAGTATTTGTTATTGAAGGAGGGATAGGCTGTAGATTAAACTAGTTGAGCTTTATCATCACTGTTAAGCTTTTCCTGATGAGTGTATTGAGGGAAGGATAGCATCAAAAATTGATATTAAAATCTTTAGGAAGGATAGAGATTAATTTTGTGTGGATGTTAGCGATAGGTTTCAGATCAGTGGCTGACATTTTTATGTCTGTTATAAAATACCCAATTTGATTGTTAATGCAAAACAAGAAAGATAAACCATATTAAGAGTGACTGTGTTAACAGTTCCTTCAGAAACATTACAATGCATTTAAATTGGAACTTCAGAATGTTTCGGAATATTAGCAGAATTTGAAGAAGATTCAGACTTGATTGAAATTGATATAAAAAATAACTAATATTCTGTTTAAAAACTGCAAGAGAGATAACTGAACCAAAAAAGCAGCAGTTAAACAGTAATTTTTTTGCCTAAGACAATAGATGAATGTTTGGGAAGAAGGAATGTATTAGAAATGATCATAAAGAATAATTGAATATTTAGAGTTTTGTAAAATGGTGTGAAAAAGAGTTAATAATGATATAAGAAAATATAATTACAAATTGACAAGGAATAAGTCTCAAAAATACAAAATAACTTATTATTGAAAGCAATGTTGTTTCGACAATAAAAGAAAAGATGGGAGAACCTTAAAACATCACATGATCATTATCTTCCTAACAAAAGATGGGAGAATTGCTAAAAAGAGAGATGATATCATGAAATGTCTGGAAGAGTTTTATAGAGAATTAGATAAGAAGAGAAAACAACTGATGAATGCTGGTTCAGTACAAAATGAACATATTGGAATGTATATCTTTGTCACATGACTTTGAACATATGTTTATGATTACATTCCTTTACAAGGTGTTAAAAGCAGATAGAAACTAATCCTTACCTTGTGTGAGAGTGGTAGTGAAAATTACACTACATAACGATTATTCATTAAGTGAATAATCTCTAGACTAATGAATGACTAATAAAAATTATTAATATACTTCCATCAAGTGGTTTGGGTCAAAGTTGTGGTGGCAGAAAGTTTGACACCATCAATTATAGTGTAGTAATTGACTATATATAAATAGTGAACAATGATAAAGATATGTGTAAGAGATTATGATCTGGGTCAACTGATGAATGCTGGTTCAGCATGAAATATGCATTTGGGGGCTCATACATCTTTTTCACATATCTTTGGTCATATGTTTATGATTTCACCCCTGCACAAGATGCTAAAAGCAGATAGAAACCAGTCCATATCTTGCATGAGAGTGGTGTATTGAAAATCACGGAAATATTATTCATTAAATGGATAATCTCTAGTCTAATGAATGATTAATAAAAAAATATTAAAATAGCTACAGTTTATATATCTTCTGAATTGTCAAGAATTTTACATAAAAGAATAAGACATGCACTTAAATTTATGGAAAAGTAAAAACCTCCAGAAAATGGTGAAATTATTAATTTTTGTATTTTAAAAGAAGTGGGTGAATAAATAGAAAAATTGTTGGCAAAACTAAATGATAAAAATGATTGGAAGAAAAGGTGATAAAGAAGATATTAGAAATTGCATATCTATCAGTCTTTTATTAGTTTTATACAAAATAATTACAATTCATCTACTGCAAACTTTGAATTCTAACTAATCAATAAAAAATAAGCTGGATTTAAAAGTAATTTTTGCATAGTCGATCATATCCAAGTATTGGGAGAAGTTAAAGAAAAGACCAATGAATATCAGTTGCCATTATGCTTTGGATTTTTATATTATGAAAAGGCATTTGCTTCTATAAGCATTGGATCGAAGTACAGGCCCAGGATATTGTCATATTTTGAAGAATATTTATAAAAATACAACAGAAACAATTAGATTACATGATTCTAAAAAGATTAGCATTGAGAAGTGTTAATGCTTCCATGTTTTAATTATTTTTTTAACAACAGTTTTGCAAGAAATATTTTATAAATTTCGGGAATGAAATTAAATGTAGATTATTTAAGCCATCTAGATTTTGAAATGATGTGACTGTTTTTCAAATAGCGTTTCAAATAATATTGCAAAAATTATGAGTAAGAAAGTGGGACTAAAGATAAATACTACAAACGACTAAATTAATATTCAGTAGATTTTCTCAGAAGAAATTAGCTACTAGAAATGTCTTAGTCAGGTTATTAATAAACATGAAAACACAATTGATGATAGAATTAAACTTGGATGTAGTGTTTTTGATAGAAATAACTTACTATTAAAAGGAAATATGCTTGCCCATTCTTACTTACAAATCTGAAACTCGGACATTTTAACAGAAGGTATAGACTTCAAATCATTAGATAAAGTATGGACAAATGTATATTAGAAGTAAGAAGTGATTGAAAATGATATCTTATGAATGAGAAAACAAACAGCTATCACAGATAAGATTAAAAGAATTAAGGGATTAAAATTAATTATATCTTTAAAGTAAAAGGAGATTTGACATCAGTAAAAAATATTAAAAGATTGAAATGAAGCCAGGCTGGATATTTTACTAATAGAGATGTTAATAGACGGACAATTCAAATTTTAAATTAGACTTCAAGAAATTGTAAAAGTCCTAGAAAGTGATCGTGTGTGAGATGGATTCTTGAAATAAATAAATTTGATGGTTTGATATAATAAAGAGTCTATGGATTAGAGAATCTGGATTAAATTCTAAGAAATTTTCATTTATCAATAACAGTTGAAAGTGATGATGATGATGTGAAGTTCTGACTGAAAAAATTAAACACCAGATGACAAACCCCACCACAATTAAGTTTAGAAAATGTTTCCCAAATAAATAGATCTAAAAGCAATGCAAAAACTATTAAGATATAAACATCAATCTTTTGTACAGATGATTTATACCAATAAATTGATGATAAATGGCTTCTTCTTAGATTTAACAAGAAGTTTTTATACTTGGCTATATCACAAAAAAGCGTACAGCGTTAGACAGCAGCGACCTCTTCAATTATTTGCTGTCACTAATATTATTATTCTACGAGTTAATAAATATCAGGCTTTGGAGCATATGATAAACAATGAGCTAAAACCGCATCTACTAATATATATATTAGTGTTTATTAACCTCTTAATGATATTAGCTTAGTAAACTTTTTAACAAAGAAAAAAATCTAAGCGAAAATATAAATTATCACATCACGTGACCGAGTCATCGCCACATTATTACAAAAAACTAATAATTAAAAATAAATGCAATGTTTACAACTTTCTTTAAACTATTTAAATTTATGGAAGCTTGAATTAATTCATGAATAAAAATAAACTCACTGAGGGTTCATTTCTATGCGTTTGATGTTTGGGTCATTAACATTTATCAATCATAATATTTTAATATGTAGCAGTTAGCGGATCCTTAACGTTTACATGTGGCATTGATCTTTCTCAGTTCAAGAGAACAAAAAACTATTTAATAATCCAATTTCTTCATTCTTGATATTTTAAAATAATTAACAAAACATTTGAATTTTGTTTTAACGTTATTCTTATTATAAATATATTGTATACGTAGACAATAATGAAAGCTCAATTGTGAGCTTTTATATAATTTTGGAAAACAGGAGTTGCTATAGTTGGATATAATACGTCTAGTCTCAGACTGAACTCTATACTGAGTTTCATCTCCCCTCCTATAATAATCTTCAACAAAAGAGTTACGTCTTTTTCCTTATTTTTATTGCCATTCTTTTTCTGATGACGATATCTGTCTTCTATTTTTCCTTATTTTTATTTGTTTAAAACATTTGTAATATCTAGCTCGGACTGTAGAATATAGGATAATAGGGGAAACATTTGATCAATCAAGTTTAAAACGTAACATTTCAAACATCTTGTGTTATATATAAACAGGCTGCTATTTAAACGATTCCCAGAAACTGTTATATCTAGACTGTTTTCAACAATTAAAAAATGTAGGCTTTATAGTGTAATGGTTAGCATTTCTGATTGCCAGAATCACAACACAGAATTCAAACCCAGATGGAACTTGGAATTTTTTTAGATAGTTGAAGATTTCCAAATTTAAGGAGTTTTCTGTTTCTTGTCAGTAAATAAATATGTATCTGTTCTCAATAGAACGTAAATTAAAAAACACAAACCAACAATTCATACTTAATTAACTTAATGAGAAATGTCTACCCTTATAGTGTTTCTTAGTGAAAGATGTTTGAATAAGATTTTGACAAGCAACGGATTTTTAAGACTATTTTTATTTTTGTATATTTTTAAAAATCATCTATAGAGTAACTAAAGCCAAAAATGATTTGATTTACATTAGCTATAAAAAATAAAAAAAAGATATAAATGAAGTTTAAGAAAACTAGTTGGTTAAAAAGACTACACACATACAAACCCCTTAATATATTTCTTTAAAAAAGTCGTGATGCGAATCACGATTATATAAGTGCATTGTAATTAAGTAATGAACACTTGCTACTCATTAGTAGTAGTTTACTAATGTTTTCTACCAAGAAAAAATATTACAGCACTTTGAAGATTCATTACAATGGAATCTTTTCCATTTAAGTAAATGCCATTACTCTAAAATCCCCGTTTCCAAAGCTTTTTTTGGATATGTGAATTTTTTGAGTTTCAAGAATAGATTTTTTTACCTCCTCATTGTAAAACCAAATTTCTACTAAGATAGAAAAAAATAAACAACTCACAGTAATTAGGTTTATTAATTTATAGCTATATAATAAAAGTTTTTCTTTCATAGTGTGTACAAACCAAATAAATTATTGTAAAAATGTATTCTGTCACTTGAAAGTTTGCCATCAACCTAACAGCACCATAGTGGAGTTGTTAGTGCATATATATATATGTCTGCTATAACTATAATCCAGGGCTCAAATCTAGTTAGAGCATGGAATTTTTTTTCAGGTAGTTGAAGATCTCCAAGTTTTTACATTAGCCAATCCAGTTAGCCATTCAATAAATATCTATCCATTCTAAGCTAGAAAGTAAATTGAGGGAAAAAAACAAACAATAACTGATACTGTATTATTCTGGTCTTTTCTTTTGGTGTTTCTTGAGAAGATATACTTGAATAGTGCTTTAACCTGCAGAGAATTTTTTACAACTATATATATATATTTTTTAAAATGATCCAAATATGAGTTCATATAGAAGTTTTTTGATAATAAATATTTGGATTAACGCTGTTCTATTTGTACATTGATCTATATACATCTTCAGCTTTGGGAAATTGAGAAATTAATCTAAATATTATCACTTTAAAACCAATTATGTATTTATTATGCACTATGTGGTTTGGTGCAATGGTAGAACAACAGACTCTGGAGGTCAAAATCATAAGATTGCAGCCCATCTGTGACTTCTGATGCATGACATTCTTAAGAATTTCCACAGCAATAAACCATAACAATTATTTTATATATTTACTGTAGTATTAATTGCATGGCTTTGGTAATATAAAAGACATGTATTTTACAAAACCAGCTTTGGTATATTTGACAGTATTAATAAGAAAAAGGATAGCACATGAACCATTAAAAATATGATAGAACAATACGTAATAAAGGTTGGGAAACATAATAGAAACATCTATCATAAAAACATTATATTTGTAATATGTAGCAAAAGAAATAAAAATACATATTCCTCCTCATCACTATTAACCGCACACAGCTATGAGTATGAAGCCAAGGAGTTTTGAAAGCACTAAGCTTTAAATAAATTATTAATAAATATAACTTCTTTAATGAGTGTTAAAAGTGCATAATTATTGATATTATATTATGGTAATATAATTGTTTTCTTTTTCAAATAGAATTCTAATATAATGTAATAGCTAAATGTTAAATGCCTGAAAAGTCATGTGGCAGAAACATCAATGTAATCGACTGAATTTTGATTAACTTTCGAGTCTGTATGCTGTCAATGGGTAAACTACATAAGGAAATCTTAAGGTGGTGACAAAAAGTATAAAGAAAGTTGATATAAATTTCACATCTCAATGGGGAAAATGTTGGACTGTTTTCAGAGTTTGAAATGAGTAAATCTATTAATATCTAATTATCAAAAGCAAGTACTATTCAAAATTGCTGAAAGGTTTAAGCTAATCAATCTCTTAGTGTATTTCAGTGCAATGGTAGAGTGGTGAATTAGAGAACTAAAAGCCATGGATTGGTCAAGCATTAGTGGCCAAATGGTCAGCACAGCTGCCTTACAAGCAGTTGTCCCGGGTTTGGATTGCAACTTAGTATAATCTAAGTGACAAGCAATTTGATTACTTTTTAAGGATGGTAATTGCATTCTGAAAGATCGAAACGTGAAAGATATTAGAACTAATTGTTATAAGAAATCAATGCATATTGAAGAGAAAAATGCAAATTAAGAAGAATTGTAACCAAAAACATCAAACCATTTTTAGAACTGATCACTATGGATATTTACTCAATGGAATTACCATGAGTTTTGCAACAGGATATTTATGGAAAAATCACCTTTCACAGCTGATATGAATACTGAAAAAAGAAACTATAGCATAAATATGAGAATTTAATAGTGAATTATAGGATACAGATGCAACACCATTTTTTCTTTGTTTCACTCTGTGGAAGGCTTATATCTCAAACCAGTAAAAGAAGTCTATTAAATAGACTGTCTTTTCCCAACTGCAAAAAGTGATTGAATTGTCTTTATTTGGGTAGAAATATTGTATTTTCTTGGTCTAATAATTACTTTGCAGTATGCATCACATTTCCAAAACTTTTGAACACTTTGAGGAACCAGTTTTATTTTATAATGAAAAGATTGTTTCCAGGCACTACAGCCATCTTCGTGGATAATACTCTCTATCCAAACCACTCATAAACTAGAAATTGTTTCATGAAATATGATGATGCTACTCATTTTTCTCAATTATCTAATTTAAATATTATTGAACTTCCAAACAAACTATCAATATTTTTTACTTTAAAAAAATCACCATAAATATGACATGAATATTAACTATTTGTAAGGAGTGGAGTTACATGCCTACAACCAGTGATGTCAATGATTGTCTCTACCATTAATTATTATTTTAAAAAGTAAAAAGAATGTAATCACAGATAGTAGAATGTTACAAATAAAAATCACTTCTTAGTATTAATTAAATCAGAACATATCCCTCTGGATTTAGTGTAGTCATATAGTAGCAATCTCAGGAGGCGAAGATTCATGGGTCATTGCATCCAGTAGTCATTGCCAATGCTTGATTTCTTTTGATCTCCCAACCAGAAAAGCCTTTGTTTAACCTGAATGGTTTGGTGCAGTAACAGTGATAGACTCTCATGAGTTCAAACCCCATGAATCATGGCTCTGATTGTACTTCTGCTCAAGCTTCTCGTGATATTTGAGCAATAAATCATTTGATAATTAGCAGATGGAACTTTTAAAATGCAATCCAAAACTATGCTCCATGTTTTAAGTTGTTTTTTTGCTTTACAAATTGATTATTTCCGGTTTAACCCAAGGCTATCTATGCAAAATTAATATTCACTTTATTTACCAAAGAATTATCAGACAATTTTAAATGTTATTTACCAACAGTATTCATATGTTTATTTTTAAATGGTTAGTTTTTTAAAAAAAAACTAAAACAATTTATTCTCTTTCCCAGTGGTGGGAACACATTAATTAAACCAGTATTAATGTAAGCTTCTTTCAGTTCCCTAAAAACTACTTTGAGAGTTTTTATTTCTTACTCACTAATGCTTTTTGCTTCAAACAAAGAATTTTTTGTATTTGTTTTAGTGGCACTACAGTAATAAATCTATCTGGTATGCTAATGACTGAATTTGAATGTAGTCTGAGTCAATCTAAGTTTTCACCTGATTTTATTTTAGATACTCAAATAACCATCTAATATTGAGTGATAAATGGATATCCAGCTATTAGTTTTAGCTCACTGATATCTTTTGCTTTATCCAAAGAATGTTTTTTTACTTGTTTTAGTGGTGCTTCAATAGCGAATATGCCCACCATGCTGAATGTCTGGATTTGAATTCAGTCTGAGTTTTCAGTAGGCTTATACTCAACTAATCATCTAATGTTGATTGATGACTGCATATCCAGCTACTTTTAGTTTGAGGGTAAAACAAGGGTGGGAAAATGTTTAAATCTTCATTGTTCAGTGATTGGTAAGGCTTACGATTACAACTTTTTTTTTTCATTGTTTCTCAAAGATTGTTGAAGAAATGTCTACCCAGAAACTGGCTATTTAAAGCCTGTTTTGCCTGTTATATATATATATATATAATCAGAATTTTTTTCCAAAATAGGTTCACTCACATTTATTTTCATATTGAGGTTATTGAATGAATTATGGTAAAAGTTACAGAGGTGGAAATATGAAGTATTTGGCAGTGAAAGAAAATGATATATTGGTCATTGATGGAAGAAAATCATCAAAGTGGACATTTTACAAAGTTTAAATTCAATTTATGAAAAAAATGTATTATCAAAAAGAGAGATCAGTAGAAGATATCAGAAAAAGAATTAGGAATCAACTTAGTTTTATGGAAACACAGAAAAACTTATGCAAATCATTTGGTACAGAATGTGCTACTGAATTTGCACAAAAGTGAATCTTGAAACAGAAATAGGTTATTGGAGATCTATAAAAAAAAATCCAAGACTGCAGAAAAGCCAAATTAAGAAAAATCAGAGAAATAACGGGAGAAATGTGTTAATAATTTTTGAAGAAAGAAGATTAAAATGATACGATCATGTTATAAGAATATATAAGAACTAAATATCAGAATTGATGATTGGATGGGAAGTAGAAGGGAGGAAAAGGAGGGGAAGACCAAAAAACGATGAAAAGAAATCCCAATAAATAACCTGGAAAGGAACATTCCGTTTAAGGTAGATACTTTTCACAGGGACAAAACTCCTTCCTGTATCCATTAATTACTCTGGTTTGCACTAAATTGTACTACTATATGGAGAGTTTTGCCTCTGTGAGAAACAACACATGTAATCATAAAGAATGGTGATCATGTGATGTTTGATCATTTAAGGTAGATGCTATGGATAGAGAGATATGAAGAGGAAAATACAGAATTTTTATTTATTTACTGATGCAATTTTAAGAATAAGGAATCGTAAAAAAGAAAGACTCATTCACATTTTGCAATTTTTGCTCAAAAATTTTCTGGTGGGGTGGGGATACTTTTTTAAAAATAGTATTGGCCATTTTCTAAATGCTAGTAAAAGCAAGAGTGTAAAAACGTTTTTGACAAAGTAACATATATGACTATGTCAAATTTTCACATAGTGTATTGTATATTAACTTCTTCAATGATTATTATCATATTTATCCTTTATCCCAAGTTTCATATCTTCTCTCTTTCTAATCATACACATTAAAAAAACAACAACACATTATCAAATAGTTTAATAGCTTTTATCATTCTTTAAATTCATCTCATTAATCTTTAGTTATAAGTGATCCATTGAAAAAAAGTTTTCACAGTCCAGTACTTTGGCCCTTGAATGAGTAAAACAAAACATATTGAAATTGTATTTAGTTTATTAAAAAATAAATTTAGATTAACTAAAAATAATTTTTATTTATAAAAATTCATTCTTTGATTTTTAGCCTGACAAAATTTTTCAATCATCTTTTTATTAAAATAACTATACATTCATTTATAAATGTTAATTACAATAAAAACAATATTTTATTGCCCAACTTCATCTAAACCAATATTATCCTCGATAAAGTAATAAAAGATAACGAAAAAATGTTGCCCTGAAGAAAAATCAGATGCTTTCCAATAAGCAGCTCCTGCAGCACTTGTTACATGCCTTGATAAGAGCGAACGAATCTTGGCGGAACTTGTCGAAATTCACCGAATATGATATTTCTGATACTGCTATAATTTTTTTTTCTCATGTGTCATAGCATCAGCCGGGAAGCGAACCTGCTAACCCGGGACAACTGCTTGTAAAGCATTTTTTTTATAATTAGTTTAATTTATATAATAATTATCAAAATATTGAATGGTTGTTATATTATTGTTATTTTTCAAGCACAAATTTAATAATTAATTGCGACCATTGTCACAATCTATTAAAAAAAAAAAAAACTTCTTTACTTATCTTATACACAAACATGACCAATCTATTTCTCATTGAATAGCCCCATTTAACATCCACAACTTCCAGTACAGCTCTCCGATTTTCCTTTGTAAACTTTTGCATAATGTTTATTCCTTTCCTAAACATGTAGTCTCAATATCAAATTTTAAAATGGAACAACAATTCTCTTTCACAAAATTTTGCACTTTGTACATGTATTGTTTCAACAAATACTATCAATTTCTTAATTATATTTTTTTCACCAAGATTTCATTTCATTTCTCAAAACACCATATTCCCTTTGCATAATCTCAATTCTTGAATAAGAGAAACCATCTACAATTTTTGTATGTAACCTTCTAAAATATCTAATGATCACAAGCTGTTAAACGAGTAGCAACTCTCTACAATAGTGTCACCTAGTGCGAGCTATAGTAATCAATGGATGCTAGAAAGTTTGTGCATCAAAACCCCTATCTAAGTGCCTACTCATCCAATATCCACAGATGACTTTCTAGCTTGTGGCCCTTTATCAGTAAAGAACCTTGGATCTGAAAGAACTGCACCTAGAGTTTTGGACCTAATGCAATCCTCCAGCAGCCACCTTCTGTATTTTTAGAGACTATGAACCCAAATAACATACTAAGGTTTTCAATCCAAATTCATTCACTTGTATAGTCATACAGGTCTGAACGCAATTCAGTATCTTTACATTTTTGGTATCTTTGGTTTTTTAATAACCACAGTCACTAGCATCCTTTGGCCATGGTTGGTGTTAAACCATTAAAAGATCACATGATCACCATTTCTTATGATTACATAAGCTGTTAAAATAATAGCAACTGTCAATAGAATACAATAGTGCCACTCAGTGCAAGCCATAGTAATCAAGGAATGCCACAAGGTTTAGACATCAAAATCTCTATCTAGTGCCATACCCAATATTACCAGACTAATTTCTAGCTTATGGTATTTATCATTGAGAAACCTAAAAAAAAGTAAAAGCTGGTCCATAGAAGGTTGCATTAGATCCAAAGATCTAGGTGTTTTGCTCTCAGATCCTATACTCCTCATTGATGAAGGCCACAAGATAGAAATTACTCTGGGGATTTAACACCCTTTGATTACTATGGCTTACATTGGATGGCACTACTGTATGGAAAGAGTGATTACTGTGTATTTAAATTTCATAATAGCTATTTCTCAATCACCCATCATTTCTTGAAAATAATTTTTGATTTATTGTTGTCTTCAGAGCTTCTGTGAATTATGGGACATGTGTGTGAAGATAATGCTTTCATTACATTTTTAAGTTAGTGCAATCTCAGTATCAAAGATAACGATCTGCGAAGTATTTGAATCACTCAAAAGTATTTGAATCAAGACTGATAATTATCTTTTAATATGGTTTTTTGACTGCTAAACTTAGTTTGCTTCAACTTAATAAATATTTGTTTATGTAATACTAAACTAGATGTTAGCAATTAGGAAAATAAGATAACAGAACAAATATGAGAACTATACATTACATTCACTTAGATAGTCACATTTTATAAATGAACCATAATTATTTATTAAAATAATAGTAAAACATCTCTTAATAGCTCAACTTCAGGGCAAACCCTAAAAAAATAAAATGCAATAGGGAAAATAATTGTAAATTTTACACAGTGTTAAAACATAGGGGGTAAGGATATGTAAAAAAAAAAAAAAATTATCCTCATGATGCACCGAGTTTAATGTTTATTTTATCTTTGGTTATAATAAATACTTGATTGGTTTAATACTTTAGGTGATGGATCCATGGACCTTAAGAAAGCTCCAGAATCCACCAATCCATCATTGCACTAAACCAAATAAGGCATCAAATAATAATTTACAGCCTTTTAAAATATATTTATCTAAGATAATATCAAAATAACCATGTACTGACAAATTGAACTACAGTAAAGAAGACATTATTCTGTGAGCTTTTCTGAAGTGATTGCAAGAGGGGGTTCCATCTTTATTTTACTCTGTATCCAAGAATAAGATATCTATTTACCAATCAAAAATTCAATGATTAACTAGGTTGTTTACAGGATGATTAACTGAAAGAAAAATTCTCACTTGATTAAAATTTAACTCAGGTTATAAGGTGACAGACGGATATACTATTGTTGTACCACAAGCCCTCTCCCAAACACAAAGGTGTATAAACAAATATTAAGTATTTAAATTATTTTCACTTTTATGCAGATTAAACTATTATTTTAATGGACATCATTATCATTTATGAAACATTTTGATTATTCCAATCGCCATCTATAATATTGAAATAAAAGTAGGGCGCAGTTTAATGATAGATATTTTTATTTTATTTACTAATAAAAATATATATTTTTATCTATAAATATATTGTTTTAATATAGATCCATCCATTCTCTATATACATACATAAAACATAATGCTTTATTTACTAATTAAGCACAACACAAAAAAAAAAAAAAGCCTTTCCAATTCCTTTTTTTATTTTCACTCTATAAATTTCTATACAAGCATTTACAAACTTTAAATATATATATATACACACACGCGTGCGTACAAGTATTGGACAAAATAACAAGAAACCTAGCTATGATAGCACAATATTTTCACCAAATAGCACAGAAATGAAAATATATATTAACCTCATATATTTTTTTCTTTTAGAAATAAAATAAATACTAAAGGGATAAAGGATCTCAAAATGCAATCTGCAAAATATCCACCTTCGCTGATTACAACCTTCTCTTCCTGGCCATTGAACTGTTTAATATTTCAAGACTGAGTCTTATAAAGGATGACCATATTCACTAAAGATGGAAATATAAAATCCATTAGAACTGTGATCAATAGATGTTATGAAAGATCATAAGCAAAACCAAGCAGAAAGAATCGTTCTAGTGATTTATTTCAGTGTCAACCAACCCATTTATTCGCCATCATGTGATATTTACTTGAATAATTTCCAATATAGGGTATAATCTATCTCACAGAAAATAGGGAATAGAATTTAAACAACATTATGCCATTATGATGGATGTCAACAGAATCTGACATCCAAAGAGTTATTTAGTAATATCCTCATCTTCTAGATAATATTATTGAAAAAAAAAAAAACACTAGACATTACTTAGGAAATCACATAATATAGTCCCCTGAACATGACAGATTGGTCTGTGATTCGTGGATCTTTAATCCTCCAACGCACTACACCATGCAAGTAAATTAATTAGATTGTTTTAGATTGTGGCTATCATGATTGGTTAATTTTTTCTAAAAAAGAAAAATGATGATGAGTAAGCTACCATTAAAGCAAAAAAAAGGCCGATTATTATAGTCAAGTCACTGCAAAGATGTCCTGGATGATTTGATCCAGTGTACAATGGCAGGCTTTTATGCTTAAAGCCTGTAGATTGTGATCCAGCTTTATCATTTCCAATGCTCAGACTTTATACAAATTCCTAAGCAATAAATCATTCAGTTATTATCACTGAGATGGATCTTATCTCAATTAGTGTTGTAGAAGTCATTAATTCTGTACACGATACCTCATCACCAAATGCAAAACTGGTTTTTTTTCACATCATATTATGAATTATCCAGATGTTACCAAACCTGTCTTACCAATACATCTGACTCAAGTTTGTCTACATCAAGATTTCATTTTTTTGTGTGTGCATGTGATATATTATGCACATAATATCACATCACACATAATATCACAACACAGTAATTATCTAATAAAAAAAAATAATATTTTTTTTATTACAAGTATATAAGTCTTCTGCCTGAAGGCAGATTGAGTAACCAGACAATGGAGTATGACTAGCAACTACTTTTAATCATCATCAGGAGCAGTTTGCCTACACTTCCCATCCTCTTAAAATACAAATTTATTCTCAACTTATGCTACTAGTAATATACATTACTTTCTGGGATTCTTGCAATTATTATTGGAATCCCTATTTTGCTTTTGCCCAAGAATTACTATGTGAAAAAATATTTACAGATGTATAGAATCTTTGGTGTTCATAAGGTAGTCCAATCCTCTACTGAAATCATATAAATTTAAATTATTTGATATAAGACTTAGCTTACTATTTTCACAAATTGAGGTTAGCATAGAACCACTCTTCATGAGTCTCATACTATCAGGCAGATGTCTAAATTATTGCAATATTGCATGTTTGTACAAATGCATTTCAATACATTATTTATTGTTCCTAGTTTTTTTGTTTTGTTATGTATGTCTTTTCAATTAGAGTTACAATGGCCATACTTATGATGAAAGATCTTTTTACATTATTAAGTGCTATAAAAAGAATAATAATTTCAATACATTATTTATTGTTCCTAGTTTTTTTGTTTTGTTATGTATGTCTTTTCAATTAGAGTTACAATGGCCATACTTATGATGAAAGATCTTTTTACATTATTAAGTGCTATAAAAAGAATAATAATATAATACATACAAAAACAAAAAAATTATTCAGTATATTTTCTATTTTAAAATTATATTAAGTGCTATGAAAAATTTATTAATTTTTTACTCTTAAAAAAAAACAACCTGTAACACGTTATATAAATCAACAGCGACCTGTGAAACTATGAATCAATGGATATATAACACATAATAAAAATATGTAATAACTAAAAGATATACTAAACCTCTTGTTTCAAAAAAGAAATAGATCTGAGCAGTGACACATGTATAAAACATAATACAAGCATGAAATTACTGGAATATATACTTAAGACTTTGATTTGAAAAGCAAGGAGAAGAGCCATATACCAGCCATTGAAAATCTAAGAACATCTACAGACAAATTATTTGTTGTATACACTTAGTAAAATCATTGGTTAAACTTTGTAAAACAGGAAAATAACATGATCAGCCTAGATAATCAAAGTAAAATTATTTATCACAATATAATAACTGCCAATGTCATAATATTATAGTAATAAATTATTTTGAAAAAGAAAAAACTAATCAAGACAGAACTCTGGTACTCTAAAGACATTACAAGATTGTTTAGTTGAGAATTATAGTTGAAAGTCCATACATCATGATAAATGTTTTCTAATACCTTAAGCAGGTAATAATCTGTTTAAAAGTTGTTGGAAGAGATTTTGTAGCTGACATTATTAAACTCTTTATTTATTTGGTGGTTATTATGAGCACAGGGCCAGGATCATTAATTTTGACAACTGATGCAAATTATAAAAACAATGCCTTTTAAAGAATTTTTTTCCCCACAGAAGAGGATTCATCATCATCATCATCAACCATTATCAATCCACTGCAGGATGAAGGTCTCTCCAAGTTTAATCCATCTTCTCCAATCTTTAGCTTCTCTTCTCCACAACACCCCTGCACATTTTCTTATTTCATCCATCCATCTCACATGTGGTCTCTTTCTGGGTATTTTACAATCTCTTGGAATCCAGTTTAAAGAAGAGGATTACTTGTACTAAAAACACTCCAAATATTTTTTATTTAAACATTTTTGTGCTACTACTTTAATAAAAATTACTTTTTAAAATATATTTCATTTTGGTATCTATTCCAATTTGATACCTCAACCAATCCCCCCAGAAGTTCATGTATAAGACCAGCTCTGCATAATTATGCACTGCTTTCAAGTCAAAATTATACATAGTTCCTCTCTCAAAACCATTTTTATAATTTTATTATTAAATTCTAAATAAAAAATTTGGTACTTAGAAGTTTTCAAGTAATCCAAGATGACAGCTCAGATTTTTGATAAATAAACAGTTTCAGGGCCACCCAAAAAATGTTTACACTAAAAATGCCTGCTAGGAAATGTCATATTTTAGATTTACATTTTATTTTTTATTACTATTATTTTTAAAAAAGCAATCATTGTGGAAAAGTTAATTACAATATTTACAGTTTGTTTTCTTTCTCTTTTTTAAGATTAATTTAATTAACTGAAAAATGAAAATATATATATACTCTTTATCCATGTTGGCGAAGTGCAATCAGATCTTGACTATTAATGCACACACTTTTTGGAAGAGCAGGATCCAGTACCTTTGGAAATAGTTCACTGCATTACATTCTGGGATAGAAAGGCCCCAAATTTTTATCATTATGACAATTTACCAAAAAACCTGCTGACAAAAAGAAACATGCAGAATTGAACCAAAGTACGACCACGTTAAGAGCAGATTATCGCTTCCCATGTTATAAGTAAAAAAAAATAGAAATAAAGCTCCTTAATGAAATTTATCAGAATTGATTCCGTTTTATAAATTTAACATTCGATTAATTTTGTTTTAATTTAACAACTAACACATCTTCGGTAGATTATAGGCCCTTGAAACTGTATATTTATTAAAATAATGGACGGCCATAATGGTTTAATTGAAATCTCACAAGTATTAAAAATTTTAATCTGAAATTAAATTTTGCACTTTAATACAAAGTTTTTCCAAACGTTACTTTGCTGTTATTTTATTAACAAATGTGCATTTCATTAATTATTTTACTACCATATTTACATTTCAATTAAAGTTGTAATTATAAATTTTATTAAACGCACATTATTATATTAAGTAATATTTACTAAGCGAAAGCTTGTGACTAAGACCTGTAGAGGTCCCTACCTTAGAACTTTTCAGACGCTTATTTCTAAAGGTTACTGCCTTAGTAAATATTATTTCAATTAAATAAAGTGAATGTCAAGCAAATCTCCTTAACTCATGATAACTTTCCAAAATTTTGCAACAAAAGAACCATCTTCCAAATTTGCAAATCAGATGAATTTAGATAACTTAGAAGGTTAATCTACATTATATCTACTTCCAATTGCTGTATGTCAAAAGATTATGATCAAATACAAAATAAAAACAAAAAAATAAAACATGTTAAAGTAATTTTTGGCTCACTTGTTTATATAAATGTGCTCCAATAAATTAAAATTAGTTTGTTGATTTTCGTTACTTTCACTAAAAAAAATATTCAATAAACATCGTTGAAAAATTGTTGACAAATTGGCAAAATCATTAGATGATACCAGAAAAGTAAGTGGAAAGAGTCTTTAGAAAAATAACATTTTATAAGATGTAGTCATAGGGTCTGATTTTTTTTTTTAGTGAACGTGAAAATATCTGCAAAAAAAAACAAACTAAACAGTTGTTATTGCTAAGCAGGTTGCCAATTTTACATGTGAGACTTTTAAAACCCAAACTGATAGAATCAAAAAAAAGTATCATTAGACCAGAATTGTAAGCTTCTCTTTCACCATGTTTCTTTGATATCAAATTTAATAAAACCCCGTAGATATTAATGAACATTTTTATTTGTCTTAAACCAGGAAAGATTCCAGAACAAGATAGCATACTTCCAGGGTTTCTAAAAAAAAAATTAGAATTTAAAGCAAAAGACTGGTTGGTAAAATTTCATACAGAAACTATTCCAAAAATCTGACATAAAAGCAACCATATAATAGTTTTAAAGTCAAATAGACCTAGCAATAATCCAAAAAATTATCACCTAATATGTTGCCTATGAGCTTTTTGAAAGAATCGCATTATCTACGAGAATGAGGTCAGGTCAAAAAGAAATCGCTATGAACAAGTTTTATTTTTAACAACTCATAATAAAAAAAGCTTTCAAACTACATTAAAAATTGGTATCATCTTTATTAATCTAGTTGCAACTTATAATTCTGTTTGGAAACAGTCTTCCAAAAGTTCGTAAAATTCTTAAATGCAGGAAAATCATTAAATCATTTAACAAAATGATCTCCAATAGAAAAATTCAAAATAATTATTATAGTAAATACATTTTATGGAAGAGTTTTCCATTAGGGTTTAGTTTTCATGTTTATTTAATATATTCATCAGTGATTTGCCCCAAAACATAAAGATGAAAATTTATTTATGCTAATGATATTGTTTTGATTTCATAAAAGATCATTTCCTGAAACAGAAAAGTTTCTCTATGGAAATAGAAAAAAATGGAAATCTTTCTCAAAGACTGGGATCTTATTCTCAATTTAATGAAAACGGTGTTCAATTTTTTACTTAAACAACAGAGAATCATCTCATAATTTGAATATAATCTTTTCAATAACAAATTGAAATACTATTATACCTTAAAAAACTGCATAGTACTACTTAGGGTTGTGATAATACGTTTTATGGATACCTTCCTTAGCATAAGCATATTCTGTTAATGAATACTGTTCCCTGTTTGTAGAAAAAATTCCTATGCAAAGCTTATAGATATTCAATTAAATATTATCATGAGAAATATTATTGGTACACTTGAGCATATTTTGCAGTGACTTCCAGTTCTTAGTCCTCCGTGGAATATCAGAAGAGAAGTTGCTTCACTTAAAAGTGTTTGCAAATAACTCAATGTATACTTCCATTTTTTCTCATATCAAGAATCTATAATTGAAAAATTATGGCATAACACAGAAATTTTATGATGTTTCAATACATTTCTTTTTCTGGATCCAACAATAAAGTCACTGGATTTGAACTTCCTGCACCCAAACAGAATCCTCTCAGCACATTCAAAACTACCATTGTTGTTGTTTTCATCTTCTTCACAGCCGATTTATGTAAATGTGGGCGAATGCATGCTATGAACCACCCAGTGACTTGCCAAATCTATGGTAACAGTGGTGGAATTGAAATACTGGTGAATATATCTCTATAAGTTCTTTATAATATTTTCTTAATAGTTAAGTTGCAAATAAAAAAATTTTAATGTTAAGGAACTAATACAAATCAATTACTATTGGTTAATATTAAAGTTCTGTGTTAATTATAAGAGTAGCTCTTTATGCAGTCTCAGAGATAAAAATCTTAACATGAATGACATATGATTTATCAAGGATTGAATTTTGATGTGTGAAAAGGCCTTGTGTAGATTAACGACACCCCCCCACACACACACACACTTTTAGTTTTTCATCAAAAAATAGCAGCATAACAATTTTTGTTCCATCTCAATATCAAATATACAAAAATAATATTTATAGTAAATTAAGTATCATACAATGTCACTATCTTCTTATATACTGAGGACATCTGTCATTACAAAAGCAGGCAATAGGTGGGGGATATTAAATGATGATATTATCAATGTTAGTGATGTGACGTACTGTGGTTTCTCCTTAAATGGAGTCAGAGTCTCTCAATTCTGATCTCAATTCTAATCTGCAATTAGTGATGTGATGTGATGTATTTGGTTTCTCCTTAAACGAAGTCAAGAATATCTCAGCAACTATGCCCAGATAAACCTGTTAGCCACTTTATTTTCCATTCCCCACTCTAAGTCTTCCCATATTCTGCCCCATCCCATTTCCACAACATAATCTTTGTCAACTCTATGGCCTTTAAATCTAAATCCCCCTTATCTTTTTGCAAACCCAGCATAAAAACTAATAACTCACTTTCTGTATAGTCACTTTGTTCATATCTATTCTCCCATAACTTCATTATCTGTACCCTTTCTGCTTTCAAGCATTTACATTCAATCAACAGATGCCTAATATTTTCTATACCTTCCTTACACAATTTGCACACTAAATCACCCATAGTTTTCCATTTACATGTATATTCTCTTGTTGCTAAAGATCCCGTTTGAGCCTTAAACAATAAACTACTTTCCTTACTATTATCATAAATTAACTCGCATCCAATATTCCATTTACTTCTATATATATTTAAACTCTTCTTACCCTCCATACTAGTTCTCCATCTCTCCAACTCCCTATTTTTTATTAATGCTTCTATTCTTTTATCCCATTCCTTACCACTATAACACTCAACAATCCTCCTAACACAATCATCCCACCTTTTATACAAGTATACTGATATAAATTCTTTATCCAAATCTTTTGCATACCGCATTACCTTTCTCACCCATCTTGTTACCTGCCCTTTACTCATAACCCAATTAAACACTATTTTGGCTATTCTTTTACTATCCATAAACTGCAACCTACCAAACATTTTCATTTTACTTTTTGCATCTCTCATATAAAAACTTGACCATCCCATTTCTCCTTGAATTGCCTCCTTTGCTGTCCACATCTCTGCATCTAATGCATGTCTTCCTACTTCCCTTTGTACTTTCTCTAAATAATCTAAAACCCTTTTACTAACACATAATGCATCATTACCATATGTTAACCCTGCTACTGCAACTCCCTTCCATACAATTCTAGCTACATCATATTTATTATATGAAAATACTGTTAGTTTCTTTACCAAACCCTTTCTTTTCTTTGCTTCATTTACCAATTTTTTCTCCCATTCATCCAAGCAATTTTCCTGATTACATAAGATGATTCCCAAATACCTATATCTATCCACCACACTTAACTTTATATCCCCCAATAAAAAATCTACATCTTCTCTTTCCCCAGTATTAACCATCATTATATTTGATTTTTCTTCACTAAATTTAATCCCCATCTCTTTACCCACCCTTGCACATGTCCTCAACATAATTTCCATATCTTCTCTTCTTTCTGCACACAAAAAAATATCATCCGCAAAAAAAAACCCCGACAAAGTATATACTCCCTTGCCACCTATTAACAGTATCTCTATCCCTCTTCCTAGTCTTTCTATTGCTTTCTCCATTTAGTGATGTGATGTGATGTATTTTTGGCTTCTCCTTAAACGAAGTCAAGAATATCTCAGCAATTATGCCCAGATAAACCTGTTAGCCATTTTATTCTCCATTCCCCACTCTTAAGTCTTCCCATATTCTGCCCCATCCCATTTCCACAACATAATCTTTGTTAACTCTATGGCCTTTATATCTAAACCCCCCTTATCTCTTCACAAACCCAACATAAAAACTAATAACTCACTTTCTGTATAGTCACTTTGTTCATGTCTATTCTCCCATAACTTCATTATCTGTACCCTTTCTGCTTTCAAGCATTTACATTCAATCAACAGGTGCCTAATATTTTCTATACCTTCCTTACACAATTTGCACACTAAATTATCCATGGTTTTCCATTTACATGTATATTCTCTTGTTGCTAAAGATCCCATTTGAGCCTTAAATAATAAACTACTTTCCTTACTATTATCATAAATTAACTCGCATGCAATATTCCGTTTACTTCTATATATATTTAAACTCTTCTTACCCTCCATACTAGTTCTCCATCTCTCCAACTCCCTATTTTTTATTAATGCTTCTATTCTTTTATCCCATTCCTTACCACTATAACACTCAACAATCCTCCTAACACAATCATCCCATCTTTTATACAAGTATATTGATATAAATTCTTTATCCAAATCTTTTGCATACCGCATTACCTTTCTCACCCATCTTGTTGCCTGCCCTTTACTCATAACCCAATTGAACACTATTTTTGCTATTCTTTTACTATCCATAAACTGCAACCTACCAAACATTTTCATTTTACTTTTTGCATCTCTCATATAAAAACTTGACCATCCCATTTCTCCTTGAATTGCCTCCTTTGCTGTCCACATCTCTGCATCTAATGCATGTCTTCCTACTTCCCTTTGTACTTTCTCTAAATAATCTAAAACTCTTTTACTAACCCATAATGCATCATTACCATATGTTAACCCTGCTACTGCAACTCCCTTCCATACTATTCTAGCTACATCATATTTATTATATGAAAATACTGTTAGTTTCTTTACCAAACCCTTTCTTTTCTTTGCTTCATTTACCAAGTTTTTCTCCCATTCATCCAAGCAATTTTCCTGATTACATAAGATGATTCCCAAATACCTATATCTATCCACCACACTTAACTTTATATCCCCCAATAAAAATTCTACATCTTCTCTTTCCCCAGTATTAACCATCATTATATTTGATTTTTCTTCACTAAATTTAATCCCCATCTCTTTACCCACCCTTGCACATGTCCTCAACATAATTTCCATATCTTCTCTTCTTTCTGCACACAAAAAGATATCATCTGCAAAAAAAAAGACCCGACAAAATATATACTCCCTTGCCACCTATTAATGGTATCTCTACCCCTCTTCCTAGTCTTTCTATTGCTTTCTCCATTTCACTCAAAAACAACAAAAACAAAATAGGTGACATAGGGCATCCTTGCCTTAATCCCACTCCATTTTTAACTTTAACTGATTCTATATCCCCTAACTGGTAAGTATAATAATTATTTTCATATAATTTCTTAATAATATTTACTAAAGCTTCATCCATTCCCAAATTGGCTAACCTTACCCATAATCTATTTCTATTTACTCTATCATATGCTTTCTCTATATCTATAAAACTCATATATAATGATCTACCTGAATTCCTACTCATCTCCATAAGCTGTGTAACTACAAACAAACTATCTCCTATATGCCTATCTGACCTAAAACCTCCTTGCATTTCCCCCACTACATTATTCTCTTCCATCCATTTTACAACTCTTCCAGCTACCATATATGAGAAAACTTTATATAAAACTGATGTTACCGCTATCGGTCTATAATTATTTAACTTTCTATGATCCTTACCCTTTCCTTTAAATAATAATCTTATTCTTGTATTACTCCAACTAACCGGAAAAACTGTCTTCTGTGCCATTTTATTAAAACATGATAATAACTTTGCTTTTGCTCTATGCCCTAAATTCATTACCATCTCTGCTGCCCATCCATCTAAACCTCTCGCCTTTCCACTTCTCAATCTCTTCCCTGCCTCATTCAATTCATTTTTTGTGAACCTAATATTCCCATTACTAACTGCTTCCATTTTTTCTATCACTACTTCCTTCACATCTAACATCTTTTCTATATCCATTACATATCTATTTAAGATTCTCTCTACCTCTTCTCTAGAGCTACATTCTATTCCCTCATCATCTATTAATACTATCTCTCTTTCCCCTACATTTCTCCTTTTAATGTAATTCCAAAATTTTTTACTCCCATCTCTTCCACTTTTATTAATATCCTCTAACAATTTACTATTTAACTTCATCCTCTCTCTATAATTATCCATTTTAGCCAACTTCTTCTTTTCTAAGTACTTTCCCCATTTAGCATTAATATCATTTTCACTTTCTTTGTTCTTAATAGCACACTTATATTCTCTGCATGCTTCTTTCCTCTCTTTTACACTTTTACTAACTCTCATTTTTTATTACTTTTATTCTTCTGCATATTCTCAACCAAAACCCTATTTGCCACTTTTTCTATTTCACCACACCAGTCCTTATACTCATCCCCATCCATCTGCTCCATGGTTTCTTCAACTTTTATTTTATATTCTTCCAACTTATTCTTATCATTCACTCTCCATCCACATCTTTCACTATTATTTCTACCTTTATTTCTAACCTCCATCACATTACTAACCATTTCTATTACAATAAAATTATGATCACTATTACATACCCTCTCTTCATTATCAAACACCTTAATTTTCCGTATTTTATTCATTCCCTCTTTCTCTACCAATACATAATCTATTGTGTGAAATACATTATTCCTAGACCATGTGTATTGTCCCTCATACATATTTGATAAATTCCCAATGCTCAAATTTACTCTGACAAAATTCCTTCAAAAACTGACCATTCTTATTAGTCTGCAGCTAATGAGAAATTGCCATCTAATGTCTCTTCATAAAAATAATGTCTGCAGAAAATGTAATCAGAAATTTGTTTTGAATTTTTATTCTTCTTTAGATGTTTGCAATAAAAAAATAAAATTACTTGTAGAAAGAAATATTTTTGAGATGGAGAGATCTAATAAGATTTTAAATAACTCTTAATGATTTTCTGCAAATCAAGAAGTAGAATGCAAATAATAGTAATCAAAAAAGCTTATGAAAGTAATATACATTTTAAAAGCTCTTAAACTATAATTCATTAACATTTTAAATAATAAGCTACTCTCATGTATCTCACATGGTCTAAAGTTTGTACATTGCATTAAAAGATGCCACTCAGAGACTTTTTTTAAAAGCAAAGTAGAGAAAAGATGGGTTATGAAATTGGACCCAAGATAAGATATACCTAAAGTCAAAAATAAAAAGCAATTAAAGGTGAATTAAAATGAACCTAATTTCTTTTTTTATTGTATAGTTTAATTTTGATTTCAATACTAACGGATGAAAACTTTGTAATCATTTAACTTTTATTCCATCTCAATGCCCTTTTAGATGGGACAATATGTGGTTCTATTATACGCAACAGTTTTAGAGTATACTGTTGTTTTTTAATAAACATGATAACGAAAAAAAGATATGGGTGCAATTAAAGTTAAATTGACTTCAAGAACTTATGTTAATAAGAAATAATTAAGATGGAAATCCTGTACATTCTTTCACTGAATTCAGTACTTGAAGGTCACATGATCTGAATAATGACCCATTTGATTTTTGATGGTGAAAATAAATAATCATGTCCACACCAGATAACTGAATAGTAATTTTGGGTATATGAACATCATATGACTGAATGAGGGGGGGGGTGTCTTCCATTATTTTTTTAATAGTGAAAATAATTTGTTCACATAGATCTATAACCTTTAATTAATAGAAATGTAATAAATCGCGGTTTAGTTTCCGCCAATTTTTTTATGCTTATAGAATGCTTAGAAAAAACAAAATCCCTTTTTTAATAATAATAAAAAAAAGTATTAATTTCTTTTGAACTTCGAATTAAATAAATAACAACGTATTAAAACGCTTCCAGCAAATAGTAGAGGTAACTCCGTCATCTTATTAATATAACTCCCACATGGTTATTATTTAATAGTTTAAGTCGAAATTTTCTTCCTTATGATTTGTGTGATTCTGATAAGAGGGTTACCTGGAAAAAATCCAGGTAATACCAGGAAGTGAAATAAATTTATAAGTAAAATTCACATGTTTGGACAGAAAAGACCTCCAAGCCAAAAGAATTCAAATAAAAAAATTGCACGTAGAAAATTATTCATATTTAATAATATAAATACAAATTAACTTTTATTTCAAGTTTACTGGACATCAAAATGTGACATTTTTCAATCTTTTTATTACCAAATATTATCAGCTAGTCAATTAAAATAATAACTAAATATTTACCAAATATTTATCATACTCGGAAGGTAATGTGACTTTAAATATGTATAAAAAAAAACGAATCATGTGACATTCGGATATTTCAACAACAAAAACTGAAATAGAAAAGTCTAATACAGTATTTAATTACTGTAGTGAGCAAGACATTTTGCTACTTGAGTGTCACATGACTTTCCGAGCATTTGATGATATTCTCTATAATTTATTGAATGCAAAATCAATATGTTATATATTGTACAAAAGAAACAAGTATGAAATATAAAGCTAATACATGTGTAAAAAAAGATGATAATCAAGCAAGATGAATCTGTTATATACATTAATGAATTCATAAGGATATATAGATTAATACAAATAGAATAAGGGATAAAATAAATGTGTGATAAAAACTGTGATATCTGGTACCATAGTCTAAATGTTCAAACTAAGCAGTCTGTCAATAACGGTGTGTATTTACCCAATCTGCCTGACAAATGACTCATTCCAACTCAAGATTTTATGAAGCATTTGATGATATGATTAATAAATAATATTTAGTCGCAAAAAGAAATTTATAATAATTCTTTCAATTATCCTTATTTATTATATTAAGAATCAATTTAGGAACCCTTAACTCTTCGGAGCCTACCAATATATCACTGAACTAACTGCACTGATCAACACCAGTGAGAAACTGCTAAGAATAATAACAACTTGACAAAGCACCATGAAAAATAAATAAAGCAACAAACTTATTTTAAAAATGATTTCAATAATTATATTATAATTAAAAGATTTATTGGTTAGAAGTTTGTAAGAAGCTTGAGCACCAGAACTAAAAGAGCCGGGTCATGATCCTTTGATCTTGAGTCGTAAAATGTTACTCTATTAGAACATTGTAGTAGTAGTAGTAGTGTAGTAGTAATAGTGGTAGTAGTAGTAGTAGTAGTAGTAGTAGTAGTAGTAGTAGTAGTAGTAGTAGTAGTAGTAGTAGTAGCAGCAGCAGCAGCAGCAGCAATGATAATAATAATTACCATCAGTGATTAGAACAAAAAACTTAATGAATTCTTGTAAATATTTTAAACATTAATTTACACACAATCTTTAAGATTTTGTAGATTTTTAATACAATTGTCCACATTAGTGAATCATTCTGAGTATCATACGGTCAAGAATAGTAGTAGAAATGCTGCACCACATTTTTAAATTAGTCAGATTATAAAGTGAAGGTGAAACAAACAGGACATTTTTGATGTAATCCCGCAAGACATTGAATGCTTCAGATCCAGATGAATGAAAAGATTTAGCATAGATGTCAATCTTTTTTACATCCTCAATTAATGCATAATCATGTCACTAAGAATACAAATATTACAATTTTTAGTAAAAGATGATTCATTCATTTACATTGCATTAGCATCGATTTATTCTGTTTGCACACAGCAATTGCAAATCATCTCGATCTTTTACAAATATGTACTGTAAATATATACAAGCACAAATTAGTATTTATTTCCCCAGAAAAAAAAAAATTTAAACAAAAAAAAATTATGAACCATACTAACATTTTGGTACATGTTATATTAAAAGCAGAAATACTATTGAAAGCTTGATTAATCAATAAACACTAGGTGGCAGATACCGTTAATAGGTAGTAAGGGAGTATATATTTTGTCAGATCTTTTTTTTTTTGTGGATGATATATTTTTGTGTGCAGAAAGAAGAGAAGATATGGAAGTTATGTTGAGGACATGTGCAAGGGTTGGTAAAGAGATGGGGATTAAATTTAGTGAAGAAAAATCAAATATAATGATGGTTAATACTGGGGAAAGAGAAGATGTAGAATTTTTATTGGGAGATATTAAGTTAAGTGTAGTGAATAGATATAGTTATTTGGGAATTATTTTAAGTAATCAGAAAAATTATTTGGATGAATGGGAGAAAAAATTGATAAATGAAGCAAAGAAAAGAAAGGGATTGATAAAAAAATTAACAGTGTTTTCATATAATAAATATGATGTAGTTAGAATTATATGGAAAGGAGTTGCAGTAGCAGGGTTAACATATGGTAATTATGCATTATATGTTAGTAAAGAGGTATTAAATTACTTAGAAAAAGTTCAAAGGGAAGTAGGAAGACATGCATTGGATGCAGATGTATGGACAGCAAAAGAGGCAATTCAAGGAGAAATGGGATGGTCAAGTTTTCATATGAGAGATGTAAAAAGTAAAATGAAAATGTTTGTTAGGTTGCAGTTTATGGATAATAAAAAAATAGCTAAAATAATATTTAATTGAGTTATGAGTAAAGGGCAGGTAACAAGATGGGTGAGAAAGGTAATGTGGTAGGCAAAAGATTTGGATAAAGAATTTATATCAGTATATTTGTACAAAAGATGGGATGATTGTATTAAGAGGATTGTTGAGTGTTGTAGTAGTAAGGAATGGGATAAAAGAATAGATTTATTAATAAAGAATAGGGAGTTAGAGAGATAGAAAAATAGTATGGAGAGTAAAAAGAGTTTAAATATATATATAGAAATAAACAGAATATTAGGTGTGAGTTAATATATGATAATAGTAAGGAAAGTAGTTTATTATTTAAGACTCGAATGGGATCTTTAGGTACAAGAGAATATACATGTAAATGGAAAAAAATGGGTGATTTATTTTGTAAATTATGTAAGGAAGGAATAGAAAATATTAGGCATTTGTTAATTGAATGTAAATGCTTGAAAATAGAAATGGTACATAAAATGAAGTTATGGAAGAATAAATATGAAAAAAGTGATTATATAGAAAGTGAATTATTATTGTTTTTTATGCTGGGTTTAGGAAAAGATAAAGGGGATTTAGATATAAAGGTTATAGAGTTGACGAAGATTGTGTTGTGGAAATGGGATGGAGCAGAATATGGGAAAATTTAGAGTGGTGAATGGAAAATAAAGTGGCTAACAGGTTTATCTGGGCATAATTGCTGAGATATTCTTGACTTCATTTAAGGAAAAGCCACAATACATCACATCACATATAATGAAGTTATGGAAAAATAAATATGAAAAAAGTAATTATACAGAAAGTGAATTATTGGTTTTTATGCTGGGTTTGGAAAAAGATAAGGGGGATTTAGTATAAAGGCTATAGAGTTGACAAAGATTGTGTTGTGGAAATGGGATGGAGCAGAATATGGGAAAACTTAGACTGGGGAATGTAAAATTAAGTAGGTAACAGATTTCTCTTGTTTAAGAAGTTACAGTACATCATATCACATCACATATATGCATTAATAAAAATAGGGAGTTGGAGAGATGGAGAACTAGTATAGAGAGTAAAAAAAGTTTAAATATATAGAGAAGTAAACAGAATATTGGGTGTGAGTTAATTTATGATAATAGCAAGGAACATAGTTTATTGTTTTAAGGCTTGAACAGGATTGTTAGCAACAAGGGAAAGTATACATAAATGGAGAAATGTGGGTGATTTAGTCTGAAAATTATATAAGAAAGAGTCCAAATAATGAAGTTGTGGGAGAATAAATATAAACATATACAGAAAGTGGGTTCTTGATTTTTATGCTGGGTTTGGGAGAAGATAAGGGAGATTTAGATATAAAGGCCATAGAGTTGACAAAGATAATATAGTGGAAATAGGATGGAGCAGAATAGATAAGAATATGGGAAAAACTTAGGGTGGGGAATGAAAAGGTACAAGTTTCTCTAGTCATAGTGGTTGAGATCCAAGAAAGGAGAATCCATAGTGCATCACATCACATATATGGTGGATTAATACACACTATTTCAATTACATGCTATCCAAAAAAAATGTAAATACATAAAAGCATTAAAATTCATAAATTTAATAAATTTTACAATATGACAACAGCATTTTTTCATCTTGGTAAGCTGTAATCAATCACATCTAAAAAAAAATAAAATCATAAATCTGATGTATTTTCCAATGCAATAGTAGCCATTTTTATGTCTTGAAGTGCTGTACACAATCATGTTTTTAGTAGTTTTTTCTTATATCGAAAGCATATACATTTTATTCTTTGCTTTATTATCTTTCCAAATTTCATATACAGCATTTTGTGTAATAAAATATTTTATAAGCATAGTATTAAAAATTTTATGAAATTTAAGAACATTCGTTAAAATGATAGATTTAAAAACAACTAAACAACTAAGGAAATTGTAATCATCTGAAAACTAGAGCGAAAAAAATTATTGGAGAAAATGGATATGACCCAGAGCATATTTAATTGTGATGAAAGTTGGAATTTTATTTAATTATTTTATTTAAGAAAATAAAGATATACTACAATATTTTTTTGAAATAGTTAGGCTTTACTTCATTAGCGTTTGAAATCAATTTATATATATATGTGCTCTGCGCACAGATAAGCAGAGCATATATATATTAATATTTTTTGAGTGAAGGTGAAAGAGTGAAAACACTCACAGTAAACATACATGTAAATGTGTCTCCTTAATGTATTATTAATAACTATATTTTTTATAATTTTTTTTAAATTTTGTTTATAGCATAAAAATGTATATATGCATATTATACACATAAAAACCATTTGGGTTTTATATATATATATGCTGAAAAGCAAATGCAATCACCAAATAATACACCTTCTGTTGTAATCAAAGATTATTGGCAAAGTGTGAACTATTGTACACTACATACATTTTGTGTAAAGGGACATTGGATCAAAATGTAGCAGATATTATGGATCTATTACAGATCAAAATTCCCCAAACAAGTTTCTGGCTACTGTCTTTCATCAGTGAATTGCATTGGATGTGTATCTATACATGTTTATAACAGGTGGCTCTAGAGAAGAGTTAACAGTAAATTATTGCTCCTAATGCAGATCTTGAACTTAGTGGAAAGTTTTATGTCACATGATGTTAGAGGAAAGCTTTTTGTCACATGATGTTTTAATACACCTACTGACTGCAAGACATTAATACACTTATCACTCTTTTAAAATTTTGCTAATTTTTTTCATTAATATATCAACAAAAATTACTGCGTTTTTTTCCAATTGATAACAGAAAAGAATTTGACTGTTTTAAAATCATTTTCAGACAAATATATTTGGAGAAGATTTTTATATTATAGTTTTCTTTCAGTAAATATTCTTTAACTTCAGCTTGGAAAAAATTGAGCTCCAGTGGTCTTATCTTTTTGAATTTCTTGCCTTTAAACTTTTTCATATCCCAAATAATAAAACTCCTTAGATTTGCAGTTTTAGAAGCTACTATTGAGATTTAAGCAGAAATATTATGAAGCAAATAAAATACTCTCTTTTATTAGAACTAATTGGTTGTTTTCACTTGTTTTATTTAGGAGAATTGAATAAAATTGCAATTGATAGTGATTTTTTTTTTTGGCCAATAGGCTCACTTGTTTTATTTAGGAGAATTGAATAAAATTGTAATTGATAGTGATTTTTTTTTTTTTTTGGCCAATAGGCTCACTTGTTTTATTTAGGAGAATTGAATAAAATTGCAATTGATAGTGATTTTTTTTTTTGGCCAATAGGCTCACTTGTTTTATTTAGGAGAATTGAATAAAATTGCAATTGATAGTGATTTTTTTTTTTTTGGCCAATAGGCAAGTTCCACATAAATGATGTTGAATTCCCCAATAAAAAGCCATGATTTTCATTAATGAAAAAATTAGCTTAAATTTTAAAAAAAGCAATAAATTCTGGTAAATTCCATTAAGAAGCTTTATTAAAAAATTGTTTTTCTTTACTTATAACCTGGAATCAACAAAATGCTCTGAACATTGTCATATTTTGTTTTATAATTCAGTGTGTTTTGCAAAATTTCCATAATAATCGAAATTTGTGACTTTCTGTCACAGAACATGAGGCACTGGAGTATTTCCAAAGGTATAATGTGCATTAATAATTATGATTTCAATCTCACATGCAAACAGACCCATAGTGGTAGTGCAATGTAAAATCATGTTTAAACAGAATATCCATTCATAAAAGAACATGGTTCAAGGGCTCCAAAATTCCATTTCTAACTGCACTCAGATTTATTTACAGTTTAAGTAGAGAATTAAGGTCCATTGAATGGGTAAAAGATCAGTTCGATTTGTACAACAACCCTGTCATAGATTGGAATAACTACCTGAGGAAAGTATGCACATCTAACCTTTTATCTTGACTATCATGCAAAATCGGAGGACCTAACAGAATTGTCAAATTTGATGAACTTTCTTTTTACCAAGTGTAAAACTCAATAAGGGCGAATATTTCCATGATAATGGTTATTTGGTAGTTTGTGCAGTTAGAGCAAAGTCTATTCTTATGGCTGCAGTGTGCAGATGGATCTACAATATATTCAGACTTTTGGAAGGCATATAAAAGTGATAATTAAGACATGCAGGATTTGAACATTTCCAAGTGAATCACTATAATTTTGTTGATCCAGATACCAGCATGCATATGCAAAACATTGGAAGACTTTGATGGCTGACCAAATGATAAAACAAAAAACACCAGGGACCAAGGAACCATGCAACAACACTTGGATTTCTATTTAACGGAGTTTATGTGGTATCGACTGCATCAATTCATTTGTGGTGATTTTGGAAGCCATTAGGGATTTCTGCCTGCTAACATGAATATTCCTCACTTACCTTTATATCTTTTTCCCATTTTTCTACTAATAAATTAATACAAAAAAAAAAAATAATAATAAAGTGTAAATATTATAATTAATTTATGCAGAATGATTTATTTTTTTAAAAATAATAGTAATAAAAATTTAAATGTAAATATTAAATATGATGTTTCCTCAGCAACCATTTTTTGGTAAAGATTTCTTGTAGCCCCAGAAATTATATATTTATCAAAAATAAGAACTGCTATCTTGGTAAACAGGAAAATGCACAAGTACCAAATTTTGTAACTATTCATTATTTTTGTTATTAAAGCATATATATAACGAAAGATTGTATGTTTCTGTAACATAGTATCAACATCTTTAATTTCTGGCTTTCAAAAACAGTGATTATTTTAGTGCTTCTGGATTTCTGAAAAACCACCCTCACAAAAGTATTCTGCATATCAATGCTGCCATATTTCCCCTTGCAATTGATATTATGTTCTGGTATTAATGTAATAAACTATCTGAATTTTACATTTATTACTTAAATGTAGTGTTGCCTTGACAACGGATTCCTGCTAGTAATGTGTTTACGCATGAAGGCTGTGGTGATGTAATTTAATATAAGATATGAGCATCTTATGTTTGAGATTTTAGGTTCTTCAATGGTACATTTATTACTATGATGACGAAGTCAACCCATCTCAAGAGTGGTCACCCTCTTCTTTAACATTTCTAAATATTATAATTTTTCTAATAAATTAAATTGTCTTACATATTATATATATTTTAAAAAATATCAGTCAAGATTAAAATAACAGCCAACTTATCCTATGTGTGCGTATATAAATTATATCATTCTGTAATTTGGATGTACGGTTTTTTTAAAGAATCCCTCTGTGTATTACAATTGCTATACTTAAATTTAATAAGGTTAAAATGAAATCAATTGTTTCAGGAATGGAAACTTCCTGATCGGCAGGATTTCCTCAGTGGAGGAAACATAAGTTAAAACAAATTTTTTAACTAAATTTTATCAATTTAAAAGTAATTATAACAATATATTCAAAATTTGTTTTCGGATTTGCTTAATAATTATAATCAATGTAATTTTATATTTGCAGATATAAGTATTCAGATAAAAACAAACAAACAAATCGGGTATTTAAAAAAGTAACTTAGAAAATGATGCAATTACATACATCTTGAATGGATTCTATCCAGTCCAAATACCAATTTAAGAAAAAATTTCCGCTTGTGTATAGTAATGGTATTCATTTTTTAAATTCTTGATAGAAGTTTATATACAACGTTAGATTTCTTCAAAGGATTGTATGAATATTTTTAATAAAAAAACAAAACAAAACAAAAGACATACGAATATTAAAGAGTATAAGTAATAACAAAAACAGCCATTAATCGTAATGAAATTGTTATTCTTTGATTACAGAATCCTGTTATTTAGATCTTTGCATCTGACTTCAGAGAAAAATTTAACATACAACATACATGCCATATAGAAAAATATGTTTCATTACGGAAGTTATTTATCTTTTCGTTATTATTGGAAACTACTTGTAAAAAAGTACACCCATTCTAAATGAAGAAGAAAAAACAACAAAGAAAAAAAAGAGAAGTAATAAATATAAAAGTTTTATGATTGTATTAGTCAATCTATAAATAATATGTTCACATATGTCTAATACTGATCTTATAGTCTATTTATTTGACAATTTGTGGCGCTACCTTTGAACTTCATTTCCAGAAAACTTTTCTTTTAGAAGGATTTCATCATCCATGCCTAATAGTAGTTCTCCATTATATTCCACCCCTCAACCCATATTTCCCCTGCATGGTTTGGTTCAATGATAGAGTGATAGTCTTTGGAGCTTAAGATCCAAGATCATATCCAGTAGCATCACTCCCAGCATTCAAACCCCCTGCATGGTTTGGTTCAGTGATAGAGTGATAGTCTTTGGAGCTTAAGATCCAAGATCATATCCAGTAGCATCATTCCAGCATTCAAACCCCCTGCATGGTTTGGTTCAGTGATAGAGTGATAGTCTTTGGAGCTTAAGATCCAAGATCATATCCAGTAGCATCATTCCCAGCATTCAAACCCCCTGCATGGTTTGGTTCAGTGATAGAGTGATAGTCTTTGGAGCTTAAGATCCAAGATCATATCCAGTAGCATCATTCCCAGCATTCAAACCCCCTGCATGGTTTGGTTCAGTGATAGAGTGATAGTCTTTGGAGCTTAAGATCCAAGATCATATCCAGTAGCATCATTCCCAGCATTCAAACCCCCTGCATGGTTTGGTTCAGTGATAGAGTGATAGTCTTTGGAGCTTAAGATCCAAGATCATATCCAGTAGCATCATTCCAGCATTCAAACCCCCTGCATGGTTTGGTTCAGTGATAGAGTGATAGTCTTTGAGCTTAAGATCAAGATATATCCAGTACATCATTCCCACATTCAAACCCCCTGCATGGTTTGGTTCAGTGATAGAGTGATAGTCTTTGGAGCTTAAGATCCAAGATCATATCCAGTAGCATCATTCCCAGCATTCAAACCCCCTGCATGGTTTGGTTCAGTGATAGAGTGATCATCTTTGGAGCTTAAGATCCAAGATCATATCCAGTAGCATCATTCCCAGCATTCAAACCCCCTGCATGGTTTGATTCAGTGATAGTCTTTGGAGCTTAAGATCCAAGATCATATCCAGTAGCATCATTCCCAGCATTCAAACCCCCTGCATGGTTTGGTTCAGTGATAGAGTGATAGTCTTTGGAGCTTAAGATCCAAGATCTTATCCAGTAGTATCATTCCCAGCATTCAAACTTCTAATGAACTCCTGATCAGATCAATAAAGCCTTTCAATTACTATTTTTTATTTAACCCTATAATTTTAATTAAAATAATCAGATACTGGGTGGGTTGCATATAAATAGTTTTGCAATATAATAAAATATTGAAGAAAAGTATGGTTTTATTATTTATTTAGCCAATAAAATATCACATGGCTATCACATGACTTCAGCTTATCTAATGTTTTAGCAGCATAACTTTTTTCTTCACCACTTCTATGTCACTTACTATAAGTTTTAATAATTAATAGATGCAGATAATAGTGCTTAGTAAATCTCTATCCAATGCTGTCCTATCCAATATACTATTCCTGGACACAGGATAGATCTTCATATAGTTGTTAAAAAACAAAAGATACCCAAAATGCATAAAAACTGAACTGGTTTCAGTTTTATATGACTATACATACAAGTTAGCTTAGATTGAAAGTACTTATATGCTTTTCAAATTATCTCATAGTTTGATAGTAAAACAGAAATGTAAATGATGGCAGAGAGAGGAAAAATGCATAGTCCAAGATCCAAAACTCCTCACTGTTGAAAGCCAAAGTTTGAAACTAATCTGGGGATATTAGATAGAACAACACTGGATAGGAATTTACTAAGCACTATCATTAAAAGGCTCTTGGCTTTTAAATAAATCTTGTGTAAAGATTTTTAGAGGTCCCTAATGTCATTTTTCAGGAGAATGGTCTTAAGGTTATAGCCTTAATATATATTACTTTACGGAATGAGTATGCACTTAACAAATTTAATTATTATAACTTTATAAGCACTATCATCTACACTTATTAATTACTAAAGCTTACAATAGGTGGCATAGATGTAGTGAGAAAAAAAAGTATGCTGCTGAAGTTATTTATTTAATTAGTAAACTTTTTAAATTTCATAAAAACTCCAAAATATCTTATTTTTAATATAGTGATGTCATTTTTTATTTATTTACTGACTTCTTGCTTAATTTCAACAATTTTAACAAATGAAAAATTTTATTAGTAATGAATTAATAAATTCAGAACACCTTACTGTCAACTCAACACAGACTATATTAGAACTGAATTCCCTTAAACATGATTTGCATAGCAGTGGTTACACTAATTATCTAAATGCACATTGATTATGTAAGTAATATTTACTAAGACTGTAACCTCAAGAATAGCTTGTGGTTAAGACCTGTAGTGGTCCCTACTATCACATTTTTACACTTATATTTTTGAGGTTATAGCCTTATAATAAATTTTTCTTAAATTAAAAAAAAAAAAAATATTTTTTTTGTTTTTTTTTTTTTTTTTTCCCCTCCCCCCTCCCCCCCCCCCCCCCAAAAAAAAAAAATCAAAAAAAAACCCCCTCCCCTCTCTTTCCCTTCATTCTTCTTATTTTACTATTTATTTTAAAGAAAGGGAAGAAGAAAAAAAAAATACTACAACAAAAAAAAAAAAAAAAAAAATAAAAAAAAAATAAAAAAAAAAAAAAAAAAAATTTTTTTTTTTTTTTTTTTTTATTAAATTTTTTTTTAAAAAAAAAAAAAAAAATAAAAAAAAAAAAAAAAAATTAAAAAAATTTTTTTTTGGGATAATTATCTAAATGCACATTGATTATGTAGTTCACAATTCCTTCCATGGAATAACTTTTAGAACACATAAACTCCCATAACCTATTTGAAAAACCTTTGAGACATGATCTTTTAATAAGAAACAAAGTGATTAAAATTTTTTAAAAAATATCATGAATTAAATCTTATATGTCTGTAGGAGAAATAACAAACATATTGCTAAAAAAATATATAGACAATTGCAATTGGACTCTAAAAGATTATATAAAAAAAAAAAACTGCCTATATGTAAGATGAATGAATAGAGAAAGGAAGCTATCAATCAGAAAAAATAAAGTTATAAAAATCATAGGTTCTGCAAAAAACAAATCATGTTTGAAGATAATACTGATGATATATTTTTTGTGGGGAAAAAATGATAGAATGATTTTATACGGAATTTATAAAACGAGCACTAAAGTGACACAGCTGGACTGCAATCCATAGATATTGAAGTCCACTGTTTGATTAATTTACCACTGCATCAAATTAAGCATATCTGTTCTTCACATGGTCATCATTTCTTATGCTTGCTCATAACTGTTATTAAAACAGGCAAAACTCTCCATACAGTAGTGCTACTCAGTGTAAGCTAGAGTAATCAATGGATAACAGGGGGCTTGGGCATAAAATCTCTATCTAGTGCCTACTCACCCAATATCTCCAGACTAGTTTCTAGCTTGTGGCTTTCATCAGTGAGGAGCTTTGGACCTGAGAGCAGTACAATGCTCTCAGATCCAAAACTCCTCACTGATGGAAGCCACAAGCTAGAAACTATCTTAGGTGCAGTGCTTCAGATCCAAAGCTTATCACTGACAAAGAGCACTGCAACTAAGATAGTTTCTAGCTTGTGGCTTTCATCAGTGAGGAGTTTTGGATCTGAGAGCATTGCACTGATCTGTTCTTATAATATAATTGAAATAATCTTTATTCATAATATTATCACTTATTTTTTTAATTGAATAACTACAATATTATTTTACAAATGATTCTCATAAACAAATCACTTGACAGGGATATAAATCACAGTATTTAGAGAGTAAAATCTGTATTTGAATATTATTATAATATCAATTGCTGAAAAAAAGATTATTAACATCAAGTGTTTTTTTATAATAATCAATGTGATCAAGTAATATTTTTGGGTACATACGTAGTTTGCCTTCCGAAATCTTGCCATTTGTTTTTTTTTTTAAATAATCTATTTTCAGGGACTTAAAACACATGGCATAAACAATATGGCTGACTCTAAGTTATCATATTCAATAATTGGGTTTTTTTATTTATGAAGATGATAAAGAAACATAAAAATCCAATGAATTGTAATTTTAAAAAATTTAATATAAATACAGTAAATAAAATTGTAAAAAAAAAAAAACATGATTTAATAGACTATAACAAATATGCAGATCGACATCATTTTTCAGATAAGCACTATCCCGTAATTTTGGAAATATTTCACTGCAACTTGTTCTGCTGAAAAATATTCCAAATTTTAATCATATTTTCAGTTCTGTCTATGAAATATTCCAGAATTTAATCATAGTTCCAAAAATGATACAGTAAAAAAAAAAATGTTTAAAAACCACATGTAAACTAATGTTAAAACAAATTACGATAATTTGAACATATTCCAATGCATCTTGTTCTAGTTTGATATTTTGGTATATTCTGATGATTTTGGTGCAATATCTTATTTAGTGTTTTGGTTATGATTAAACAAGCAGCATCAAATGCAAATTTATCATTGCTTTCCATGTAATACAGTATTTAAATAATAGAATCTACCATTTAAGATTCATTATAATATTGTTACAAACTAAATATTAATGCTTGTGTTTAAAATATATTTATACAGCTTTAAAAGCTTGTTAAATTCTGATAGAGTTACCAATTATAAACACGTTTTGCTCACTAGCTAGAAGGAAGGTGCGTAAATCTTTGTAGCATGGAATGTGATTATAGAGAAAATTGATAGATCTAAAATGTTAGCAGAAGTAATTACAGTTTTCACTTTCATTCTAAAACTATACCGCTTAAAAAAGTGCTTGAAATAGTTTGCCATATATATATTATGTTGGTATTATTAGATTCCTTTTTCTTACTGTTTTGAGTTTTACTCCATTTCCTGCCACTATTGTCTTTTACAGCTCATAGCCTAGATATTATAGCGGGTAAAGCTATTGTGGATGTGATCTAGTCAATATTGGATACCCATTTGGATTGGCTGTGGTTTAACTACTTTAAAAAGTTTTTTGAAATGAGCTTAAGAAATCATTAACCACTGAAATCATGAATCCTATGTCATGATTTATGATAAGAAAACAAATAACATGCACACACTAATATTTATATATATATATATTACTTTTACGTTTTATAAAATAAAAAATAATCAAATGATTAGTCACAAAGGAGGTTACACAAAATTTGAGCATGGAAATGAAAAGTTTAGACCAGAAACACCTATCTCTTGAATTCGTAATTCTCTATATAGAGAAAGTAATTAATGCTACTGGCAAAGTTTATTACTGAAATTCAATCTCTATAAAAGTCTTATTGTTTTTTTTTTTAACAAGCCAGTGGAAAACTGGTCATATTAACAAAATTAATTTCAAGTTACACATTATATAAATGGTGCATTATTTAGTGTCATTTTGTATTTTCAGTATATATATACACATGCATTCATAATATTAAATTCTCAGTAGAAAACGACGATTCAAAAATGTTATTTAATTATTTAGCATTTGAATTTTTCTTTGGACAGTGAATTATTCACAGATTCCAGACATAAAATACATTCACTCGAGACTTTATTAAATGCTTTAATTCTGCCATGGCATATATAGATTTGACAGTCCGTAACTATATGGATCATGATATGTGTTTTTACAGCTACATAAGTAAAACTAAATTCTTCTATTCTTACTAGTAATCAAATGATGGCACATGGTAGTGCTTAATAAATTCGTATCCAGTGCAGTCCTATCAAAATATTTCCAGACTAGTTTTTAGTTTATGGGTTGGCAACTCGATAATATAACAAAAAGTAAAAAGTGGCTTATAGAGAAAAGGTGCATTAGATCCAAAAAAACATATCCAAGTGAATGATTCAAACAATTTAAAAGCTGATAATGATAGGGTAGCATTGGATGGCATGAAAGTGGTGAGAATGGAAAAATTTGTTAATGAATTAGCAAGAGATAAGCTACTGACATAATTAAGAGTCTTCTAAAGTTGGATAAGCACAGCAATCATAACTATCTGTTGGAGAGACAATGTTAATATTTACGCAAGATCAAAACCAACTGTATTTAAAAAAATGAATTTCTTTTGCCCCTCGTAAAAGTACACTTCCTATGCCATAATTATTTGATTGTTTGAGAGATTTCTTGGATAATCTTCCAAAAAAACAAAAACTAATTTGAGGTATGTCCTAAATAGTCAAACAACAACTTTAGTTAGTAGTAAATCTTATTTAAAAGTGTTTATACTTTTGTGGTGAGGCAACTTTGTCTTTTGATATCTGGTAGAGAAATATGTAAAAGAAAAATAATTTATGGGAGTAGACAAGTGTATTCCAATATTATTTCTTATGGTATTATTTAACTGTATATCTAGCAGTTTAAAGTCGGTAGCATTTCTCCAAATAAGCAACAGTTTTCAAAAGCAGAATATGCCAATGCTAAAGAAGTTGTTTTTCAAAATATTCACATTCACAGCCAATCTTCCAACCTGGTTGCTTCTAGAAATCACTTTAAATATATCCTTTGATAGATGAGGAAAATAAAATTGGCTATGGTCTTGGGTTATTCCTTATATGGATGTGTTGTATTATTGTAGAAAGTCATATTCAGTTTACAACATGTTTCTTGATTGCTTAAAATAAAAATTATAAAGACAATAGATGATATAATCAAGATTAAAATAAGATCTAGTCTCTTTTAATAACATTATGAAAAGTATGGAAATTTCTTTTAAAGACTTTTGTATTTCAGGAAAAATCTCTTATGAAAATCAAACTTCAGTATCGGTGAATTTATTGTGTTATTACAAGATTATAGTTGAATATAAATAACAAAATAAGTGAAAGTTGAACTCAATGGTAAACTGTTTGGTAACATTTTGTATCTGTTTTGATTATGATGTAGAATTAAGCGCATATATTTATTTTATTTTGAAAACTTTTTGCAATGTGAATTGTTAAGAATAAAATTTGTTTTACAGCAGTTTCAACCTAACCTAAATACAACTGGTTCTGAAGTTCAAACGGTTTTCAACTACTGGTATAATTTGTTAAGATCGTATTTTCAAATAATTTGTAAGGAATATAATTTTAAAATAATCAAATAACTTTATTGCTTGGGAGTTCATGAGAAATTCAAGTAGCAGGATTAATAGGGCTAAGCTGCAAACCATGGATGTTGAGTTCCAGAATCTGCAACTAAACCACTGCATCAAGCCTCATAACATTGGGAATATAATAACAATACTGGACAATATGTTTTTTTGATCATCAAAGATTTAATGTTTTAAAATTGTTATAATTTTGCTTTTAGCAATCAAGGGAAAGTTCATCAATATTTATTAATTTTATTTTAAGTCCAAATTATAGGCTAATGATGCTTTTTCTTGTTCTATTAATCCTATGCTTAGAATTAGCAATCTTATTATCAATGATGGTAATAGTTCTTTTAGGAAGTCCATATTACCTTTTAATTGAATCTCATGAAGTTATGTTTTTCAATAGTCTCTTTTCACATTGCTTGTCTAATAGCTTCAAGAGATTTCATAAGTTTATCAATAATTTCCAAATCTTCTGTAAACAAATAATGATTGTTAAAAAAATGTTAATTTTGTTCCAATCTGGAATAAATCACTTTCAATATCCTTTAGATATAAATTCAGTAATAACAGCAGTTATGAGTTGTTCAATATATTATAGCAAAAATAAATAACTGGAATTCTATTAATATTCCTTTAAGATATTCATTATATTGTATATAAACTTTAAAAGTAATAAAACTTGATTTATATTGGTTAGGGATGAAATGTTCCAATATTAGTATATCAGCAGCTATTGAATCATTAAAACATCACATGATAACCATTTCTTTATGCTTACACAAGTTGTTAAATCAGTAACAAAAAAAATTTCACACAATAGTATCACCTAGTGTAAACTATAGTAATCAATAGATGCTAAAAGAACATGTATTTTAATCTCTATCCAGTGCTTTCCCAACCAATATTCTCAGACTATTTTCTATCTTATGGTTTTTATCAATGAGGATTTTTGGATCTGACAGAAATGAACATGAATATTTGGTTCTAATGCACCCACTTTTATCTTTTTGTTTAACTATGAGGCTATCAACCCAAACAAAAAACATTATGTTTTCAATCCAAGCTAAATTACCTTCTATCATCTATTATTTACTAGAGCTTACACTAGGTGACAGCATTGTGTGGGAAAAAGTGCTAGTGTTTCATCAGTATTAGTAAATCATTATACTGTATAAGACCCAAATCAAGATTAGTTTCCATATCTTACGCATTTCCTTGCTTAGTATCAAAAATAATTTAAAGTCATCCATTCAGAAATTTGAAAACATTCTTTGTCCTTAATTATATATCCCCACAAACTATTACAAAGAATTGACATCTCTTACAAATACAGAAAGTGTAGGTAGAACTGAAAAAGATAGATTAAGATCACTTTGCATTAGGAAATATGAAAACCAGCATACATAAAGATTATCTATTTGAATAGTGATTACTATCTCACTTGAACGATCTTCAAAAGAGGTTGTTTTACTTTGCAAGAAGGTTTTAATGAAGGTAGACATTCCATGTATAGGATGTGTTTAAAGCCAGAAATTAAAAGATATGCACTAATAGAGAAATGATAAATCTTCTGAAATGAAATTATATCATGCTATATTATCCCATTAATTTGTGGGGGATCTTCATTATTTATTTTGGTATAGTCTCAATCTTTTAATTGAAGTTATTTCATTTTGTTTCTTAATTGAAAAAAGGTAGTTCTGCCAAGCATACACCTGAAATTAATAGTGCTATCATGACTACAATCATGTACCTTATTGTATAAGTGTAAAATTTAAAGAGGGGGGTACTAAAAGTTTAATGACAAATTTTTAAAATTTGATTGTAACAGTTGAGGTTAGGAGATATAAAGTTCTGAAGAAGATTGCTGGAGCAATCGAAACTGTAAATTATAAAAAAAAGGGTGGTAAATAAAGCATTGTGTAACAGTAGTAAAATGCTTGGACAATTTAGTATGATATGTCTTTGATTTCTCGAAGTTAGAACATTCACTTTTGTAGTTCTGATGTGACTATCCCCCACAAACTTCCAGAATTTCCATTAATAATTTTGCTGAGAGATCTTTTTTTTTTTTACTTCACCCAAGGAATTCATTATAAAATTATATCTTATGATTGAGGAAGATTATCATCCATCTAACCCCTCATTCAAAGTTGTTCAAAGAAAAATATAAATTATGAGTTCAGGGCCTTGAAAATATGATATCACCCCCACTAGTCACTGAATAACAATCATATTTTTTGTTTACACTAATCCCGATTAATCTGAGATTTTTCTATAATGTTTTTCAACTTTTTTCTGATAATGGTGACCAGAGCCTGATATTTCTTGTGGCCCTATTTTTTTTTAATATACGTTGCACATATATAATATGTTAAACAATTTATAATTTTAATTAAATATGTATATTTAGCAACAAAACTGATAAATAATAATTATAATAATAAGTAATACATTTAAGGCAATATTAAGACATACAATTTGCAGGGTTTTTTTTAATATTAGATAAAATACTGAAAGATATATTCTGGATTTCTTTCTCAACCGACTTAGTCTCTTTCTTTTGTTATATGTAATAGTTGCTAATATAATAAAGGCATTTGATTCTTTATTTTATTTTTGCTCTGCATAGTTTAGATCAGTGGTTGGGTCTCAGAATCCAGAACATAAGTTCTCAGATTGATTCTGGTTTTGATACTTCCAGCATCCAAACTCATTTTAAATTCCCAACCAATAAAACTGATTATTTTAATGTAGAAAAGCTTAATTTGCATATTTCAGTAATAGATAATTGCAACAATATGAATAAAGCTTCCTTTCCATTACAAGTATACTGTATTTCTCTTTTATGTCAATCTAGAATGTATCAATTTCAATTTCTTTCAGTTTTAATTTTAAATTTCCATTATTTCCTCCTGGTCTATTGGAGTGTTTTTGTAGTCTTATTAACATATATCAAATGCATTATGGTGCTTCTTATTCCTATGTTTCATGGAACACCAATTAAAAACTAATATCTAGATAATAATAACAATTAGATACCTGTTTTCTGGCCAATATCGGATGACTAGCTAAACTGGCTATGGGATCTGAAGACAAAGTAAATTTGTGATTTGAAATAAATTCCAAGACTAAAATCTAGACTAAAATTCTAACATGCCCAAATTGCAGATAGCTACAGTAAACATTCTACCATGAGACCTTTAAAGCAATTTAACTGATAAAGTATTTTGATCACAAACATTACGAGTGTTTTATGTTAGTACTTTTGGTTACTTACTGCACTAACTTTAATTTTTCTCTCTGTTTTTATATTGTAAAAAAAATATTGTTTCTATTTAGCTCTGTAAAATGTTAAAATCTAAACATAAAGAAATGATTTAAATCTTTATAAATTATTTATACTGCTATGTTTTATTTCATACACACAGTAAAAAATCGAATGTTTTATTGCTTGGGAAGTCATATACTATTTGAGCAGCAGAAGTGACAAATGGGTTGCAAGCTGCTCTAAACCACATAAATCAAACACAGGCATTTAAGAAAATATGTAAAAGATTCCTACGCATTTTGACCAAAAGAGACATATACAAAAATTATCATCCATATATTCATCATTACTATTTTCTTAGCATAACTTATTTATTCTATTAACCAAAGTTTCCTACATTCATATATATGTATGTCCTAGTATAATCCTACCTATGTTTCAACTATTATCTATGGTCATTTTCAAAGTCTATTACCCATTATTCCTACAAATACATACAGATTTATTAATTGTACAAAGATTTATAATTTTATATAATAATAATAATTTTCTAAACATCTCATGAATCTGCAATTAATTAAATCAATAATATAATAAAAATAAATTATAAATATATATGGACTTGTAATTGTTTAGAAAATTACTATTTCTTTATAATGTTACTAAGGAGGCACAGCTTCCTTGTAGCTTTTGGTGGCCCTCTCCCTGAGGATCCCCACCCTTTTGGCAGAACTTATAGAAACATTTATTAGTTTATTTCTAACACTTCTTTCCATACAATATATAGATATTTGTGAAAGTCCAGCAGTATCACATTAAAGTTGTATAAAATTAGAAAAGAATGACACCAAACACATACGTGTAGGTTAAAATTACTAATATAATGCATAATATAAAATTGTCACTTATGATTTTTTGTAAAACATCTTAGGGTAGACATGTATTTCTGAGTTCTATTTTTGAAAGTAGATTATTTACTGTCAAAAAAAATAAATAAATGAAAGATTGAAAAAATGCTATAACAAAGAGTATATTATCAATGCTTTCCAATTATTTTTTTTAGAGGATTAAAAAACCCAGTGAAGGCTTCAAGTATCTTAAACTTTTCTCAATTTTCAAACTTAGTAATAAAAACTCTATAAGAACATTTAATTTTTTTTAAAAAAAAAACTCTATAACTACATTTATATTTTTTAACAAAACTATAAAATTACTTACAAAATAAGAAATTAAAATAATCCCAATCTAACACATTAAATAAAATCGTCACTTCACCTCCGTATCTTACTTCCATTACCTACTTCTGTCACTTATGATATTATACATAAAAAAAGAATAGATAAATATTTATATAATTTATGAATCCATGTCTATTTGTAGGGATAATTGAAAACAAACTTTGAAAGTGATCTTAGAAAGTGTTTGAAACATAAGTATATAAACTGTTTTAATAAAGAGAGGGGGGTTCACAAAATAGACAATATTTGTAAAGAAAATGATAATGATTGTGCAGTCTTAGATATCAGAATATTTGAGCCAATTTTGAAAGTTAAAAAAAAAATTAGTTAAGTGATTTTATCAGGTAGACTTGGCCATCCCAATTTTTGCCAATAATCAAGCAGTCACTATGCACTTGCAAATGTGAATTATGCAAATTTAATTTATAAGCACTCTAGTTTTTCAATTGGATGTTTAAAAACATCAATCTTTTAATGTATATAAAAAGAAAATATTCAATAATTTTTTTAAAAACTCACATTCATTAAAAAAAAAATAAGTACCAAAATTTAAGTAAATAAAATATTTTAAAAGATCTGTTTCAATCCATATTAAATAATTTACCACTGATGTACAGAATATGTGTACATATGCATGTATACTTTCTGTAAATATATTGAACAATTGTTGAAACACTTACATTAGTATTTAAACAAAAAGGGGAAAGCTCTGCAGTTATTTTTATCTGCTTTCTAATGTAATTTAAAGAATTATTTCTTAGAATCTTATACATTAATTCTTAAATGAACTTATGAATAATTTACAGGTCAATGAATAAATTGATTTTTTTTTTACAAACCTTGTAAAACTCTAGTTCAAAAAATGTATATTAAATTTTTTTACTATTATCTGTCAAAAATGGTGAGAATAAAAATAAATATGAATATGTGAATAAAATAAAACATTACACATAATTACTATTTAAAAGAATTTAATATTTACATAAGGTACAGCTATTGAAATATATATCTTAAACTATTATTTAAAACCAGTTAATAAAAAAAAATTGAAGTTTGTAAAAAGGGCACCAGAAGGGAAAGAGCTGGAGTCCATGAACTTTAAATCCTGGGTCCACTGCTCTATCAATGCCTTAACTTCTTAACAATTTAAACTTTTTAGATTAAAACATTATTCATAAAAATTCTATAGTCTCTAAATAGTTTACCTTGGTAATAATAATTGATAAGTATATATTGCCCCAAACAAAAGTAATCTAGAAACCCTGCTTATGTGATTGTCACATGTATGTGATAATTCAGTTTTTCCTATAGTTGCCCCAATTCCTTGGTATCATTTCTACAGCATCTATAATTCAATTATCTTATCTTCAATCACTTCTATAAAATGTAAAATGGAGTTATTTTGAAGAATATTTTGTGCGTAATTAGTTCATATGTTTAAGTTTTCAATAATGACTTCATTATGATGAACCATTTACGTTTGCCTTTGTTTTGATTACATTTTTATAATTATAAATGACCAAACCTAGAAGGCGAAGAAAAGTGGAGTGAAAAAGCGGTAAATGATCAAACCAACAATCTATCAACTATTTATAGTTAATATTAGATCTTAGTTAAAGAGGAATTCAAAAACAGTGAGCAATTTTATTATAAACCTAACTAAATATCTTATTGAAATCATTAAAAAAATAATAATAATTAAAAGGATTTTATTTATCTGATTTCCAATCTATAATTATTATTATTTTTTTGATTAAGTAGATCAGATTTGCAATAAGTTATTAAGTGATTTTACCATCTAAAACTCATCTCAAATCAAGATTCCCTTTCTAAAAATTCAACCAATATTATACAACTAAGAATTATGACATTAAAAATGGACTTAATATGAGTTTCCAAACAAATTTCTTTTCCAAATCCTCAATAATCCTAAATATTACCAGAACCTTAATGTCAGATTCAGGACAACTGGTGATTTTGAACTCATCTGTTTCATAAATAGAATTTAATAGTGTTTTCCGGAAGGTTTGTGATGATGGTGTTGGCAGGATGGCTCAATTGGTTAGAGAATTACCTTAAAATTTAATAATCAAGAATCTAAGGGTCCAGGTTCAAATCCCATGTTTGTACTGTCACTGGTCAGGCCAGAAACACCTGAAGAAGGGAGAATAATACTTCTCGTAACGTGCATATACTAAACTGTTTGATGTGCTATTACTAACAGTTGAATGTATTTGGAATATTTAAATAAAGTTAAATTTTTCTAAAGACATTCAATACACATATTAGATGATGGAAATAGTCCAATATAAATAATACAACTAGAATTTAATAGTCATTGACATTTATAGATGTGGACATACACAAATTGTGAATCACATAGTTAATGACTGATACATCTATGTTTACAGTGATAGAATTGAAAGATTTAATAAAACCATTGGTGATTCCATCTCCAGATTGAAATCTGTGCAGGTTTCTTTATATTTTGTTAATAATTATCTAAAAAAATATATACACTACTGGGGGGGGGGGGGGGGAGTTGCATGGAAAAATGATCTAACTTAAAAAGTTAATATTCTATGCTACCACCCAACTCTAGGACTGTCTATGTAAGCATGAATAATAGATAGATACCAGATAGTTATACCAATTAATTGCTTGTGATCAAAAGAAGCCTACAGTTAGCACATGTATTTAAAATCTTATGATATTGGAACTTTCAAATTATTCGCTTGAATGATATGAGATAACTATTGGGTGGACACGCGCAATCCAATTGTTACTTGTGCATACATAGATGGCTCTAGGGTAGCCGAATTATTGTTTGAGTGGTGGATTCAACAACTAAAGGTTCCTGAATTGATTTCCAACTCAGAAATGTAAAATAAATAAAATGAAATGAATGGAGCTATAGCGGTCATTTTGGTTTTTGAATATTTATTGGTCTTTCAAATAATGTATACTAAATTTATTATCCCAGTATAATATAAAAAATTAAGTACTCATCCATTTAAATTATAATCTTGGTCATATATTTAATGCAAACATTAATTCATTATAATTCATGTGCCTTTGTTCCAAATAACAAGGGCATTATGTTCTCCATGGTCCCTACAGTGAAAAAAGTTAACTTGTATCCACAGTTTCAAAATCCTTATTTTAAAAAATAAATTGAAAAACAATTAAAATTATTAAGCGTATTGGTGATTAAAACTATTAAGATATGTATAAATATGGCATGTAAACTATTTATAAATAAATATATATATATATTAATAAACACAGTGAAAACACTATCTGGTTTTTTTTTGTTTTTTTATGATTAATTTGAAACTCTTATTGACTGTGGTAGCCATATTGTTTGAAATAATATTGAGATTGAAATCTCTTTCAAATCACAATTTATTAAATTAAAATAAAACTAGGTGAAAAATAAAAATTTAAAGTAACAATACATATTTTCTAATTTATTTTTGGTGCACACTATATACTATGTAATCAAATTTATGTGTAATTATACAATGAATAAAACTTATTTATTCAAATGGTGATATCTTAATGATGTGTAGTAATTTTATATTTCCATGGTTTTTTAGAAATATTAAACAAACTTTTCTTCTGATTCCTTAGATTTTCTTCTTCAATCTTATACTAGATTTTCTTAGCTGCAATTACTTTTTGATTCTTATATCAGGTCCTACTGAGCATGTGCAAGATATAGCCAACAATACGATATATAGACTCAATAAATTACGTATTTCTTCTTACTCTTTTAACAATGCTTTATTGAGATGTTTCGAATGACTAACAGTTTTCTTCAAAGTTCTTTTTGTCGAAGTAAACTTTTAAAGGCTTTTTAAGTTTACTTTTTGAAACAATAAAAAAAAATTCAGAAGACTACTAAAGTTTAAGCTGTCTGAATATTTTTTAAAAGTGCTCTTAAAAATGCAAGAGTGGGTTTATAATTTATTATTTCATTTAAAATAAGCTAAACAAAAAGACTAAAAGACTATTTAATGTTTTAAATGAATCGACTCCATAATAGCAATAAGTGGTAAATTGAGAATACTGAAGTACATCCAACGTGAATGTCAAGAGAATTAAAATATTTTATTACAGCTAGTAATCTAATTGAATATAGAATTGTGATAATGTGTCTAATGAGAATCTGTTGTTTCTCAGGTAATATGCTTGATTGAATCTTTGTTTATTTATCAGGGTTGCTGAAAATTGGGAGTAAAGGTGAAATACTATTTTTAATAATTTACTGATAGCATTAATATTGATTGGATAGTATCCAATTTAATCTTAATAAAATTATTATCAACAGTAAAAAAAAAAATCGAATGATTCTCATGATATATGTTCGAGCTCTGGAAGTGACAAAGTTTAGTTTCGATTCTGAGACTTTTTAGCTTTTGAACACGACTCAATTACTATCCTAAAACTTATATGGAATTATCAGCAATAATCAAAAGTTATTCCTTGGATATATTACCTTCTTTCTTGCTTTTATATTCCAAGTTATATTATAAGCGGAATACTTACGTTTTGTATATATTGTCAACAGGAATAATATGTCATAAATAATTTTTAAAAAATTAAGAATTAGGAAAATGGGATATGTTAGTTATTTTAATTAGCAATAAAAATGTATTACGATTAACTTTGTAACCAGTTCGGTTCATTTTATTTGTCCCCCTCCCCCGGATTTACGTGAGGTCAACGTGGCCTGTTAAGTTATTGACCGCTAAAAATGACACGAAATGCATAGTTTTCAAATTTTTATATAAACATTTCATACGTTAATATTTTCCTTTAGGCAATAGATAAAAATGAAAACGTTAAGCAAGATAAGAATTATTTAAAAAAAAAATTATGATCAGGTGAACTTTCACAGGCTTTATATTTTTTGATAAATCAGTTAATAATTTATTTATTTTTACATTGAAGCTAATCATAAAGAAAATCAATAGTTTTAATGCAAGTAAATCCAATCAACATTTAAAATGGAAAATTTTTATTCAATTATTTATGCCACGCACACACCCTTAATCTCATATTAAGAAAACAACTTATAACGAGATGATTGTAACGTTCTGGGCCACCAGACCATCAAATATATACAATACTCTTTAAATTTTTCTGATGATTCATGCAGTAAACATAATTGCTTTTTTTTTTTTACTTTTATTTTTTTTTAATAAAAAAGTATTATAGTTTACTTTAAAACACGAATAATTTGAAATTCTTTGTTGAGGTGAAAGTAAAATTTAATAACACTAATAAAAAAAAAAACGTTCATTGTTCGAATGACCCTTATGTTTTAATTTCCAAGACTGGTTAGTACTAAAATTATCCACGCCTACCAACTTGGAGAGGTTGATAACTTAAGGCCAATCAGATGACAGATTATTATACATTATATCAGGGACCATCTAGCAAGCAAAATAATTTATTAGAAGGCAAAAATGTATGAAAAGCAATATGCAGATCGTTGACATGTCAATGACAGATATTGCTTAGGGACTATTTCAATAACGAAAATACTATTTTAACAAAAATACTTATACTTATATTGTAGCATGTATTATTTGTTTTTAAATGTAGATGATTTATATAAATACAAATTAATTAATAATGTAAATGTTCTCTGCTAGAAGAAGCATGATAATGCATCTAGGCAACAAGATACTACGAATCACACATATTGTCATTTTTATAATGTCACTTCATTGTAACCTAAAAAAATTAGGGCAGTGTTATTAAGTTTAGACACTATTTCAGGGAAGATACACAATTTAATTGTGAACGTTGTTTAGGGATACTTGAAATTAATTAAAATACGATATATTGATTTATTGTATTAAATAACCACATCACCGCATATTATTTTGAAAATATTTGAATAAAGGTACAACAAAAGTAAAATGACCCCCAAGTTCATTTCATGCTGAACCAGCACCAATCAATTGGCCAACGTCACCATCTCACACATAAATCAGCACCAATCAATTGGCACAGGTCACACATACGTATCTTTATCAAATGTACAGTATTTATCAATAGTAAATTATTACATATTTTGATTTCCACTAATAACTTAGTCACAATCCACTCTAGATAAATATAGTAATGATTATCGTTAATCATTTATTAGAGATTATCTCTATACAAACTTAAAACCTCTGTTATTCAATAATTAGTTAACAAATTTTATTTTGTTATTTGGTAAAAATAGCATAAGTGATAAAATCTTGAAAAATATAATTAGTAAATACATACACAATTTATAGAGCTAACTGTAAAAACAAAAAAAAAGATATTATATAATATAATTTTCACCACTTATTGCAAACCATGTGATGTAGTCAGGAGATATTATACATATGAAATTTTTGATTTTAGCAGTGCAACATTCACATTTAGCTCAATCCTGTCACAACTATCTATCAGTCCAGAAGTTTCAGACCAACCTCCCACACTTTTCAACTAAGCCATATAGCACATGTTAAACTTAACTTCATATACACATTGTTTTAATATTTTAATTTAACTTCATATATATATATATTGTCAAAATAAGAGCCATAGATTACATGAACCAATTCTCTTAAGCTTGTAAGATATAAACAATGAGCATTTGCCAATTGCTCAACAATATATATATATATATATATTTAAATAGATTTTAAACTTTTATTTAATCACACCTTACTGATACATGATCAAAGACATGTGAAAAAGACAAGTGAGCCCCCAAAAATTACTATAGTTTCATTGACAGGTTTCATATTTTCTGCGCTCATAACTTAAATATAAACTACTTAATAGAAATATATAATAAATTTTGCCAATCATTTATTAAGTTAGACATTATACCTAACTCAAATATATATTTAAAGTCTTCCTTTCAGAATAATATATATGCAGTGTTATAGAGGTATCAACACCTGGTGCACCTTGGGGATAAATTTGTTTTTTCCACATGGCTTTGATCATGTGTCAGTAAGATGTGATGAAATAGATGTTTAAAATCTATTTAAATACATATGTATGACATTAAGTTTTAGAATGTAAAACAATATTATATGAAATCAAATTGTAATGTGTTATATTTGGTTGACCTGGCTTCCGTGTGGGGATTAAAATAAAGGTAAGTGATGCATGATAAAATCAAAACTTACAATCCATATTATCATGCAATGATCGTACAACTTTCCACAAGGCATTAAAAGTAGATAGAAACTTGTCCCTATCTTGCCCGAGAGTGGTGTTGTGAAAGTTTAGATGTATGGATAAAAACCAAATGACTTACAAATATTATAGTGCAATGATTGTGCACCCTTCCACAAAATATCAAAAGTGGATAGAAACCAGTCTCAAATTTGCGTGAGGGTGGTGTAGTGAAAGTTATCATAACTCAACATGGGCAAGAAAGTCAGGTATTATACCTCTATAGCTCTACAATTTTCTTCTTCCTCCTTTTCTTATGTATTAATTTCTATATAAGAATGTTGGAAATGGCTCTATAACTTTACAGATATACTGTTCAGCAAGTAAGATTTTAAGTTAGAAATAATGTATAGCTTAATAAATAATTTGCAAAATTTATTAATATATTTTCATTAAATGGTTTATATCTAATTTGTGAGTACTGAAAATTTGAAACCTGTCAATTAAACCAAAGTAATTTGTTATCTGTATATTTACATAACAAATGATGAAATGTAAGTGATTGTGATCTGGACCAATTGATGAATGCTATTTCAGGATGAAATGCATATTTTGGGATCATTTGTCTTTTTCACATCTTTGAACATGTGTCAGTAAGGTATGGTTAAAATGGAAATTTAAAATCTATTTAAATATATATGAAGTTAAGTTTAAGTATCCTAAATAATGTAATGTACTATATGGCTTAGTGGAAAATGTGTATATACCTGTATCTATAGTGTATGAGGATGGCTTAACTTCTGGGTTGAATAGTTGTGATAGAATTAAAGATGAATTATGCACTAATAAAATCAAAAACTTGCAGTACTTATTGCCATATTATGATTGCACATACCTCCACAAGGTATTAAAAGCGAATAGAAACTTGTCCCTACTTTGTCAGAGAATGATGTAGTAAAAGTTTAAATGGATGAATAAAAACAAATGGCTTACACATAGTAATTATATTTTAGACTATTCATCATCTAATATTAAGTGTTAAATGTCTTCAAAAATAATTCAAATATTATTTAAACTGTTCAAATCCACTTGACTGGTAGTAATAACACTGGTACTCAGCTTAGTATATAACACAGAATTTTATGTGACCTTCTTTCTTCTTCAGATGTTTCTGGTCTGATCAGTGACCTTATTAGCATAGAAATCAAACCTGAATATTTAGATTTATGATTATAGAATTTAAGGTAATTCTACCTAACTAGGCTATTCTGTCAAAGACAACAGTCTATACTTATACTTATCTATGAGAAACTGTGGCTTTTCCATCTTTTCCTTAAGGACTCCTAGATAATTATATGAAATTTCTATTGATGCTGCTTTTGACAAAATAACCTAGTTGATTAAAGTGTCAATTTAAACTCAATATTCATGAATCTAAAATGATCCCTTTTGATTCCCATGTTAATACTATCACTGGTCAGACCACCATCACCTGAAGAAGAGGGGGAAATAATACTACTCAAAACATTGTATTATATACTAATCTGTGTGCTATTACTAACAGTTGAACATATTTGAAAAGTTTTTAAAAAAATTGAATTTTTCTAAAGACATTTAACAATTAATATTAGATTGTGGAAATAATTCAATATATAATTACTACTAAAATGCCAGCAACAAAAACTTTCTGACAAATATTGGATATTGCACATATTTTTTAAGGATGGCATATTTTTTATAGAAATTTATCACTTGCAGGCTTCTTGGTGGTTCTGCAGCGTCACCTAACGGTCACAGTATGTATTACCGAAAACTACTGAGAAAAATTATTATTGATGCAGTTGGTATGAGTGCTATTATAACAAATAAAATGAGACTAGCATAGAATAAGACTGCTTAATATTGACTATTAGAAAACAAAATAAGCCTCGATAGAATAACGTAAATAAACATTCTATGTGATGTGCAAAAGCATGGGAGAAATGAACATTTCTATGAAAACCATTCTGAAAATCATTCAACAATAAAACTAGAAAGTGCCTTTAAAAAATGTATAAACTTGCATTCTCCGTGACTTCTAGCATTATAGACTACCAAGTATCTATGATTATAAATAGACTACTTGAAATGCTACAACAATGAGACTAAAACTGTAATATGCTAAAAATATTATAGTGGCAAGTTGATAAACTTTCTATTTTTAATCATCACTGTAGTACTCTCAGCAATTTTATTTATAATTCTAGGAGTGTAGATAGAAAGAGTATGTCTTTTCTAATAATGTTTTATGATATTAAAAGGTATAATAGGTATAGCTTTAAAACATAGGTTGTTATGTTACTTGCTAATAAAGTTTCCTGTATAGCGTTTTCACATTGTCATATATTAAATGTCAATGGCTAAACTATTCAATGTAACAAATCAAGTACAACAAATCAAATTAAATCGCTGGCTAAAATCAAATTAAAAATTCACTATCAATGGTTTCTCTGACACAGCATATACTGCATATATGTATTTATGTATATCAGATGAGAGAATTTTTGTCTTGGATGATCTTCTATATCACAGATTGCTGTACTTCCTAGTTACACTTCTAAAGTAATAAGACATAAATTACTCAGTCCTCCGATTAAAAAAGATACTAATATTCATAACACTTATAAAACACATTCTTATCAACAAACATATACATTTATGTGCATACATGATGAATTATTTTTATTTTCTAATATACAGCTTATATAATCAAAGAATTATAAATTTTAAAAAAAATCTATATTTTTATAGCTGTTTTATATAAATTGTAACTTTTTAGGAAGTAGTGGTTTTACAGTTTTTTTGTTTTTTTACATATATAGTAACTTACATTTTTTAAATCTTCTACAAATGGCAAATTACCAGGAGCAAAATTAGGGTACGACACTAAAACGAATTTTATATATTCTTATCACTCCAATAAAATATTAATCATTTATATTAGTTTTCAAATAACTTCATAATGAAATTAAATGAAGTTCAACAATCTACTCAGGTGAATGTTAACCTGAAAATTCATTATGACAGTTACATCATTCTATGTTACTTCAACGAACTTATTAGAATGCAAAAAGGCACTTTACAACTGACTAAATGATTAATTGACTCAAAAGTTTAATAGCATTGCTGGAAACAAAATTTATTAATTTGATTTCTGATTGTAAAAATTTCACTCTGGTTATTAAAGACAGATCTACAGCACTACATCTATAAAAATTAGGCCAGCTGTAGACAATCTACTACTAAATCTGGCAAAACTCAACAAATCTGGCATATTGGTCAAACAATTATTAATTCTATAATTCTTTACACCCTATACGAAATAACTTCCTTACACGAGTATAAATATCTGAAATGATCTCTGCAATCAGATATTTCACTAACATTATAAAATAATGGCAGACATCTATTTGATCATATACCTAGTTTCCTGAATCTTTTGGTCTGGAAAACATAATGGCAAGTAACCCCCTTCAGGGCAACGTGTGTGTGGTTTTGGACATTTAATGGCATCGCAGACATATTATCACTCAAGCTCATTCCTTTAATTAAGAAACTTGTGGCATGAGAGAAGAAAAGCAATTGAACAAAACTGTTAACTTAATTTTCTAGTCTTTCTGGATTGGTGATTTTATTAAAATATAGGAACATATAGTAATACATCAATGATAGATCTCATCATTTTATTGTAAGTATCCCTATGTTATTCGAGCTTAAAAACAAATATTAAACAAATTTTAAGCAAAACAATAATCAAATGGTTAATTACAAGGAACTCATGTGATACGTAAACACCATAACATGTTGAACGTGATCCAAAAACCTTTATCTCTCAAATCTCATATCCTCATTGCATTAAACCACCCAATAAATTTAATAATTATTAATTTTAATATCATTGAACATTCTTATTTTTATATTGAAACAATATTTTTATACACTAATCAACAAATTACAAATGTGCAGGGTTTTTTTTTTTTCATTCTTTCTCATGGAAAACTTTTTTCTCATAATGGCTTCTCAAATTTAGCAACTAAAATTTATTTTCTTTTTTTTTTAATTGGGGTAAGAAATTATATAATATTTATGCCATATGCTGGGTTTAACCTTTTTAATAATGCATTTAACTGGGGGGGGGGGGGTGATATGATTACCATCTAACATATATAAGTGGAAAATCTAAAATCTTTTAATATATAAAATAGAAATTCTAAAACATTAATCTGCATTATATATAATATCAAAAGCATATTTTGAAATATATAAGAAGTGTAAAATATTCAACTTAAGAAATAAAAATCATGCATTTGAAATCAATTTCAATATACAAAATATAAAATAGAAATTTTCAAATATATGAATAAAATATATATCATAAAACCAAAAGCTAACATACATATCTAAAATGTACATAATAATAACAAAAGCCTAACTTCTCTAAATCTCTCAATATATTTAATAGTACCTTGCCATTATTATTTTATTGCCCCAAAAACTAATTTTTCAAATTTATGGAAGAATGTGGTTAAAAAAACTGAGTAGAAAAGAATAAAAAATGAGTGCTCTGAACTCATAATTCCATGCTAAAGTGAAATTTTTTAAATTTCCAATGTACAAGCTGCCATTTGTCAAAAAAAGAGAACAATTACTAGAATTTTAATTGCTTAAAATATGAGAATTTAACATATCAGAAAGCACAAAAAAAACCTTCCTTTCCATAATAATGGGGGTTGACAAACGAAAGGGATTATCATGTTAAATGATGGGAGGCTACTTTGAAACATCAACTCAATGTTTTAAAAAATTAGTGATTAAAGTTTTTTTTTTAAAAAAAAAAAACTTAACTCAGACTATATATAACTGAACAGCAAGTAATTGAAGTTTCCAATGAATTATACAATATAAATGAACTCTCAAAAGATAGATGAACACCACCTGGTTTAAAATTACTTAAATAAACTAAATATAAATAATAACAAATGCTAAGGGATAGGTAGTGTCATCTGTCTTTTGAGAGTTTATTTATACTATATAACTCATTGGAAGCTTCAGTTACATCCTATCAGTTGTATACATATATTAATTTAGTTATCATATTGTTTTTTATTTAAATATCATAACTGTGTATTCAAGATTAAATTAAAAATAGTACTTAAGCAAATCATAACTCATGCTAAAATAATAAAACTTTGAAGTAATGAAAATGTAAAGGACCTTTCATAATTTTGTCCAAATTAAAAAGAATTATCAGAAAATTTGATGGTAAGTAGATTGTATTTCATTTATATATGCAAAAAAAAATTTATCTGGAAGTTTGATAGCAATAATTTTGCTTACTCTATAATCAATTTTGTAACACTTCAGGGTAATCAATGGATGCACAATGGCAGTTCTATAAAATTTCTAGATTCAATTTCAACCAATTCATTTCTTCCATTGAATAGGCATTTTTTACCAGTCAGGTAACAATTTAAAAGAGTAAGAGTTAAACTGTCAAATATTCTGATTTCAAACTCAAATTAGTGGATGGGTGAAATATGAATCAGATCTTTCTATTAAATCGAAGTCAGTTAGATGGACAATAGTTATAAAAGTTTGTTTCCAACACCATTTAGTTTCCATCAAGTAAAATATGAATTTTAAAAGATATATTTATTTAATGGCATACTGGTCCATGCAATTTATCACAGTCGTGAGGACTGAGTTGAAAATTCCACAACTGATTCTCAGCAAAGTAACAAAAATTTAAAAAACTCAACTTGGACTAACAGAATGGAAATGTTAAATAATCAATCTAGTGCTTTATTATCAGATGCCCTCCTGAGCAATTAAGCACTTAACAATTTACTTAATGACTTAACACTCACATATATTAATATACTTATTCTGGAAGAACATTAAGCATTTTGTAATATGTATGTTAATTCTTAATCCATCTACTAATTTGAGTATGATATCAGAATATTTGAAATTTTAACTCTTATTATTTTAAATTGTTATCTGACTGGTAAAAAATGCCTACTGAATGGAAATTTAAATTGATAATCTAACAAATTTTCTTCTTCTTACATACATACATATTACATATATAAAGACAGAATATAAAAGTCTTAAATGATCCATTGCATAGTAAAAGACTTTCCAACATCCCATTTAAGAATAATTGTAATTATTAAGATACTATTCATTAAAATGGTCAACTATCACTTCTTTGAGGTTTTAGTGTTTTTCATTTATTGTTTTAAATTCTGGCTAACAATATATAAATACCCATTTACTAGCCAATGATTAAAAAGCTATTTAGATTAAATATAATCCCAATTCTTTAAATAATCCTAAGTTTGCTTGGAAAGTTTTAATCATACTAAAAACAATTTCATATTCCATATAGATTTGAATCTTAAATCATAGGCAAACGAGCTATCCTCTACATAATAAAAAAAGATATTCTTTTACTACTGTATTAAATAACTATTGTGTTTTATTGCTACTGTTTCTTCTTACAGTTCTGAATATCTAACAGTCTTCTTCACAGTTTATTTACCATTTAACTAGTAAAAAAAAAAAGTTTAATCTTTTATATGTGTGTTAGTATTTATAATCGATTCATAAAAATTATGATATGGTTATTCCATCTAAAGATTGCAAATGATTATTGATGATTTAAAAGAAAAATCACAAAGAACCAATCAATATAGCTCCAAACTATGACCAAAATAGCTAGCAACAAAAAAATGCCATTTTATCTCATCTCAAAGATCCACCACAAGTGTCAAGCACTAATTTTCATTTGGTTACCCATGACCAAAATATAAATTTTATCTGCTAAAATATTATATACACAAAATGAGACAAAATTAAGTCTAATAAGTATTTTTATGTATCAAATACCCATTTCCCAAACCTGCTTATAAACATGCTATCTATAAAATTTATCAGGGTACAAAAAATAAAAAATTTACATGACAACAATGAAGTTTACTATACACATAGTACAATAATTGATGTGGGTAACATTATAGAAATTCTGAGAAATATATATTACTTAACATTCAAACTAGGTTTTTAATAACATGAATACATCAGATGTTTTATTAATCAAGTTTTTTTCATAGGCATTTATAGTTAGTCCTCACTTAAGACTCTGCAAAATTTACATTCAGTTGAATGGCCAGATTTTATTTTTTCAAATAATTCATATCATAATATAATAATTAATCTTGATTCTGGGTCTAACACTGTTATACCTTGTTTAAGCAAGTAGTTTATACCCCATAAATAATCCAATAGAAGCATCATATACATTACATTGCACATAAGTTCAAAGCACAAGCAAAACACTTAAATAGAATAGTGAAGTAAAGAAAAGTTAAAAACCATACTACAATAAATCTATAATACATTATAGAATGTAAAACGTGAAATACAGCTCCAATAGTTACCATCATGGTTATATAGTCTACAGCAAACCCAATCAGTTCTTAAAAGTGAAAATGACAAAGAAAGAGTTGTCATCCCACTCTCATTACCTATAATGCCCTTGCCAAACTGCTATGACTGAAAAAAATCCTGCCTCATAGATTTCTGTAATTAATTCTTGGCCAGAAAGCTCTACCTAATTGTCAATAATATTTTATCGCTATAATTTTAAACATACAAATTCTTACTAAGTAACAAATACAAATAGATATCAATTATTCCCACAAACCTATTCTCATTTCTGTGTAAATAATGCTTAAATGATATATACACTATCTGTTTAAAAGTCTGAAAAAATGGAGTCTCTTTAAATTAACTAAAATAATATACAAAATATAATTTTGACAGTAAAGAAAATAAGTATTAAGCTGTTTTCGAAATCTATGTTTCTTTCAAAATATTTACAGCAAATTGGCATACCATAACTAAAAAACTTGATATATAGATATAGTCTATGATAATAAAATTTCTGAAGAAATTGACAGCAAAGACAATATGTATTAAGCTGTTTTCGAAAACTATGTTTCTTTCAAATATTTACACCAAATTGGCATACCATAACTAAAAAACTTGATATATAGGTGTAGTCTATGATAATAAAATTTCTGAAGAAATTACCATTGAATGATAAAACTATTTATAAATAATTTTTAGCCATCTGCTTCAATTCCACTTGCTGCTCTCCCATCAACAAAATTAACCAGCAAGACTGTCTGTCTGATGCTTTAATATTTCTCTTTTCTAACGGCTTCTTCGGTGAAAGTGGTAAGAAAAAACTTATGTTTTGTATTCTAATGTTTCTCCTTTTTAGAAGCAGTTGCCTTAATATCAGGACAAGCCAGCATAAAAGACTGTTTTAATGTTAGTGAGGAAAGTTAAAGTTGCTCTTGAGATTTCTTCATATAAATATTGATCCAAATATTGAGTGTTTTTTTGAGTTCAACATTATAGAAAATGCAAACCATTGCTATATAAACAAAACGTTTAGAAAGAAAAAAGGGTACAAATTTTACTATAAAACTTTCTAGAAATAAAAATTATGATTTGTGTTTCAACAATAAACTTTTCTAAAAGTACATGAAATTGTCAAGCGTTGGTGGCCTAGTGGTTAGCATAGCTGCCTTCCAAGCAGTTGGCCCAGATTCAGGTTCGCTTTTCGGTCAACACATTTGACACACGAAAAAAAAAGTACATAAAATTATTTTTATTTCTTTAGGGTTGGGGGGGGGGGGGAGATAAGACTCATAATTGACTGTCAGTAATACCTTGCAATAAATTAGATATAGATATTACAGTACAATCCTTTATAATAATATAATGATTAACATAATTTTTCACAATGTGAGATTTTCTTAGAATCATGTAACTGCATTACAAAGAACATAGTTTTTTTCACAAAATGGTAATATTAATTGAATGCTTTATTGTGCAGATTCTAATGAAGTTTGAGCATCAGACGTGGTACAGCCGGGCCTGGCCATAATCCATGGATCTTGAGGTCCAGAGACTGCCATTCTAACCACTAAGTCAAAACATACAAAGTAATACTTTCATTAAATGATATGCATAAAATCTTATAACAGTTATTTTAAAAATAAACGTTATTTAGCTAAGTGTAAATGAAAAATAAAAACAAAACATTCAGATTTAATTAAAATAAGATCTTAATTATAAAAAAAAATTATTGCAAAATTCTACTCTAAAAAAAGTAAAACAATGACATCTGTAAAAGATAGAATATCACATGATAATAAAACTGATCTCATTTGCATCAATAAATTTTCTGATCATAATAAAACTCTACAACAAAGGGAATTTTTTCTAAACATATATTTCATTCAAACAAAGACATTATTTTTTATTATTATATATATCTTATAAAAATCTGTTTTATATATACATTAAGATAGCTTTATCACCAGTCCTAAAACCTGTGGTTTCAATAACTCACGTTTTAAAAAAATATGAAATCAAAATTTTAAAAATTTAGAAATTAGTAAAACTTAAAAGGCATTTACACCCTAAGCACCTACACTGCAATGTTGTTATAAAAGCTCAACAACATCTTGTTGAGTACTGAGGATATTCTCAAACCAAAGCAGAAGATAGAGACTTTTGAAAAGGTAAGAACAGACATCTTATCCTTTGTACCTAAATTTAGTTACATAGATCATGCATCTTAGTTTGAGAGTATGAAGATGTTTCTTTATTCACTTTACATATGCACTAGTAAATAAACTTGTGTATTAAATTAGTAACACGTAAAATTATTATTTTTAATTGACAGTACAACTTCCAACACTAAGATCACAAAATATACAAGAAAATGGCTACTGCTATACTACACTACAAACAAACACACTTGAAATTCAGAGATTTAATATCACTTAGATCACTTTCATCATCCTAATCATTAATTTTTTATCACAAGAAGAATGAAAAAATATAGTATTTTTTAAAAAAGATTGAGTTAACACATTCCCATACCTATACAAGATGTCCATTGTATTTTTATATTGGACTATTTCCATCACCTAATATGTGTGTTGAATGTCTTTAGAAAATTTTTATTTTATTTAAATATTCCAAATACATTCAACTGTTAGTAATATCACAGCAAACAGGTTAGTATATGCACAATGTTTTGAGAAATATTATTTTCCCTCCTTCTTCAGGTGGTTAGAGCATTACCTTAAAATTCAATAGTTAAGAATCTAAGGACCCAGATTCGAATCCCATGCTAGTATTGTCACTGATCACGCCAGCAACACCTGAAGAAGAGGGGAGAATAATACTTCTCAAAATGTTGTGCATATACTAACCTGTTTGCTGTGATATTACTAACAGTTAGTGCATATACTAACCTGTTTGCTGTGATATTACTAACATTTGTTTGCTGTGATATTACTAACAGTTGGTGCATATACTAACCTGTTTGCTGTGATATTACTAACATTTGTTTGCTGTGATATTACTAACAGTTGGTGCATATACTAACCTGTTTGTTGTGATATTACTAACAGATGAATGTATTTGGAATATTTAAATAAAATTACATTTTTCTAAAGACATTCAACACACATATTAGATGATGGAAATAGTCCAATATAAAAATACAATTATACAAGGTGTGTATAAATACATGAATGTCTCTCAATTTAATAAAATTGCATTATTTGTTTTCTATTTTATTACTTATTTTTGTTGATTCCTTAATGTGTATAATTTTTATATTAATTCATATCATAGAGATATTCACACTGTATTTAAAAAAACTATACTGTATATATACTACACAAGATAAAAATATACAGAATTTCATTTTATTTATTTTTTGCTAATTATTTTTATGACTTAATGAATATAATTTTTAAATTTAATTGTAGTTATGTACAAACTGTAAATACATTTTTAAAATGTCTATACTATATATGTGTGTGTTAAAATGAATATTATATAATATTCATTAATATTTATTTTCACTACATTTATGCCATCTAGCTTTAGTAATCTACTAAAGCACCCTAGGTGGCATAAAGTAGTGAGAATAGAAGAGTTTACTAATGAATAGCCATGTATAAGCTAAGGTTATGTGATATTTTGTTATTCATATGATTCATTCATATTTATATGTATTGATGTTTGTATAAAGGCTTGGAACTAAATGTAAGGTGTATCTTACTGTATACCCAACTCACATAAAATACAGTCTTATTTTAAAAGCATATATCTATATTTTACTAATAAAATTATTTTGTTAATAAAATTGTATAAATAAATATTTTAATATAGTATCTACAAATAGGTGAATAATCTATTCTAACCAAATACTTTCTTTGTATAAAAAAAAAAAAAAAACCATCCTATGTGTTTGAAAAGGAAAGTTTTTAATAAATGTGTTTCACCAATTCTTACTTATGGATCTGAGACTTGGATACTTAATAGAAGAGCAATACAGAGACTTCATACCACTCAAAGAAGTATGGAGAGATGCATGTTGGGAGTAACAAGAAGAGATCAAAAATGCAATATATGGGTAAGAGAACAAACAGGTGTTATTGACCTCATTGAAAAAATGAAAAGACTGAAGTGGAGTTGGGCTGAACATATTTCTAGAAGAAATGATAATAGATGGACAACAGAAATCTTAAACTGGATTCCAAGAGATTGTAAAAGACGCAGAAAGAGACCACACGTGAGATGGATGGATGAAATAAGAAAGTGTGCAGGGGTGATGTGGAGAAGAGAAGCTAAAGATTGGAGGAGATGGATTGAACTTGGAGAGACCTTCATCCTGCAGTGGATTGATAATGTTTGATGATGATGATGATGATGAACCAAATATTTATGTGTAATTTTATTTTATGCTTTTTAGTGCTCTTACTAAATTCAGTAATTTCATATCTTATTAAAGATTAATGAATTGCCCTATATGGCTTAGTGTAGTAATAGAATGGCAACTCTGAAGTTCAAGATCGCTGGTTTGCTCTATCATTTCCTGCACACAAACTTTTTATGAACTCCTGATGATGATGATGATGATTATTATTATTATTTACAAAATGAATTTATCAGATATACAAAGAACAATTTACCACTTCATATAAAATTAAAATATATAACAAACAATAGAAAGATATGTACTTCTTAAATAAAAGATAATTTTATTTAAAAGTTCCAATCCCCCCCCCCCCATTTTAGATTATAAATTTCCAAATATAATGAGATTTTGTAAGTTTTAAGTGCCCAATACCACTCTTCATGGTTTAGCACAATTGACAGAGTGTTACATTCTGAAAATTAAAATCCTCCGATTTCAGTATTGGCATTTCTAGCACTTAAACTTCTTATGAATTCCAAAGCAATAAAGCCATTCAATTATTTATTTACCTCTACGTAAGAATTCTGTTTTCTATATTAACATATGTTATCAATTCTGATGTTTTCTAACTAAAATATTTTAACTAGTATACTAATCTATAGTTCAATAGGGAAACGAACACACAAAAATATAGACTTCTTTTGTTTGAAAATCCAAAAACAATATATTTAAGTATAATGTTTTTATAAATTGATTATACAACTTGTATTTCACAGATGTCTCTCCATTTTAGATGTTTTAACTTCAATCTTTCAAACAATTTGTTGTAACCATTAATAATTTTATTAGTCATTTATAAGACTAGAGGTTATCCAATAATGAACACTATTCTCACACAAGATAGGGACTGGGTTTTATCTCCTTTTAACACTTTGTGGAGGAGTGTAATCATAAACACCAAAGATTTGAAAATGACCTATGATCTCCAGGATGTGCATTTCATGTTGAGGTCTTTTTCACATGATTTTGCTCATATTTTTATGATTACATCTCTCCACAAATGCAGTGAAACTTACACTACAGAAATATTATTCATTGTTATAATCATGTTTCAAACTTTCATCCAACCATATGCTTCTCTTTGATCTGCTTAATAAACAAGATCACAGAAGTTTATAATATTTGAGAAAATGGATTTTAGTGAGGGCACTCCAAGATTAAAAATTGGTCACTGCCATATTGTAAGTCATAGAGACTTATAAAATTTATTAAATTTGCAAATGTTAATGTTTCTACTTTTTATTTATATATTTTTTTAATAATGGGTAATAGAAGTAGTGTGCATTGATATACTACATATTATGGTTTCATTGTATGCAGACTACATCAAAAGTTGTTTTAACATAGTATTATTTTATAAATTAACAAAGTTAAAAAGATTTTTTAAAACAATATTATTACTATAAAATAATTACAAGTAGAAGTGGATTCCACAAACTTTTTGTTTAACTCAATTTATGTAAATATATAAATAGTTATTGCATTATATTTAAGTTTGTCTTCATTAAATGATCATATATTTCAAAAACCTCATATTTAAAATTAGGATTTGTAATAATTAACAACTGTATTATTAATAAAGTTAATGTTTTTGTTTTTTTTAAAGTTGTTTTTTAAAAAAAAATGCTTTCTACTGATAAATGAACAAACATTTTGTTTCTGTGCATCTTTTTTTTAAGAAGATAAAATAAAAATAAATTAAAGATAACTTTCTTATAACAGTAAATAAATAATAATAATAAATTATTTTTCCATTTAATAAAATATGATAAAAATGAACTTAATTTTGTTTGAATTATTCAATTTAAATAATAATTGAGTTTTTATGTTTTACTTGCAGTTTTATATATACTGTTTAATGCTGTAAAAAAGACTTTCAGTAGCAAATTCTATATCTACTACCCAACTATCACTACCTATTATAGATTGCATAGTCAACAGATGCTAAATAGAAATGTTTATTAAATTCCTGGAAATCACGTTTTCTTAATTTAATATTTTTTATAGTTACAATATTTATTATGTCTTATATAGTTTAAACAAAAGTAAAATTTTCCTTTAAATCTGTCATAATTCACTATATATATATATCAGACATTACTTAACACAAACATTATATCTATATATAATACATATTATTCAATAAAAGACATATCATGTTTCACATAATCATCTTTCAAGATAATTTGACTGTAAACATTACTACATAATAGAATTTACTAATCACAACACACACCATATAAAAAATATAAATAAACTAAAAGTATATATATATTTAATAAGACCTATCAAGAAACTATACTTACAAATATTTTTTTCTAACATTAGACAGTGAACATAATAGCATCTAATTTCCCATCTTTTATAGCTTGATTGAAAAGTAAAATGTTTTAATATAATTTAGTCTTATTTAAATTGCATGCTAAGAGGACTACTTCTATTGCTTTACTTTTTATGGCCTCATCATAAATTTGCCTTCAGCAATGGACTTGTCCAAATATATAGATTTCAAGAATACCTTCAGTAATGGACTTGTCCAAATCTATAGAGTCTTCTAGACTGGATTCAGAAGATAATATGGCTGACCAATGAAACAATAGTAATATAAAAACAAATAGTCAATAAAGCAAACATGCCAATCAAATAAATTAGTCCAGAAATCCTACTGGTTATTGTAAGATGGGAGAACTGTTGAAAAAAATGGTAATCCATTTTAGAGAGCCTAATAAGTGCAAGGTTAATATACCAAATTCTGACAATAATTCATCAGCCTAGAATTATTTTGATAATACAATACATGATCTACTATTTGCTATAATGCAGTCACACATGCTCAAGTTCAAAACAGGATCTTATACTAAACAAGCCAATGTGATTAGAAGTGTCAAGTCTATTAAAAGGAGTCATGACATTCCTTCAATAAGTACTGCCCCATAATTTGGAGAATATAATTTCTTAGCTGTGAATATTTATATACCAGCTTTTTTTTTTAATTATTTCAAATGTTCCAAATATCTTCAGAAAATCTTTTAAGAATTTTTATCTATGTCTAAAAGGGTTTTTAAATGCAGTAAAATAATTAAAGAAAAGTGCTGCTACTAAGCATTAGATCACATGACATCCTTAGTTTAATGTGATGGACTGTGGCTTTTCCTTTATCAAAGTCAGGAATCTCTTAGCCACAATGTCCAAAGAAACTTGTTAGCCATCTTACTTTCCTGTTCCATTCATCACCCTAAGTTTTTTCCATATCGTTCCCTATCCTGCTCCATTCCATTTCCACAACATAATCTTTGTCAACTCTATGGCCTTTATATCTAAATCCCCTTTATCTTTCCCCAAACCCAGTATAAAAACCAAGAACAAACTTACTATATAATCAATTCACTTATACTTATTTTCCCACAACTTCATTATTTGCACCCTTTCTGCTTGCAGGAATTTACATTCAATTAACAGATGCCTAATATTTTCTATGCCTTCCTTACATAACTTGCAAAGTAACTTACCCATATTTTCCCATTTATGTATATATTCCCTTATTGCTAAAGTTCCTCTTCGAACCTTCAACAGTAAACTACTTTCCTTGCTATTATCATAAATTAACTTGCATTCAATATTTTGTTTGCTTCTATATATATTTAAACTCTTTTTACTCTCCATACTAGTTCCCCATCTTTCCAACTCCTTATTTTTTATTAATGCATTTATTCTTCTATTTCATTCCTTGTCACTATAGCACTCAACAATTCTCCTAACATCATCATCCCACCTTTTGTATAAGTATACTGGCATAAATTCTTTATTCAAATCTTCTGCATATCGTACTACCTTTCTCACCCATCTTGCTGCCTGCCCTTTACTGATAACCTAATTAAAAACTATTTTTGGCTATTCTCTTATTATCCATAAACTGCAATCTACCAAACATTTTCATTTTGCTTTTTGTATCTCTCATATAAAAACTTGACCATCCCATTTCTCCTTGAATTGCCTCCTTTGCCATTTACACATTTGCCTCCAATGCATGTCTTCCTACTTCTCTTTGTACTTTTTCTAAATAATATAACACCCCTTTAGTTACACATAATGCATCATTACCATATGTTAATCCTGCCACTGCCACTCCCTTCCATACAATTCTAGCCACATCATATTTATTCTATGAAAACACTTAATGTCTTTATCAGTACCTTTCTTTTCTTTGCTTCATTGATCAATTTTTTTTCCCATTCATCCATGCAATTTCTCTGATTACTTAAGATGATTCCCAAATAGTTATAACTATTCATCACACTTAACTTTATATCCTCCAACAAAAATTCTTTGTCTTCTCTTTCCCCAGTATTAATCATCATTACTTTTGATTTTTCTTCACCAAATTTAATCCCCATCTCTTTACTCACCCTTGTGCATGTCCTCAGCATAACTTCCATATCTTCCCTTCTTTCTGTGCACAAGAAAAAATCATTTACAAATAAAAGACCTGACAATGTATATACTCCCTTGTGACCTAATAGTGGTATCTCTATCCCTCTTCCTAATCTTTCTATTGTTCTCTCCATTTCTCTCAAATACAATAAAAACAAAATAGATGATAGGGCATCCTTATCTTAGTCTCAACCCCAATTTTAACTGATTGTATATTCCTAATTGATATGTATAGCAATTAATTAGAAGGCAGTGACATCTGTCTCTACTAAAACAGAAGAAGTATATTAGCTTTGAGTAAATAAATAGATAATAAATATAATAAGATTCTGGATTGTTTAGACTTTTTTATTCACATGGCCTTTTTAGATAAAAATCCATTTTAAAAGAGTCAATGGCAGTTATTGCTGGAAATGTCATGTGACATTTAAATGCCAAATTAACAAGTTGAACTTAGGAACCTTTAACTTTTAGTTCTGTTACACTATTATTGTATTAGATGGTGTGAAATATAATTCATTAGTATTTACTGATGATCTGCAATTTAATTGCATTTTAATATCACAATTAAGTTTCTAATGCATTGTTCATTTTATAAGGTATAAATTACAAAAACGTCAGAAATTATTGTAATTTACAAACGTTATCAAAAAAATTTTAAAAAAATATTTCTCACAAAACAATTTTTGAATAATACTGTTAAAAACACTGGGAATATTTTTATAATATCTTCCATATTTTAATCATCTTTTTTCCAAAATGATCCAGAAACACATATACTGCTTATTTCCATCTTAAAACTTGTTTATTAATTATTGAATCATAATTTTCTTTCCTCATCATATGGTTTTTATTAAAGTATTGAAATACATATATAAGTTACACTCTGATTTACAAGTGCCAAACTTTTTGAACTCACAATTTTGATATCATCAACTTCAGACAAATATATTAATGATTAATATTAATCATTCATTAAACTAGATTTTAGATTTAATTAAAAACATATATTCAACTTTAACTGAGGTTTAAAGTTTATATCTGAGTTAGGGATAATCTCTTGTTTAATAAATGGTTAGTAATAATCATTAATGGATTTATCTTACGTGGCTGGTATCAAAGCTATGAATGTAGAAAGTTTGAGACTTGAATATCAAACTGAAATAATTTGGTAGTAATAAATAATGAAGAAGTGCATAGAAGATTGTAATTGGTGCCAATTGAAGAATGCTGATTCAGCATGAAATGTATTTTCAGAATCATGTGACTTTTTCAGATGACTTCATTGTGTTTCAAGAATATGATGGAGAGGAAGTTCTAAAATATATATGATATATACTATATATACTTTGATAAAGACCATATGATATTAAAAAAAACTGCCATATATATATATAATCCAAAAGCATATAGATTTTAAAAAGAAATTGAATATTTATGATTCAATAATAAGCAACTTTTTAAATGAAAAGAAGCAATATGTATATATTTTATCCATATTAGATTATTGAAAACTTCTTGAAAACACTATGGACTTGGTATGTATTAGATTACTTCTAAATCAGCCTGGTAAATATGTATGCATGTTCCTATCTGAAATTATATTGAGGTATATAACTGATAATAATTGATTATCATAGGGATCAAATGATTCACATCTCTGATAACAAATTACTTTAAAATCTTAATAATTAGAGCTTCCTATAAAACTGTAAAAAAAAAAAAACAACTTTACATTATTAAGATGCATAGAAAATACTTAAAATAAGAAAACAATTTTTAGATGAAGATTCAAAGCAACAATAGGATATAATCTGGTTTAAATACCCTTAATATCATGAAGTAATTTGAGACAAAATTATATGTTTTCTAGATTAGAATAAACAGCAATTTAAAATGGAAAAAAAAATTATTTAAAATTTGGCCCAGTATTATTAATAAATATCAAGATAAAAAAATTAATTTAATAGTGTAAGATGTTTGAGCATCGGAAGTCACAGAGTTGGTCCATAATCACTTTGAACAGTCTGCCACTCTGCCAACCCAGGCAGATTAACAGTAACAAATATAAGCAGGGAAAATAAGCAGCGTGAATAAAGAATGCAATATAAAACAAGAATCTAAAATACGTGTAAAAATTTCATTAAAAATAATATATACAATATAAGTTTTGGAAATCTAATCTGTGGTACTCCTAACTATAAAACTTATTTTTACTTAAAATCATAGGAGATCTAATAGTCAGCTGTTATTATCTAATGATAAGCAAAATGTGGGATATTTTAAAACAAAATAAAAAGATACTCATAATGGCTCTTGTTTAACAATTAATAAGCAAAAGAACACATCAAAGGAGCACATTCAAAAGGGATATAAAAGAAAAACAAAATAAAGTTAAATGCAGGAGCTGTTGTATCTGTTAGACCAACTAGACATCTGTATTAATCTTTAAGAGTCATGGTTTTATATAAATCAGTCTGTTTTGTGAAAGATAATAGATTGTTTTTATACTTTTTATTTTTTCTATAAAATATCCATTTTTAAAAAGCAAAGATGGCATTTTTATTGAAAAGAAAGAGGTGCGTGTAGCTGGGATTGTATAGGGTGTAAAATAGTCTAGTATTGATCTTTGTTACATCGTTTCTTTAAATCACATTCAATCTATATTTTTATAACTGAAGTATGCAAGTCAGAAATTGCAAATAAAATCTCATGCTACCACAATGCTTACTAAGAACTGATTCTACAACTTGAAGAAAAACAACTGTATATTTTAATTACATCAGTCATAAGACACATTGCACGATTTAATGCAGGGTAGAATGATGAATTCTAGAGCTTACAGTACATGGATCATAACTCAATTCTACTATTCCCAGTGATAAAACTTCTGATCTCCTGAATCTTAATTAACTCATTTGACTCTTACTTAATATTAATTGTAAGGTAATGAACAATTTTTGACTTTTTGGAAAACATTAATGAAGAGTGATAATTACCTCTAACATTATTCTTCTAATCTCAGAAGAGTTTGAATTTTCAAGCCGTTGTTCAGTTAATCGGGAAAACCAATCTACTGTCGCTTCCAGAAAACCAATTAGCCAAAAATTAATCAATAGACTCTGGTCATACCATCATTTAATGTCGATTGATTTTACCCAATGGAATTGGAAGAGAAATACATTAATGCTATAAGTTAAAAAGAAACTCAATGGCATGTTAATTGATTTGAAAACAGTATGACTAAATAGTATAATGAATGATATTTAACTGAAGTGGAATGAAAATTGATACTTCTTTTTTAAAAAAAAAAAAAATATTCAACTTATAAATTGAAAAAAAAAAAGCAAAACTACCTTCACCTGATTTTCATGCTAATTAAAATCCTACCTTAAGTAATTGATTTCTTTTTCTTTTGTAATTTAATGTTTCACATGAATCAACTTGTGGTATTTATTTGACAGGAGTTAATCAGATAAATAAGTTTTATTTTTATTTAAATATTTACTACTAAAATAATAATTTATCATATCTTACAGATTTTATTTTTGAATATTTTACTAAAAATTCAAATTTTGAATTTTAACAAAATGTAAAAGAGCGTCACCTATCTAATTTATAAAGTGTCTTCTATGAGTTAATTAGTTATAAGCAACATGCACTGAGTAAAAATTATGTTTAGTTTATAATTTTTGGGTTTACAATAAAAGAAAGAACTATACAGTTTAGTACAATAGTAAAAATAGAATTGTTAAAAAAAAATCCTTGGATGAGAAAAGTGAAAACTACAACTTTTTTTTTCCTAGGTCAAATGCATTGACCGGGATGCGAACCCTGCCAGCTGCTTGGAAGGCAGCTATGCTAACCCCTATGCTACCAACACTTGACTAAACTACAACTTTTTGATCAATTAAATGGAATTGTTATACTCACCCTAAAATTTGAGTGCTTGAATGTCATTTGACCTATTGAGCATTGACTATACAATTATTTTTATTTACATGAAAAATATCTTAAAATAGTCACCCTTGATTTTAATCATTATTGAACTAAAGCAAAATGAAAGTCACTCATAAGTTTAGTCCAATTTCTTTGACCTCTAGCTTCTCAACTTTCTTATGTCTTACATCCATTCCATATATGATCTCTGTCTATATCTTTTACAATCTCTGTAACACCAATTTAAGACTTCAACTGTTTATCTATTATCATCTCTTCTACCAATATGTCCAACAGTTCCATTTCAATCTATTAATTCTTTCATTGATTTCTATGGTATATGTTTGTTCTATCATCCACAAATTCCATTTTCAATTATTTTTGTTAATCCCACAGACATCTCTCCATACTTTGTTGATTAGTTTGAATTTTCTGTATTGATCTTCTGTTTGCTATCTTTCAGATTCATATGTAAGAACTAATAGAGCACATCTGTTAAAAATCTTTTTCAAACATATAGGCATATATTTTAGTATAACTATTGAGCAATAAAATATATTTTCCTATTTGTTGAGATAAATAAGCCCCCAAAAAATTAAATAATGCTTTCCAAAAATGTCAATGTTCATTAAATATTATGGAGTAACAAATTATTTTAATTATATCTGAAAGTCTGTAATGCATAAAATTTGAGTCATGTGGTTTACTCATTACACACTATAATTCGTGTCATAATATATTGATTTTTATTTAACATGAGGTATTATTTTGCAATTTCTTTTTAAGATGGAAAAAAAATATTTCTCATCTAAGTTGATGAAAAAAATCATTTCATAATTATTTTAAATATATATTTCTCAAAAAAACATTCCAAACATTCATATTATTTAATAATTTTTATTAAACATTCATTAGACTAGAGATTATCCCTTAATGAATAATATTACTATAGTGTAATTTTCACTATGCCACTCTCACACAAGATAGAGACTGGTTTCTATCCACTTTTAATACCCTATGGATGGATATAATCATAAACATATGATCGAAGACATTAAAAAAAATGTATGATGCTCAGGGTACACATTTCATGCTGAACCAGCACTCATCAGTTGGCCCCGATCACAATCTCTTACACATATCTTTAGCATTGTTCAGTGTATATATATAGTGGGCAAATTACTACAGTTTAATTGATACCTATCAAACTTGCTGCCCTCATAACTTTGACACAAACCACTTCATTGAAGTATGTTAATAATTTTTATTGTTCATTCATTAGACTAGAGATTATCCAATAATGAATAATATTACTGTAGTGTAATTTTCATTACATCACTCTCACGCAAAATAGGACTGGTTTCTATCCACTTTTAATACTTTATGGAGGGATATAATCATAAACATATATCCAAAGACATATGAAAAAGATGTATGATCCCTGAAATGCAAATTTCATGCCAAACCAGCACTCATCAGTTGACCGGTTTCTATCCACTTTTAATACTTTATGGAGGGATATAATCATAAACATACGTCCAAAGACATATGAAAAAGATGTATGATCCCTAAAATGCAAATTTCGTGCAAAACCAGCACTCATCAGTTGACCTGCATGACAATCTCTTACACATATCTTTAGCATTATTCAGTATATATATAACAAATTACTGCAGTTTAAATGATAAGTGTCAAACTTGCTGTCCTCACAACTTTGACACAAACTACTTCATGGATGTATGTAAATAATTTTTATTAGTCATTTATTAGATTAGAGATTATCCGATGATGAATAATACTTCTGTAGTGTAATTTTTCACTACACCACTCTCATGCAAGTAGTTATGGATTCAATGAAAAATATAAATAATTTTAAGACACATTTTAATTGAACTAGTCTCATCAGTTAGCACAAATCATGTTTCATATTGCACTGTAAATTTAAAACTTGCCTCACAGGAAATATATTTAAAAATGTTAAGCAGATTAGACTTGCTGATAGCCAAAGAACACTTAAGATTCATCTAAAATTAAAATCCCTTTTATGATGTTCAACCAAGAATCTACAAACAGAAAAATAATTATGACATGAAATGAATTTTATATGAGATTCCAAACAAATTTCTTGCTACTAGAATTTCATTGACAGAACACAAGATAATTCATAGTTTTAGTATTCATTTATTTCATAAATGGAATTTAGTAGTTACTGACCAATGAAGATGTGGACAAACACATATCATGAATCATGCAATTAAAACTGTCAAATTTATGGCTATAGTAGACGAACTGAAAGATTTAATAAAGCCACTAATTAATGAATCTTCTGGTTGAACTCTCTTCAGACTCCTTTATGATATTTTATTGAGAGTTGAACTGACTGATGGAAAAAAATCCATATGGTAAATAAACAAATTAATTAAAAAGTTGTGCATTAATAAATATTGTTTAAAGGTTTAGTGTAGTAATAGAGTGATGGATTATGAGAGTAATAATTCATAAAATATTGCTGCCTAGTTTTGTCATGATGATCAAATTTCTTATGAACTCCTATGCAATAAACCATTTGATTATTTTTGTTCTATGTGATTTTGTTGCAGTGGTAGAATAGAGATTCTGGAATTCGAAGTTCAAATATTCATGGTCCCAATAGTCACTTCCGGTTCTTGAAACTTGTTGATAAAGCATTTGACTATTAATTAGTATTGGTTATCTTTAATTTTTAATATAAGTATATAACTAGATTGAACTGTAAATTTTAATCTTAAAAATTGTTAAAATAATAAATAATAGTGAAGATGTTTAAAAAATAGTAATTATATATGTTTGCTCAAAAACACATCAATACTAATATCTAGTAAATGAATAAAATGTCAATAGCAATGGGCACTGGGTTATGTAAAATGATTGGTCCAATTGAGAAAATGATTGAATTACAATTCATCTTGGAAGTGATTTAACTTTTTTTCTTCCTGTCTATAGGTATACATTTCGAAAAGATCGGGTGAATGTCATTTGAAAAATATATAAGAATGAGCCGGTGAATTAAAAAAGCGTTGAAACTAAAATTAAAATTTAGAGATTAATAAGCATTAGTTAGATATACTTATGTTTAATTTAAAATTAAATGATATATATCTGGATTAAAGAAATAAATGATTAACAGTCATTGCCTGCTATTAAATTAAAACTAGTAAATTAAATCGATTTAAATAAAAATAGTCACATGGAAAGCTTTTGCATATCTTTTTATTGTTTTAGAAATCAGCTGATCACCAGACAATTAACTACGATTTTAATTAATAAAATATATGTACAACTCAATTATTTGAGAAGAGAAAATATTTAATCTTTTATTATTAAATATACAATCATTATTATGTAGAAAATTTTTAGTTTACTACTGTGAAAAATAAATATTATTCCTGGTATTTACATATATGCAAACACACAAGCGTATATCTTAGATAATTTCTCTATGAATTGTTTATTATTTGCGCTCTATATAGAGTCCAATACTACTAATCTAACATTTTTATTTTCAGAGCTTTTATCCATTAATTCAAATCAAGATCAATTCAACAACATATTTTTTTTACTCTCTCCAACCCCATTATACATCTAATATATTTAAAGCATCAACAAGCTATTGGAAACTTGTAAAATAATAACTGCAGTATTATTTTTAATATACTGTATACACCTGGGTCTCTTTTTACACGGACTTATTTAACACGATTTTGAAGTTACGTGATTCAGGTTTCACCGGAAGTTGAACTCCGATAATACGCTATTACTTTAAATAATAAATTTCGCGCACTTAACGTTATATTGAAAGTACTGTAATAGCACATTACCATTGGAATTCGCCTTTTATGTTAGTAATTTCAATATTTTCAGTGCTTTATAATAGTAAGATTTTATGCAATAATGAAATTAAAATCATGATTTCCACATTTTATGTATACACACATTAAATTTTACAAGATTATAATGTAAATTTGTTCAAACATTGTGCGTGTTAATTTTGCATTTTAAATCACATTCTGTTTTTGCTTTTTAAAAAAGAACTTACAGTAATCAATTATTAATCATTTAGTGTTCGCAAGTTTATTTTTAAAAGGTGAGTAATAGCAGTGGGCACAATTAAAATTGAAAATTAAAGACAAAAATAAGAATTTAATTTTTAGTTGTTAGCTTAATTACTAATTACGTTGGCACCAGAAAACCATTAATTAAAACAACATGAGAGTGACATTGGCGCTAGTTGTATTTCATCTTTTGAAGAATCTGATTTTTTTTATCAGTTTGCAAATGAACCTTTTTACCGGCAAATAGCGATAATAATTAAAACGTGTATAAAAAAATATAAATTACTGTAAATTATGCATAAAAATATATTGTTTTGAATAAAATTAAATATTATAGTTAAAAAAAGTTTGTCTTGTATCAATTTTTTTCAAATCTGAAATTTTTTATTAGTCATAATTTATTTCCTTATTTTTTTTTTTTTTGCACGAATTTTAAAGTAAATTTTACATTGGTGCTTTGCTTTTATGCGAGTTTTGAAAAATCACAGTCCGTATCCCCCCTTTTTCAAGGTAAGTTACATCTATTTTTGCATGATTTTGTTTGCACGTGTTTTCTGAGGAACCTATCTATTGCGTAAAATGAGACCCAGGTGTATTAAAATGTAACTTCAAGAATTTAGTGGCCACCTTCGAACCTACATCTGTCAGTGGGTCCTACTCTGAATGTATCAGTGTGGTCTACTCTGAAAGTAACGATGCCAGGTGGAAAGTAAAAGTACACCTGGGTCTCTTTTTATGCGGATTTATTTAATGCGATTTTGAAGTTACGCGATTCACGTTTCTCCGGAAGTCAAACTCCGATAATGCGCTATTACTTTAAATAATAAATTTCACGCACTTACGTTACCTTGAAAGTAATAGCACATTATCGGAATTCGACTTTCATCTTAGTAATTTCAATATTTTCAGTGCTTTATAATAGTAAGATTTTATGCAATAATGAAATTAAAATCATGATTTCCACATTTTATGTATACACACATTAAATTTTACAAGATTATAATGTAAATTTGTTCAAACATTGTGCATGTTAATTTTGCATTTTAAATCACATTCTGTTTTTGCTTTTTAAAAAAGAACGTAATCAATGATTAATCATTTAGTGTCCGCAAGTTTATTTTTAAAAGGTGAGTAATAGCAGTGGGCACAATTAAAATTGAAAATTAAAAAATTAAAAACAAAATTAAGAATTTAATTTTTAGTTCTTAGATTAATTACTAATTACGTTGTCACCAAAAAACCATTAACACAACATGAGAGTGACGTTGGCACTAGTTTTGTTTCCTCTTGTGAAGAATCTGATTTTTTACCAGTTTGCAAACAAACCTGTTTATCAGCAAATGGTGATAATAATTAAAATGTGTATAAAAAATGTAAATTACACCAGGGTCTCATTTTACGCGATAGATAGGTTCTTCAGAAAACACGCACAAACGAAATCACACAAAAATAGACATAACTTACCTTGAAAAAGGGGGGATACAGACTGTGATTTTTAAAAATCGCATAAAAGCAAAGCACCAACGTAAAATTACTTTACAATTTGCGCAAAAAAAAATAAGGAAATAAAATATGACTAATAAAAAATTTCAAATTTGAAAAAAATTGATACAAGACAAACTTTTTTTAACTATAATATTTAATTTTATTCAAAACAATATATTTTTATGCATAATTTACAGTAATTTACATTTTTTTATTCATGTTTTAATTATTATCGCTGCTTGCTGTTAAACAGGTTCGTTTGCAAACTGGTAAAAAATCAGATTCTTCACAAGAGGAAATACAACTAGCACCAACATCACTCTCATGTTGTGTTAATGGTTTTCTGGTGACAACGTAATTAGTAATTAATCTAACAACTAAAAATTAAATTCTTATTTTTGTCTTTAATTTTTTAATTTTCAATTTTAATTGTGCCCACTGCTATTACTCACCATTTAAAAATAACCTTGCGGACACTAAATGATTAATAATTGATTACGTTCTTTTTTAAAAAGCAAAAACAGAATGTGATTTAAAATGCAAAATTAACACGCACAATGTTTGAACAAATTTACATTATAATCTTGTAAAATTTAATGTGTGTATACATAAAATGTGGAAATCATGATTTTAATTTCATTATTGCATAAAATCTTACTATTATAAAGCACTGAAAATATTGAAATTACTAAGATGAAAGTCGAATTCCAGTAATGTGCTATTATTTTCAATATGATGTAAGTGTGCGAAATTTATTATTTAAAGTAATAGCGCATTATCAGAGTTCGACTTCCAGAGAAACATGAATTGGTAATTTCAAAATCGCGTTAAATAAATCCGCGTAAAAAGAGACCCAGGTGTACTGTAAATTATGCATAAAAATATATAGTTTTGAATAAAATTAAATATTATAGTTAAAAAAAGTTTGTCTTATATCAATTTTTTTCAAATTTGAAACTTTTTATTAGTCATATTTTATTTCCTTATTTTTATTTTTTTTTGCGCGAATTTTAAAGTAATTTTACGTTGGTGCTTTGCTTTTATGCGATTTTTGAAAAATCACAGTCCGTATCCCCCCTTTTTCAAGATAAGTTACGTCTATTTTTGCGCGATTTCGTTTGCACGTTTTCTGAGGAACCTATCTATCGTGTAAAACGAGACACAGGTATATTTTGTTTGTCATACTCTATATTGCATAATATATAAGTATATTTTTAACAGTTTTTCTTAAGTAAAATATATTTTTAAAATGTTATAAACTTTATATCAACTAATTGTTTTAAAGATATGTACCATTACTACCACCAACCCAACCTTATTTCTGTTTCTTCTGTTTCATTTTTCACACCATATTGTATATATATATCTTCATAAACATGTGTAAGTCTATTAAAATACATTTGCTTAAATGTAAATAATTTATTAGTGGTACTGTGTGTTTTAATGTCTGTATTTCAGATCAGATGAAAAGTAAATTTTAGTTAATACTAAAATAATAAAATACGGCAATTGTGGAAATCTGAAGGGATCCGCTTATAATGTTCCTGGATAGTAAAAGTTGCCTAATTATAAGAAACAACAACAACAATAATAAAAAAGGTAATGGTTTTATTATTTGGAAGTTCATAAGAAGTTTGAGAACCAGACCTGCAAGTGTTAGAGACCTGATCCCCAAGTCAGATACTCTACTGCTAGCCAAAGTGTGCAGGGCAACAATAATGGTATTCTGTCGGTATAAATAAAATATCTTTATCAAAGTGAAAGTATTTGCAGTGCTTATTTTACTGTTTGGAAATGTGTGATGAAAATATCAAACAATGTATATGCCATAATAATTATTAATCCTACTTTTCATGTGGTTGAAGTGTTTAGTATTCATTCATTTTATATTTAAAAATCCAAAGCACATGTGCAACAGTTTAATGCCGTTTAAATATTATAGTTTATAAAAAAAAAAAACATCACACTATATAAAATAATTGACTTATTTACATACATTTAATTTCAAATAAGAATGACGTATCATAAATTCTAATAAATTTCACCAGCGTCATTCATTCAAGCATGTAAAAGTAATTTAAAGTGATTATTTAAGATCTTCACGCTTTCACTTTCAAACACTTAAGATTTGCCCATACAAAAGCGTTTGGGTTCGAAAAGATAGATGGCCATTCTATCTTTTCCAAAGACTTTATCATGTGGTTGAAGTGTTTAGTATTCATTCATTTTATATTTAAAAATCCAAAGCGCATGTGCAACAGTTTAATGCTGTTTAAACATTATAGATTATAAATGTATTATATAAATTATCAATGTTTCAACAATTTTTATATGATCATTGTCAATGTCATGGGAGAAAAGAAAATGGATTATCCCAACTTAAAATATAAATTAGGGGAGTGCCCACATAAAACTGGTCAAAATATTGGTAACTTGTATAATATTTTTTTTTAAGAATTCAGTAAAATAAACCAGACATTGGAAATTATGATTTCTAAAAAAAACTGGATGGCATTTGAAAGAAAATTGAATAATTGGATTCTTAGAATTTTTACAATATATCAATATGATCAGGATGACAGTCTCTCCAAGTTCAATCCAATTTCTCCAATCTGTATCTTCTCCTTTATCACACTGACAAATTTCTAATAAAAATATACATACATTCATCCTATCTCCAAGAAAACTCAACTAACATTCTTATTAAGAACTATCAGATAATTGAGAAGAAAACAATGATATTTCTTAGTCTTAAATTAAAAAGTAAAAAACCAATATATTCATTGTGTTGATTGAGACATCTTCATGAACAGACCATTCATGTTGATTTAATCTATAAATAATTACATAATAATACCAACTACAAAGACAAGTGTATGGAGTGGACATTAGAGATTTGCCCTACTTGATTCTTTTAGGCCTCAAAGAAAAATCACGGGATCTGCCCTTTAACAACAAACTCTTCTACAACCAGTTACAATATCTATATATACAACTATATCAAAATTTAAAAAATTAGCATTCTTTATTGTTGTTTTTTTAATTATTTTGTAATCATTTTAAAAACTATTTTCAAGTATAATAAAATAATATAATACAATCAATCCAAAAAAAAGTATGATCAGAACTAAAGATAGATCTCTCCTATAGGCATCCCATTGTAACTAATTACAATAAGCATTTTTCTATCCTATCCCTAACTTTAATAATCATGAAATTTTCCTTAAAATTAAAAAAAAAAATTTTTTTTTAAGGATTGACAAAAACAATTTTTTTCATTTTTCATATTTTTATGTTTTATTTTACATAAAAAATAAACATGTTTTTTGACCTATCTAATATGCAGATTTTATTATAATATTTGATCATATTGTGGATACTAAAATTCGTGGATAATGATAAATTGTGCTATAGTGCATTTTAAACATATATATATGTCTGTGTACACGTATTAAAGCATGTGAGGTGGATGGATGAAATAAGGAAGTATGCTGTGGTGATGTAGAGAAGAGAGACTGGAGACTGAACTTCCTCCTGCAGTGAATTGATGATGGTTGAAAATGAAGATGGAGACATGCATGAAAATAGGCTGTTTTAAGAAAATAATGTAGCATTGTTTAAATGAGCTTTAATTAAGATCAAGACAATTAAATTAACATTAATTATAAGCTGAACAGTAATCATATTTATATGTTGGATTGCTAGTGCTCAAAAACAGCTAAATAGAATAGTAATATTTGAAATATGCATCTTGTAGGGAAATTGATGTTTTAGCATCTGATTGCTTTCAACTGTATGATGTTAGTTTCATACATTACAATTGAAGATTGCAAAATTACCGGTAAATGAAGGAAACACATTTATGCAGGGACCAAAAAAAAAATTAAAACGTATAAAATTTGTTTCTTTTATTACTGTCTCATTTTTCTTTATTCTCTTGATATTTTTTTTTCAATCACAAATAATTGAAACTACGAATTTAGAAATTGCAGATATGGGAGAGGGGGAGAGAATACTATAGTTATTTTTACTAATTTTCCATAAATTAAAGATCTCCCCAATATTTTTTAAACATCTCCAACAATTCCCCTACCCCATCCCATCCTTTCCATTTAGAGACTAGGATAGCATCTTGTGAGTTTTCTGGAAATATTACAGTATATATTTCTTGGGAGTAACAAGAAGAGATCAATAACGCAATGTATGGGTAAGGGAACAAACAGGTGTTACTGACCTCATTGAAAAAATTAAAAGACTGAAGTGGAGTTGGGCTGGACATATTGCTAGAAGAGATGATAATAGATGGACAATTGAAATTTTAAACTGGATTCCAAGAGATTGTAAAAGACCCAGAAAGAGACCACATGTGAGATGGATGGATGAAATAAGAAAGTGTGCAGGGGTGGTGTGGAGAAGAGAAGCTAAAGATGGGAAAAGATGGATTGAACTTGGAGAGACCTTCATCCTGTAGTGGATTGATAATAGTTGATGATGATGATTATATTTCTTTGATTTCATATTTGTTGCAAAAATAGTGTCTTGTACAGTTTGGTACAGTGGCATATTATGGAATTCACAGTGTCCTCAGCTCTGTCCCCTTTGGCATTTGAATTTCTTATGAACTCAAGCAATAAAGTCATTCCATTACTATTAGTACTATTACTACTAGTTGTTCTTTTGCACTTCAAATAAAACTGAAATGAATTGAATTATTACTGTTGCTGTTGTAATTATTATTACTATTATACAATAAAGGTAAATGCAGCTGTTTAAAATACACACACCTTTATGTATAATATTGCCACAATAACATTTGATTTAAAGCGTACTCATGGACTGAATTGATAGATAATTGCATGTTTAACACATATATATGCATCTACAATATAATTTAATTTTTAAAATATAAATGTTAAAAAAATCAAAAAATAATTAACAAAAATTTAAAACAATGCAGTTAGGAAGTATCAGACAGTAATAAACTGAGTAAAAGAGAGATTGTTTGGGTGCCTACTGAGAAGGTAACATGAGAAAATAGCTAGGATATGTTTGATGTTAAGAAATATATGGATGTTCACATAAAATTTATTAATTCATATTTATAATTTTTTTTCCCCCAGATCATTAATTAGTGACATGGTAAATCCATGGATACAAGGGGATTATGGTGTCTAAATAAATGGTTGCATTTTTCCATTACAATATTCCTATAACTGTCCATCTCCACAACATGATTTGTCTTAGTTTATGACTTTGCATGAAAACTCTGAATAACTATATAAACTTGGAAAATATATAATAAAAAATGTGAATTATTTTGTTTTAAGGTAAATAAAATTATATTATTAAAAAAAAAAAAGCCAGGTATAACAAACATTGAATTAAAACCATTCAGCAAATATTATCTCTTTAAAATCAAATGATTAATTTCTGTATTGAAAATTTAGAAGTTAAAACATTTATATCATATCATAAAATATGTATATGAAAAAAAAAAAAGTTGAGACTTAATGAATGATTCACAATTCCTTTCTGGGTTTGCAAAGCCCAAATATTATCTTGACAAAGTTTGAGTCTTTTAAGGCAGCGCTAGAGTATCGGACTCTGGAGCAGCCCTTGGATCATATTTCCTGTTCTATCACTTCCAGTGCTCAACTTCTTATGAATTCCCAAGCAATAAACAATGCATTTATTTATTTTTAATTATAGCATAGTTCTGTCTGATTACAATTAATAGTTCAACTCCTCAAAAACTAGAATGCACTTGCAATGCAAAATAAACACAAAAAACTTTAATCTTCTAAAAATTCTTTCTTTATCAAGAGTTCAACAAAATCAGATTTGCAGATTTATTAATAAATTACAAATGCATTCACAATTACTGCATTAGTTTTGTTTATGTAAGTAAGTTATGACATATTTAAATACCAATAGCATGTATGTACTTAGAAAATTCTCTATCCATACATTAAAATGGACAACAATGAGATAATTGACAAAAAAAATTAATATATATATAAATAAGGTCAGGCATTGGTAGCCGAGATGTCAGCGCAGCTGCCTTGCAAGCAAGCAGTTGCTTGCAGACGGTTGTTGCGGGTTCGCTTCTCGGCCGATGCTTTGACATATAGAAAAATAAAAAACTTTAAAAAAAAACAATATTTTTGAAAACAAAAAAAAGTAAATATAATTTATTTAGAAAACAAACCTGAAAATAATATTTTTAGCAAAACAAAGGAATATTTGAAATACAAATATTTTCAAAAAGTGTCATCATGCAATTACACCAGAAGGAATTAAATAAGCAATAATTTCCATTCATCTTTCTTACTGAAAACATATGTTTTTCAATCATTGTTTATTCACTAAAGATATTATTTTTCAGGTTTGTTTTTTAAGTAAATTATTTTTATGTTGTTTTTTGTTAAATGTAAAATATGAAATTTATTGATTAGTTTGTTCATGTCTTCTTTGGTGTGCAATGCAACTATACTTAAATTTACATAAACATCAATGTGATAAAATATTAAATAATCATTTTTTATCAATGTCCACATTGACAAATTATTTGAATTCATCTTTCACACTTAAAAATTTGCAATCTACCTAGAGATTATTCACTATCTATCTCTCTTATAAATCCAGACAGATCCATTCTTTTAACATTTTTCTTTAACTCCTTATCTTTCTTAAAAGAACTAAAAACTTTTTTAGATCTAATATTATATTCTATGAAATACTACTGAAACAACACATTTTATATATACTGAATGAAGCATTCAGCCATCATCTAATTAAGGCACTCCATTATAACTCCTCTTTGATCAATTTCTTCTCCTTTTATTACTTTCTGCCTTCTTAATTCAAGTTCACTACGCATTACAACAATTTAATTTAAAAAATAATAATAATGAATAAAGTCAGAATGCCTACCTAAGTCAGAAGTATTTGTCAAGCGTTGGTGGCCGAGTGGTTAGCACAGCCGCCTTACAAGCAGTTGTCTTGATTCGCTTCCTGGCCGATGCTTTGCCACATGAAAAAAAAAGTCAGGAGTATTTAAAAATAAATTTTCTATTTATCTTCTCCCCACCCCCTCCCATTTCCATTTTTTAAATCAGGGTTTTGTTTTTTATTTGGCTGACTGTGTATTTTTTCCAAGTATAATTAAGAATAATTATCCCTTTAATAATGAAAAAGGAGTATTTTATTTTAACAATCTGATTTTGTGTTTTTGTTTTCCAAATCTGCTCACAGTTTTGAATGTAAGATTAGTATCTAAATAAACTAACTTCTTTATCAAACCTTAATATACCATAAAACCTGCTAGATTTCTTTATCTAGTATTACTAAAAAATGTATTTTAAAAAACCCTTACAGAATACCATTAAGTATGTTTTCTATAATCACTTTTTACAATGCATTTATTTCTTGACAACATTTTCTAATACTTCTAACTGATGAGCAGTCTTCACTGTTGGAAAATATATTAAATGGTCAGATTGACCTTAGGTCAACATGAGTGTGACAAGAATCTCAGCCTCATGGTGGCCTTTGAGCATTCCATCATGAGATTTTCAATTGCATGGACGGTTGAAGAGTTGGAGTGTGGAGTGGATTGAAGCCTGTCCATTTAAGTATGAAGATTGGCTATCTTAATATATATCTGAGCACTTAAGGCATATATGTGTAGAGATGGTAATCTGGACCAACTGATGATTGCTGGTTTAGCATGAAATACATATATTGGTGATTATTTATCTTTTCGACATATATGTGTTCAAGTGTATCAGTGTTATGAGATAGTGTGGAGAGTGGTGGGTGGTGTGAAAGTCTGTGCTCATATACCCTATATATTAAAAGGTATTTTATAGATATATACAAACAGTGCATAAAGAACTTTTCTCATTATTTTTATTCTTTTATTACATTTCTCAAGTAACTTTGTTTCTAATTATAAACTATCAAATGTATAAAAGTAAACATTAACTTTTTAAAATTTACAGTGTCGATTTAGTTTGCACTCATGGCCATTTTGAAATCTAAAGACCATCTAAAACCACTGCTGACATATCCAACCGATAAATGACATAAATATTAAATAACAGTACTTCAAATTCATATTTTAAAAATTATAAGCATGTAGTATAATTCCTATTTTAAAAGTTATAATCTTTTAGCATTTAAAAATTATAAGCTTGGTTTGATCAGACTTCTGCATCTTTTGAAGTATCTGTCAGACCATTTTTCCCTTCCCTATATACTATGGTGCTTTGTGCAATCATATTTCAAATATTTTATGAAGGTAAATGTATAAAAAAAATCCCTAATAAAATAAAGCATATTATTTTTACTAGCTTATAATTTCTAAAATATGAATTGAAAGTACTTTTATTCAATATTTATGTCATTAATCGGTTTGATGTGTCAGTGGTAGTTTTTAGTTTTAAAAATGGACGTGAGCGCAAACTCAATCGGCACCAAATTTATTTAATATTTTTGACATTAAAATCAAAATTGTGGAAAATAATGTCAAAATGTTATTTTTGCACATTATTAAAGTAATTAAATATCATTAAGGTACTTGTGTATATTCCAATAACTGAAGGGTGAAAGCAGTTTTTTTCTTTCAAATATACAGTTTCAGGGGCGCACCTCTACATGTATTTTTTTATAATTTTTTTTTTTTTTACAATTTTATATTAAGGAATATGTGTTAGTTGTTAAGTTGAAAAAAATTTTAAAATCTGATGTAAATTCCATTCAAATGATTTATTTAAAGTTTTTTCTTTTATATATTATAATGTCTAAACATGACACGCTCGAATTATTTTCATAGTTTGTTATAAGGTGTCCTTCTTTTTGTCACTATCATGTTGGCAAAATGATCAAAATTTGGAATCTTTCTCAAATGAAACAGCAGGACTCCTCCTATATATCTGAATTTATGTGGCATCAATTACACAAAGATGATGATCCATTTGTGGCTATTTTAAATGCCCTTAGGGATTTCTGGATGCTGACATGAACCATTCTCAAATACACTTTCTCATAAATAAGAAATAACCATTTTCATTTATGTGCTTTTTTATTTATGTTAATATTTCTTTATTTTTTATTTCTTAATTTAAAAAAATTCTTAACAAATAAAGTGAAAATATTCTAAAAAATTTTGCCCCAAAATTGCCTTTCTTTAAAATAACACTAATAAAAAACAACAATAGCTTCGTTTCAGCAATCTGTTGTAGACATTAATTGTATGCTAGTCAAAGTGTATAATTGAACCAAAAAACCACTTCCACCCTTCAGCTACTTGGAAATACACAAATACCATTATTTTTTTTCTCATATGTCATAGCATCGACCAGGACGCGACCCCTCAACTGTCTGCAATCAACTACTTGCTTGCAAGGTGGCTGCAATGACCTCTCGGCTAACAACGCTTGACTAACAAATACCATTATTAATCTGACATCTGGACAAAATTGTGAGAGCTCTTTCAATTCACCCAATGGCCAGACTTAACAATTTCATACATACTTTAGATTAACTCTAATAATATTTCTATTTAATTTTAAATATACACAAATTAAAAAATAATAGTAATGAACAGAGTATAATAAATAAATTATTAATTCAAGTAATATTTTGATTTACTTAATTTTGAATATACACACACAAAAAAAAACCCAATAGTAACAAACAGGATATAGTAAATAAATACATGTATAAACATATTTAAAAATAAAATTTAAAAAACAAACTCATTAAAATAAATACCTGAAATTAATGTTAAATGATGTGAACATTATGTTTATATTCTTTCAATTAGTTTTTTTCATAACTGCAGTTAAAAAAAAAACAACTTATCTTTAAATCAGCAGACATGAAGTTTGCAACAATTTTTAAAAACAGATTTTAATACAAAAAATGGAGTATCATCAGTTAAATATTTATTCTTTATTACATAAACATGAGGCATATAATATATATAAAATTAATAGTTAATAAGTATTTAATAATATATGTCTGCCTTAAGAAATAGAACAATTTATAATAGAGAGGGGGGATAAGTGTGTTGTTAAAAGAATTCTTGATGTAAAAAATCACCAATATGCAGAATCTTGGAAATTAAGGATGTGTCAAATTAACAATATTGCACGTATATATTAGTTTATTTCAAATAGTCAAACTAATATACTTATTTTATAAGCAATTTTTTATTATTATTTTCTAATATAGGTTGCCCATCATTAAATCAATATTCTTCATTACAGAACTTTACCAGATTAATAAATATTTTACTTTTTTATATAATTGCCATGTCTTTAGATCCATTTAAATATTGCAAATGTTAATAACAATTTTAATGTCTCTTAGATATATATTTATAATAAAACAAATAAATAAATCCATCTTTCTTTAATCACTTTAGCAATTCTCTATTTTATTTTTTACTTGATCAAACTAACAGTTTTGACTGATCAGCAGCCTTCTTCAGAGCTTCTTCTTATCTGTCAATTAGTAAGGTGGAAAGTAAAAAGTTCTGAAGATGATTGCCGGTCAGTCGAAACTGTTAGATTGCTGTAGTCAAAAAGTAAAATGGAGTATTAATAGTTAAAGTAGTTAAAGAAAAGTTGATTTATTTATTTGTTTTATAAAAAATTAATCAATGCATAAAGAAAATATAAGATGAAAGAAAAAATATGTATAATATATTGCACATGTTTATTTATTTTTTAATATGTTATTACATTGTCTTTATACTAAAATAATAATAATTAAATGATTATAGTAATTGTTTTTCTTTTTTTCACTAACTTTATTGTCCTAATGCTCATGGCCATTTTTTGGGTAATATTTTCAATTAATAATTTCTATAAAAAAAAAAAAAACATTTTTCATGGTTCAAAGTAACAAAATAAGAAAAGTATAAAAGAATCTTCTCACTCATTATCAATAAACTATAATAATTTTATTTACTGAATTGTGTGGTTTGAGGCAGTGGTTGAGTATCAAACTCTGGAGTATAAGACCATTGGATGGATTCCAGTTCTGGCATTGTCAATACAAACTCCGGCAAAAACACATGTGATTATTTATTTATGGGATTCAAGACTAAAATTAAAAAAAAAAAATCACATGAATAAATATTATATTAATTCATGATAAAATAATAAAGTCTGGTGATGGGAAAAATTTAAGGTGTCTTCTCATGTTGAAGTTCCAAATAATCTATTCCTGGAATGCTGATGTTCGGTCTACACTGATGCTTATAGCATTATCTCTTTAACACATAGGAATATCTCATTTTCCAAAACATATCACAAGTTAACTATTAATTTTCATAATTTTTACAATATAAATATTTTAGAATAGTATTTATAATTATTATCATTATTACACATAAAATAACAATAGTTTTCTTCCTTCTTCATAAAAAGAATTGTTCTTTTTTAATTTCCATTACTAACACAGACTAATAATATTTGTTAAATAATAATAACAGAAACAATAGTTTAAAAAAAGGTAAAAATTAAATTTTAATAAAACTGTTGCAGTATAACAGTTCTGATAGGTTTGTGGTATAGTGTTTAATGCACTGAGGTGCTATACTCATGACATAAGAGTACAAACCCAGATGGGATTTTAACACTGCTTCAGACAGCTGAGTTTTTACGGGTAGCTAGCCTACAGCCAACATGATTGCCCAATATAATTATTAATAACTACATGGATTCCAGCTTTCCCTAGTAGGAGGATACAACATAAAAAAAAATCCTCAGCAAGCAGTAAGAGGGTCTTGAAAAGGTATTTATTTGCTTTGTGATAAAAAAAATCTATACAGTTATGTATTTCTATTTTAATGACAACAAATTAATTAATAACAAAAGAAAAAATAATAATGTTGAAGTTAATTGTGGGTGCAACACCTATTGGTTATTGATATATTATATTCTGTCATTAATTGTGATGTTTGTTTTAAAAAGAATGGATTCATATTAATGCATGCATAAAGGAAAATAAGGTGTAAGAAAGAATATTTACAATATATTCTGCATACTTTATATATATTATTACAGTGTCTTCCATTCTTACATGTAAGATTAGGTAGATGCCCATTTTTAATTATGGATTGCCTACCTGAAAAAAAATCGGAATTCATTTCAGTACAAAATCTTAAAAACAAATTAAATAATGCCAAGCTAAAAATACTGAACAAACTTACATATTAAAATATATAATCCAATGATTACTTGTTTGGAAGATCATGTGACATTTGTATAAATGTTTAAATGAATGTTTGTTTAACTTTGGGTACCTATAGCTCTCAAGTCCATTACCCTTCCCCTGAATTAAACAACATAAAGCATCTATACCATTTGTATATTTAAGAGACATAAATAATCATAAAAATCATCAATATTTATCATACTCTGCTGCTAAGGAGATCCAGTGATATTTTAACAATAAAAACAGTTCAATCCCATTAACTTTTTCTTTCATGTGCTTACTAGCTGTGAAGTTTGGGGTAGTTGGTAGAATGCTTGCTTTGGGATCAAGAAGTCCCAAGAGCAGTTCTAATCTTTTCAGGTCTGGAACATTCCCAAAAATAAAGCCATATGTTTTTTTTATGTGCTTAGGCCCAAACTAATTCAGGTACCTTTAGTTCTTGGTTCTGCTCCTCTTAACACTAGATTAAAGTAGTTTGTGATTGAATTATAATGGATAATGTGTTAAATAATAGCAAAACAAAAGATTGCCAAAATGTGATCAACCTGATAAAATGCTTTTTTTTTATAAACTGATGTTTTTTAAACAAGATGTTAAAAATGAGTACAAAAGTGTATGGTAGAGAAAGAAAGAGAGAATGCAAAAAATACCAAAAAAATATATATGCTAGTAAATAAAAAGGAGTTTGCTATTAACTAAAAGAAGACCATTTGATTTCTCTTGGAGGCCTTAAAGGAACTGAGCAGGGCAAATTTTCTAATGTCCACTCCATACATTCTTGTCATTGCAGCTGTTATTACTATGTGATTATTCACATAGTGTACAAACATGGATGAGCTGCTTACCAACATGCATTAGCCAGCATGGTGAGTTTATTGGCTTTTTACCTGCGAGTTTAAGATCAAAAAACACCATGGTCTTTCTTCTCAGTTGCCTGATAAGGCAGAATGAATATATGTGTAAATGATAAAATATTTTTCCAATAGATATATCCAATCATGACAGACAAAAATAAAGCATGGCCCTTAATCCCAGGAGGCTGTAAAGTCACCAACCAAGGCAGCGGTTGGTGGCTGAAGGCAGAGGGTGCTAAGAATCCCCTGATTGTAGATCCAGGCTGCCATTTGATGATCCGACTTTTTATTTAGGTACTTACAATTGCAGATCACTTTCAAGTGAACAAAGATTGCAAGAATTAGAAGAACTGTCTTATATTAAATGGGACATTATTGGACTTTGTAAAGTTAGAAGAAAAGGTGAAGAGACAATTGATTTAAAAAGTGGACATGTACTCTACTATAAAGGCACAAATATTGGAAATACAAGTAGAGTAAGATTCATTATAAATAAAAAGTGGAAGAACAGCATTGTGGAGATTGGTGGTATATTGGATAGAGTGGTAAGATCTTAGTTATACAACTTAATAGCAGATACCAAATGCAGATAATTCAGGTTTATGCCCCAATAAGTTCTCATAGTGATGAATGAAGTAGTAGAAGATTTTTACGTGGATGTACAAAAGGCTTTCGATCAGAGTAAACAACATTTTAAAATTGTTATGGGAGACTTTAATGCTAGACTTGAAAAACAAATAAAAGATAAAAGTGCTGTAGGTAATTTTGGTTATGATAATAGAAATGAGAGAGGACATATTTATTCAAAAATGTTTTTTTTTTTTAAATATTAGTTAATATTTCAGTCATAACAGTAAACAGAAAATTATAGTGGTAAGATTGTAAGCATCTTTTTTAACATGGTAATATGTAATATTTTAAAAATTATAATGACATTTTAAATTTTAAAAAAGATTTTAATAGATTTCATTTACTTTTCATAAAGAATTTTCAATCAACAAGATTTCATGTTAATTCCCAACCAACCAGAGTTGTTTTTCCTTTGTATTGTCCAATCAGAAAAAAAAAATTCATTGTTTTCATTATGTATTATCTTTATTATTATTATTTTTTCGATATTTGCAAAGTTCAAATGTATTTTTTAAGATGTTTTTAATTCACAATCTTATATTTCAGGCAAATCAAATCCAATTTATTAAATTTTAATGCAGAATAAACATTTAATATCTTACTACAGTTAAAAGCTGAATGATTACAGAAATTGCCACCAGGGAAAACGATTTAAATATTTTCATCAGTTGAAAGGTTAAGCTCTTAAAACAATTTTCAGTTTGATTTATAATCAAGTCTAACAATGGAATATTTAAGCAGCAAGTAAAACTCATCTGATGGTATAATTAGACAAATTACTGATAATTTATTGACTTTTTTTATTGGTACTATTAACACTTGAATTTTTTATCTTATTTTGTTGGTGCTACTGATAACCAATGATTTTTTTATAATTGTAATACTATATTAATTATTTTGCTTATCATCTTAGCTATAATTTCAAATCCTCATAAACAAAGTATTTTATTCTTTTAAATCATTCCACTCTTTCTTCCATTTTTTGTTAGTGTCCCCACACTTTCAACATGGTTCAATGGTGATAAAGCAGCTTTTATATAACATTATAGGGCAAAAATCTTTGCAACAGCATCTCATTGAGGAATAGTGGAAGAGAAAGCAAATATGCCCCAAGCTTTTGATTAGGAGTAAATGTTTTTTTCCATTCTCATTTTACTCTTCTAGGTAAGAATAGTTAGATACCTATTTGCTGATCAATATTGAATAGTTAGCAGTATTGGCTATGTTTTGACTACAAACCTGTTGAAAAATTTTTTCTCGACCATGATTTGAATTAGATTGTTAACATGATAAGCGTATATGTTATTATAAGGTCTTTCACCCTCCCAATAAATTTTTCATAATTTTTTTTACCTCTAAATGTATGTCTAATATTCATATGTTGCCAAAACATTTTTTATCTATTATGCTGGTTGTTCATTTAATCAATTAAATAGTAAATTCACTTGCAGTGATTTCTACAAATTTCCCAATTTATATACATCTCAAAATCATATTAGCCTCCTAAGAAAATAGTCTTAAAATCCTATAAAATGGTTGAAGCCATCAATATATGACACTGATAAAATTCATGACCACATTATATACATATGTATATATTTGATTAGTGGTAACTTGTACAGGTTTGCTATTGTTTTCATTCAGCCTGCAAAACCATATCCGATTAGTTGTGGCACATCAATACACTTTGGTTATGGATTTATCGTATATATAACGGTGATCCCATTTACTAATTTGTTTATGTATATATGTTTTAATGCTCATTCTACTGTATTGTAAAAAATTAAAAATGAATTAAGGTATTACACAATCTCAAAAGTAACCTTTCTGAAATCTCAAAGGTGTTGACCAATCCTATAAGACCAACTTGCTAACCAATCATATTAACTATAACTATTTGCATTTGTGACATGTAAAAGTAGTTCATATCACAACAGACCTCAAAGCAAATCATTTTATAGTAAATGATATTCTAGAAACTTTCATAATTCTATTTAATGAAAAACTTGTATTACTTTTTGACTGCCTTTAAATATTTTTCTGTGCGTTTCAAAAAAAAAAAAATCAGACACAAGATAAATATACAATTTAATGATACAGTATGAAAAATGTTTATTCGTATTATTAACTGGATTCTCCCTGGTAACAATGAAAATGATATCCAAATAAAAGGTCAATGATTTTGCCTAAAGTATCTTCCTACAAAGGTGAACCACTATTCGTTATCCTCTCAGTTAATCAGTGAATAGACCAGAGAAAACCTAATTACAAGGCAATCCGGTTTGAATTAACCGTTAAATGTTTAGTAAAAACCATAACATACTTTTTTTTTTTAAATTACAGTTAACAGAAATTTCACTAACTATACAAAGGTTTTAATTTTGATTAAAATGTTTATATACATAAGTACAATGTAAAGGATTATATTTAATAATTAAATTATAAAGTTAATCAATAGTCATTTATTCGCATATATTACTGAAAATTTCAATATATATATGGGTGTGTTTGTGTTATAGGTAAAAGATACAAGTCTTTGTATTAAATTGCCGTTACAGGGAAGATCCTTTCCAACAGTTCATTGTATAGAGAGTGAAGGAGAAGGCAGCATTCACATGTCTTGCCAATTGTAGGATGATGAGGATTTGAGCATTTTAAAATCTACTTTTTAGCTAAGAATAGCTAGATATCTATTTACCAACCATTGTTAAATGGTTAGCTGGATTAATTATATGTCATCTAGTTAAGAGAAAATTCATATCTCTTAAAAATTTCATTCGATTTGCATTCGAACTCCAGGGTGTACATATGGGAGGTGGTTGTGCTAATTCTACACTATGATGCCCTTTATATATGGATTATAATTAAATACAAACAAATTAATTAAGAGTCACATTTCTTATAAAGACTATTGATATCAAATAGATGGCTTTTATTAGGTGTATCTATCTACACATTATTATCATCACCATTAGCTGGCAAGTGTAAAATGAGAATGATCATTCTAATTCCAGAAAAAGAAAAGTGATAAAAAAAAAAGATTAATGTATTTGGTAAAGGTCATACAGACTAATCTATGAACTACAAATATGTCTATATGTATTACATACTAATTCTTTAGTTTGTTTATTTGACGTATGAGCAATTCTCTCTTTTAACTTTTTCTGCATTGAACTTTACTCTTTTGAAAGACCTAAAAATATTGTCTAATTGTAGCTCCATATTGTATTTTATTCATAGTTATATCTTCCTAATAAAACCAATCAATATTGTATCTCTTCAGCATGTTTCCAAAATAATCTTTATAGTGTAAATTGAATCCGCATCTCTCATGAAACTCATACTCAAATTCATGACAAAAATAATGCCCAATCTGATAGATATAATTCTGAAATGCTTTATTTAATATCATCTCATCCAGGAAACTGAAAACATATCGATTGGTCTTATAAATGTGCCATCATATTTAAACAATCTTATGAAACATTCCTACATAAAATTTTGCCAATATTTTAATGTAACATTAAACAGATCCAGCATTTCATTTCGATGCAATAAAATCTGAAAAATGATGCCCTATCTAAACTTTATATATGCATAAAAAGATTATAATATACATAATAATTATCTGCATCAGTCTTTTTCAAGCCAACCAATGCAGAATAAAATGAGAGGTACATTTTCTTTTCTTTGACAAAGATAACAAACTTTCACTTAAATCAGTCTAAATTTAAACTATCATGGGAGAGTAAATAAATACTTATTTTAACCATCTTTTAAAAACACCACGATTGCATATAATCCACAATGTAAATATCCACACTAACAGTATACATAACATTACTCAAAACAACAGTAAGGATGATTGGTGTGGATAATATTAAGTACATTATAATTTTTTTATATAGTTCTCAAGTTAACATTAGCATGTATATTATATATAATTATTAAATATAATATGGCTTCAATAATTATGAGCTGATAAATCTAGATTTTCAAATAGCATGGTTTTTACTTAAAGGATAATTAATTTTAGAATGTAAATCTTTTGGTTAAAGAAAAGATAGATATGGAAATGTAACAGATTTAAATGGCTGCTCTATTGCTCTACTTAAAGGGTTATTTGCAACATGGCTGTACACAGAGCTTTTGTATGCAAATGAAAACTTCAATTTAAAAAAGCTATGTCAGTCACATTGTAACAGTAAAATGGCAAAAACCTAAAACCATTTGCTATGTTCTTCAACTTAATAGATGCACTGTTATTGAGAGTATGTTTGTAAAGGAATATATTTGTTGAATTGCAATATGTGAAATAAATGCTTAGTAACAGTCTATATTTTATGGTGAGTGTATGATTTGCTCTTGTGGTAAATCCCATTTCAATCATAAAGATTATTTCATAGGCAATCACAGATGTCGAATACTGTTTGCTTTCATTGGAAGTATTAGGATGTAGATAGGAAACAATGAAAAACTACAATTAGTCAAGATATTGAAGTTCAATTCATATATTAAAGTTCACTATAGAAGAAATTATGATAATAGTATATAATTGAATGACTTTATTTCGTATGAATCCTTTAGAAGTTTGGATGCCCAAAATGATAGCAAGGCACAATCTGAAGATTTTAAGCTCCACTGCACAAAACCATACAAGACAAGGCAGTACTTCAAAGTATCAAATTAACAAATCTTTAAAAAAAAGCACCATGGGAAATTGATGGAAATATGTATAGATTTCTGATACAGAGCACTGTGCAAGCAAATGGATTAAGGTCAAAATCTTAATATTCAAAATATTCAGTTAAGTTTCTCAATAATCAAAATAGAAGTAATAAAACAGTCACTAAGTAGACATAATGCAAATCAGTATCTAAATTAATCATATGGGAGGTTAATAATTCCATTCATTTTATCATACTGAGATTTTTTTAACTTCACTTAAACTGAAAATCAATCAACCCTGGAAATCTTTCACCCTAAATTTATCACTCTACCAACATAGTAGACTTCTCAGTGCATATCTCTTATTAAAAATAAAAAGAAGCTAATCATTTTGATTATTCTGGTATTTACGATCTATTAATTTACACAATATGGTTTGGGAATAAAGAAGAGATGTTATCACTGCCTAATTACAGACAGTTTGCAAACATGCAAATAATGCTTATTAATAAAAATGAATAATCAAATGATTTATTGCCCAAGAGTTTATAAAAAGTTTGAGCATCTGAAATGCCCGAACTAGAATCAATTCAATGATCTTATGCTCGAGAGTTTGTCATTCCACCAATAAATTAAACCAATGCTTATAACACCTCCTAGATACAAATATAAACCATTATCTAATAAGACAAGCATAAACAATACTAAATCAGGTAAATAATAAACCACTAATCACTATGCATATACATTATGTTTTTCTTTAAGTATATAAATATCAAAATAAAAATCACATGATTTCCTGGAATGAAAATAGAGGTCATTATTATTTTTTATAAAAAAAAAAAACACACATAAAGTGCATCACTGTATTATATACATTTAAAAAAAATCATAGATAATAAATATCAATATAAGCACAAATGTTCTGAAGAAGATTGCTGGGGCAATCAAAACTGTAAACTGCAGGAAAGGGTGGATAATAAAGCATTGTAAAAGTAGTAAAGTGTTTGGTCAATTGAATATTATATGATATACATTTGGCAATGCAATAGGAAATAATAGTTATTGTACTTCTTGAACTTTAAATTTAGTTATTTTGTTTTATTTTTAACATGTTAATTATACAATGATATTCATTAATATAAAGTTTGCTTTTAATAAAGTTTTTAAAATATATACATGTTACCGGCTGTAAAAACTGCCATTGCATAGATGTCTAGAAATTTTATTCAATACCAAAAGTGGAACAACCAAGTATAAAACACTTAGATTTTCACACACTTCCTAGGCATTCTATAAAATGCCAAAAGGAAAATCATCAAAATATAAAATACTTCCAGCAAGAACATTTGATGTCATAAAAATGAATCGGTGGTGAATTTTATGCGTACATATTACAGTTATTTAATAAAGAGTAGAAAGATAATTATGAAGAAAATCCTTACATTCTTGAAAATTTTTAAATCCTTCATTCTTGGCATTTTATTTCTGAAATAATGATGTAAAAATGTCATTATTTTTTCCTGGCTTGTTCAATCTTTAGAAAAAATTCCGCATTTTACTAAACATCATCACATGCTAACTTGCTATTATTAAATTTTATCATTGTAGAGCTTATCAATAAGAAATAATAATTTTACCATAAATTAAGAAAGTGAAACTCCATTGTAATATCAGAAATTCAACATATAAGTAAATATTTATTATTTACTAAAAACCAATAAGAAATATTATTTTTGACAGTTTCTTTCATTCTAATATTTTACAAAATAGGTTAATAATATTTACTGAGGCTGTAACCTCGAACATATGCATGTAAAATGCAATAGTAGGGACCTCAACAGGTGTTTAACCACAAGCTTACGCTATGGAAGAAAAGAGCATAAGCTTGTGGTTAAACACCTGTAGAGGTCCCTACTATCACATTTTACACACATATGCTCGAGATTACAGCCTCAGTAAATATTACTTACGTAATCAATGTGCGTTTAATAAATTTAAAATAGGTAAGTATAAAAAAATCCACTATCTTATATTTTGTATTTCTTACATTTTTTCATGGATTATTTTAAGGCTTTTTCATACTTTGCCAAAAAATTATTTGGCATTCTTTATAATGTTTAAGTATTCTGTACAATGTCTATGAAAAGTATGTAAAAAAAAAAAAATAAAAATTCATATATTACCCCAAAACACCATGCATTGTATAGAATGCCTTGCCAGTAACACATACATATATAAAATTAAAAATAATCAATTTAAAATAAAATTGAAACAGATAACTCACTATAAATAAGAAGTTATTTAATGTATCAGCCAGGCTTTCATTCCTTAATGGAACCTTTTCAAGATAATTTCTTTTTACACAATAATTTTTTTTTATTTAATAGAGAGTTGTCTGTTTCAATTTTAAATTATTTTTAATTTTATATATAAAAGACAACATTGTGGTCAAATTTTAATATTGAAATTTTATCATTTGAAGTATAAATTATATAGCATAACTATTTGCTTCAAGAAGAGAAAGCTTTTTTTTTTAAAAAAATAAACAAGAAAAACTAATACAAATTTTGAAAAATAAACTCTAACAACAAGAATAAAAGCTTTTCTTATTTCAAACTTGCAATTTGTCCATAATTCTATTACACATTGAATTTAAACAAAAATAAACAAAACATATTTCACTTACTTTAGTAATTAGGTATTTATTCTGCAATAAACCTAATATATGTCGATTTTGGATACTGCAATAAATGCATGATAATCTTGATAAAAACAAAAGATATTATCTCAAATTTAGACAACTAAAAGGCATAATGAAAATTTATGACAAAAGAATATTTTTTAAAAAAAATCAATTTTTAATGACTTCTGATATCCTACATCTTATGTGTAGCCAATTCTTCAGTATCTGATCTACGAAGACATACTTAGTTAAAAGATATTTCCCTACCCAATGAATATTGAATATTCCTAATGTTGATTATTAAGTCAATTTTAGAATATCCCTTATTTCACTTTGATGAACTAAGAGATAATATCTAATACCTTTAAAGTTTGAAGATTTATTATTTTAGTATAAACTGAGCACTGATTATATATATATGGGAGATGATGAGTGCTGGTTCAGTATGAAATATGTATATTGGAGATCATTTATCTTTTTCACATGTATGTGTTCATGTGTATGTTGTATAAGGTGGAATGGATGGTTGAAGGAAGCTTAAAAGTCTTGGTTCAAATCCCCTCTAATTAAATTATCACTGTAAAATACAAATCTCAGTTAAATTGTTTGCATTCCATACAAACTTATTCATCAGGTGTTATTTCATTCTGACATTAAATGCTAATATGCTGGAAACTTTGGATATCATATTCTATAAAAAAATTGTTTAAACTGTCTGAATCATCTCTTTGTTGAAGTAATGCATAAATAATAGCCAACTCATTAATACTTACTGTTATTGGTGATCTATTATTCTCTCATCAGGTCTATCCTAGCAAGCTTTACACAGCATAGCACAAAAGGTAAATTTCTTCCAAATCTCCAAAAATGATTTAAAGTAACTAATGTAGATAATTCAAAATGCAGCAGATATGATCAAAACAGAAGAATATACTATACTTTACTGTTTTAATTTTTTTAAAACATTTTTTTAATTTTAAATAACATATCTCTCATCTCAAAATCCATTATACTGTAAGTATCCACCAGGTAAAAATGAAACCATTCTCTCTCATTACAAATAAGTAAATAATTGAAAGGCTTTATTGATTGGATTTCATAAAAAATTTGAGCACAGGAAGTATTAGAACTGGAATTGATACAAAGACCTTGATCTCCAAAATCTGATTATCTATCACTGCACTACACTAAGCAGGAGATTTTCCCACTATATATATCTTTTATGAACAATCTCTGCTCATAAAGTAAGTAGAGGCATTAAACATCAAAATGCTTTAATTTTAATTTTAGTTTTAAATTTTGTAAGTATCCACAATAACTGGTCTTTAGTCTAGAATAACTGCAGCATAGAGTAGAATATTTAGTATCAGCATACTTGTTTGCATCATCAACATCTGACCTCATTAATTCTAGTTGATAATGCAATACTGTTACTGTAGCTAAATCTTTGTGGTGGTGATCCAGAACAAATGAATTAAATTTTTAACCAGCACAAAAAATTAGAAATTTTACAATTTCTAAATAGCCAAATTCTATAGTTATAATAATTTGACTTTTCATGTTGTTATAAAAATTACCCATTTGACAAACAAACCAAACATCTTCTACATACATCTTGGTGATGCAAGAGTTCATTAGAGTTTATAAGATAGAGCTAAAATTGCATAATAGAATAAATTATGTTAAAAGAACTGCAAATAATGGCAAACTACAAAAAATGATGGCTAAGCCTTATCATTTATTTGTGGTACTTTGATGCCTACACAACTCAAATCTGTCTTCATGCAGAAATCTAATACATATATATATAAAGTCAGAATTCATATAGCATTACAATACTAGCCAAAAACAAAATTTCACTAAAATTCTTCCACAAGCATGGTTTCATCTATTAACAAATAGACCTTGTCAAATGATACTCAACTAAACATATAACATATATAGACAAAACAAAATAGCCTTCCCATCATTCACTTCAAAGCCCAACTTCCTTTAACTTCAAAGGATGTCTTCATGATATTACGGCCTCAGATTCAAAAAATGTTATCATCAATGTTTCTTTTATTCTTCTTTTCAATTCACTTTTCTCATAAAAGATAACCTCTGCATTGTCAAATAATATTTTATGACCTTATTCAGTTCATGGATATATAAAAACTTTAATGTTAAAGGAAGTTGTTTTTTAAAGTGAATGATGGGAAGGCTAATTTGTATATATATATATATATGCTGTATATTTAGTTGAATTTCACTTGGCAAGGTCTATTTGTTAATAGATGAAACCATGATTGTGGAAGAATTTTAGTGAAATTTTTTTTTTGGCTAGTATTGTAATATTATATGAATTTTTATTTGATTTATAATTACTAGTATAGCATTAGGCAGTATTTAATATATATATTGTACCTAGTATATAAACCAATGCCCTAATCAAATCAAAAACATACATAAGCAACTACAAAATAAAATGATATATAAACTTAATAATTGATATGTAAATAATGTACAGGGTTTTTGGGGAAAGTGACCATGCATTCATCTGTGTGCCTACAATTTGGATTTACTTAGGCTTATATTTTTCTTTTCAGGCAAATAGTTCATAGTCAATCTAGCTAACTATTCAAAATGGATCAGTAAATAGGTATTTAATGATTATTAATCAATGGATAAATCATGAAGGCAAAAATATTTACACCTTTACCATCTGGAAATTGGCTAGTTTAATAAATAATTACCTTTTATTGCTATTTCTTTATGAAGAGGGGGGTATTTTAGAGAAAATTTTTGAAGAAGCCTATTTAACTGCTGTCTTACATGACCTAGTATTAACAATACAAAATAAATGATTCCTAATCTTTTTTTACATAAAATTAAAAAAACATTTTGAAATTCCTGTGTATTCATAATCAAAGAATTATAAACATAAAAGTAAGCATTAAAACACATATATATAAATGAAAAAAAAAACACTGATTTTTAAAAAAAAACATGATTGATAATAGCTTCTTCCCGGAAACATTATAAACACCTTACACCCAAACTGAAAAAAAGCAGCAATAGCATCCAGAAAAGAAAAACCGTCAATTACAATTTGATCATATTAAAAAAAAAAAACACATCAATTGAATGTTGCCTGTGAGTCAAATACTTCTAAGACAATGTAAAATGTTTTCCAAACAAAGTCATGAAGTGGACCTAAAAATGTTGAGATGTATCTCATAAGATTTTTTTCCCCACATCTGCAATAAACCAAACACAACAAGGTTTAGAAACAATATCCATCCCCTCCACTAGACTGCAAAAAAATAATTTAGAGAAAACAAGGATAATTAAATACTGAACTGGAATTCAAATATGTTAGTAGCATTAGATTATTTATTCCTCACCAATAAATAATGTTAAAATATATCTCAGACTTAAACATAATGTCTTTCGACATAATGATAATATTTTGGAAACATAATTTAGCATGCAAAACATATATTTCCAGCTTTTAAATAAATGTTCTATTTAATATTGTAGAAAAATCTATTAAAAAAAAAACTGAGGACTTTTACATAATCTTTTAACATAAAACATAACAAAGGATTAAAAATAAGAATCATAGATCACATGACCCAATTCTCTTAAGCTTGTAAGATATAATCAATGAGGATTGCCAATTCCTCAACAAGCTTTATAATAAATGCTTAGCCAGAGCCAGCATTTAAAATATCTCTGTCAGGATCCCCCCCCAAAAACCTCTGACTATGGTTTCATGCTTTGGCACTCCTCAGAGAGGTGCTAGGGTAGGTTCAGACACTAGATCTCAAAATACCAACCCAAAGCCAGCATTTATCTCTGAGGAGTGCCAAAGCACGAAACCATGGTCAGAGGTTGGGGGGGGGTCCTGACAGAGATATTTTAAATGCTGGCTCTGGCTAAGCATTTATCACAAGCTTGTTGAGGAATTGGCAATCCTCATGGATTATAACAAAGGATTGTATATAAAAAATATTAATTTCATATTGTACTATGAACTGTAATGAAAAGAAGCAGCTATTAATAGAACCTAAAGAGGCAGATTATAATAGAAGAAATATTCAAAAGGTAACAATATTTATAAAAAATCATTGTTTTCTTTAAAGTGAAATAAAATATTTTTTCTACGAAAAAAAAACACTGATTTTTTAAAAAAAACATGATTGATAATAGCTTCTTCCCAGAAACATTATAAACACCTTACACCCAAACTGAAAAAAAGCAGCAATAGCATCCAGAAAAGAAAAACCGTCAATTACAATTTGATCATATTAAAAAAAAAACACACACATCAATTGAATGTTGCCTGTGAGTCAAATACTAGTTTTGTTATGTGGTGGGTTAATGTGTTTGTTTGTGAATCTGTGCATATATATAACATCTTTAAAATGCTTGTACAAGTCAATTATAAAAACTTACTTTTTTCATAACTCAAAATATATATATATTTAGAATTTATTATATATTATGAATCACATTTACCATCAGTTATTGGATTCTTATTTTTGTTTAACACCATGAGAATATTGTTCAAAGTTTTTTTCATCTTCCTCTTTTTCATATGAAAATAGATCAGCTTATTATAAAAACAGATAATCCAAACAGGTTAAAGTTGTTCTCTTTGGAAAAAAATCCAAAAAAATTAAGACACCTTTGATCAAACATTTTGAATCTAAAGCTATTAATTTATTAAAAGCTTCTTTCAATGTTAAAGAGATTAGAATATTGATTAGAAGAGAAATCATTGGCAATAATTTTTATATTTACCTGTTGATTAGTTTTAATTTTGATAAGGTATAATTTGCTTTTATCTTATATACAGAATAAAAATAATCTAAAATATAAGATAAACCATGAATTTAGTATTTATTTGTGCATGATGTCCTCTACTAACACTGAAAACTGTACCACTAGTTACATCATATTTTTGTTTTATATTTAGGATATTACCATGTATCCTACATTAACAAATTCTTTTATTCTTCCTATTCTTTTGTAGCAATATGTGCTAAAGGCATTAGATGTTTTCTTGATCATGTGATATATTCCTTGAACTTATCCTAGTCTAAGAATATATACTCAACATTATCAATAACAGCAATAATTATTAGATGGTTAACTATCTGTCTTTTGATCTACTATCTAAAAAAATTCCAAAGCTCCATTCAGATATGAACCAAAATCATAGTCATATCAAATAAATTCATTAATCACTATCATTAGGGTCTTTATATATACGTATCACATATTAAAATGTATGTGTGTATATCATAATCCCCAATCTCACACAAATATTTAAAGCACAATAGCATACAAATGTTATAATAATTAACTTTTAAGATAATTTATAATATGGATTGCATGATCCTTGGCATAGCAAAAAGATATCATCACTGGGTGAAATTAAAAATTGAAGTTGGCTACAATCATGACCTAAGATTCAAATCCAGAATGTTTCTTCCAGAAGATTGTATATAAAGCATTTGACATTTTTCCTAAAACAGATCAAGATTTTTTTTTTTTTTTTGGATAGCCAGCAAGCCATATTCAATATTGGATAGTTAATATGTGCATTGTTAATTTTAGCCAAGTCTAAAAGTAAATTCCCAGATAATATGGGATATCAGATGAGTATATCTGCATTTACCATCATGAATAAACATGAATATAATATAATGCATTTCCTGCATGATTTAATGCATTGGTAGAGTGGCAGATTCTGGAATTCAATGTGAAAGGATTTAATCCTGGCCCCCTTCCGGTTCTCAAATTTCTTGTATATTCACAAGCAATAAAACCATTCAAAATGTTTTTTTTTATTACTGAGAAATAGAGCAAACTAATCCATTAAAGAATATATATATAAAAACTGATTAAGAATACCAGTTTCCTTAATCAGTTTTAGTACATGGATTAAAATTATTTATTATGTATCTACAATAGTGATGTCAATATACAATTAATTATACTCAAGCAGGGATAGGGGACTATTTGTCTATTTTTCTTATTATTAAAAAAAAAAAAACATGTTTCTCGGATCCCCAATATATTTAAGTGAAAATATATAGATATACACAAATGCAGTCCATTATCTAACATTCTTATAATTGATACTTATGATTCAAGAAATGACAAATTTTACAATTTGTTTGAGAATAAAGAAGGTATTAAGTAATTGATATAATATCATTGAAAGGATATTAGGATTAGATTTAAGGATAAATGAAAATTTCTGAAATTGTGTATTGTTCAGTTTTTGCAATTAGCGAATCTATTTATATAATAAGAAAAGCAGAGAAAACTTTGAGCAATATTCCATGGACTTAAACACAAGTGAATATCCAATAAGTGATGACAAAAAATGATCATAAAATAAAGATGATTAAGTGATATATCATGCAAGAAGATATGTCACAATAATCATAAAATCTAATAGCTTTACGGCCAGTCATGAAATCTGGAGGCATTTTGAATATAACACTTGCCTTTGACACTCAATATTAAAAATTAAGGTTGCATTTAATACTTTCAATGTTTTATGTGAATACATGGCATTAGCTTTCCCTTTAAATCAGTAGGTCTCAACCTTTTAGTACTTGGGATCTGACTTGCCATATCAGCTTTAATTGTGCTCCCTTTCCAAAGATTTTTGGAATCCCAATATTTTAAATAATTAATATCAAAATACCTTTTGGGTTACTTATATTTATTTACTTATTTTTAAGGGTGACATTTTATTTTTGTATTAACAAAATATTAATTCTTTTTAAGCGCAATGTCAGCACATAATATTTAGATAAGGGTAAAACTTTAGTACATGCATCTTGAGTGCTTAATTTATTACAAGAGAGATGAATCTTGCTTTTAGATTTGTAGAGGTCTCTCTTGTAATAAATTAAGCACTCAAGGCACATGTACTAAGATTTTAGCCTTATTTAAGTATTAACAAAATGTATCTCTTCTTATTTTAGTTTCAATAATTAGTTGTTTTTCAAAGTTTTTGCCTACTTTTCATGTCTTTGTACTTCCTCTTTTATTGTATCATGCCAACCCAAGGGGTTGCACCCCACAGATTAAGAATCACTGCTTTAATCTATTATATATTAGTAATAGAACATTTCATACATGAAAGAGAGAGAAAGTAAACGTTTTTATTTGAATATGCAGAGAGAGAGAGAGTGGTATTCAAGTTAAAATTATAAGCGTATATCCAAAAAGATTCTGATAAAGTATTTGTCATAATCTTTAAGAATTGGAACATAATTTTGTTTAAGATTACTATGTTTATTAAAATTCAAATCAATTTTGAAACAACTGATTGATATATTTGGTCTTAAACTCATATGTAGAATGACTTAAGAAAGTTTTTCAATTACATTCAATATTACCTAATAAAAAACAATATAATAAATCATTAATTTAAAATTATAAACATAAAAGACATTTTCATGTCCGAAAATTTCAGAGTTTCTTCTTAAATATACGTTTGAAATAAGTGCTGGTTTTTTTGAGTTGATATTTTAGGTCTAGTGTCCGAATATTCTAGCTCTCCACTGACGTAAAAATGATATAGTAAATTATTTTCAAACTCTGGCCGATTTCATAAATTATAAGCACCTCCAATGCTTAGAAAGTTATTTAAATTTTCACTATAGTTCATTAATCAAATTCTTGAAATATTTCACAAACATTTTAGATTAATATAAGATCACAGTAATACTATCTAAAACTAACAATTTATGCAGAAAGAGAAACTAAAAACAAATATTACCACAAGCTATTAAATGTGTAATCAGTCTTAAAATCAATCATAGAACTCATTTAAATAATATTTAAATTTATAATAAAATAATTAAAGTAATGAAATGAATATCACAAGACCTCTGGAGTAACTGACTATACAATTATTTATTTTAATATATATATATTTAACTTATTATAACCGCTGTTAACAAATTTTTTAACAATTGTAATAAGAAACTTCCTTTTTTCTTTAAAATATATATGTCATTGAATCCAATCAAATTATATACTCTCTTTTTTTTTTCTTTTTAAAAACGTCTTATCAATCATATATACATATTCACAGCTTTAATGCCCAATATTTTGACCACTATTTTCTGTAGTCATTTTCAAAGATCTATAAAATTACATATTTATATCATTATTATTACAAATAAAATTAATATATAAAAATGTATATATATACTCTACCCTTATCATAAAAAACAATAACATTTCCCTTTCATCTATCATATACATCTTTTTCACACATACGTATATATTACATTATATAATCTACATTCTCTTACTTCTTTTTCTCTTCAAACTTTTTCCTTTTTTACACACTCATTTCTTTATATATATATCAATAATTTTCTTTCTTTTGGTCCTTTTTGTACTCTTAACCAATTACTTTAGAAAAATACCCTTTTTTTAAATAACATTTTTAATTTGGTTTTATTTTAAACTATCTATTTTTTATAGAAAGAATGATAAAAGAAAGTTTATATATAAAGAGGTAAAAACCTGTCTTAAATAGGATGAATTATAAGAAATATAGATTAAAATAAAAACAAATTAAAAATAGTATTAAAAAAAGGGTATTGTTTTAAGATTATAAAAAAAAAAAAAGGAAAAAAATTATTGATATTTTATATATATATAAAGAAATGAGTATGTAAAAAAGGAAAAAGTTTGAAGAAAAAAAAGAAGTAAATGTAGAATTATATAATGTAATATATATATATGTGAAAACTACGTATTTAATAGATGAAAGGGAAATGTTATTGTTTTTTTTTATGATAAGGGTATATACATTTTTATATATTAATTTTATTTGTAATAATAATGATATAAATATGTAATTGTATAGATCCTTGAAAATGACTACAGAAAAAATGATCAAAACATTGGGTGTTAAAGATGTGAATATGTATATATGGTTGATAAGAAGAAATAAAGTTTTTAAAAAGGAAAAAGGAGAGTATTTGGATTCAATGAAAATAACATTATTATTCATTTTACATGTAACAACTATTTCAGGTAGATTTGCTTAATAAATAGACATAATATAGAAAAGCAAATTACCACTATAATAGAAAAATCTTACAAAGAAGAGAACTCTCATGTAAGTTACTGTGATTGATTGATTGGTTTTCTTAAAATCAGACAAATAACCTCTCTTAAAATTTCAATAATTTAAAGTAAACTCTGATTTAATTTATACTTACTCACCATCTACCCTATACAGTAGTAAAGTGGCTTTCTCAAAAGCTAAAATTTCTGGATCAAAATCCTGTGCTCAAACATCATATGCCCTCCCCCTCTCCAAGCAACAAACTGGTCAATTATTAATATAAAAACTAAAAATAAATAGTTGTTTCAGTTGGAGAATTGTTTAGATTCTACAAAAATAATTTGGTCGAACTGAAATAAAAATTCTACACAGCATTTACCAAACTACCAACAAACAACATTAGAAAAACTCAGGCTTGTAAATAGTTGAGTACACTTATGAAATGGGTGTGAATATTTGTTTATATTTGTAAATGCATATTAATCCTTCTTTCTAAAAAAAGATGGCTAAAACTGGACACTAGATTACTGCAATCAATTAGTAAAATCTGACTACCAATTCCCCATTACTATTCTAGGTCAGAGTTCACTCTAGCATCTCAAAATTTAAAAACATCCTGGTGTGGTGATGGTTAAAGCATTCACATCTGCTACACTAGTGGCCTGGAGTTCAAATATCAGTGGAACTTAATAATGTTTTTTTTAATTAACTGAAGATTTCCAAACAAGCTTTAAACTTTTTTCACACAGGCAGCCTACAACCCACTTATCTAGTATTTAGCTGTGAATCAAAGTGTTTTTAGATGAGTCTAATATAAGCAGGGACTCCATAATTTATCTTTTAACATTTAAAGATACAACTTTCAATGAAGCCTTTATATCATTAAGATGCAGTGTAACATTTAGAGTAATTCAATTCTGTCATTTCTTGTACTCAAATGTCACATGATCTCCTGAGCACAACCTTATTTGATTATTTGATTATTAAGATGCTTGTATATATGTATTTATTCATGTTAATTTTTTTTTGTCTGAACTGGACTGAAAACTAAAAAGAGCAAAATAAAGAGTGACAACATTAATTAGTGGTTAGTAATCTATAGGTATTTAATTATTATTAGCTAATTGGTAGGAAAAAATGTAATAAAATCTGTCAAGCATTGGTGGTCGAGAGATCAGCACAACTGCCTTACAAGCAGTTGTCCCGGGTTAGCAGATTCGCTTCCCGGCCGATGCTATGACACATGAAGAAAAAAAAATGTAATAAAGTCTCAAACTTTTGCTAGCTGAAAGTTGGCTACTAAAATAAGTTTAGACTTCTTGACTATTCTTCTATAGTAGGAGACATATATCTTCACTCTCCATTGGCTATTTAGAGCTATTTACCAAATGTTAATACATATAAATATATGTATAATAGAAATACGCATAATGCTAAACTGAAAATAATGTAAATTAGCTACATTTAACTATTTTAAATAAGCTATCCATTCGATTTGCCAGTATTTATGTTTACAAACTAAGATACCATTAAAAAAAAAAAAAACAATCAATCAGTTTTCACAGTATATATCATAAATAAACATGAATCGTCTACTGCCTTTGAATAAAATATTCTTTTGTTTATAAATATCAAATCAAAATCTAATTAGTCTATTATCTAATATTTACAACAACAACAAAAAAGATTTAGGGTATTGTATTGGGTAGACTGGAATTTGTTCAAAAGCAATTGAAGCTGGATCAGTTATTTTAAAAAACATGTGTTATAAAAGCTGATTGGTTGGTTCTTTTAACATGTGTCAGTTTATAAATTGATGACAAACTGATTGGCTAGCTTAATTAAAAGTTATTAGAAATAATTAATTTATATATACTATATATTTAAACAACATTATTATATAATTATTACATTATATATGTATATTTTGTCTTGCTTTTCAAAAATAATTTAAATGCGTGCATGATAAGTTTTCTGCCTGAAGTCGGTTTAGGTGTCTAGGTTTATTCGATTTGGTGATATTAATTTGATAGTTACTAGTTATAGCCTACCATCACCATAATGCATGACTACAGGCATAGGCTAACCAAACAAAATTATGACTCGATTGCAATTGTGGCAAAAAAATTAAGAAAATTTTACGAAGTACTACAATTAAGATATACTTTTACACTTTTGTACATCAAATATAAAAGTCTTTTTAGATATGGAAGGACTTTTTTTTTTTTGCTTGTTTGTTTGTTCGAGATATTATAGTGATTAATCAAAATCCTGGAGTAGTGCCAAACTACATTAATAAAGATAAGCAAGTCAAAGTGTTTTAAAATTCCTATTGGCCATTTCATCTACCTGTTAAAATTTAAGTCTTTTTTTTTTTTTTAAAAAAATATATATAGTGAAGCATTAAAAATTGTAACAAGTGATTACTGATTAACACATTACTCATAAAATATAAATAACTTTTACAAACACCTACATGCATGTCATACATTAAACATAATAAGGCTTTTTTTCCCCCAGTATCCCAGATCATAATAAGATTAAATAATCCAAGGTATCACAGATGTGTAGCATTTATCTGAAATGACTTATCATCTGTATAATTTTTTAGCCTTCCCAATAATGAATTCATTACTGTCATGATAAATCCACTCACTAACAACAACGAAAAAAATACTCCATACTTCTTTCTAATATATGCTTGTTTCCTATTTTATAATGAAATATTCCTTTATATTTGCTAAAGAGCCTTTAGAATAAAAATTGCTTTTAAATATTTAAAAAAATATATAAATACATAAAATATAAAACATGCATATCCTATGCGATTTGGCATGGTGATGAGTATAAAGGCAAGAGCTAAATGTCCGTCTGTCTGGATTAATGCTTGGCCTCTCATTTTATATTTTCCAATATCAAACGACCATTCAAATAATTGATTATTCAATTATCTTTTACAAATATAGATGAAATATATATACAAAAATAATATAAAAGTTGCACTTGTATATCGGAATTATGCCAGTGGTGGCCCATAAAATGTTTAAGTATTGGTGCCTTATTATAGTATCTACCAAAAAGTAAGCAAAGAAAATACAGTATTTCTAATTTCACTTCCACACAGCCATTTTATTTTTCGATATCAATTGTTGTTTAAAGATCTAATGTATTTTTTGTTTTATTAATTGCTGTTTGACAAATAATATCTAGAATATATCACCCATTAAACCACTAAATATCACATGATCACCATTTCTTATGCTTGCTCATAACTGTTATTAAAACAGGTAAAACTCTCCATAAAGTAGTGCCACTCAGTGCAGGCCAGAGTAATTAATGGATGCAGAAAGGTTTGTGCATAAAATCCCTATCTAGTATCTACTCATCCAATATCCCCAGACTAGTTTCTAGCTTGTGGCTTTCATCAGTAAGGAGCATTGAATCTGTGAGTTTTGCCTGTTTTTATATCAACCATTACCTTTTATTTCAATTTTTTCATATAATGTCAATTGGGAAAATGTAATTTATATATATATTCAGCACTAACACTCATCATTATAAATATTTAAAATAATATTTCTTTTATTATTTTGTTATATTTTTCTGTAATAAATATTTATATGTTAATTTATAAATGTTAATTACAAGAAAAAAATAGAATATTTGTTCATTCTAAATGAAAGCAATAAAAATTTATTCTGCTCTGAAGAGAAACCAGAATAAACATATCACTCTCTAATAATTACTGACACAATGAGCAGTTTCAAAGGCACTAAGAAATGATCCTCAGGAAAACTTGCTGGAATTCATGAAATATGATGTTTCTGACACTGCTATAATTAGCATCTTTGAATAGAATCAAAACATTGGTTAAAATAATTTTTTTCAAAAATGGTTTAATTATATTTACATAATAATTATGCTAAATATTGAATGATTGTTATATTATTAATGGTTTCAAGTACAAATTTAATAATTAATTTTTGTATTTTTTTCTGAGAGTGCTGCAGCATTGCCGTGTTTATGGACTAGCCACCATTGAATTATACATATAAATTTCTTCTGTAGTACATTTCTATAATTTACAAACCACATTTCCATATGTATATAAACTCAGTCAAATATTACTGCTCCATCATAAAATTACAACTGATGAATTATGAGATAAATAGTGGAATTTTTATGATGTTCCAAACTAATTTATTTTTCCAGGCATAACAATAAAAACAATTAGATCTAAACTTCCAAAATATAACTGGAATCTCATCAATAGATTTAGGATAACTCATAGTCATTGCATTTATCTGATTTATGAATGGAATTTTTAAACCACTTATCTATATAGATGTGGACAAACACAAACCATGATTGCTGAATTTATGATTAAAATAACAGATGTGAATGATTTAAGAAAGCTACTAATAACTCCATCTCTGGTCTGGAATCTCTACACATTTTTTTTATGATATTTAGTTAATAGTTAAAATTGTCTAAAAGACATATTAAGTAAATAAAGAGTTACTTTACATGTCTTCTTGATATCACATATCTTATTTATAGTATTAAGATCTCAGAATCATCCTGAAAAAGTGAAACAACGATGTTTCCATTGGGGGAATATAGCTGAAGATATAATACAATGGAAAGATACAATTAAGCATAATGTTGAAGTTTTTCAAACATAAATATTTTTTGTGAAAGATGGTAACATATAGCAATGTAAGACATAATATAACTCATCTTTCCATTTTTGATATTTGACTCCTGATTTTGTTTTTCTTTTCTGTATATCAACTAGCCATAATCATTTATGAGTGACTGCTAATAAGATATTACTTAAAAGTATTTCACATCTGTATTTTATCACAGTATATATGAAATCCAATTCTCAATATCTAGACTGATGATGGCTGATAAATTCAATCGAAACATTTCAATACAAAATTTAAAAAAATGAAAACAAATAAGAAAAGTGCTAGACTTTGATAATATATGATTGCAGTATATACAAGCACTTTAATACACTGGGTGAAGAAGCTGTTAATGGTAAAAAAACAATCAAAATAAATTAATGCAGGCCTAGCACTTTCAAGGTTTTGTCCCTTATATTCATGGCCAAACAAATTTTAAATCGTTGTTGTGATATTGATAAATGATAATGTATGTAAATGCATATGTAAATTAACTTGTCCATTTTCTGAAGATAGTAAAACATGTGTCACATCTATTAATCACATTGTTGATGATAAAAAATGCTTCTTTAATCTTCTTCTTACAATTGTTAGCCTCAGAGCACAGTATGATTAAAAATATGCATAAACATTTTATTGGAAAATAGGTTTGATGAAGTATAAAGATCAATTAAAAAAATAAAAATACATTATATAATAGGCTTAATTTTTTTTCTAATACTATATAAATCTTAAGTTCTAATACTCATCACTTTATAACTAACACTTCTAAAAAAAACCACACACACTTTAAACTAACATGAATTTCTGGCTAAACCAGCACTCTTTAATTCCGTCTGCTCACATATCTAGGCAAAAATAGTATGATAATCTCTAATCTGATGAAAGACTAATAATAATCCTTAATATAATAAACTAAAGAGGATGTTGTCAAAGATCTAAGTATAGGAACTTTGACATTTCTAATTCATATTATAGTTACTTTGATCATACTGACCAATTGCCTGTATATTTTGAGTAAAGCATTGCCTGGGTGTTGTTTTTTTAAAAGATACCATTACATATAAATAACTAATAATAAGCAAATTTCTCTACAATTCTTATAATTGTTCAAATTTATTTAAGTTTTTGTCAAAAGTGCTTAACTCCAAAAATAAATTAAAAATTTTATTCAATAAATTAAAAACAATATTAATACATTGTATACTTTTTTCCAAATCAAAAATAAACAGTACATTCAAAACAGCATCAAACTTTGTTGTTGATTTTAATATGATGGCCATCTATGGCAAGGGTGTTTAGCATTGGGAATGCATTAAGATCATACCTAATATTTTCAATGTTTTATTTGAGTATATAGTATAAATATATTAGTATTACTTTAATTAATGATGACTATTATAATTATTTAGATCCTAAAAGCAGTGGCCCTGAAAAGATATGAAGCCACAAACCAAATATTATCTTTGTGATCTAAAATTTTCCTGTGAAAATTTTGTCAATATTTCTATTGTGGCTCACAAATTGAAGATGACACTCTTCAATTCTTTCAACAAGTTCAAAAACAAATAAATAATGCTGAATAACCATAGGAATATCATTAGTTTCTCACCATTATAAAAATTTTTGTAGGATTGAAGGGGAAGGGGGCATATGAAAGAGTTTTATAACAGAAAACTTATGGAAAACATAATGATCAAACTGTGACTTTAAGAATACTATATATCATAGATGATTATTAAAATATTTTTAATTTGCCCATGAAATAATGGGGTTATGCAAATTTGTTTTATGATGTATCAAAAATACCGTATCTATTGATTTTACGATTGAATTGTCAGATTTTCATCTGTGCATATGAGAATATCCCCAAACTGTAGCATATTATTAATTGCTATTGAATACATTTTACTTATGGAGATAATTTATGAGAACTGAAAATGCCTTGATTCAGATCATCCATGTGCCTTTTTTTTAATTTTCAGACTAGCTTATAATATTTCTTTCAAGTAAATGAAACATTGCAGGCCTACCTAGGTATCCAACAGTTATTGGTAAATGGATTCTAGTTATTATTAAGATGGATGGTAAAGGTCATAAGTTAATTCGGATTATTCAGATGGGTATTGCCACCTCGATGTACTAAGAAACATGAATAACACAATATAGTTTTCATGGTGACAGACCGTATATTACAAAACAACAGAAAAAACTGCACAGAATTACCCTTCCTTTTACTCTGTTACTAAATCAGCTATTTATAAAAATTACCAAATGTCATGTATAAATTGGTGCAGCGATAGACTTTGAAATTCAAAATCCATGGATTGCAACCCTTTGGATGACAAACTTCTTACATACTTTCAAGCAATAAACTTTTTGATTATTATTAGTATTATTAATTGCCAAGTGGTAAACAAATAACATAACCAACTTAAATATTATTTCTATATAACAATGTTATAAAATGAGTGAAAGTTGAATTTAAACTTTTCAAACGCAAACAATTTGTTAGTAATAACACACAAATATTCTACACAGGTTAGTAATTATACGTTTCAAGTAGTATTATTCTCCACTCTTCTTCAGGTGTTTCTGGCCTATGTGCACAGTGACAATATTCACTTAGAAGTTGAACTCGCACCTTTAGATTCTTGAATATCGAATTTAAGGCAAACACTCTACCAACTGAGCTATTCTGTCAAAGGCGCTCAGTTGGTAGAGTGTTTGCCTTAAATTCGATATTCAAGAATCTAAAGGTGCGAGTTCAACTTCTAAGCCAATATTGTCACTGTGCATATAGGCCAGCATCACCTGAAAAAGAGTGGAGAATAATACTACCCAAAACGTTGTGTAATTACTAACCTGCGTTGTCTATTTGTGTGTTATTACTAACAAGTTATTTGTATTTAGAAAGTTTAAGTAAAGTTTAAATTTTCCATACATTCAACATTCACTCATAAATGTTACAAAATGTTTGTCTAAAAATGTGTATTAATTAATTGAACCTAGAATCTTTAGATTTGTGAATACTGAATTTAAAAAGTTGTTCTAACCAAGTAGGCTATTCTATTAATTAGGCTATTTGATAGAATAGTTTAGTTATTTATGATTCTAAAAATTCCAGGTTAATAATCCCATACTAATACCTTAATGGTCAGGCCAGCAACTCCTGAAGAAGAGAATAATCCCCCTCAAAACATCTGTGTGTTATTACTAACAGTTGAATGTATTTGAAAAGTTTAAGTAAAATTTGAATTGCCCTCAACACATTTGATAATTAATTCTAGACATGGAAATGGTATCACATATAATTACAAATGCTATAAAATATTTCTATATAAGTTACTTACTTTATTTTTCTTTTCAAAAACAAAAATAAATAAACATCTTATTAATCAAATAATTTTGAAGTATTTGCTTATTAAAAAAAGAAATACAACTATGAAAATTAAGGGTTAATAAAATTTCTCTATTAGAGCCTGGAGCACAAAAGATAGGAGAGAAAATAAATAGGGCAACGACCTTGGAATGAATGCACTTCTCATTTTCAAATATATCATAAAATCATAAATACTTCTTGTTTTATTTATTTTAATAAAAAGTATATATTTTATCAAATAACTTTAGACTCCCAAGAGACTAAGAATTATTACAATACTTCACGAGTTTTCTATTTATCAATACCAGAACGAAAAAGACATAAAATAGTAACTAACTTATTGGAAATATTATAATTTATTTGTATTTTACGTATCAAAAAATAAAATAAAATAGGGGGGGGGGTCTCTTAATTAAAGATTTAATAAAATTGTTAGAAAGAGAGAATATAAAACACGAAGATAAAAAAAGAAAATTTAGAACAATGATCCCTCCTCCCCCCCCCCATTAAAAAAAAAGGCAGTTCATTGTTTTAAGTAAATTTTAAATTAAAAATGATAAATATTTTATTTTAGATTGTTACACACACATGGTATTCATTATCATTTCATCATTTTCAACAGGATTTAGTCTAATTAGTGGCAAAGTGACAAACACTGGAGCATAAGGTCTTCGAATTGACTCAGTTTAGGCATTTCCGGTGTTCATAAACTTTTGAGCAATAAAGTTATTCAATTATTTTGATTGCAGAGTAAAGATTTCTCCAAGTTTAATCCAGTTTCTCCGATTTCTAGCCTCTCTTCTCCACAATACTTAGCAAACTTGCTTATTTCATCTGCCAATCTCACATTCAGTCTTTTTCTATTTCTTTTATAATCTTTTGGGTACTTGTGAGTTTTCCTGCAAACTAAGATGGCAGCCTGTATTTTTGATAAATCTGCAATTTCGGTGGGCCTCAAAAAATGTTTACTTTTAAAGTGTCTGGTAGGAAATGTCCTATTTAATATTTACATTTTATTTTTTATTATTGTTATCCTACAAAAAGAAATCATTGTAAAAAAATTAATTACAATATTTACAATTTTCCTTTTGATTAATTTATTAACAGAAAAATGAAAAAGAAAATATAAATACAATATTTACACTTTATTTATGCAATCATATTGTGACCATTAATTACACACTTTTCGAAAAGTCAGGATCCTGTACCTTTGAAAATAGTCCACTGTATCATATTCTGTGACAGAAAGATTCCAAATTTTTATCATTATGACAATTTGCCAAAAAAAAAACCTGATGATAAAAAGAAACACGCTGAATTGAACCAAAGTATGGCAATGTTAAAAACATCTCATTGCTTCCCACATTATTTATATATAATGATATAACGCTTCTTAATGAAATTTATCAGATTTTTTTTTTTAATTTAACAATCAATTTATTAATTTTGTTTTAAATTAACAACTAACACATCTTTGGTAGATTGTAGGCCCTCGAAAATGTATATTTATCAAAAATATGGGTTGTCATCTTGGTTTACAGGAAAACTCGCAAATTCCACCTTTTAGTATCCAGATTACAATGCTACTGTCCATCTAGTATCATCTTTCTTGCAATACATCCAATCCAGCTCTATTTCAGTCTATTAATTCTTTCAATTATGCCAGTAACACTTGTTTGTTCTCTTACTCGTGTATTGTTTTTTTATCTCTTCTTGTTACTCCTCATATATCTCTATTCCTATTTCATTGAATGATATAAAATCTTTGAATTGCTCTTCTGCTACGTGTTTAAGTCTCAGATTCATAAGTAAGAACTGGTAAAACACATTTAAAATCTTTTTTTAAAATGCTTAGGTATATTTCCTTTAAATATTATTTTTACCAAAATCATTCTATCCAAGTTTAATTTTATGATTGATGTTATCAGTTGTTTTCATCTCTATTAATAATCTGATCAAGTTATTTATAATTATGAATTGCTTTTGATTGATTATTATCAATCTTTATTATCTTCTTTAGAGAAAATCCATTAAACATTACTTTAGTCAAAATCTAGATTACTTAAATAATCCTCATTTACTTTTATTCCCTTAGCTTCCAATTTTAATTCACAAAATACTTCATGCTGCTCTGCTGTAAAAAGTTTTGGAGATGTGAAATTATCTTGCCATAAACTTTTCTCACATGTTAATCCGATTAAGTTAAATAATTTTACTTTTGGGAAATGTATGTATTTAAGCACAAGTGCGTATGCGGCGCAACTGCTCCCAAAAGCTGTAATACAAATACAAATAGCTAACTAAAAATATTAAAACAGCTGAGCGCTTTCAAAGGATGGGAGCAGTTGTGCCGCACACGCACTTGTGCTTGAATCACATGTTAATCTTATTGGTATCATGATGTAATCCAATCACTCTTGTTGTGTTTTGATAAATATTTTTCAAAATATGACAATATCTTGGGTCTATATCTTAACAATACAATACTTTAATCACTGTAGAAATGCTTATAGAACTAAATGTCTTTTCATAATCTACAAATCCAATGCACAATGGCAACTCATATTTGTTGGTCCTTTTCATGGCTTCTCTCAATATTTGAATGTGATCCACTATGCTAAAACAACGTTTAAATCTACCTTGTTCTTTTGTTTGATTAAAATCCAAAATTCATTCTAATTATCTTGATAAAGAGTTTGTATAGAATTGGTAGAAAGCTGATAGGTCTGAAATTTTTAATCTTTTTTAACATCTTTCTTAAATATAAATATTACTATTGCTTTCTTCCGATTATCTGATTTCCCAATGATAATGACATTATGAAAGACATCTGAATGTATAAAAATAAAAGATAAAACAGACTAAGAGTCTAAAGGCAGGACATAAAACTTCCCTAGGATCAATCTGCAGAAATGCGTATTTCTGAAAGAAATAATATTCTAAGCTAGTTTGTCAATTTAAGATCAAAATGTATGTGGTCTTCATGGATTTGAAGATTCCAAAATCAATTATGTTTTCTACACAATGCTTGTTGTATCCAACAGGTAGGATTGTGGTGGGTTATAAATTTTTTCCTTATTCTTATAGTTTCAATGCATTATATTATAAATATGGAGCATTTAAAATAGAATTATAGAGGTTTTAACAATTAGAAGAAATTAACAACTACAAATATCTTGGTCCAATTAATCAATGACATTAATTGTAGAAATAAACTTGGATGAAGAACTTTTGGTAGAAATAGTTTAATATTAAAGATCAGCCTTTTCAAACTATTGTGCATGCGCTTTTTACGAGTGTTAATAATAAATGAATACTTTCACTCCCAACACAAGATATAGTATATAGGAAAGAATAAAATGAATCCATTCTTTCCAACCCAAATGCTTATATATGGGCAAATCTTAAGTACTGGAAGTGAAAGCATGAGGATAGACTACTCACTTTAAATTACTGTTTACGATGTCTGAATGAATGACGTCGACGAAATTATCTAGAATTTACTAAATGTCACTCTCAAATGAAACTTAAACATATGTAAATAAGCATTTATTTTTCTAGTGCTATGTTTTATAAATTGTAATACATTAAAGATCAGCCATTTCAAGCTATTGTGCATGCTCTTTTTACGAGTGTTAATAATAAATGAATACTTTCACTCCCAACACAAGATATAGTATTTAGGAAAGAATAATTTTATAGCACTATGTTTTATAAATTGTAATACAATAAACATCAGCCTTTTCAAGCTATTGTGCATGCGCTTTTCACGAGTGTTAATAATATTCTTTCCTAAATACTATATCGTGTGTTGGGAGTGAAAGTATTTATTTATTATTAACACTCGTAAAAAACGCATGCACAATAGCTTGAAAAGGCTGATGTTTAATGTATAACAATTTATAAAACATAGCGCTATAAAATTCTTTCCTAAATACATATCTTGTGTTGGGAGTGAAAGTATTCATTTATTATTAACACTTGTAAAAAGCGCATGCACAATAGCTTGAAAAGGCTGACCTTTAATGTATTACAATTTATAAAACATAGCGCTATAAAAATAAATGCTTATTTAATATTAAAAAGAAATGTTATTAGGTGTTTTAAAAAAAAGTTTAGCATTTTACCAGTTCTTATTTATGGATCTGAAACTTGGGAGATTCAATAAAAGTAATACAGAGACAGTAGACCATCAAGAAAGTAAGAATATATATGATGGGAATAACAAAAAAAGATCTAAAACTATACAAAAGAGAGAATAAATAAGTATCATTGACATTATTAAAAAAATTAAGAAATTGAAATGGAACTGGGCTGGACATATTGCTAAAAAAAATGATAATAGGTGGACAGTTGGTATCTTAGAATGGATCCAGAAATTATAATAGATCCAGAAAGAGACCACATTTGTTGTTATGATTTAATGATAAGAAGCTATGGATCAGACTTTCAAATCCAAACAGAAATTATTTAAAAATCTGAGTTTTTTAATTTTAAATTTACTGTAACAATTAAATTTTAAATGTGGAATATTTTACCTTTTGCAAACTTTTTTGTCTCCTCTTCCCTGTTTTATATATGATCAGGGGGGGGGGGTTACATAAAAATAATATAATTACATTTAAAACTGTAATATTTCTACTGTTTACCTCACAAAACTATAATTCCCTGTATTTAGTACCATTTGTTTAGAAACCTTCCCATTGATACTCAGATTCTCAAACCCCATAAATAATAACCAACTCTATATAATATATAAGTTTAACTTATATATGTAAAACTGCAATATAATTTTTAAAATATACATAATTAGACATCAACAAAAATAATTAACAAAAACAGAATAATGCAATTTATTTATTTAGCATATGTATTTTTTAAACAGCTTAGTTTTTAACAAAATACCATATACCATAAAGCAACTCGATTAGAGGTTACAGACCATTGGTGATCCGCAGAAAAAATTTAGTGGTCTGCAAAAAGCTAAAAAATTTGTCCATATTTACTGCATTTTTTTTTTTTACAATCTTTTAAATTATGACTAATTTATTCAATTTATCTTCAATTCAGTTCTAAGACTTTTTCGTTTGTTTGTAAGGTGTTTTATTCATAGAAAATAAACTACAAAACAAAACACTACCAGAAATACAAATAAGTTTCTATTTCCTAGTATCAGTCATCTCACAAAATCACTGCTCCATTAACAATTTTGTGCATGAGCACTTCATGTGCTGAAGTGAACTTTGGTATGTATAAAAATAATTTAACAGTTGTTGGTCATATGTACTATGTAGTTTGAAGTAGCCAACCAATCGGAATTGCACTAGCACACAATGATAGGAAATACTATATAATACTTGTGTATTATAAATTAAACTATATTAAGTACTTGATATTTACTTTTTTGATAAATTTTAGCCATTTAAAAATGAATAATAACAAGAAAACATTAAAAACTATTGCAGATTTTTTAAAAAAAAAAACCAAGTACTTTAAATGCTGATGAAAATATTGTTTGTTCACAAAATGATTCACCATAGATAAAATAAAAATGTACTATTGTTTGTCAATTCAATCCTGATTGTTTAAAATTTGTTTTCATTTCTTGGCCTGAATTAGAAGAACATTTACCCAGATCTCAAATTTTATCCAATGAATGTATGAAGCCACCAAAATTAATGTTCATTTACATAATAAACATTCAAATGTATAAAATAACCCAGTGGACTTTTTTGAACATAAAAGTGCTGAATTGAAAAAAACAAAAATCATCTAAAAAATTTCTTTTACTCAATAAGTCTCTTGTAAAAGCATCATAAGGTTTAAAGATTACTATATGCAAAACGCAGTGTTCTGAAATCCTAGGTATGTGTGCTGGAAACAAAATGAAAACTTTGCTGTTTTCTAATGATAATATTCAACACAGATTTGGTGAACTGGAAACTGATGTTGAAGATCAATTAATTCAAAAAATAAGCAAACCATTCTCTGAGATTCAAATAGAAGAATCTACAGATATAACCAATAAAGCCATACTTTTATGTTATAATTCATTATATTGATTCTGAAATCAATGATGTAAAAGAAGAATACACAACTAGTTCATCTATATTTCAAGCAATTGATAATTACATTGAAAAGAACTCGCTTAATTGGAAAAAATTGTGTTGGCTTATTTACTGATGGAGTGGCAAGTATGACTGAAAAACATTCAGAAATTGCAAAAAAAAAACAAAAATTAAAAATAGCAGATGATTCAGAATTAAGAAATATTTTCCATGACAATTGGATATTTAAACTGGTTTACTTGTCAGACGTATTTTCATTAATAAATGAATTCAATTTAAACCTGCAAAGAAATAGTACTACTTTTGATTTATGGAATAAAATTGAGGCATTCAAGAATGGTGTGGGTAGAAGAAAAAAACTGTCATGTTTCATTCATTTTCAGAATAAACTGATATAAATATCAATAAATTAAAAAATATTGTTTTTATGAACATTTAACAGGACTTTGTTATGCATTTGATCAATATTATCCACAGGAAAAAAACACAAGGAAGGGCAATATGTGAATTTTAAACTTTTTTATTGAACAAGAAAATAACCTAACTGATTTGGAGCAGGAAAAATTAATAGACTTAAGTTGATATGATACATTAAAGTTATTATTTAATTTGACAAGTATAATTCAATTATGAGTTAAAATTAAAACTGATTATTTGGAATTATACAAAAAAGCCTTAAGAATGTTATTGCCATTTTGAACCATATACTTTTACATGAATTGACATTTTTGGCAATGACACTTATAAAATCAAAAAGAAGAAGAAGTTATTTACTAATAAATTCAGTTTTGCACTTAGCAGTCACAAATATATCTAATTACTGAAAATAATTAGCAACAATCACATTAGTTTTTGGTTGTATAATTAAGATTATTTCCCTTAATTATTTAAATATTATTCTTCATTTTTCTTTCTCAAATTTTGTTTATTATTAAATATTTTGTTAATAAATTTATTTTTGTATAGTTTTGTCAATTATTCTATGTTTTTTTATTATTTTTTGAATATATATATATATTAAATTTGTTAATCATACAATAATTATTGTTTCCTTGAAGATTAGTGATAATAGTATTTTAGTTGTATTTATATATTGAAGTATTTCCATCATCTAATATTAAGTATTGAATGTCTTTAGAAAAATTTAACTTTATTTAAATCTTCAAATTACATTTAACTGTTAGTAATCACTGCTTTGTATTCACATGTAACAAATTAAATAAATAAAAGATTTTTACTACAAATAGAATACAGCAATTTATTTATATTTTAGTTTATAACAATTTTGAGTTCATAACACATATAAGAAATTATATACATAATCGCGTGTCTGATTTCCCCACTAACAGTTCTATTCTAAGATGGCCGGTTTGCCAAAACCTCTTCTTAAAGTCTATTAATATTTTAATTATTCCGTATTCTAAAATTAGCCATTTTAGGCGTACAAAAATAATAATAAGATCGAGAAGATCTGTAATTACCTATACAGATCTTGGAACCTTCAGACTCCGCTAGTTCTGGGTTATACCTCCATTGTTCGTATATCCCTTTCTCTATATAAGGATTCCCACTCCGGTCACACAGCAAGCTGGAAATATTCTGTGTTTTAAAATTACCTGGCTTCGCTTTCTTTTTCTCCTTTGTTCTGCTTTCGCTTGATCCTTAACAGTCCTTTTAATTAATTAATTGTACTTTCGTTTTTAATTAGAAATCGTTACTTTACTTCAATTAGTAAATCCTTATTTTAGACTTTAATTAGTGAATGTTTGGTTTAGATTTTAATTAATGAATGTTATCATATAAAACAATCTATCTTATTTCCGTATTTTAATCAAAACCCCATAACGTTTTTTACTTGTAATTTTAAAATCTGCCTTTTTATTTTTATTTCTGGAGTACACTATTATTATTATTATTCCAAATACTATAATTCCTCCCCTTACTCCAGAAATATAAATGTCACTTACACATAATCTTTAAACCTTTCCGGTTTCCTTTTAATTCTAAGCGGCCTGGGTGATTTGCTCTTCCGTGCTTCTGGTCGAAGTTCTTCCATTATAACGTCTTTGTGTTCCTCCCCTACGTATTGTTTTTCTGATTTCTTTTCTATATTTCTTTCATTTTCCTCTGTCTCGTTGCTGTTCAAATTCTGCCAAAACTCCAGTGGGACTTGATCTAATTCTCGTTTTCTTAAGTGGTTGATGTGCCTTCTATATTTGTTACCATTTTCCCCTTCCACTACATATATTTGTGTCGATATACTTTGTCCAATCGTTCCTTTAATCCATGTTTTCTGTATGACATCTTGAACCCAGACTGGTTCTCCCATTTTAAAGTTTCGATTGCACATCTCATGTATATTTCATTTCAGTTGGTTTCAGAACTGCTAATTGTATTCATAATTTCCGTTCAAACATCAATTCTGCTGGCGTTTTTCCCGTAATCATCGATGGAGTAGTATGCTGGGTTAACATAAATCCCTGTAATTTTTCCTGTAAATCAATATTAGTAGTGTTCATTTTCTTCAGAAACGTCTTCACTTGCCAAACTGCATTCTCCGCCAATCCATTTGATTGCGGGTGATATGCTGGTGAGTATAAGTGACGGATACCCCCAGCATCAAAAAACTGTCTAAGTTCATTGCTTGCAAAACCAGCTCCATTGTCCATTATGATAACTTCTGGCAGGCCATGAATTGAACATGTTGACTTAAGACATTTAATCGTCTCAGCCGCACTGGTATTCCTTACTATATGGCACTCAATCCATTTTGAGAATGCATCAGCTAATATCAGTAGCATCTTGTTGTTCACTGGCCCTGCATGATCCATATGCACTCTTTCCCATGGCTTAATTGCTTCCTTCCATTGCATCAATATTTTACTTGGCAACTGCACTTCAGTTTGACATGCATCACAGCACTTTATGTAATTTTCAATATCTTCATTTATTTTAGGCCACCAGACATAGCTACATGCCAAAGCTTTCACTCACACTATGCTCGGATGCCCTTCATGTATAAGTTTTAATGTGTTTTTTCTCCCTTCCAGAGGTATCACTACTCTATCACCCATAATAATACACTTATTACTAACTGAAAGATTAAACCTGTTTGTCCAAAACCCCATGGCTAAGTAATTCGGTTTGGATTTAGGCCAGCCATTCTTAATCCACTGAATCAGGCATTCGTATCTTTTTTCATTCTCTGTCCATTTTCTGACCGTATTAGAATTTAATATGCCTGAGTTCATATAATCTATGTAATTTATATTTCCATTTTGATTTTTTCCCTCCTATCTGGAAAACGTGATAATGCGTCAGCGTGTGGTATTTCCTTCCCCTTTTTATAAACTAGTTTATAATCATACACGGCGAGTATATTTCTCCACCGCAGCATACGTGGGCTTAAATGCTCTGGAGTGGCCCGATTGTTACTTAATATTCCCAATAATGGTTTGTGATCTGTAACAATTTCAAAACTATGGCCAAACATATATTGATGATATTTTTTTATTGCAAAAATGATTGCAAGCGCCTCTTTATCTATTTGACTATAGTTGATCTCTGCTTTCGACATAACTCTGGATGCAAATGCCACTTGCCATTCTTTATCTCCTATGGGATGGGCTAATACCGCTCCCACTCCCCAGTCTGATGCATCCGTAGTAATCCTTACCTCCAGGTTACTATCAAAATGCATTAATAGAATATCTGATGTTAATAATTCTTTTATTTCATGAAATGCTTTATCTTGGATTTCTGTCCAGATCCATTTTTTTTTTCTTAATAACTCGTACATAGGTTTCGCTACCATCGCTTTATTTTTCAAGAATGGTTAAAAAAAATTCACGAGTCCTAGAAATGCCTGAAGTTGTTTTATGTTTCTAAGTTTTTCCGCATTTCTGACTGCTCTGATTTTATTTTCCAGCGGTCTTTTTCCTTTATCACTTATAGTATGGCCTAAAAATTCTAATTCCTGAGTTATCCACACACATTTTTCTTTATTCAACTTCACTCCTGCTTGCTTTAGTTCAAAACATACGTCGGCAATTTTTTCCCTTAAAGTTTCACTAGACGTTGCCGTTATTAAGATATCGTCATAGTATGGGATTACTCCTTTTAACCCTTGCAACAATAAGTTTAATTTAGCCTGAAAAATGTTCAGCACTGTTGTTATCCCAAAAGGAAGCCTATTGCATTTGTACAGCCCAAAAGGCATGGTTAACGTCAACATACGTGCTGTATTTTCGGTAACTTTCAACTGGTGAAATGCCGAATTAAGATCAAGCTTTGCGAAATATTTTGCATTAGCTAAATTTGCCAAAACTTCTCTCATGTTAGGAACTGGATACGCTCCTTTATTTAAAAACTTATTAACTGTGCAACGATAATCCCCACACATTCTGATCTGTCCATCAGGCTTCGTTATTATAACTATGGGCGTAGCCCATTCTGCGTCTTCTACTGCCGTTAGAATGCCTTTATTTACTAGTTTTTTCAATTTCTCCTCAACTTTATCTCTCTGGGCAAAAGGAATCTTTCTAGTTTACATACTATTGGACGAGTGTTGTCCAATAGTTCTACGTCTACTGGATTAGTTTTAATCAAGCCTAACTCTTCCGAAAATAAGTCTGGATATTTTTCCATTATTTCTTTTTCCACCGTAACTTTTTTAATTATATTTATTGAGATTCCTAATTCTCGAAACCATTCTCTCCTGATTATTGGGGTTAGTTCATTTTTTACAATATATAACGGTAATTCACACTTTTTTTTCTGTAACTAACTGGGACTTTAGCCACTCCCACTAGTTCTATTGACTGCCCGGTTATACCTTTTATTTTTATGTTTGACTTTTTTATTTCTAGCGACTGGTCTTTTATATGTATTTCTTTCCAAATTTTTTCTGAAATTAAAGAAATACCAGATCCACTGTCGACTTCCATTACTACTTCCTTCTTCCCTATTATAACTGCTAGTACATACTGGCTTTTGTCTTGCCATGTATTGTCCGATGTGCTATTAACTTGCTCGTACTTCACTTCTCTTCGGTTTTCTGTATCTAGTTTCTCTTTTTGTTTTCGTTTCTTACAAACCTTCGCTAAGTGACCTTTATTTCCACAGTTATAACAATTTTCCTTCCACCATCGACAGTACTTGGCTACATGCCCTGTTTTTCCACAACAATAACATTTCCATACATCATTTTTTTCTCTGTCTACCTTCAGTGTTGTACACGTAAAACTATTTTCCGTTTTATATATAGTCACTCTATTTTCTACTTCGCTCTTATTTCTAAATGCTGCAGCCTGTTCTAAAACTGCTTCAAAAGCGTTACCCTTTTTGATCGCCAATTCATAAGTCAAATCTGATTCTGAACTAATCTAATAAAGCTTGGTCACCATAATTTCCATATTGACAGTCTTTTATCAACTGCCTTAATGCTATGTCATACTCTTTTATTTTTTCACCGTTTGCTTGCCTTCTGTTACGCAATGCCAATCTTGCTATGAATTTAGACAGTTGCAGGCTGAAATAATGTTATTTTCTGTACTATTTCTTCATATTCGACTGAGTCTGAAATAGGTCCCTCAAATAACTTATTTACTATTCCTATTAATCTCGTCCCTGACAAACATAATAAAGCTGCCACTTTTCTACTATTGTCCGTAATTTCGTTCAACTTAAAAAAATTCTGCAACTGAATTCTATATAATGGCCATTCCCCTGGATTTTCTACATTAAATTCAGATATTGACCCCTGTCCAATCGACATTTTCTTATCTACAGGTTCGTTCAACCGACTGCATCAATTTGCTTTGTATTCACATGTAACAAATTAAATAAATAAAAGATTTTTACTACAAATAGAATACAGCAATATATTTATATTTTAGTTTATAACAATTTTGAGTTCATAACACATATAAGAAATTATATACATAATCGCGTGTCCGATTTCCCCACTAACAGTTCTATTCTAAGATGGCCGGTTTGCCAAAACCTCTTCTTAAAGTCTATTAATATTTTATTTATTCCGTATTCTAAAATTAGCCATTTTAGGTGTACAAAAATAATAATAAGATCGAGAAGATCTGTAATTACCTATATGAATCTTGGAATCTTCAGACTCCGCTAGTTCTGGGTTATACCTCCGTTGTTCGTATATCCCTTTCTCTATATAAGGATTCCCACTCGGTCACGCAGCAAGCTGGAAATATTCTGTGTTTTAAAATTACCCGGCTTCGCTTTCTTTTTCTCCTTTGTTCTGCTTTCACTTGATCCTTATCAGTCCTTTTAATTAATTAATTGTACTTTCATTTTTAATTAGAAATCGTTACTTTACTTCAATTAGTAAATCCTTATTTTAGACTTTAATTAGTGAATGTTTGATTTAGATTTTAATTAATGAATGTTATCATATAAAACAATCTATCTTATTTCCGTATTTTAATCAAAACCCCCATAACGTTTTTTACTTGTAATTTTAAAATCTGCCTTTTTATTTTTACTTCTGGAGTACACTATTATTATTATTATTCCAAATACTATAATCATATACCAGTTAGTATATACACAACGTTTCAAGAGATATTCTTCTCTCCTTTTCAAGTATTGCTGCCCTAATTAGTGACACTACTAGCATAGAAATCAAACCTGTATCCTTAGATTCTTGAATATTGAATTTTAAGATAATACTCTAACCAACTGAACCATCTTGTCAAAGGTAACTATCAGTAGAAATTTAATATACTTTTCTACGAGGTTCCTTATGATTTCCCCACCTTTTCTTAAGAACAAGGTCAATTAGTGGTTTCCATATATTATGTATAGTCACACTAGGTTGATTCATGGGGTTATGTGTCATTTGTCAAGTGAGCAGCTTCTTTGAATTATCTTCTTTGTACCTTTTCCTCTCTATCCAATATTTTTATATTTTCCCAATTGAACATATGTTCACTGGTACATACATAGTCTGTTACCTTAGACACATCTGTTTTCTCTTTTGTAATCATTAGTTTCTGCTCTTGCAATCACCTTTCAATGGGATGACTGGTTTCACCAATATACATTCTTCCACATTTACATGGTATTTCATAGATGTAATTTTTGCTTTTCAGCATTTCAAGTTTAGACTTTGTAGATGTTAGAATTCTTTGTAGTGTGATATGGTTTTACAATAATTATATTTTCCTATAAAAACACTTGCCTTTTCTTCCATTTTCTTTTGTCCAATATTTTATTTGGGCTGTAATAAAGAAATTTATTTGTTCATGGTATATAATCAATTGGGTTTAAACACTGCTGTAGAGAATTCAACCAGAAAATAGGTTTACTAGTAAATTTATTGAGTTCTTCAATTTTGTCTCTATAGCTATAGATTTGCAAATCATTAACTATATAGTTTATGGTTTATGTCTATCCACATCTACATAGGTTAGTAGTTGTTAAATTTTATCAATAAAGTAAATATGCAATTATCATGAATTATCCTAAATCTGTTCATGACATTCTAGTAATATCTGAAAAGGTCAAATCCAGCTGTTGGATCTGGAAAAAGAAATTTATTTGGAACCTAAGAAGTTCGTTTTTTTAATGCTCTAATTCTTCTGTTGTAGATATTGGTTGAATGTTGAGAAAGGGGACCTTAAGTAGTAAAACTATATCCTAGGTTATTGGCAAGTCCAATCTACTCATTAACTTTTTACACTTTTTTTGAGCTTATTTCTTTTCAGATATCTGATAGTGGAATATGCAAAAAAAAAAAAAAAAACAAGAAGCCATGTCAAAGGAGTATATGCAGTAATATATAATATTTAAATGAATATCCAGAAGATAAGTATGAGCACTTTTTTTTTTTCCAAACAGGATCGCAATATTCCCCAGTAAAGTATGCTAGTGTTAATCTAAGCTGTCTCTAAAGTATTTTTCATTCCAATCCAAGTTGTGTTAATTAGCTTTCCGAGAAGGTTATTGCTATCATTTTTACTAGTGATATGTTAAGTCCAGCGTCTTATTTCTATCAATCTTAGTGATATTAATTGTTCCCTTACTCATATCGCAGCTACTCTTATTTTGAATCAAGATCTTTATAAATTGATAAAAAAAAAACACTTAATGTAATTTATCTACGTAAAACAGACTTTTTATAATTAAATATATGCAAGAACGAATATTAATTTCACAATATATTTTCTATTAGCTGACATCTTTAATTTATTTAAATGCATTTAATTGTTATGAGCTGGCACGTAAAAAAAAAAAAAAAAATAGACCGGTGGAAAATTTTCCAATACAAATTTGACCAATATTCCGCCCCCGATATGAAATAACAGACATGTACAGTACAAGTATAAATAAACGCAGTCGTAATAATTTGTGAAAACATAGATAATTATATAATAAACAAATGGGAATAAATTTGTTTTAAATTTTCCCAGTTCTTTTCCAAGCTAAAGCTTAGTAGACTTTTAACAACTTATTCAAATCTAATCTAATGAAAGTGTTATAAATATCTGTTATTGTTTACGATGAAACCTTATCTCTTAATATGTTTTTAGCTAATTAGTGACAAAGTAACAGATGAAGAATTATAATATCATAAGTTTTTTTCATAACAAACTCTGTTAAAACATTTTGAAGATAGACATTTTTAAAAATGATTATTAAAAACAAAAGCAGAATGAATGCATTCAAACAATAATCAAGTCAGAGGTCAAAATACCGTATTTCTCTTTATCTCAAAATAAACAAAAATCTCAAATTAAATAAATAAACAAAAAGGGAGGGGGCAAACTAAGAATAAGTCAGCTTACGTATATAATTTAAACTGTTGTGAAATTATATATAATCTTACCCTCCTACAATCTTGTTCCGAATTAAAATGGAATTTTAGAAAATTTTCAAGATACTATGAATATTAATGTAAATTTAGGACTTTATTTTTTCAGATAATGATCTATAGCCAACTTAAACCATTCAGTTATTGGTCAGTAAATGGGTATTTACTACTCTTAGCTTAACAGTAAAATAGAGAAAACTCTATATCCTTATAACATAGCAACTGTTTAGCTTTGTGGTTAATACTTTTTCATAAATCCCCCATGAAAGAATACTAGAGTGGTCTTAGCCTAAATACAATTAGGTACTTTAATTCAATATCTTTGCTAGTATATTTTGATTTTTCCACAGATTGATTAAAAATCTATTTATTAGATTAAAAATTAATTATATATGACACATAAAAAATTATCCCTAATAAAATAATAAATTTTACTTCTAAAAAATTCACAATTTACTTAAACATATTTGTTGAATGCTTTGATTTGAGCATCGGATTGTTACTTATAATTATAAAATACAGCCATGTTTATAATCTGTGTTCGAATCTAGGCAGAGTAAATATGATTTTTTTCCCAATAGATTTGATATTATTCTTTCAGCTAGCCAGCCAACAGGAGAATTCAGATAACTATTATCAGCAAATGGAGACATAGCTATTTTTAGCTAGATAATAAAACTATAGAAAACTGCTTAAAACTTCACAAACTAGCATTTGGCAAATCCGTTCAGAATTGTTTTCTCTATAATTGTTTCTTTGTTAAAAGCTACTGAAAAAAAAATACTTTCGCCTATAGTGGGCTATTTAAAGGCTTATCTCAACTATAACATCAAAATATTTTATTTGTTTCAGAGAATCATCTCCAAAGACTGGAGAAAGAAAAAGAAAGAAAGAAAATGACTAAATACAAATGTACATATAAATAATTAAATAATTATTATTATAATAAATAGTCTATTTATAGTGCTGACTATGTATGTAATATAAAGAAGGTAACAACCCCCCAGTTGCACACTTTTATGAATGTATGTGCATTTACTTGTGAGCATTAATTTAAAAAGCATAAGTGGACCATTTATGTGTAATACTTAATGTTATATAAGTCAACCACTGATCATTATGCTGAGATCAGCTCTAAGCATAAGTGGTCCACTTATGCTATTTAAATTCCACTTATGCTTTTTAAACTAATGCTTACCAGTGAGTGCACATAAATTCATAAAAGCATATGATCGGAAAATTAGTATTAATTTAACATTTAAAAAAGATAAAACAGCCTTTTTCATAAATAGCCCACCACAGGGCAAAAACTTTAGAGGCTCAGAGGAGTAGACACTATTTCCAGGTTTGCTAACTTAGAAGTTGTAAAACTGTGAGCATTTTTTCCATCCTTGTTTTACCTTCTAGGTAACTATATTCATCTACTAACTAATGTTGAATAATTAGTTGGATTGGTACAGATAAGATACCTATGATAAAAAAATTCTAAGCCTCTTGAAAAGAGATTTGAGTTTGAACTCTAAGCCATTGTCATAAGATGCACTAACCTCTTTTCCACAAAGCCCTTCTAATTGAACATATATGTATTTATACTCAATATAGGAAACACATAAAACTGAACATTACTTAAATATTTGCTAAGTAAGAATAAATAAAATGTGATTTAGCAATAATTTCAATTCTTTCTCCCCTTTCTTAACCACTCAATTTCAATAGTCTAAAGTTCCACTCCAAAGAAAATCATCAGGTCTCCTTTTTTTTTGTACTAAGAGATCATATTAATTTATATTCAATCATAATTCTTCAAATATTAATTAGAATAATTGTATGAAAGAATATTAAAAAAATGTTAAGTCTGTAAGAAAAAAATGTCAGGTAGATCTCAGAGTTTGAATATTTAGATTAATTTTGTCAGACAGTGTGGAGTTTGTAGAGCATACAATATAGGATCAGGAGTTTCCTAGGATTGATTCTGGTGCTAAATTTCTTCTGAACTCCTAAACAAGAAAACCATATGCATTTTTTTTTAGTATACAAGCCTCTACTTGATGAGTGAGTAAAAAGGTACCTATCCCAGCTTCTCAAATAAAAAACTGTAGAGAAAAAATTGCAGTCAATCCCTTTTTTATGTGTTGCTGTGATTGTTATGTGAAATTTGTTAGTCATTAAAATGTAAAATAAATATGTATTTAAAACAAAAATAGGTACTAGTCCATTAGACATGCACGCGGCTTAAGGGCATTGTTTATGAGCATAAACACATAAACATGCCATTTACGTGGCCAAACTTACGACTAATACTACTGTTCTGTTGAATTAGTCATTGCAGGCCGCTTAGATGGCATTGCACAGAAATATTACAGCCTGTTTTGTGCTTTGCGACACTTTATGCGAATTTGCACAATTTACTGTTGGGTACTGTATCTGATGGTGGCTGGATCTCAAGTGGCCACAACTTCTCTAATCTCCATAGCAGAGTAATTTCATTTCTACTTAAATCATGCAGTCTGACTCACTAAGAATTGTCACACCATTCCCACCCTTCCCTATACAACTTGGAATGGGAAAAAGCTTGGCAAAGGGTAGGGCCAAACATGATTCAGACGAGCTCATGTGAAGACACATTTTCATGAGAAAATGTATGAGACAAATAAAATGGCAGCCAAGCAGATTTTCAAATGGTGCAAGTTGCCGACAACAGAAGCTGGTTAACCGTGGTGGCATTGATGCGGCCAGACTTATGCCTAATACAACAGTTTCTGTTGTATTAGCCATTGTGAACTGCTTGATGGCATCATGCAGAAAAATATTACACCTTGTTTTTTGCCTCTTGATAATGGTTATGCAAATTCGCACAATTCACCATATCGTTTCTGAGGGTGGCCACAGGTTTTGAAATATCTCCATAGCAGACTAATTTCATCACTTCTATTGTAATCACACAGTCTGACTGACTCACTAAGAAGTGTCAGTATACTGTAGTGCGGTGAGTCCATGAAAGTCTACATTTTCAAAACAACCTCGCAATTCCAATGTCATGCACACAATTCGCATGTTTCTAAAACAAAAGGTTGTGATTCTATGACATATAAATCAATTTAAAAAAAAAGAATATGGAAAGTTGGGAAAGGTCCAAAGTTTTGATCTTATTTTGTTTTTTTGCAGGGTGGAGTGGGTGGGGTTGTTGAGAACAAGTTTGTCGTCACTGAGACAAAAGTTATTTTTGGTTTGTTGTTTTTATTCCAAAAAAAAAGGTAGAACAAGATTTTATTACCAAAAAAAAAGATAATACAAATGAAATGGAATAAAAACTGGTTTTAAAAATCAAAGTTTGACTATATCAGCGGTAAACATGTGTTTGTGTATTGTTTTTATTATCGTAATTTGTGAGTAAGTAGGGAAAAAACCATTTCCAAAACAAAAGGTTGGGTCTTATTTTATTTTTGGGGGGTGGAGGAATGGGGGTTGAGAAAAATTTGTCATCACTGAGACAAAAGTTAGAAAAGTTATTTTCGGTTTGTTTTTATTTAAAAAAAAAATAAAGGTAGAATAAGATGTTATTAAAAACAACAACTTTGTTTTAAAAGTAATAAAATTTTGCCTATATCAGTGGTAAAAATGTGCTTGTGTAAGGAAAAAAATTAAAGACGTAGTGAAGCAGTCAATCTTAGCTTAAGATTGAGCTTCATAGTTCCATCTACTAAATTGTATTCAAACCCTATATCCCATCCCGCTCCTTTTGTCGTGTATATATATTTTATATATATATTTGAGATGCACACCTAAGTTATAAAATTTTAACGTTTCAATAACATTTTTTTAAATTATTAATTCTTTTTTATTAATTATTAGTTCTTTTATATTAAAGTATATAGATGTGGCTCAAAATATATATATATAGGAGCAAAAAATTTACTAACAATATTGATTTTTAAATATTTTATTATATGTCATTTATACAACTTTTTCTTTTTAAAGTACTTTTTTTCTATTAAACTATACTTTTCTTTTTAAATCCAAGATGGAAGACGCAATTGTAATTAGTCAAAAATAATTAAAGGTGAGAAACTTAATCTTGTTGAATCTTCTAAAATAACTTTAATTAAAAGTTTTTCTAAAATCAAAATTAGAAACTAAATTAATTGATTTACTTTTGGCATGAACATTTTTTTTTATCAAATTAATTTCGGTTTGAATACATATTATCTAACAATGGCATCTTCCAGCACAATGGGTAAAGCTTATGTAGAAATTCTTTTAAAAATTAGATCAGAGATTAGATTTTAAGGCTAAAACTCAGTAATTAAAAGCATTCCAGAAATACCTGGGCAGAGTATAAAATGGCCAGATTTTAAATCACCAATGGACAGATAAGCTACTATTGAGAGAACGGTATTGTAAACATATTACACACCACTTGAAACTTAAAATGATGTAGTAGTAAATCCACCACCCTTCTCAGCCCTGTTGAGTCATCATCTTCCGCGGCTGTACCATTCTGCTGCCCAAGAGTGAAGTAAAAGCCTGATCTAAGAAATTTAGTATGCTAATAGAAGCTTGCTGCCACTGGAGAACTTGCATTTCAATTGCCGTGCACGTGCCATACTAAATTGGACTCTTAAAATTGCAAGGCAACTTTTCAAGCCATCACCTCAAACTAAATTTAGCCTAACTCATCTATCAAGATTTCTTCTAATGTATTATTTAACTTTGTTTTGTTTTAATATGTAATTTGCTTTTAAGTGATTTCTATAAATTTAATTCTCTCTCATATGCTCTTAACTTTGGTGTGGTCATTTTTTATCTGTATTTATTATTTGATCAATATATCTGCTTGCTTATTTTATTATTAATATGCCAATTTCTAGCAACCTGGTGAACTTAATTTTAAAAATCCTTTTTGTCTTTCCATTAAATCTCTATTAATTAAGGTTTTTAATGTTCCCTCAAAATATATTATATGATATATGTTCACCAGTTTGTTTTTACGAATCAACATTTTAGGTTGCTTTATTATAAAATTATTTGTTCAACTCCGAATAGAATAAAGTAATTCTACCAGGGGTAAATCCACCATTCAAGTTAATTAATGCTTTGAAATCTTTTAAAATGTTTTTTTTTAATTCTGAAAAGGTGACCTATTGTTTTTCTATAACTGCTCGTTTTCTTTTATTTTCCATACTCTTAAAATATCAGATGCTTAAATATTCTCAGTTATAAAATCCACGAAGGTGGGATTGAATTATTTAAAAATAGCAGAAAAAGGATGGGGGTAAATCTTAATGTTTCTTTTACTAAATAAAATCTTCATGTATATTTTATCAAATGAAATCTTCTCTCTATATATATTATAGTGGCATAGCATATTATTTATATAAATTATGGCATTCAAACTAGGGTCATTTATTTTTAAAGCAGTAAAACTTATTCAATGTCGTTAGTGACATTTATCATTACTGCGTTACTGACATTCGGCCTATCTTCATATATATATTACATGCTTCTAATCTTCTAATCTGGGGGCTGCGACAAGTTCGAACCTATAGATTTATTTCTCAAGCCTTGTTCTGAGGATAGTTGACCTTCCCAGAACCATTTATTTCATATAAAAGGGCCTCTGGCGGTAATTCCCTAAGTCTGGCACATGCTATGCCTATCCACTTTCTTCGTACATAAGGCCTGCACATCGACGATGTCCACGGCATGCCTATCCACTTTTCTCTAAGCACTACCCAAGAAGGGAGTCTTAGACTTTGTCTTTCGTCCAGAAGCATGACTTTTCCTGTTATTTTTTGGCTATTATGTCAGCACCGCAAACTTCGTATTATTATTTCTTTTGCTTTATGACCCAGTTTTAATGCTCTAATATTAAAATTGTGCTCTGCTCAAAATATATATAAAAGCCAACTACTTCTAGTTTTATTAATTAAATTTATTTCAGTCTTATACAATCCCACCATCGTAACTTATTTCTGTAGTTAAGAGTATCTATATGCCTTGGGGGAAATAAGTGTTCTTCTTACCAGCGCGAATAACCGAATTTTCATTAAGTATTTTTGTCAGATAATCAAATATGCTTTCAAATGTATTTTATTTATTTTCACAACCATAATGGCATAAAATAGTTTTTCTTATATATATAATGAATCTTGGAATGCTCCCCGAAATCATATGTTAATCACCATGTTTCAGAACCGTATATAAAAGCGTTAATAGCAATTTTATGTAATTTCTTTCTAATAATCGATTGGCATCTTAATATTGGACCTACCCAAAGATGTGTGCTTATTTATAATATATTATTTAGCTAATAAAGAACATATGAGAAATAATAGCGTGAATGACACTATGTAATCATCTACCGCTTGCTCATTCATGCACATACTAATGTTTTCAATTAATTTATAAATGTATGTAAACAATTTGTCACTATATTAAACTAATTTTATTATCTAACTTGTCTGAGTAGTTTGAATTCCTTTTTCTCCACTTCCATGCATACAGCTATGCGTGTATATATTTTAGTTGAGTCATAGTTAATAGATGTCTCATTGTCTTCTCCGCTTTGCTAGTGGGCCGAATTAGAATTAATTCTTGTGTGCCATCATTGTTATGTTATCCATTAGGTGTTTGATCTGGGGCTTGGAGAGTGGGTTCGAATCCAGGCTGGTCCCTGACCTAAATCTCGGATTTGACTGGGTTTGAAGTACATTTTGTGAGTTGCAGCTCATGTTAGATGGATAAACATGTTTTGACCCGTACAGTAATAGTAGAAAAAAAAGTAAAAGGAAAAAAAAATTAAAGACGTAGTATAGAAAGAAAGAATCATTGGCGGGTGGCCTGGTAACATTACATTTGATTATTTTTGCATAGCAACAATGCCTTCAAGCGGCATGTGTGTCTAATGAACTAGTACCCAAAAATATTTAATTAATATATTGTTAATAATTTGTAATTATGGGATACAAGTTTTACATATATCAATGTATCACCCTCTATTTTCAGATTTACTTTTGCAAATGTGAAATGATTCAATTTACATTTCTACTTCCAGTTTTTTATAAAGATAGTCTTTGTCAAATTATATGCAATAAAATAAATATCCAATAGCATTCAAATGTCAACAAAGTTTCATTTCAACATGGTTAATAATTTAACTTTATCTGATACGGCTAATTTCTACTCATTTTAAATAAAATAAATTTTTATAATTATCATCTTTGATAAGTCACAATGTATGAGAAGTTTCCTTAGAAAGAACTCTGTTAAAATAACTAGTGATTGATTTTTTTCTCTTTCATAGATGGTACTAGCCAAAATCTGTATCTTGTGGTCATATGAATTTTATGTGATCATAAGCCATAATATTATTGAATTAATGAGCTTACAATATTATTTGATTTTGAAATATATGACAAACTCAAAACATACTAGAGGCTCAAATAGAAAAAGGATTTTTATATAACATAGGAATTAATTATATGACCTGGAGTTAGGTTACAAACTGTAATAAAAGTGAGTTAATATAGATGTTAACATAATCCTCCTGGTACAAAGGTAATGCATCTGTCTGACAAGTCGATGATTTAAGTTTAAATTTGGACCGAGTATAACTGTTTTTTCTTATTCTTCTCTTTCACGTTCTTTGCATATATTCATATATATATATAGCTTATAACACTTCTTTCATATACACTTCAATGCAAACAAATTTTCTTAAAAACTTCTTTATTTTCCTTACAGTTTCAATTGTTCAGCAGTCTTCATCAGACAATGAACAAATATTATATTCTAGTTAAGAATTTCTCCACACCCAATACTGAATCAAAAATGAGATGCCTAGACAAATAGGTTATGAACCAGTTAATTGAAAAATACCCTAAACTTGATTGGAAGTCCTTACCTATCAAGAAAAATTTCTATCTGAATTTGAAACATATATTATGGATATGGGAGACAAATATAACATTCACTAAATTTTGATATCTTCATGTAAAGGATAATATAAATTGTTTTTCACATTCATCAATATAACATTAAGTTTGAAGTAAAAAATCACATTTAATAATAATAATAACTGAATGGTTTGAAGCGATAAGGTTGAATTTTAATATAGATACTTTTAAGTCTTCTAAGATAGTTTAAATCAATCATAATATTGTACAAATGAAGTATAGATAGATTATATATAATTATATAGGTTTGTGATCATAGATATGCATATCTCTGTTAATGAATGCTAACATTAATTAAGTCATCAAATTTCTTTGAGGTACTATGTTTCAAATTAGTTTCAAGTATCAAAATTACTCAGTGTCAAATATGATGGCATTCTATCTATATGTACACAGAAGCAATAATAGTTCTCGTTTAGACTAGTGATGCATTCTACATAATCCTATTTCTAGATAGTTTAGAGATGAAGTCATTAAATGATAGCATTCTACATAATCCTATTTCTAGATAGTTTAGAGATGATGAAGTCATTAAATGATACTTCAACATCATAGAAGTAATTCGCTATTGCTTTGAACATTATCATTCAAGATAATTTTTAAAGCTTAAGTCAAACTGTGTGTAGCAAACTATCCTAACAGGAATGGACCTTTATATTTAATCATATGAGATGATTGTTGAAAGACTTAAGATTTAAATCTTCATACCTTTTCAGTATGTCATTCAATATGGATATTTTTTGGAGGGTTTGAAAATCGGTAATTTACGATTCTCATAAAACATTTAAGCATACACATATATTTAATGTAAAAATTATTGATAATACAAAGTTAAAAGTAGATAGTAAAACAACCTTTAAATAGCTCACTTCAGGATAGAGACCTCCAGTAGCATCTTATAAATAAACAGCAAAAATCCAGGTTTGCCAATTATTAAGTGACAAGAATTACAGGGATTTTCATTCTTGTTTTACTCTCTAAGGATAGCTAGATACCAATTTACCGATCCTAATGAATGGTTAACTGGGTTAGCACCTAAAGAAATCAAGCATGTTGGGGAAAAAAATCCAAGTTTATCCATCCTAAATTTGAATCCTATGTTATAGATATGGAAGATGGATGTATTATCTTTGTATCTCATCTATCTCATCTAAAAAAAACTTAAACAAAGATGGAATAGATATATAGCAAAAAGAGACGACAAACATTGGAATAAAGTAAATCTAGATTGGATTTCTAGAAATAAACTTCCTTGTTTAGAAAATAAAATAAGGAAGTTTGCTCAACTAATGTGGAAAAGGAAAGCTAGTATCAGAATTTGTGATCTACTGGATGTCTTGGTCCTGCAAAAACTGCCAACAGCTGATGATGATAAGAGATGCTATATTAATCACACATATACGTATATATATATTATTATTAATTAGAATTTAAAACTTTTTAAATCAGGTTACAGAAATAAACTTTACCTAAAAAATGTGTACTGAAATAATTACACATATTGTATTTTTTTTTTTTTTTAATTAATTTACAGTTATACAAATAATTATATATGTACACATTTTCCCTCAGTCAATATAATATGCAAATTAAGCTTATAATTAGGAAAAAGAATGAGAATTATTTTAACATATATTTGGTAGCAATTACAATATTTATTTTTAATTAGCATATTAAAAAATTGATAAAATATTCGAACAAAAACCTACTGGATGTAGTCAGTTATTAGATCTAAAAGAATTTAATTTAATTAAGCTAATTATCACATCAAGAAGAGCTAGAATATTAAATTATTTTAATTCCTAAATTATCAATAAAATAAATACGGCTTTTTTATATATATTTTTATTGAATGTAATAACTGAAATATAAAATATATACATGCATGATTATATCTGGATTCTGGTTAATCCCTACTTTAATAAATGATTAGAAGTAATCATAAATATATTTGTCTGAAATACTTGGTATCAAAGTTAAGAGTCCAAAAAGTTTGGCACTTATAAATCAAACTTTAATGCATATAGATATAAAACAGTTAACTGTTTAAAAAAAAAAATTAACCCATCTGATTTTCGATTTTGTTATAAATGTAACATATGCCAGGTTAGCACACTGTGAGTTCTTAGTTAAGATCTTGCATGAAGAAGTATGATCAAGTCTTTATTTTTATTTTCCTTTGTTTTTTCTTTCAGGAGTTATTTAAAAGTAACAATAACGAAAAAATAATCTAATGGTCCATCACTTAGACGATCATATAAAGTCAGAACATCAAAAGTAATAGAATTTTGGACCAAATAAATTTAGTCTTGAATCCAGTTCAGGTCAGGTCTTTTAATGATTGTGACATCTATATATTTTACATGTGAATCAATGAGTGTAATACATACCCAAGTCAAGTGATCTAGCTGCACCATTATAACAATATGAAAGAATCTTTCCTCAAGATATAAAATTCATAAGAATGTTTATATCGGAACTCATGCTCAACAAAAATCAAAAATAATCTCTCTTCCTTTGCAGAATGAATGCAAATTTGCTTGGAACAAGACTTGATAAATAGATTACTGTTCTGCAGATATTAGGAGGTCATGTTTGGTAGATAGCATAGGGTTCAATAATAGTTTCTGATCTGAAAGAAGTATGAGTAAACAATAAAGATTGTTCAAAAACATGGCCCCCAGGCACAACTACAAATGAATAAAACTATATGCTGCAAACCATGGTAGCTTAAAAAAATGCAAAAAATAGTGCACAAAAAGTCTTTTAGATTAACAATGATGATTAATGGAAATATTGCCTTATATTTAAACTGGGGGCTTTATAATAGGGAAAAAGACTAATCAAGCAATATGAAATTCCCTCTAGTTAATGGAGAACCTATTTATAAAATAAAAAAATTCAATAGAGCAAATAATCAGAAGTTTTTTGAATATATATCAGATTGCAAAAATATATGCACACTAAATTTACATCTTTATTTTTACATGCTTATGTTTAATTTAACATTCTATTATAAGATGAAAGTTTTAAAATAGGATCTATGTTATATCTATGCTCAAATGGCTGATCAAGTTTAGATTTAAAATTACTTTTATAAATATACATTCTACCCTGATTATGAGAGTAACTAATTGACCTTAAAAATGATCTCAGGTGGTAGAATCTACATGAAATGGTTTAATTACTTTGATTACTTTCTTTACAAAGGGATTTTAACATGTCGTGACTCTCAAACATTATTAAATAACTGAATGATTAGTTCTTTGTATGAGGTTGCACCAGAAATGACAGACTGAACTCGACTTTAGTTCTCAAGTCCTTTATTGTAGGCATAGGATTCAAACATGTATTCATTAAAATGAGAATTGAAAACACCTGTTATATCTCAATTAAAAAAAAAAATTATTGCATAATGTTTAATTACTGCAAGTGCTCTATGAATAATAGTTATATACTTTATATTGTTAGAAATTATTGAAATATGATAACAATAATCGAATAGCTTATTGCTCGGATATATAAGAAGTTGGAGCATCCCAATTGGCAAAGTTGGGTCATGATCCATGAACTTTAAGCTCCAGAACCTGTCATTGCACTTCTCCACCACACTATACAGGGTGTTTAAATATAATGATGTGTAGGTATTGATTGGACATATATTCGGAGGTAAAATATATGAAGAAAAAGTCTGTGGGAAAAAAAAGTTGGTTTTCATTTTAAGAAGAAATCTTTATTAGTACAGTATCCTCCTAAATACATGACATTTGGTTTCAAGCAATGTCACTGGTACCAAATTTCACAAGCAGTAAAGAATTATATTATAACATGCATTGTTAACATATGCACTTGTGTACTGTTGTGAGAACAAAAAATAAAATTAAAACTAGAAAACATGTAAAATCGGAAGGTAGTATCATTTGATATGTGACTCTGTCTAACGATGACGAATATAAGTTATTGTGTCGTTAAGACTATAATGATTTTATTTTTTTTGTTCTTTTATCACTGAATTATTGTAGAGAATTATTGAAACACTTCTATTTAGTAATATATATATATATATATAACAGAAAGGAAAAGTAGACATTAATATATATATAGAGAGAGAAAATAGTCACTGGCATATATAAATTTATTGTTACCATAATGCTTCAATCATTTTCCTGCTACACTGATGACCTAAGATTTAAAATTATGATCGTGTAATTTGGAAATTTTTTTAAGATTCCAAAACAGGTTTAATATATGTCTTTCAAGTACTTAGCCCACAACTACACGAACTAGCGTTCAACTATTGGTCAAGTTATCTTCCTTAACAGTTAATCAAATGATAAATGAATAAATTTTTAGGATGAAACATACTGTTGACAATAAAAAAAATTGTTTAATTAAAATTACAGGTGACCTGAGCTTTTTTGAAGTACTAATAAGTAAGTACATATATAAAGTTCCATTTGAGATGCGTATATGTATAACAAACTCTGTAGTTTAATGACATCAAAATTATTCCTCTCCATTATTTAACTCTTTATTAAAATTGGTCTAAAGTTAATTAAAAAAATTAATTTAATTAAAATGTTTGATTGCTAATTATTATTACAACTGACAGTGTCAGTAATATATATTTGAACAGCACAATCTACTTCAGCATACTACTTTATTAACTGAAATATGGAAAAAAAATTAAGAGTAAAATAAAACAGCTTTTAAATAGCCAGCAGCAAATACTCCCCTCCCCTCCAAAAACCTTTGACATACGAATGATAAAGAAAGCAATATTCATCAAGATATGCAAATGTTAAGCTAAGAATGACTGAAATACCCATTTGCCAACCGGTTATAGTTAGTTGAGTTGATTATAGGTTGGATACCTGAAGAAAAAAAAACCTGATGCAAAAATTTTCAACTTTATTCAGTCTGGTTTCAAATCCAGGTCATAGAATGGCTGGCAGATGTACTGTCAGTGCACCAAGATACCCTTTTTTGCACATGTATTCATATTTTCACATAAAACTATTGTACTCTTGTAAACCGATTACAAAATTAAAAAAGTCCATTATGAGGAGAAATAGCATTAAATATTTTTATCTTTTTTTCATTTTTAAATTAATATAAAAAATAATAATAATATAGTCAGGCGATCAGAAAGTCATGCGATATTAAAATATCTAAGCTGCAAAAGTATAAAATATTTATTAAATTCACGTTTGTTTGTTTTTTAGATTACTCAGATGGAAATCTCCAGTAATGTTTAATTTTTGAGTCCGCCATTCTATTACCTATCTAACCTTGCAGAATTTACACTATTCTTGTTAATTACTTTAAAGAGTAACATTTTGAAAGTACTTATCAGCCAAAATTATTTGTATAGATTGAGAACCAAAGCACACGAGTGTCAAAATCTTAGCATTGAAAATTTCACTAAGAAATGTTTTATCTTGTTCACAACTTGTGTAAAATTCTAGACGGAAGGAGGGGATAGATTTTTATTACCATATCCTTTTAGTTTTTTTTTTAAATTCTCGGAATGAGAAAGATGGCTGTTCTGCCTACCATGATTAAGACTTGAGTTTTGGATCTGGATCCAACGAAACCATTTTCTATGAAATATTATAACTTTATCTTTCTTATTGCATTACCAAATTCACATAATATTAATGTCATTTACTTTAAGAAGCATTGTAAAAGTAATAAAGTAAATGATATTAATATTATAAAACTCTTTTTCATAGGCTTAGGATCACTTCTCAAGTAGTTGGCCTGTAACTAATCGTAGGGGTTCAAATCCAGACCAAATGAAATTCCTTTCAAGAGATTAATGTTTTTCTTTCAAGTAACAGATATATAATTAATGTAGCTAACCATCCAATATTGGTCAGTAAATGAATGTTTATCTTTATCAAAAGGGTAAAACAAAAATGGAAAAACATTCAAACCATGATCCCATTGTAATTGGAAAGCCTGAAGCGTACTATCTTTTCCATCAAAGGGACTATTAGAGAGGTCTTTATTCGACAGTGAACTATTTACTAAAAAAGTGTTGTTTATATTTACTCTTTTTTTTTAACCAGGGCTTTTGCCTATGGGTAAACTGACATATACGTGATTATCCTGTAATAATAAAAACCTTTGATCCAGGAGATCAGCATATTTATTGAAATTATTTTTTTTCTACTGAAAAAACTTGAGTTTCTTCGGCCAGTCTAACCGTCGAGCTTAGGCATTAACAATAATGTACTGCTCATTACAAAAATTAAATGTAAATAAATAGCAGATATTAAAAAGTTGTTGTTACCTTTGGCTCATATAAACTAGCCTGAAGTGGTTAAAATCACTCTAATCCTTTTATTGACTAAAACTATAATTTTTTTAAAAAATATTTTTTTAAGTATGAGATACATTAGAATCATTAAACTCTGTTAATCACAGACTATTATTATCCAAGGAAAAGTTTATTGCCCTTCAAAAAATATACGACAACAATAACAAACGTTAGAAGAACAGTTTTAAGGTTTGGTAACAATGGGTTGAAATACACGCCTCTTCGCAGCTATCAAATACTATCTAACAATTATTACCTGTTGGGGATTTCTTTTTCAATTTAAATTTTTAGGTTAAATGAGGTGAAAGTTTTATATAAGTTCATTGTAATTAAAATAAAAGATGTTTAAAAAAATCTTTATTGCATTCAATACCTCAGAACAAATGTTTCAAATAAAACTTTTAGAAATGTTATTGTTGAATTAAAATTTTAATTACAAAATAATTATATCATAATCTCACTGCCTTTATACGTATGTAATTTTGCAAGTTTTTTTTTTAAAGTTTGAATTCAATTGTGTATAGAAAGTAAATGCGTTTGACTTCCTTTATAAACTAAGTTTCAAATTTTTCCCGCCACAGATTTCCAAGAAAAATAAGTTGTTTTTTTAAAGCTAGTTGGTTACATAGTCAACCAATTATTGGCTGGTAAATGGATTTAACTAACTTAGTGAATAAAGCAAAGAAGATAAATTAATTAAAATCCTCATTGACAAACAGCAATTGATTGGCCCAATAATATTTTCTCCACTGCTGTTTTTGAGAGCTGCTATGTACGGGGGCGGGGTGGTATCAGCTATTTAATATTGTTTACTTTTACCCATGTCCTAACTTAGATAGTGTATTAATAAAAATGAACATTTATATTGCAATGGGTAAAAGAAGTTGGCATATGGAAAGCCATTGTTTACATATGTTACGAATTTATAACAGATTTTCATAGTTAAAAGATGAAATTGAAAAAAAATTTGATGACACACCTTGTATCAGTCCTCCAAGTTAAGAATTCTTATAGTAAACTATCATTTATAAAGAAATAAATTCAATCATTTTTGTGAAATTAAGAAATTACTAGTAGGATAAGTTTAATTCACCCACCCAGTTTCTACAGAAAAGCTCTTGTTTGCAATGTCAACATACATTGATTATTCACAAACGTTAAACAAACTAAACATTTCATTAATGGCTTTTTTTTTTTTTTCAACTAAATATTTTATAATGGAAGTCTGATTGAAAGCAATAGAAAACAGCATGGGGGTTGAAGCAATAAATGTTATATTCAGGTATGTTGAAATTAACATGGTGCTCTAACCAACTATTACTAAATGCAATCAATGGTCAGCCCCAATTTAATATGCTTACAGATTCAAATTTTAATTATTCATTTAATTGATGGCATGCAAATTAATACACAATACATTTCATATATTTTTCATTTCTTTTCTATAGCTGTTGCTGTTTTAATCAATGGCTGCGCAAGCAAGGGGACAGAATCAGAAATGTTATACATGTGAATACAGAATTTAAACTAATACCCTAAATAATTATTGCCAAAGACAATAGAAAAAATTTTACATATCTATAATGATCCGATTTATCCATATTTTTATGAGTGTTTTGTCTACATTATGGATTATCATGCTGAATTCACTTGTGGAATTATTTGTGAGCAGCTTTTTGAAGTTTTATACTTTTTCTCTCTGCCCAATATTGTTGTGTCTTTATATATATATACACAGTCTGATCCTTGAGACATCTATTTTTTCCCTTTGTCATTATATTGTATTTATTTAATCTTTTTTTTTTTACTCGAGCATCTGATATCAGCAATATAAATCTTTCCACATTATTGGGGGATTTCCCTGCAGTTCAAGTTTTCAGCATTTCAAGTTTAATCTTTGTAAAAGTTAAAATTTCTCACAATGTACTGTAGTTTAGGAAGCTGTTTTGATATTATATTGATTGCAGATTTTCTTCAGTTTAGATGACCTTCGTAGTATCTATGGATACATTGCAACACTATTCTTTCTTTTGAAAAAAAATTTTTTTATTGTCTATTTAAATTATTTTTAATAGCTGATGGATAACCATTCTTCTAGGAGTTTGTTCTATAGGTCATTAGTATACAATAAAATTTGAATTTGCCTAAAAACATTTAGCAATTAAATTAGATGATAAAAATAATCCATTATATAATTAACTACATATTAAAAGCATTCAATAACCTAAAAAAATATGCTAACAAAACACAATATTAATAGTAACCAATAAACAGCATACTAAACCCATGACACAACATGTGATTTGCAAATTGTTTCAGAATCATAATATTTATGGCACATTAAATGGAAATTATTCAGTAATAAGTGAAAGATGTATTCATTAAAAATTTATAAGACATTCAAGTATTAGAAGTTATAGAACTTGGACTGTGATTCGTGGATCTTCAATTCTAAATTTGTCCACTCTACCACTGCATCAAGCCACACTTTCTATCAAAGGCTCATTAAATAACTAAATTTTAGTACTTATCTATCTATCAATCCATTTTCAACTTTCGTCCTTATCTTCAGATTCTAATGCTGCTAATAATGTATGGATGGAGCTTCATAATTACCTGCTTTAAAGGCAATAATAAGTATAATACCATTAAGTTCTATTAAGTGGATATTCTTCCATAGCTAATAGATATCCTCAAACTGACATTGACTATGAATGATCATATGGATAACACTTCTCCAAATTATTTGGCTTTTTTGGTTACACAAATGCTATCTCCATCCCTAGTACTAAAATATTTATCATTGTCATCAGACATAATCTAATTGTTATTTATATTCCTTCTTAAAGTCTTAATGATTTCCCATTTTCATCCATGAAGCAATATCATCAAGATATCTAGCATTTTGTTGTTTTTACTAGCAACCTTGAATCCCCATCCATTTTTATATAAGATCAGTTCTCTTCAATCCATTCCAGAACTCTCTCAATAAGCTTAAATAATTAATAGCTGCTAGATGATAAAATGCCATGTCTCTATTTCCAGGCTATTTCTAGCTTCCCAAATCAGTATACTTGCATAATTATATAGATTTGATGCCAGGTCAGTTTCTATATTTTCACTAGTCTGTTTTTTATCATTTGTAAAACCCTTTATATTCCTTGACTAGGAAAAGGCTTACATGAAGCATAAAAACTAAGGGCACTAAAATATATACAATTGATCTGACACTAAATTTAAACATCTATGCAAGTTCGCTTGGATCCAAGGTGGCTGCTATTTGCATTAGTCCATTAATTCCAGATCCAAATCCTAATCATCATCAATGAAAACAAAATATAATAAATGGTCTGGGGATATGAAAATTATAGCACTATATCATTTGGTGGCTGCTACTTGCTCAAACTTGTAGTAGGTAAGAATCACTAAAAACATTATGTAAATTTAGAAAATCATATAATGCTATGTTCACCTAATATGGCTGCTCTAATCATATATTCACACACATTGTAATAGGTATGATGATAAAATGCAGAACTTCCCAATTCTTTTGATAATGTGAAATGAGTCAGTCACATGATAACCTGTTTTTACTTTAACTTCTAGTCACTTTAAAGCATTTCTAATGAAAACAATAAAATATTCTGCCATACCCTTTCTATATATAAAAAAACTCTTTCACAATTTAGACCTTTGCACAATAGATTCCTTATTCTATCAAGACTTTTTGTATGGTATAAACTGATGTCTTCTAAGTTGTAGACTTGACCAATTTATAGGATTAATTGGAATGGGAAGAGCATTTATATAAATTATATTAGTCTTCAACAAAACCATCAAATATATGCTATCAATTCTACTTACTCTACCTTTTTCGAATAATGTTAAGCTAATATGATCTTATCTTCCATTATTGAAGAAAGAATTGTTCTACATTAATACTTTGCTATCTTCCAAATATTCCTTTTGATTTCTGTCTATTATTTGTTATCTCAGTCATAATGTATCCTATACTATTTTTCTGCAAATTCATTTATATCAGAAACCTCTTTTTGATCTCACCAATTCCTTGAAATGTATCTCTTGTTTTTCCATGATTGTTTCTATTTTCTTTTTGCAAATATTATAAAATAATATATCTTTTTTTTAATATATCTATTTTTTTTAATATTCTTTGGATTCCTATTTAATTCTCTTTTTTAAAAAAAAAAGTATTGTTTTTATTTTATTTATTTTTTTACAGTTAACTCTATAACTTTTGACATCTGGTTATTTCAATTTATTCAAACTTTTTATTAATCTTTACTAGTGGGAGAGCTTTGCCATCTTTTAACATTTTTCAATATCAATCATCTCCATACTTCTTATCTTCAAACTCCAATTCTTTTAGCATAGATAATCCTGGATTTATATGGTAAACCATTACTGAAGCTCAGGTATTCTCTATATTTGCAGTAATGCAGTAATATCCCTACCAACAAATTTGTGACTTTACTACGCTTTGTTTTCTTCCTTTTAGAATGATCTTTATCAGAATCTTATTCATCTTAAACTATATAATACAAAATCTATAGCTCAAATAAATAATTCCACTTGTCCTATACATCATCATCAACAGTATCTTTATAAATCACATGATACAGAATTCATAATTTAGATACAAAAAAATCTAGTACTGTCGCAGGCACATTATCATTCCAATAGTCTACTGATATTTATTGCAGCCTCCTGATGCATAGGAAACACACTAATCTTACCTTTATAATCCTCTCATGACTGCCACACAATACTTTTATCATCATTTGAAGATGTTTTTACTATTAAACTCTTTTAGAAATTCCATTTATAAATCTTCTACCAGTAATATATAATGATAACAATAATTAAAGGAATGCTGGAGAATTTATAACAAGTTTGAACTCTGGAACAGCCAGAATTGGAATCAATCTGAAGACATTATGCTACAGAATCTGGCTCCCTGCCACTGCATTAAACCATGCAAGGCAAAAAATAGAGGCCTATGATTGCTATGTCATTATCCATGTACTAACTGGATCTAGTATTCTTAATTTTGGTAATTGGATGAGAACTAATGTATTCAATGTACTATGGCCATAGACAATATATATATACAATGCACCTACACATCTTACTGTTGTATAACATAATTTGAGAAACTAAATAAATTTGTTTTAGGAGGTGAAAACAGTAACAAAGTATTACCAGGATGTTAAGTATTACTGTTTAGTCGCAGTACTATACTTTCTAGCTACTCTATTTTCCTTCAAAAAAAGACAATCTACAATAATATATAAATGCATTTTAAGCTGTAAAGAACTTTCATTAGGTAATATTTTAAATTAAATTATGCTAAGGGTGTGGCAAATAATGATGAATTGTCAATATATATATAGCTGGTATTTTATTATTTATACATACATATTGGATACATTTGGTTATGAAGAGTTCTTCATGAAAGCAGCCATATCAAAAACATGTTAGATACGGTTAAGAATAATTAAAATTGTATTGCTTTGAGCGAACTGAATTGCTAAATCCATTTTCTTGAAGAGAATATATATATACAAAAGATAAGCAAAATAATGAAAGCACATTGCTGCTACTTTAAAAAGTAAGATAAAAACAATAATATGGTCAACTGCTTGAAAGCCACATAATATTCAAGCAAGTTGAGTACCTTAATTCCAAACTTAAGCACACTTTCCTTAATTAGAAATTAATTCCAGAAAACTCTACAATTGTGCTAAACTACACAGGGCAATGATATAAGCTAGTGTTATCATTTGCCACAACATTTACAGGAATGTTTACCATTATTCACGGGGGAAATCTCAACTTTTTAACGGATGTTGGCTAAAGATATTGACATTTTACCTGTAATTCAAAAAGAGGATACAAAGATGAATGCTGTTTAAATCATTTGAGGAATGTTATCATCTTCATATTGCACAAATCAAAATTTAGTTATTAGAGCTCTATGAATTGATGCATTGTTATCATCAAAGATGACAGCACTATGTGGAAACTAGTTTGCATTATGGGGTTGAACAAGATTTCCTAAATCTGTAAGTTACTGTAATTATAAAGCATCCATGCAAGATAATAGCAGAACCAAATTGTTATATTATGACTACTGAGATCACCATAATTTGGCAAGTGGGAGAAGGTAATGATTGAAATCTTTTATCTGCTGAATAGAAAAGAACAGAAAACTATCAGGAGTTTTATGTAAGGTGAGCAAAACTACATAATAAAATTAGAAATAAAATAGTGGTATAAGGGAAAATATAGACACAGTGAATACTTTCAAATCTGAAGGCAGGAAGCCTTATATATATATATTCTGCCACAAATATCAAATGATAATTTAGTAGACTTCTAGCATTTGCAATCATTTGGTACCAGACTTTCATATCAACATCTAAAACTGTAAATAATAATGTCTCCTATATAATATACATATTTAATACATGCATACATATATACATGCATACTTACAATCAAATATTAAATTTTTGACAATGATATAAGAATGTTGAAAGAAATTTTCAAGTAATAATAATCTAAAAGAAGAATCAACAAATATTTAATAAAGAATGGTTAAAACAGTAGTTGCCACCCAGTACAAGCCCTAATAATCAATGAATATTAAAAGATCTAAGTGCAATGCTCTCAGATCCAAGATTCCTCACTGATGAAGGCCTCAAACCAAAACTAGTCCAGAGATATTGGATGAATAGGCTATTATATAGAGATTTTGATGGACAAACATAGTATCTATTGAATACTTTGACTTGAACTGAGTGTCATTATTATATGGAGAGTTGTGAATGCATAAGAAATAAAAGTAATGTGGTGTTAAGTGATTTAATACCAATCCTGGCTAAAGGATGTTGATGACTTGTTATTAAAAAACCAAATACATCAAAATATATAGTTATGAAATGGGTTCAGATCTGTATGATTATATAAGTGAATTAACTTGGATTGAGAACATTACTGTGTTTTCAGTTCGGGCTCATCACTTTATAATTAACTAAAAAGTTTCTGTGGAAGGTTGCATTAGATCCAAAAATCTAGATGTAGTGCTCTCAAATTCAAAGCTCCTCATTGAGAAAAGCCAAAAGCTAGAAACTAGTCTGGAGATATTGGATTAATAGGCACTAGATATAGATTTTGATGCCCAAATCTTTCAGTATCCATTGATTACCATAGATTGCACTGGGTGGCACTCCTCTTTGGAGTTGCTATTGTTTTAACAGAATGTGTATGCATAAGAAATGTTGGTCATATGATGTTTTAGTGGTTTTAAAGAATGATTATAGAGTGCTTTATTCATAATTATTTGTTTCAATAAGTCATTAATCTGATGTTATAGGTGCAATATGTACATATTAGTGAAAATAAAAAAAAAAAAAAAGAATAATAGAGTGTGAGGATACAAGATAAGGAAATGCCCAAATGAAAAATGATTCATAATGACCATTATATATGTGGACAAGGTTGTAAAATTTATTAATTCAAATATATATATTTTTAATTTTTATTTAATAATATATTTTTTCCCAAATCAAGGAAAATGAAGATCTTGATTGTTGGAGAGGGGATAATCTATAATGAAAATCAATTAACTTATGCAAATTAATTCCATAATTGAGAATTAACTTTTAATAAACTATCATAAATTCTTCAAAATTTAAGATTATTAATTAACACTAACACACAATCCCTTAAGACAAACTCCAAAACATAAATTAGATAAATACAAAACAAAGTTGGTACAGAAATTGTCCTTATTGATTATCTGTTTGCACTTCAATAGAAAATAAGGAATAATATTTGCAATATTACTAGTAGAAAAATTTAAATATTATAATATATATATATATGCAACATTTTTAGAAATAGTGACTTTGATCGTATTTATAATAATATGAATGTTAAAGGATTTTGTGTGAATTATGATGTCAGATAAAAATGGCAACCACAATCTGATTGTTAATTCTCCATTTCTATAATTATTAATCCTGATCATGGACTTGGTGGCAATTGACAGATATGTCACTATTATGTCTATACATAGAATTCAAATACAAGTAGATCTTGGAATTTTTTTTTAGTTTCAAAATAGTACAGTATTTTTTTTTTCATGACAATTGGCTTTTTTGTCACCAATGGATTTAGAGGCAATTGATTCCTTTGATTAAATTTTTCCATTGTTACCTAAGATCTGGAGTTCAAATACAGGAAAATCTTAGACCTTTTTTCAGACTTCAAGCTAGTTTAAATTTTTTTCTTTTAGAAACTGGTTCATAATCCCAGCTGTCTACCTAAGTGTCTTTATCTTAGCTAGTGGTTACAAGAAAGAAAAAACATATTTAATCCACTTATTTAGTATTGTCACCTCCTCGGTTATTCTTCTCTAGAAGGATGCTGGAGATTACTCCCAATTATATCTGCATTAAGAAAAGAGATTAAACACATTTATAATGTCTAATTAATGAACAGTTATAATACTATAACTATAAATAGAACAATATGCAAATCAAAAGCCCCCAAAAAGAAAAAAAAAATAAGTGCTTCTACTAGAATTTACACTCTTTATGTAAAGGGAATCATAGACAAGATTGGAAGGGTAGTAAGATGCTATGATATAAAAACATTCTCTACTGAACAAAAGATTAATTGCATTCTGATCAAATCTAAGGATGAAATCCCTCTGGAAACTCAGTGAATCTAAATGATCCTATGTGCCATGTGTCCAATCATATACATAGGAAGCAACAATCAATGTACAAGTGCTAATGAAATGAGCACATTACAGCAGTGAAAAAACTCTCGAATATCTTCAGTACTTGCTCTCTGTGTTTCAGAGATTGGCATCGTATCCACGTAAAACAAACATTATCAAAAAATATTTAGGGAGGTTACAGAAAAACAATATTTAAAAAAGCAAATTATATTAATAAATGTGATGAAATAATAAAATTACCAACTATATGGAAGAGTTCCCTCACACAAATGAATAAAAATTAAAAAAAAACAATACTAAACTTAAGTCAATCTATCCAATAACCGCATCATACAATTATCTCTGCTATAACCATGTGATTATTACTGTTTTTTCATCTAGTTGAAGGTGATTGTTATCTTGTAGAAATGTATTTTATTTTATTAAACATGGTTGCTCCTGAAATATGCTTTATAAAACATTGTATACTCATGAAAGCATTCATTTCAACATACACTAGTTTATATATATCAATTTCAGGTGACCTAACCTAAAGAAAAACAATATATTAAAAATATTATTAATAAAACCAAATCAATAATAACTGTTCTGAATTTGTTGTTACTTGGCATGGTATCCAATTCCTAGAAATCATTGATAATTGGTCTAAACAGCTCAAGATGATAAATATACCATCACTCTATGTTATTTGATGTTTTTAATAGAATTCCCAAACTATTGCATCAATATAAGGGACAACTTTCACATTAACCCAATTCAAAGGTGATGGTTCACCTAACAATATTGATCAGATTTTTATATTCAATTCTTCAATCATGAAAATAATGTAGGATATAAATAAACCTTTAGTAAAAAAAAGTATTTCAGAAAGTTTGAGAAGAAACTTATCTATTCTCAAACCAAAAAAGGGAGTCAATTTGATAAATTTCAGATAGGCGTTAAAATCTTGTGCTTCAGTACAATGATGGCATTAATGAGTTCCAGTTCCAGCATCACAGGTAAGTAGGACCAAGTGAGTTAATATAAAAATCAATGAGGATTTATAGTTGTTGTATGGTGGAGAGGCAAACTGGAGATCAAGATCCATGTATCACAGCCCAGTTCTGTTATTTAATAGCTCTCAAACTTCTTTCAAACTCCCAAGCAATAAAGTCATTCAATTATTATGATATTATTACCAAACACCACACTTTGTTTAATAACAATTACACAATGTATTTATAAGTGGCTTAAAGTTTTCTACTTATAAAGCAAGAAGATTTGAATAACAGGAAAATAACTAATTTAGTCACAAAGTTCCATTTAACAATTATAAAAACGAATATTTAGAACATTTTTTTTTTTCAAAAAAATAAAAACAATGGCTTATATAATGCATAATTAACTTTATCTTATTTTTAACGCAAATTTAATATCTATAAAACTTTTTATTTTAATTTACTAATCTTATTGTCAGCGATAATTTTAAGATGCATTAATGATTATCTAATTATTACTATTTTTAAAAAAGGTAATTAATTAGCAGAGCCGATAAATATAAAAGTTTTCAATTTTTATTTTCAGTCTAAAGTAAGTCGGAGATATTTCGCGGATCATCTCTAGCAACAATATGTGCTCCTTATATCAATTTTCTTGATAAATTGCAGTATTATTCCTGTGTCCACAATCTACATATCAGTAGTTTTGTGCAGAAACGGATTTTGGAGCTTCGCGACTCACGCTGTCACTTCCGGTGCTCAAATTTCTTACGAGATTCGTAACAATAAAATATTCGACTTTTTTTTCTCATGTGTCATAGCATCAGCCGGGAAGCGAACCCGCTAATCCGGGACAACTGCTTGTAAAGCGGCCGTCGCTAAACTCTCATTCAGCAATGCTTGACTTTTTTTTCTTTTTAAATTAATAATGATTTAACAAAACAATAAACAAAATATTAAAAAATTAGTAATTTGCATAATAATAATTTTCTATATTTTACTTTTTGTTTGTATACACACACGTAAAAACGTAACACATGTACGTACATATGTACTCACCTATAAATGTGTGTGTGTGTGTATTTTTTTAAAAAAATACATTATAATACAATTATTATTATCCATGAATTTCTGTATCCATGTTTGGCGTGAAATCAAATATGGCATAATGGGTATAATACACTCATCACCTTTACTAACAAATGATTCATAATCATTCCTTTTTTTCCAATGGATTCAAATCCCTTTTAATTACATTTAATATTTGTTTTTCTTTAAAGACCATATTTTCTAGATTCTTAATTATTCTTTTGCCTTAGTGAAATGATTTATTTTAGGAGATAATTTTTTCTCAAGTTTAATCTTTACTATTTTTATTATTCCAAAATGTGAATATTTAAAAACAAAAAGGAATTTATAATAAACTGAAGTTTGATCCTTTAATTAAAATGATGGGGGGGGGGGGGTGTGTCAAATATCTTATTGCATTTTGATTATGTGCTACTATTTTTAATGAAGTAAACAAATATTAACAAGTTGCACACAGGCAACACAAATTTGCTGGCTATAATAAGAAAATACTAGTTTTTCTTCTAAAACAAGATAGATGGATATAGGAAAGCATGTATGCAAATACTTATTTCCTTATTTAGATTTAAACTTATCAAAATAAATAAATTTATGCTCCTCATACTCTAGAAATTTGTAGTCAGTGCAGCAGTTCACAATAAAGGACAAAAGAATTCGCTTGGTTCTGAGCAAAGGCAGCCAATGATCACATTGACACCTTATAGCAGTAGGTACTTTTAAATGAAAAAAAAATAGATTCACAAGTTCAAGCAACTACCTAATATTAAATGGACGTTTCGTACTTGGAATTTGAAAGCTGGAAAGGTACTACAATGTAAAAGCATTAATCTTGGTAATACAAAATATGATTCCTTGTAAAGAAAATAAAAAAAACAATATTGTGAAAATTGATAAGACATCTAGAATAGCAAGATATCAAATTATAATAATTTAAGTTTATAACTCTACAAATTATCAAATGGAGAATGTTATATAGATGTATTTAAAATAAATCAAACAATTCAAAACTGCCCTGAGAGATGTTGATGTTAGAATTGAAAACATTAAAAATATAAAGTGTAATGCATAAAACTGGATGTGGAGATAAGACTGTAAGGAAATATAAAAACACTAGACTTTTTTTTTTAAAAAAAAATCCAAAGAAGAAATGTATTGCAAACATTGACTAACAGAAAATATGAATTTTAAAAGAACCAAATGTTTTTATTATTCACAGTTTGTAAAAAGCTTAAGTATCAGAAGTGTCAGAGCTGGCGTCATGATTGACCCCCCCAATCTATCTCTGTATTAAACTATGAAAAGCAAAAAATATGCTCAGAAGTTTGAGCACTAGAAGTTATGGAGCTGGGACATGAATCATAAAGCTGGGCCATGAATCATAAAGTTGGGTCATGAATCATAAAACTGGGCCATGAATTGTAAAGCTAGGCCATGAATCATGGAGCTTGAGTTCCAGAGTCTACAAATTTATTATTTGCAATAAATCACGCAGAGGAAATATGTATTAATGCAATGATAAACAAAAGTTAAAACAATTAAAGCTGTAACTAAAACTAAAATTTCTAATCTTCAGAATAGTCAAATGAGTCAATGTTAAACATTGCAAATTATTTCAAATTATTAAAAAACTAAGAAAGCAATTCTGATATGAAGATACAATACTTTATTAATAAAAACAATATATAAGTTGATGCAAAAAACAACTCAACAATAAATTTTCTATTGTGACAAGGCAACATAACATATATAAGAATATAAAATTATTTTAAAATAATACAGAAAATTTGAATATGCAAAATATGGTAAAAGAGTGAGCAAAAAAGTTAATAATGATATAAACTATAAAATAGTAGATAAATATAACTGAAGTGTTAAGAAAAAATGTAGAAAAAACTAACAAGCTGTTGGAAAGAGAGTTGCTTCATCTATAAAGCAAATTGAAACAGGGTCTTAATAAATAACAGAGTCAAAAATAGACAATATATAAACAATGACATCAATTGAAATGCATATAACTAAAAGAAGAGTTAAAACATGATTAAATTTATAAAAACACAAAAGGACCATAAAATGGTAGAAAATAAAAAAGAAATTGTTGGCAAAAAATATGCACCAAATATATACCGTAAAAATATACCAGATGATTGGAGGAATGAAAAATTGTATTGGTATTTGAGAAAGGTGAAAAATATATAGGTGTACCAATTATATGTGAAACATTAAAAATTGTTTATAAAGAACTTTAAATGCAAATCAATCAAATATATATATAGAAAAGATCAGTATATATGAATTACTATTTTTACATTGAATTTGTAGAGTATGAAAAGGCATTTGGAAGTCTAGGCATTGATTAAAGGGTTAGAATATCATAAACCTTGGAATATTGACAAGTTCTGAAAAATATTTATAAAAATATAACAGCAATAAATAAATTATTAGGTAACATTAAAAAGGTATATAACAAAGTGATTCTATCTTTCCCAAATTTTTATCGCCATTTTTTGAAAAATAATTAGTGATTGAAGAAATGAAAGGGAGAGGTAAAATAATTAGTGATTGAAGAAATGAAAGGGAGAGGTAAAATAAATGAAGATTACATGAGTTGTAAATTTTTTTACTGCTACTGAATAAAAACAAAGAAATCGAGTTAAAAATAAATATAATAAGAGACTATAATAATGTATAATCGGTTTCAAAAATGAAAAAATAAAGATCTGATAGTAATGAATTAGAACTTAAAATTATAAATATTCTTGGACAAATTATTATTTAAGTAGAATCATAATGGACAAAGAATTAAACTTGGTTAAAGTGCTGTCAGTATAAATAACTTAATATTAAATAGGTAGTCTCATTTTATAAAAATTAAGTAGACCTTGCTTTAAATCATCGAATTTTTGACTTGACGCTTTAGAACTGTTTCATAAGTAACAAAATTGCAAACTGTATTTAAGTCAAAATTTATTAGTAATAAAATATTAGCAGTGCTTAACAAACTTGTAATAAAATGAGCTAAACAGCTACAAGCATAAGCAAATCTTGTTTAGAGACTTACCAGAGTTATATAACTTGCCTGAATTTTGTATTTCCATTGAACAAGTTTACTATCATAAGTAAAATAAATCCTATTATCCAAGAACATAAAAAAATAGACATCATTAAAACAGTCAGGCCATCATAGATATTAATTAATATAATTGTTTCTTTTCTTTTTAGGTAGCACTAAAACTGAAAGATGATGAAAGAAAATTTTTTTTTTTATAAAGTTAAAAGCATATGTTCTAAATAATATGTAAGACTGAAGCATTTAGAAAAATGATAAGATTGTGTACTCTACTAGTAAATCCATTGTAGCATTATATTTGTCTAGAAGAGTTTCTTAATAAAAACACTTTAAAAATCTAAAATAGTTGGATAAAAAAAATTAAAATGTGGAGTTATAATTAAGAAGAAAAAAACCAAGTATAAAAATATTGTTGTACAGTAAGTACAAATGCAACAAGACCATTTTATAGTGCTCATCTATGGATCTGAAACCTGGTCATCAAGTAAAAAGATCAAAAGATAAAAAACACACTAAAATGTTGGGAAAATATATGTTAGGATTAACAAGGGCAGCCTAAAACTGAAATATGTAACTGAGACCAATAAGTGCCACTAGCATCATTGAGAGAATCAAGACTAAAATGGAGCTAGACTAGACATGATATTAGAATAATTAATAGCAAATGACAATATATAAGAGATTATAAAATGATTGCATATGAGATGAATAAATATAACTTTAAGACAAAAAAAATTATAGAAGTGATGTAGAAAAAAAATCTATGATTAGGAAGAAATGGAATAAATTCAGAGACTATCACCCTATAGTGAAATGATAATAGCAGAACATATTGAGAAAAAAATGCTTGCATTCATGGTATTTCAACATTTATTATACCATGTAATCTTTATTTTCAAATGTTAGTTTTTCTGCATGAAACAGTTATGAGTGGGAATTCATAATCTCTGCTTAAAAGCAGGCTTAGGTATCTAACATCATACTATTATTTGGTTTTATTAATTAATAGTAGGAAGGCAATGCATTCCCCTCACTTAAAATACAGATATGTGTTTGTAAAAATCATATTCAATCAACTGTTGACATTTATTAAGGATGTATTACTGTTTTGGATTAATATCAAAATATTAGCATTTTGATTTATTTGTATTCTATTATAAATGAAATTCAATAAGAAATTCATTATTTTGTGGTATATCTCTAGATTTGAAATGTTAAGATAAATTGTATAAAGTGGGCATCAAGCAATATCAACCACCAATGATAATCAAATGTCACAATTATATTACCTTATTGCATACATGCTCCCATATGCTTTCAGGAAGACCACTTAACTCTCTATATATAAATGTTTATAACTATATATATAATTGAAGGTTTACTGTTCATGAGTTCATAAGAAGTTCAAGAACTGGAAGTGACCGAGTTGGATTGTGATCCATGAACTTTGAACTCCAGAGTCTGCCATTCCATCACTAACAAATCATAAAGGATATGTTCATAAATGATATTATATAAGTTTGTAAATATTTTCTTAAATCTAAAAGTTAATATAAAGTACCATTGTCTAGATCAGGGATTCTCATTGAGTGTGAAATTGTCCCCCTTGAAGCAAAATTTAAATTTTGGGGAGCAAAAAAATCTTGGGATTACAATCAGTGGCTATTCAAACTGGAACCTGGCCACAAGAATTCCATTGAATAAAGAGTATAAATACAAAGTATTTTCTTTGTATTTTTATATTGGACTATTTCCATCATCTAATATGAGTATTGAGTCTTTAAAAAAAATTAACTTTATTTAAATATTCCAAATACATTCAACTGTTAATAATATTACATCAAACAGGTTAGTATATGCACAACATTTTGAGAGGTATTGTACTCCATTCTTCTTCAGGTGTTGCTGACCTGAACAGTGACAGTACTAGCATGGGATTCAAACTTGGATCCTTAGATTCTTGAATTTTAAAGTAACACTCTAACCAATTGAGCCATCCTGACAAAGGCATTAGTCAGTAGAAATTTCATATACTTATCTATGAAGTTCCTCCTGATTTCTCCACTTTTTCCTAGATTAGTGATTTCCATACATTAGGTATAGTCGCACTAGGTTGGCTTATGGAATGGTTTGCTATTGTCATGTGGCAAGATTGTCAGTTGGCTAGAGTGTTACCTTAAAATTCAGTACTCAAGAATCTAAGGATCCAAATTTGAATCCCATGCTAGTATTGTCACTGGTCCGGCCAGCAACACCTGAAGAAGAGGGGAGAATAATACCTCTCAAAACATTGTGCATATACTAACCTGTTTGATGTATTATTACTAACAGTTGAATGTATTTGGAATATTTAAATAAAGTTAAATTTTTCTAAAGATATTCAATACTCATATTAGATGATGGAAATAGTCCAATATAAAAATACAACTAAAACACCATCATCACAAACTTTCAGAAAAACACAGTATTTTTTTGTTTAAAATTTCATGAGAAGATTACAAAAATTTATGTCTAATAATCCTTTAAAGGTGGAAATAATTTTAAAAAGATTAAAAATCCTGGTCTAGATAATAAATAATGTTTCATTAGAATCATATTGAGCCCTCTATACAATAGAAAACTTAACATAGTCGTACACTTTCATCTTCTATTAAATAAGCAAAATATATTTCCTCATTAAGATAGAGTTTCCATAATTTTACCAAACATAGACTCATTGTCTTATAATTTTCCTTGTGCGTTCATTTTGTTTTTAGAATTAGACAGTAAATCAGGACACAAAATGGTAATGCAGCTATGTCTTCCAATTGGCTTCTGGAAATTTCGTCATCACATTTAAAAAGAAAAATATTTAATCAATATATATATAACACGTTTTATTATAAGATTGCCAAACATAATCTCCAAGCGTTGATGGCCTAGCAGTAGTTGGCATAGCTGCCTTCCAAGCAGCTGGTCCGGGTTCGTTTCCCGGTCAACGCTTTGACATATAAAAAAAAAAAGTTATAAAATAAAACAATGATTATAATAATACAAAGAATATAGAAAGATATATGCTTTTTATAACTTGGAAAGATGGGAAAAGAAATAAATGGAGATAAACCCAGACAAGTACTACTAATTTATAAATGGACATGACATAAGAAAAAAGAAATGAAAGAGGACTAGAGCATTCTTTATTGGATACCGAAAGATAATAAAAGATGAAAAAATAAGATCGAGAGATAATAAAAGGTGGAAAAGTAAGACGATGACATAAGGAAGATTGCAGAGTCATAAATAAAAATTTGAAATGGTGAAATAACCGCGAACTATTGTGACAACTCTGATTTCAACGATTTCTTAAATAGGAATTTTGTAAAAAAAAAAAAAAGATTTAAAATAAAATATTTTTAAATTTTTAATTTTTCCTTTTGTTTTGTTTTTTAAAATATTTTAGTAAAATTAAGTTTCTTTAGTAAAATGAAACACGTACTTGTGCTAGTTTTCATTATAACATACTGCATATTTAAAAAAATTAAGGGTCTTTTATAACCACGATTTTGTATCAATCCTCATATAGTTTTATATAATTCGTAACTGTATATTAATGTCTTCGAATTTTTTAATTTGTAGTAAACTGTCGTTGCTATAGCAACATTTTGATTATAAATAGTTGGTGATTAATGCAAACAAACAATAAAAATTTTAAAAGTAACTAAAAACGTTATCAGTAATCTACAATATTAGATAAATTTGTCTCCCAATAAATATTCTATAAAAGTAAATAATATTGTCATATTAAAAAAAAATCAATAAATGAAATATATCTAATTTTATTAACTTCGCTTATAATAAATACCTGAAGAAATACATCAATTTATTTAGGTAAAAAAAAAAACTACTTTCAACTCAGTAATAATAACAAATAATGGGCATTGGAATATACTAAACAATTAATGCCACTTAGTATGTAGGTAGATAAAATTTTAAAAAATAATCCACTACAAAGCAAAGACTTCTTTAATAGTCGTCCAAAGATCGACTAATAGAGATATTAGTTACCAGGTTTATCAAATGCTGTATGGTATGGATTTGAATTTTCCCTATCTGATAAAAATCCTAAGTTAGGTTGGCACTCGAAAAATGTTACAATTTTCATGTTTTATCCAGCCTCATTCGAATCTAGGACATGCTAATAAAAGATGCATGGTGCTAACGACTGTACTATGAGTATATTGTATGTGAATATATGCATGCATAATATTAAAAATTAGAACATTTAATGTCTAATCTAGTATTTAATTTTCAAATTCATGGTACTTCTTATCAGTCAGTTTTACGAATTTTGGATAGTTTAATGTAATATTTTATACTTAACCTCACCCAATTAAAGAAGTTGTCCCAAACTCGCATAATATATAAATCGTAAGAAATGTTTGTTATTTCATTCTTCAAATGCTTTTTTTTTTTTACACTTCAAAGAAAAAAAATATGGCAGTGAAACATTAGACATAATCTAATTGTTTAAAGATAATAAAAACAATAATATCTTAGCCTAACTTAGAAAATATGCAGACGCGCATAATCATGTAAGCTTATTTATAAGAATACACACACACAGCTATTATGAATTTAAATATTAGTATCCATCAGCAAGGAAGATGAAATTGATAAGAAAATGAAACAATATTTGAAGTTTGTTTTTTTTTTTAATAAATTTATTATATTCGATCAATATTTAAATATTTGTTGACAGGATTCAGTATTTTTCTAATTCTTGTACGATTCATGAATATTTAAGAAATGATAATTTTATTTTGGTTCTTTTAACTCTTATACAGCTATTAAATAACTTTAAAATGCTGTAATTAAATTTTATGTGTTATTCTTTATCTCAGATTGATCTTTGGTAAATAAATTTTTTAAAAAAAATCCAAACATATATAGATAGATATCAACAAAATATCTTTATTGCTGTACTCCGCCTCCTTATTTCATAACATAATTTATTCTACAAACAGAAAACTGATCATATTACCGTACTTGATTAGATTACAGTGGTTTAACTGATATGTTCTTTTGAAAAACAGTAATTGTACACATGTGTATATATATACGATACTCAATATGACACCATGATATAAAGTTCCAATAACCATGAACACATACAAGAGTTTCAGAATAAATTACAAGGAAAGTTGGTTAATATGTTAGATCGATCAATATATTCCTCCATTTCCAAAGACTTTATCATGTGGTTGAAGTGTTTAGTATTCATTCATTTTATATTTAAAAATCCAAAGCGCATGTACAACAGTTTAATGCTGTTTAAATATTATTGTTTATAAAAAAACATCGCGCTATATAAAATAATTGACTTAAATGTAACACTGTAAATTTCATTGTTGTAAAATCATATCTTTATTGGATTGGATATGTAAAATAAATTAACAATATAAGATTTCCTAAAAATATATTTTATAGAGAACTTGTCAATAATAATTGGATTTTATTGGGAATATGTGGCTGAGAACAGAATACAATGGAGATTTACATTTAGACAAGATGTAGTCTTTCAAAAAAAGATTACTGCAGAAAAAGTAAAAAATAAAATATATAATCAAATGGCTTCAGTCCTTAAGAATCCATAAGAAGTTTGAACACTGGCAGTCCCACAAACGGAATCAATTTGGAGTTCTTATTCTGTAAAGCCTGACCCTCTACTACTTCACCGACGGTAGGACTTAAAAGACAGCATGCAAAATATCAAATAAGGATAATAAAAAAAGCATATGGCTTTATTGCTTGGGTGTTCATAAGTTTGAATGCCAGAACTGTAAGCAGCAGAATCAATCCTGGGCTTCCCGATTCTAAATCAGACATTCTACTACTATGCCAAGCCACACAGGGCAAAAAAATAGATAATGGCTTTATTACTCAGGATTTCATATGAAATAAATTCTCTGTCTATAAACTTTCTAATTATTGTAAAATCTTTGACTCCAAATATACCTGCAGCATATCCACATAATCCAATGGAACACTCCTTTTTGGTGATCAAAGATGAACATTACTGCCATTTAACAATACAAATAAATAATTTGTTATTCCTATTGTAAATGCTCTAATGACTATTTTTCTGACTTTCTTTTGCATATTGTATTTATAGCCATAAGTCAATAAACTTTATTAGTCAGCCACTGGAATTAAAAAAACTCAGAATACAATTTTCGATATATAAAAAATGCATTGTCTAGTTAGTACTTTATATGCATGTCTGAACACTCCTTTTCATAAACTTTATGGTTATCCTTTATTCTTCTTCATGCATTCAGTCTCTTTGATAAAGAACCACACAAAAAGGACATCTTAAAGTAAAAACATGCATGAAACCATGTAACCAGACCACTATGTCTAAATGGTTAACTATAAATATATATATATGAATATGGCTGCTAATTATCTACAAATATAACATAGTTGAGAATTTAATTTTATATACCTAATGATTTTATATACATGTATATGATGTAGAAAATTTGTTCATTGTTAAAACATGAATTTAAAACAGATTTTGTCAGAAGAATTTCTGAAATCACAAAAGTTCTCAAAGCATCATCATTCTTAAAAAAGATCTCAAAATGTTAACAGATTAGGGAAAAAATTCTACATGTGTGAATCTATATGCGTGCAAAAAATTAATATATTTCCTTACTATGTTCCCAAAGCCCATGTATATATATCAAATTAAATGCTACTATGTTGCTGTCAAATCCTCATATGCTTATATATGTCATGTCTCTAGAAAGATATGTTTCATGAAAATTCATCTAAAGACTTGAAAAAACTTGATATATTTGCCCCATTAAGAATATCTATATTATATTTTCCCAAGCATCAAGTTTCTATTAAATCTTTTGTATCCATATAGATATTAAATCTCAACAAAAACTTGTTTTTAGACTTTTCAATACCATAATGATTTTTTTCCCAAGAGTGAATAAATCAATCTTAACACTGGTCACCCTTTTTCTCTTTTTTCAATTATTTTGAGAATTAATTTGGATTTTCTCATAATGTATAAAGATAACTTAATTTCTGATTGGAGTGAAAATTATTTGATTTGGTCAAGAATTATCTTTTCACCATCCAAAACTTTCTTATAAGTCTTCCAAAATGTTATGATATGAAGGCAACAATAATTTTTCTGTTCCCATCCATCAAGAATAACAAAAGATATGTTTATGGTAGAAAATGCTTTCTAGATTTCTAAAACTTCTTTCTTATAATTAATTCAAAAATACAAGTTATCATTAAGTCTCACTTTTTACTATCCATTTTAAAATCTTTTATTCTGTTGTCATACCTTTTGTTTTTTCATATTCAGCTCTTATTTTATTAATTATTAAAATTTTGATTGGTTACATGAAATAAGATATAAATTTAACATAAAAATGGATGCTCAGTGCATTAATATAGAATTAAAAAAAATACATAAAAATGGATGCTCAGTGCATTAATATGGAATTTAAAAAATTACAGATTTCTGCAAAAATCAGACTTTGGCAGAAACCAGTGCAACGACAGCTGAACCAAAATTTAAACATCATTATTTTACAAATCTCCTTAATGATTCACCTTTATATAGAAATATATGATATTGCAAAGTGTAAAACTTATTATCAATGATGTATTCTTTCCTTGTACTGTGCTTAGACAATTCATATTATTTCAAAAACATGACATATATTTGATCAATGCTCATGGGATAACTCTTATAAAATTATAAAAATTACTAATTTTGAGAATTTAATGTCATAATTATTTTACTTACAGTTGTATTCATTATCTATAAATAATCTTTCATAAAGTTCCTGGTACCTATTGACTAATAATTATGAATTGTTATAAATAAAACTTTTTGGAATAAATAAAATAAATTATGATGTAGTATAACAAATATTATAAAAAATATATTTTGAAAAACAGGAAATTTCAATATATCTAAGAAAGATATATATATGCACTGTATTATGTAATTGAATTTAATCATTTTTATTTATGACAAAAAAGGAGATATTATTCCTTAACAAAAATTAACTTAAAATATATTTTATTAATACTTTATCTATATAAAAAATAATACACTTTATTTGCAACTGTTTATTTGGAATTCCATTATAATAATAACAGAGAAATGTTTGGTTGCTTTGGTGGTCATGTGATATTTGAGCATCAGACATGAAATAGCTGAGCTTCAATTCAGAGTTATTTAGTTCTCAAATTCATTATTCTATCATTGTATTAAATTATGCTGAGTGAGAGCTTATTAAACAGAGTCAACATTAATATTATTTTGTTTTCTTGAAGGATTCATAAAATTTTAAAAAGAAATGTTCCAATATTGGTCAGTGAATGAGTTATCTAGTTATTTTATCTGAAAATTGAAGTCTAAACTAAAAAAAAAAAGTTGACCAATCAGCAGATATTATAGGATGTTTAATATCACATATTTATTCTTTTATAATAATAATAAAGTTGTGCTAACACATATATAAAGTAAAACTGTATAAACTAACAAATTAATTGTAGTCAACAAATTAAAATGGCTAAGGCTTTCGAGAAAGTGTATTTCTCATAATCATAGCTTGTTACGACTCACTCATTGGAATCATTATATATGTACAATATAAAAAAATTTTGCAAATGAGTCTATTAGCCCATCTTTTGGATATAGCAAAACACGATTCTTTGCAATTAATGGTGAAGGAGTCTTCTGCTATGAAGTAAGCTTCCTTTACTTACGTTTAACATCGCGCCTCTCAGTACAAACCAATTTGCAACATTAAGATTATCATATGATTATTTTATCTTTCAATTAATAAAGAAGATGCCCATTTACCAACCAATATTGGAATAACTATAGGCGACTACTTTCAAAAAATTCTGACTATTTTAATCATCTATCTAAAAAATGCTCAAACTCTATTCAAATTTGAACTCCTACTCATTAAAAATATAATATTCTCTACAATTTCTCTAGTATTTCTTAATAGTATAGTAAGCTGCAAATTAACTGTATCAAAGTACATGATTTTAATTATATGCTATCTAGTAAAAAATGTAAACAAACAAACAAAAAACATTAAAATTCTTAAATATAAAATATTTCACAATGCATGAGCAATAATTTTCCATCTTTGAATGCCATACATGATTACATGAAAAAAAATGTAAATATATTTTATAACAAGTGTCTTGAGCGTTATACACAATCACATTTATAATGTTTCTAAATGTTATATTGAAAGCACATACATTTTATTCATTTATTATTCTTTCTTAATTTTATATGCAGTATTTTGTGTATTAAAATATTTTCTAAGTGTAATGCTAAAATTTTTACAAATGTTGATACCAACTTAAAAGCATCAAAACAATTAGTGAGATCATAGTTTCTTGACATAGAGATTAATCTATTGTGATTCTATAAAAAAAGTTATTGGTAAAAAAAAAAAAAGAATATCACTAAGAGCTTATTTGATTATTATGAAAGTTAGACATTCTGCTATTTTTTTAAAAATAAAAATGTCAATATGTTGTTTTTTCTTATTGCTTCAGTGAATGCATGAACATACCTTCAGCAAAATATATGTAAATATGTCCTTTCAATTTATAATTAACAATTATATTATTATTATTTAAAATTTTGTTTATACTATAATCTTAATGTATATATGTATGCTATACACATAAAAAAGCATGTGCATGTTAAAAAGTTCTGTACACTTGTAATTCAATAAACAATATGTATTCTATTCTAATCCAAGTTTATTATTCAAAATATGAATTATATAATTTGTATGTAGTAACATTAATAATAGAATTGCTGTCTTATTCACATGATTATCATTTTAAATTTAATTAAACAATATCATTGAAAAAAAAGACTTAAATATAAATTAGTGAATAAAAGAAGGAAAATGTAATGGATATTTTAGAAAATAAGTATATAAGTGGAGAAAAGAAATATATAAATTGGGTTTATAATATAGAATATAGAAAATATAAGGATAAATGCTATATACATTTTACTTGGGGGGGGGGTATCAGTAATAGTAATAGAAGCAGTAATGGTACACTAGAGATGATACAATGATTATATAAACCACTTCATAAAACATAAATGTCCACATATAGAATACATTCATTCATTAATCTGTTTATTTATTATTTTATAATATCATCTTTTAACTTCAGCAAACTTTTCCTTCTGAAATATTTCAACATCTTGTAGAATTGTAGTTCTTTATTGCATTCAATTCTTAGATACATCTTCCCAGTGAAAACAATATTGCATATGAGAATATTTTTGATATAAATTTTTACAATGTAAATGGAACTTCTACTATACTTAGGAAGAGATTCCAGATATACATCTGTCCTTGTAATGCATTGTTTAAGGTCTTTACTTGTTTTGGGTTTTTACTTTATATGAAGATAATTCAATGTATTTATGAAATAGTTAAGCTATACAAGATGAACATTTTATTCTACTAACTTTTAGTTGGGGGGGGGGGGGGTTTATTGGGATATATTTAAATCGCAATTATCACATTAATTTTCATTTTGTTAAGCAGTATCTTTACTTCCTGCAATGTTACATGATCACCATCTCTATACTAGCACATTGTTTTCCTGCAATGTTGTTACAATTAATATTTCATTTTGAAATCATTGCAGTTTCCCAAATGAGTGTGTTTACCTGTACATAAATATTTTACAAATTAATTGCACATTTTTTCAGCAAGCACTTAATCACTAGAATTACTTTTAAATAAATATTTAAATAATTTTCAACCATTCTTTATGGAGTTAGAAATTATTATATTTCATTTAATCTTAGATATAAAATTTAAATTCAATACAATTCAAATACATCTATAACTGTCTTCATTTAACTTCATATATTTTTAACCTGTCACTTTCTTTTATTCATTTACCAATTGCACTTTACATTTCAAACATACACTTGTTAACATTGGAAAAAAAAATTCATGCTAATAACTCCTAACATTAGCAGTTCAGAAATTATTATTCTTTGCTCAATAGCATTAATAATTTTCTTGCGTTATATCTAGTATTCATCCCTCCTTTTATGAATCTACTTCAGGGACCTGATTAGCAGTTATCAACTTGATTACTGATTGCATTCAATACTTATAATTTATTTATTCATTTAAAAAATTAATAAATAAACATTATAAGAGCTCAATCTTCTGATAGATTTATGTTTAATGCTATTAATTGTTTATAGAGATGTCTGAAGAAGTCTATCAAACCATAACTACTTTTTTTTGCCATATTTCAAACATGTAATTCTGATTTCACCATTGTTTGACTTGTCATCTGATGTACAAATTATTAAAAATTTGATATTTTGCATTCTATTTTAAATTAACTATGTCATGAATCTTAATTGAATTATATATGCATAAGTTAAAACAGTACAAGGAATTATTACAACAGCAAAACCTCTTTTCTTACATTTTTTTTCCTGTTTTCATCTGAATTTGCAGTTACACTACATATTTGTTTAATTTTTCATAATATTTGAACACAAGTATAATATATACATTGAACTTTAGATGTAATTAAAGATGATTTGAACACGGACTTTCAAGCTCTCTTCAGCTATCCGCTCCATCATAATTATATAATCGACATATATGTGAAAAAGATAAATTATCTCCAATATATGTATTTTGTGCTGAATCAGAAGCATCTTTCCCACATAAATAATCAGTGCTCAGTTTATATTAAGATAGCTATCTTCGAACTTTAATGGACAGGCTTCAATCTTCCCCACTCTCCAACCATTCCATATTATTGAAAATCTGAGAAATGGAGTGTTCAAAGCTCTTGTTGATGTCAATATTGTTGTCATACCCATGTTGACTTTAAGTCTAACTTCTCACATATACAACCTTAATACGTCCATTTAAATATGCACAAAAGGGATAGGCAGAATTCAGACTGAGTCTGTAATATCTGAATACAAGTATTCTAATAGACAAAATGGACATATTAAGATTCTACATATAATGGGTCAGAGTGACTTAAAATCAACAAAGGTATAACAACAATATTAGCATTAACAAAGGATTTGAGCATTCCATCCTCAGATTTTCAATAATATGAATGCTTGGAGAGTTGAAAAGCAGAGAAAATTAAAACTTGTTGAATAAAGTTTGAAGATTTGCTTGCTATCTTAATATAAACTGAGCACTGATTATGTATATGTGTGGGAGATGATAATCTGGAAACAACTGATGAGTGCTGGTTCAGCATAAAATACATATACTGAATATTATTTATCTTTTTCATATGTATGTGGTCATGTATGTCGATTATATAATATGGAGTGGATAGCTGAAGGGAGCTTGAAAGTCTGTGTTCAAATCCTCTCTAACTTAATCTTTTATATAAATCTACATAAAAAATTAAACATTTGTCCAGTGAAGACTGCAGGTTCAACCAAAACAATTAGAAGGAAAAAAAATTATTTGAAAAAGTGCAAAAACTGAGCAATAAAAAAACAATAAATCGTCAGGCATTGTTAGCCGAGAGGTCAGCGCAGCCACCTTGCAAGCAAGCAATTGGTTGCAGACGGTTGTTGCGGGTTCACCTCCCGGCTGATGCTATGACATATGAGAGAGAAAAAAAAGACAATAAAGACAATGAATTACTTACTATAAGGAGTTATCAAGAAAAGCAATGTTTGTAATACCTGGCATTTACTACCCTGATTTTACAATGTACATATAAATAATAAAGTTCTTAAATAATAAGGAGATGAATTATCTTACAAATAAAAAACAAAAACTTTTACTTCAGTAAGAGCCAATTGGGAATCTCTTTTGAATATAATCGTGTTAATCTTGTTTTAAATATTCCATCTTTTTCTCCAAAAGATCAATGATACCTGCAATTATCTCGTTATTAAAATTTATAGTTAATGTTTTATTATCATGTTTATATCACTAGACATATAAATATGTTTAAGTTCAAAATTTTAGTGTTTGAATTTCAAGCCATTAGTTTAAAATGCAAAGTAGAAATAAAAAGATTACTGCAAAATATTTATATTTATAGTACAAAACTGTTTTTCCTACTGAGATCATAATTATATTACCATATGGCTCACGAGAAATGTGAAATGGATTGCTACCATTAAATGAAGTATAATAATAAGGCATTAAAAATATATGCTATTAACCAACATTACTAAATTAAATATTGCAAGATTAAATACTCCAATTTCTTTTTTCATACCAGTATTAGATCATATATTGTTTTTCCTTTTATCTTTGAGAAAGACTTTGGCTATTAATTTATTAGTGATGGTTAGGTACTCAATCCAATAGAAAGTGTATCATCTTTCTTGATTTGTGAGATGTATTTTTAATGAAAGCAAGTTCTGTTTTGCAGTAAATTTATTATTTTCAGCAGAAAAGTAGAAAGACCAGCAAAAATACTCTGTCAAGATCACTCTGTTATGGTTTAGGGCAGGGGTCCCCAACTTTTTTGCACTTAAGAGCACATTCTATAATACCAGCCAGGTGGCGGGCACCATTTATTTTTTCAACTAGGTGGCGGGCGTCATTTATTTTTTCAATGTAAATTTATAGTTGGATATTGTTAATAATACACATAATGTACAAAAAAATATTTATTTCAAAAATAAAATTTTAACATATAATTAACATTTATATTTTTACGCTGTAAAAGTATAGTATGCCCCACAATTTGATTACAATATAATACAATAATTTATAAGAAATTTTAAAAATTAAATTTATTTGTATCAGATAAATAATTTTTTATTGTGTTCGGATAGCGGCGGGCACATGTAAAATGGTCTGCAGGCACCATGGTGCCCACAGGCATAGGATTGGGGACCCCTGGTTTAGGGCATGGCAAAGTTATGTGCTAATAATAGCAATATTCCATTACCCTAAGCAGTTGGGCTCAGATAAAAGGGTTTCTGGTTTTAGAGCAAAATGATTGTGGAAACAATCCTCAATTTAAAAATGAAAGTAAAAATCATAGATCAGCCAAGTAGTCTCTTGATCATTATCACTAAAAAAAAAAGAAAAGAAAATGGAGACTGAGAATACCAATAGGGGGATGAATTAAAGATTTCTAAATTAAAATTCAGTTTATCACTTCCATTGTTCAAACATCAAGACCTTTTAAGTGATTAAATATTCAATTACTTTATTCAATAAATTAATTTGTTCCAATAGCAATTTTTTAAACAACTGATCATGTGACAAATCAAGAGCTGGTAGTGTGAAATATAATTTACTGCAAGACTACTGATAGTAAGACTTATTGGAATCTATTTCTCATTGATATTCTAATGCAATAACTTTATTCCAAATTGTCAGAATGAAGGTGTTTTTTGTTATTAAAAATTGAATTAATCACCAGCGTGCTTTGCTATCACTGGGACAATTTTACCAAGTGTAAGATTGATATATACAATTAAATGGATTTAGCAATTATGAATATATTAAAATAATAATAATTCTTAATAAGAAGGTAATCCACTTCCAGCATGCACTGTTTAATCATGTTATTAGCTCACTGATGTTATAGTGAATATACAGGACATAATAACATCTGTTATAGTGAGTATACAGGACACAATAACATCGATGAGTTAGTAACATAAATAAACAATGCATGTCAAAAGTTGATTACCTTCTAATTAAGAATTACTAACAAAAACTAAAAATTGCAACTGGCTAATTTTAAAATTATTTCTTCTCACAATGTTTTTTTTTTTTTTTGTAGAGGTGATAACATTGGCACAGATTCCTAAACTCCGTAATAGAATCACTTTTTAATTTGAATTTTATCTTTCTGATTGGCTTAAGAAGTGACCTTACATATAGGTGATATGCTCACTATATACATATTGTATATGATACCATTTAATAAGATATTGAATACAATGGTGCTAAAAAATTGTTGTAAATAATAAATCATCATCATTATTTGACATTTTCTTGAAGATATAAAAGTCGGTCATTTTCTGCATTCGACTTTCACATAAACTCATAAAACCATTCGATTATTTTATTTATAGAGCTTTATCATTTGATCATCTATGCATAAATAAATAAACCTCACAATCTAATTTGAAAAAATAAAACATATATTCTGCTCATTCACATTTTCCCGAGTTTATATCCAATCTAATTTATATGTCTACGTTTTATATTCTCAATAAAGTTTTTTCTTCTATTTCATTTTTAAAAATACTTCCCACATAAATGATTCAGACATTTAAGATTACCGAGCAATGTCACATGACCATTTTTGCCAAGCTCTTAACAAAAATTTCTTTCACTTCATTTTGGCTTCTATCAGTTCAGGCATAAATTCTAATTCTGAATTCATATAAAATAACCTTCATATACAGAGATATTTAACAAACAAACAAACAAAAAATATTTTCAAATTCCCGCGAATTTAATTAATAGTAAAAGTGATTGACTCCCCATTAAAAAAATTTCTGGATTCTGAACTTTCAAGGGTATAAATATAAAATCGAAGTGAAAGGCAAAAATTGTGTAATTTATTATATACTTTAAATATCACTTTTACGGCCATCGTTTCTAGAGCAACTGATCATCGAAGAAATCAATCAATAAAAATGCTCGCGTCTTTAGAAGTACAGTATTATAATTGCGGTGTTATGTTGAAGTTTTTTATAGTTGTAAACTTTAGTGCAGTGGTAGAGGAAGAATTTCGATGTCCTATATCAGGCTTAATCTATTACTTTTGGTGCATTAATATTACATAACTTCTAAACGACTAAGCATTCAATTATTTATCACGTAAGTGATAAGTTAAATGGAAATCTATTTTTAAGAATAAATTACTTTCAAATTCAAATTGTAAATAAAGAGAAAAACAAAATATATGCTAAAAATTGTAGCAAGTTTAGATTGACTTAAAGAAAAAATAAAAGCCAATGATCTTTAAAACAATCAAAAGTTGCGGTCCTGAGTTTGAAAATGGACATTGAACAATAAAAATAAATTAAAAAATGTTTGCTGAAATTAATTGCAATTATTAGGTGGATATTTTTAAATACAGTATATATAATTAAATGTTTTTATATATATAAACATTTGAAATGTGTTTATTAGAAAAACGGGGGGGGGGGGGATAAAAACAATAATAGTTTTTGCTAGAACTTCAATCTATTAGGAAGCCCAGACAAGCATTAATATTTGAAAATCGCCATAGCTATATTTTTTATTTCTTTAAATAACGAAAGCTCAAATTATTTTAGCACTAAAATTTGAGCTTTCTTTATTAATTAAAAGAGAGGGTGTGACTGGAATAATATAGCTACGGGGTGTTTCAAATATTTTCTATCAAGTGCTGCGTTATGTACTGTTTCTCTTTAATAATAAATGTAGTGTACAGTAGAAAAGAATAATAAAAAAAGCATAATAAACTTTTAACTTGATAAAGAAAGCAAATTAACTTCAGTATCAAATACAGATGTCAACATTATCCAAGAGTTCAAATAGCGAAAGATTTACTGAATAAGGAAACAAAAATGAAAACTGCAAATGTTTATTAAAATAATTGAATCAAATGGGTTATTGCTCGGAATCTATAAAAAGGTTGAGTATAGGAAGTGATGGTACTAGGTGACAGAGTTCATAATAAGTTCAAAGACCAGAAGTGACAGTCAGGTTCAATCCATAAATTTCAAGATCCAAAATCCACCATTCTACCATTATGCCAAACCAAGCAGGATGAAACTTTTATTAATTAGCTGTAATGCCTAGCATTAAAAAAAATTAGTAATATGAATAATTGGCTTGATGTATCACATGATGCTTAATCATACAAATGGCAAGATGGATGAAAACTCTTCTCATCCTACTAATATGTATGAATCCAATATCTCCATTTGGACAAGAAAATTTAAATCATAACAACTTCAATCAATTGACCAAACTAGGGATTTTTCCTTTCACTTTACTAGTAAAAATCAATCTGGGAATTTTTAATTTCTTAAATCTGGCATTCTGAACTGAACCATTCAGGGCAAAATTGAATATTTTTGATGACCTCCAAGAATATAATGTACATTTAATTTCCATGCAGACAGATTTTGATTTTTGCTCTATACAGACTCAAGTTCAGCTGTGCTTGCAGTCACAAAAGTGACTATTGCTAATTTCCAATGTCACAAAATTTTAAATCATTTCAGGATGCAGATTTTCCTGTTTTTTTTTTCTGATACATTAATGCAAGTGCAGTGATTGAATTGCATATCAGATACACTTAATCTGTGAAGCAGTTGAAATGTTTGTTTAAATAGTTTTAATTTATCATTATTGTCATAACTTATTAGTGCAGTAGTAGAATAAAAAACTACTCTCGAATTTATACCAATTTTGGTACTTCCAACATTTGAACTTATTATGAAATCCTGATCAAAAAAGCTATTCATTTATTTATTGGATAATAAATTAAAAAGCCAAAGACATATAACTTTAACTAAGAGAAAAACAAACAGCTTTTATTTGTTTTGAAGAAAAATGTGTTTGTTATGCAACACGTGTTATAATTCTAACTCGTGTAACACAAAGAGTCATTTCAATGTTATTCATATGAATTTTAATACAAACATCCCATAAATTCCAAAAATAGAAAAAAGAGGTTTGGAAGTTGAAATTCAATATAACTAAATTTCAAACCATTTTTATCAGGCCAATTTTGCAATAAAATAAAAAAAAAAGTAATATTTACCTCTTGTTAAATTGCTCCTTTATTAACTAAGAAAAAGAAAACATTCACAGACAGTGAATTAAAAAGGAGGAATGTCACCTTCAATTACTGCATTAATTATCAGAATTCATTTGCTATACTACATGAAATAAGTGGCAAATCATTTTGCATTATATACATGGTATAGCCCAGTGAAAAAATGGTTTTCTCTCCAAGCTGCATGCAGTGTCATCTCTGAATCAATGTATGTGTTACACGATGACAGTTTTGTTATTCTCCATGAAAACTTTGCACTATCAAGTTTGGATCATAAGTTTTGATGGAAATGTGACCATATGTTTCATACCTTATTCCATGATGACACAAACACTAACATTAAATTTTATTTCAAATTGGACAAAACTAGTACTGAAATATTTGAAATGACTCAAGCTGTGTATGAAAATAACGCCATAAGTTGCAAGAATGTTTGAAGGGGGTTGCAAGATTTTGTGATAGCAGGGAGAGCATTGAAGAGGATCATCAAAGGTATGAAATGTAATCACGTTTCATATCATAATCTTGTAATGTAGACACACTAGTGCCTTAAAATTTTTGTGATGGATAACTAAACTTTGTTGTTACATTACATATACATCAATTCAAAGATGGTGCTACAGGCTACTTGGTAAGAAAACTAATTACATTTTAAGAAACATCCATACAAATATTTTATATTTGCGTAAATGTTTGGTGTGTTCCAAAGCAGGTGATAATGATGTTTCCTGAAATGTATTCAAAGTGCAGAATAATTTGTCAATTTTTTTTATATAGTCTGGTAACCGAATTACCGATATTTCATCCACGGCAATAGGAATTCAATATTTCTACAGATTTGAATTATTAAAAAACAAAACAATTTATTAGTTTCTAATTACTTCTTAATGTTTATAAAAACAAAATAACAATAGTAATAAAAACAATTTAACCCAATAAAAACAATAAAGTGAATTATCAAAGTTATTGCTACTGATATTGAATTAAGAGTTAAAAGGGGCATATAAAAATGCATCTTTTTTTAATCTTTGCAATTAAAGTTCAGCAATACATCACATCCTTCCTAATTAATTATTATTATGAAAATAATCAACAACTTTTTTTTTTTTGCAAAACATTAGAATTTTTAAAAATATTATCTCTAAAAAGACACAAAAATAGCATATGGTTTTATTGCTTGGCAGTTCATAAGTAATTCGAGGGTCAGAATTGACCCTTGGACTTCCCGATCCCAAGTCAGACACTCTACCAAGTATGGCAAACTGTGCAGGGCAAAAGGGCAATAATAGCAATGAAAGAAACAAATCACAGATTTGTTGCATTATGAAAACAGGATTTTCATTATTGAAATTTATTTCATATCATTGCATAATCCACTCAAAAATACAAAGTAAAAGTTTAATATGTAGCGCGTTAATATTTATAAACTCCATAAAGGCCGCAGTCATGCAATACTAATCTTTTAAGGCATATTAAAGAAGAGAAAGTGAAATGTGATCATCGTATAAAGGTGCAAGGGCTTTATAGAAAAGTTCAAATTGAGCAACTTTTAAATTTATTACTTTAGGTCAAAGAGTTTCTAATATCCAGAAATAAATTGTGTTTACAATTTATTTATTTTTAGACCATGGTTTAACGGTAAATTAAATTTTAAATTGGAAGGCAGAAATTACCGCATTGCTCGAATATTAAGTGCAGTAAATTCATTCTAAGCTAAACTGATACTACAGAAGTTACATTTAATGATAAACAATTTATCACATTTCCTAAATTTGAAATATATTGACAATTTTACTGACCTTAACTCATTTTGCACCTCATTGTTAAACATTTTTAAAAGTTTAATTCTAGATTTCATGGATTATCTGAATTAGGTTCATTTGTAATATTTTCTTATAAATTTATTAAATAAATAAGTAATCAAATAACTTTATTGTTCAGAAGTTCTTAAGAAGTTTGAATGTCAGAAAGCTCCGGACTTTGCACTAGATCACACAGGCCATATATTTATTCATTTCTGCAGTTGAGGATGTATTACTAAAGTTACAATTATTTCTAAATTAGTAATATTGTGAAAACTTATGATTAGAAATTATAAATATAAAATGTGATGTTTAACTTCATATCAAAATGACAAAGCGTTGTGGAATTTAATCAATGAAAATAGTTATCCTATATTCATTTTATTATGACATATTTTTGTGAATCTTTTTTTAACAAATATGAAATACTTAATGTCCAAGTAACTAATATTATGTAACAATTCTCATTTAGACCATTGCTTAAGAACTGTAAGTTCTAATGACTTGCTAAAAAATTAGCTAAAAATATGTGATGCTTTGTGGTATATATTTTTTAATATAAACAAATATAAAAATAAGTAGCTAAATATTAAAAGCATTTATATTTTGTTAGTACAATCTTAAATTAATAAACTTAAAATAAATATGTATTTGGACACACCTTAAACACACAATTCCCCAACTCTGCAAAATTAAGATAAGTATTATACTGTATATCATAAATCTACTATTTAGATATTCTTAGAATAAAAGTTGCCAATCCCTGATACAGACTGCTCGAACTATAATAAAGATATTTTAGATTATATCTATTAAAAGATGAGTGGGAAATTTAAAAAAAAAAAAAAAGAATCAAAGAGTGAGAGAGATATCACTCAGTAAATTTACGTTATTTAATGAGGGAATGCTATTTTCGCATTTGTTTATATCTCACATAACACAAAATCATTAATAGTTCTTTAAGAAGTTAGTAAGATATAAAGGCATTAAAAAATAAATCAAATAAAAATGGTTTAGTTATATTCTTAGAAGTAGAGATTTTACAAAAGATTAATTATGATGCAGGATAGGAAAAGCAAAACTGATGGGAAAAAAATATGATCTTAAAGAAAAACTAATTGGACTGATATCAAAATATATAATAAATTTGAAAAATAAAAGACATTGTTTTAAATCAAAAACACTATTTATATAAAATTAAGAAAAGACATCCAAATCAATATAACAAAATCTATAAAAATAGGTTTACAGTGTTTTAAAAATAACAAAAGAACAATAAATATCACTAAAATAAATTTTAATTTTCAAACAAAGTCTTACTTGAATCAAAATTATTGTGATATTTTGCATTTTCGACATTCTAAAAGAGAGATGAAAATTGTGCAATGAGGATTTTTAAGAGAATAATTAGCAAGAAAATAAAATGAGATTTTAAGTTTCGTTTAAAGTATAAAAGACCACAACGAAGAAGTTAATCATAACATGCTTATTGTTAAGATAAGTAATTGTATTATTTACACTGCTTTAAATGCATACATATTTATTTTAAAAATATATGAATAAACTGTCAGATGACAATTAAATGAAAATAAATTGAAAAAATGATGCAAAAAAACAAAAGAAAAGCTATAACCAAGAATTATCAACTGTCTTATTTTTGAATCATTCATCAGCAGATTATTTTATTCATTTAACTTCAGAAAGTTAAAGATATAATATAAAAAAGCAACCAGCATCAAGATGGAATGAACTCAATCGCTCAAAATAACAATGCATTACCGAGAAGCTCAAGGTACTAACAAATAACAAGTCATCTTAAAGAAACTCAATTTTATATGATCAACTAGACTTGGTTATCAACTTGACGAGAACTAATTAATATATATATTTACATACAAACTCGTAAAGGCATGTAAACAATCAATATTTATATATTCCCTGGAGACAAATATTTAATGTGAAATAGGATGTGACCTGAGAAAACAGAAAACTTTTATTTTAGAAACTGGTTTTGTTTTTTCCCAATGATATCTTCACTAGATTTTTTTTATTTATTCGTAGATACGTATATTCAGCGAGCTGCTCTACCTTGTCAGCAGTTTTTATTTTGTGATAGAATTTATAAAAAAAAAAAAAAACAGAAAACGTTACTTTGAAAAAAAAAAAAACTTGTCTGTTTAGTCTCTTTCATCTGAATGACAATTTCTTTCTATAGAAAAAGTTTCAATCCCAGGCTATTCATGTTGGGCTAAAGTTAAATAGTAGAAAGTTAAGGTTAAAGATCAAAGCAAATACAAGTGGGAAAAACTCTAGAATGACAACAATGTTTAATAATGTAATAGGGAGTAAAAAAAGGCAAAGCGAATTTGACTATTATTATTGTATTACTTGTAAAAATAACATTATTATTAGAAAAATAAATTTAAAATGTAGCCAATCTTTTTACATGTATATAAAAGAGGAAACAAGAAAGAACAAAATTTTTTTTTACTTTTCTTTAATACAAAAAAAAAGCGTATTTTAATACAGCAGTACTGAAAATTAAATCAAGTGATTGGACAGATATTAAATAAAAATAATTTCGTTAAAGAAATGATATACTGAAACAATTTTTTAACTTTTAAAACGTAAAATAATATTAAGAACTTTAAAATACTGAAAACAAGGCACATGAACTCCTATCGGTGATAAAGAGCGCTTACTTCTATAATACATAGGATTTTTTTAAAAACAAATTTCGGTGTTCTTTAAATATTTATTTAATTTTTTATAAAGATACTTAACAAAAAAATGCAAAATGAAAAAAAAATTTTTTTTTTCATACAATTCTAAATAAAACATTATAAATTCGAATATGTCAAAATTTAAATAAAAAAAATATACTACAAAAAAAGTTATGAAATAATTTGTAATTACTGTGTATACTTCTTAAAGGCCTTTATAACGTTCTGCCATTCTATGTAAGAATTTCTAAAAAAAATATTTTTCAAAATTACGTTAAAATAAATTAAATTTTTTTAAAATCTATATTATTAACAATTATTTTGATTTGGAAAAAAAAAGTGATTGATTTTTTTTATCAAATTACAGCGGATAAAAAAAAAAAACGCATAACATGAAAGACGTAATGACAGAGATACAGTATATATATAGTTGTGCTGAAGACTTGTGCAGGGTGGGTAAAGAGATAGGGATTGTATTTAGTTAAGAAAAATCATAAGTAATGATGAAAAATGCTGGGGAAAGGGAAGAGAAAGAATTTTTCTTCGGTATATAAAGTTAGGTACAACAATTTGGGAAGCTGTCTTAAGTAATCAGAGGAATTGCTTGGATGAATGGGAGAAAAAATTGAGAAATGAAACAAAGAAAAGAAAGGGACTGATAAAGAAACTAACAGTTTTCATATAATAAATATGTTGTAGCAAAAATTGTATGGAAGGCAGCAGCAGTAGCAGGGTTAACCTATGGTAACAATGTGTTAGCAATGGGATGTTAGATTACCTAAAAAAAGTACAAAGATAAGTATGAAGACATGTATTAGATGCAGATGTGTAGATAGCAAAGAAGGCAATTCAAGGAGATCAAGATTTTATATTTGAGATGCAAAAAGTAAAATGAAAATGTTAGGTAGATGGCAATTTATGGATAGTAAGAGAATAGCCTATATAGTATTTAATTGACTTAGGAGTAAAGAGCAGGCAATAAGATGAGTGGGGAAGGTAGTAAGGTATGCAGAAGATTTGGATAGACTTTGTATCAGTATACTTTTTACAAAGGGTGGAAAAATTGTGATAGGAAGATTGTTGAGTGTTATAATAGCAAAGACTGGGATAGAAAAATAGATACATTAATAAAAATAGGGAGATGGACCCGTATGGAGAGTAATGCTTAGCTATGAAACAGTATGATTTGATCGTCATACGTTTCACCTATTCTAGAAATCAATAGCCTTCATTTCCCTAGTTCAAACCCTAAAGGTACACATATATATAACAATATACTTGGGAATTTAACATGTATAAAAACGTATATTTACACGTATATGTGTGTAATTGTATATGCACACACGTTTGCTATAATTGTATATATTTTGTAATAATTTTATTTGCTAAAGAAATGGTATATTCATATCTGAATATTATCATTATATAACGTACACACCTTATAATTTTATAAATATTCATCTTATGATTTTAAATAATTGAATTGGTTTCAAGCTGGAAAAATTGTAATAGATAAGAACAGAATTCTCTAAAGTATTTCAAACTGGCTTTAACCCTTTGAGACCGAAAACCGCTTGTTTACGCATTAAAAAAAGTTTACAATTTCGACCGCAATAGCGTGCAAACCGTATATGTCACAGTTACGCTTTTTTTTTCTTTCTCTCCGCCATTTTTCTATCTTTTTGTACGTCTAAAAATTTTTTCTGTGCGATGAAAATTAGATTTTTTATAGCAATTTTTGTAAAGTACATTATTAAAATTTTGTAATTTTTTTTATCTTTCTAGATTTTATCAACCGATAAAAAAAATATACGGAGAAAACAAGTATTTTCGCCGCTAAACGTAATTACGTTTATAACGAACTTTTCTGTTGATGTGTTTGATTTTGAGGTTTCGTATTCCCCATTACCTGTAAGTATTCAACATTCATCATCATCATCTCCCACTAATATATAATAATTGCTTGTAATTCCTTTGGGTTATTTATTTTATTTTATTTACTGTTTTTATACATTTCATTGTAGATAAGTTTTTATTCATTTTATAGCATACTTTGCTATTATGGTTTGCTATATAATAATGCATAATTTAACTCACTCTTACCCTCATGATATTCCAATAATGTAGTAATTATTTTTTACATGCATAACTTAGAATTTACTACGTTTTTATTCATTTCATTGTAGATAACTTTTTATTCATTTTATAGCATACTTTGCAGATAACTTTTTATTCATTTGATAGCATACTTTTCTATTATGGTTTGCTATGTAATAATGCATAATTTAGCTCACTCTTACCCTCATGATATTCCAATAATGTAGTAATTATTTTTTACATGCATAACTTAGAATTTACTACATTTTTATTCGTTTCATTATAGATAACTTTTTATTTATTTGATAGCATACTTTGCTATTATGGTTTGCTATGTAATAATGCATAATTTAGCTCACTCTTACCCTCATGATATTCCAATAATGTAGTAATTATTTTTTACATGCATAACTTAGAATTTACTACGTTTTTATTCATTTCATTGTAGATAACTTTTTATTCATTTTATAGCATACTTTGCAGATAACTTTTTATTCATTTGATAGCATACTTTGCTATTATGGTTTGCTATGTAATAATGCATAATTTAGCTCACTCTTACCCTCATGATATTCCAATAATGTAGTAATTATTTTTTACATGCATAACTTAGAATTTACTACATTTTTATTCGTTTCATTATAGATAACTTTTTATTTATTTGATAGCATACTTTGCTATTATGGTTTGCTATGTAATAATGCATAATTTAGCTCACTCTTACCCTCATGATATTCCAATAATGTAGTAATTATTTTTTACATGCATAACTTAGAATTTACTACATTTTTATTCGTTTCATTATAGATAACTTTTTATTTATTTGATAGCATACTTTGCTATTATGGTTTGCTATGTAATAATGCATAATTTAGCTCACTCTTACCCTCATGATATTCCAATAATGTAGTAATTATTTTTTACATGCATAACTTAGAATTTACTACGTTTTTATTCATTTCATTGTAGATAACTTTTTATTCATTTTATAGCATACTTTGCAGATAACTATTTATTTGATAGCATACTTTGCTATTATGGTTTGCTATGTAATAATGCATAATTTATCTCGCCCCACCCCTGATTTTTCAATAATATAGTCATTATTTTTTACCCCCATAACTTAGAATTTACTAAAGTTATTACTGTTATTTTTTTTTTGATCCTCACTAAAACCTTGCATTTCTAATAGATATCCCGCATAGAGGGCCTAGAAAAACAACTGCTTGCAAAAATAGAACACATAGAGTGTCAAGCAGAAAAAGAAATTGAAATGGTCACCTTTTGCCACATTACACCAACAATCTGTAACTCAGGTAGGTCATGTTATATATTATTTTTTTCTGCATTTTATGACGAATGTGATGAAGCTGTCTATGAAATTGTCATTTTAGGCTATATCTTTCAAAATTGAGAGTTTGTGAACCAATGTAAAAATAAAGATATATAAAATGTGAAAAATCTCCTTTCTTTAATTATTTTTTTGTGGTAATGACTATTTTATCAGCTTCATTACATTCTTTCATATTTGCACTTTCTAAAAATGTATATATATTTGTTATTTATTGTAATAAATTAGACATTTCATTTAAAATTGTATGTCCTGTAATTTTTTCTGTGACTTCAAAATGGCCGTTCAGGTCACAAGGGGTTAAAATACCCAATTACTTAATCATGTAGAGCAACTAAAAACAAAGGTAGATATCTCACGTCTAGGATAAAACGCTAGCAGCTTAAATCTCTTTCAGTAAAAGAAAAAGGAGAAGCAATCCAATGTTTAAAAAAAGAACTTTACCAATCTCATGAGACACCGCCGGTACAAATCCAGATTTTAGGATTCTTAATAAAATAAAAGTTGGACAATTAAACCTGCACTGAAATCCAGATTGGAACTAGAATCTGAGAAAAATAAAAGGAACAATGAATAAACCTGAAATCAATCAACCGATTCGTCTGAAGCTGATGCAATTAAGACTTCTTAGATTTTAAAGTCTAAAAATAAAGATTTTTTGCACTTCCGCTTTTGGCAGCCATCTTTGCAACTGGTCTTACAAAACGCGTCCCTTAGCGATTCAATTTCAGGAGGATAGGGACGATTGTCCCCTTACCTTTACGTTTCTTATTCAAGGTAAGTCTGTTTTAATCATTATATATTATGGAAAGTGATAATATAATCGATAACTCGCAAATTAAGGTTAGCCCCGATCTCAGCATTCAGTCTAGCAATGCAGTCATCGGTCGTAAATTTTATAGCCTTAGATCTAATCTAAATTCATTCAAAATAACTTCTATAACAAATAAAAACCCGCAAACCAATATTTCAAAAGAAAACAGCATCACAAATATCAACAAAAGTTTAGAAAATATTCAACTTACCCCTAATATAAGTAATAGCATTAATATCTCATCAAGCGAAACTATTGAAATTCTTAAAAATACTAGCAAAAACCAATCATCACCTCTCCGAAGACTTTACGCACCCTCAGAAGACTCTAATGAGCAATTTCCTTTGCCCAATAATACCCTAGAAACCATATCTGAAAATAATAAACAAAATTACCGACAAGATGATTTCGGCGAATTTTTTAAAGTTAAAACTTTTCCACCAGAGGTCGACAAAACCAGTGCTGTCACACTACAGTTTGTCAACAGTAAATTTAAAAATCAAAAAGAAGAAATAATTTTTAAAACCGATAAATCACATTCCAGAACAAACAAGGATTATAGCGCAGAACAATCCATTGCTTCTTCAGCCAACTTACAATCTAATCCAATTTCTTCAATACCAATATTGAAAAATTCCTCTACGTACGCAAATATCGTAAGGTCTAAAAATTCTGAGAGCATCTCCGAAAATATTAAGGCCGATAATTTCAATGAACTATATTTGAATATCTCAGAACTAGACATAGAACAAGAATCAAACACTTTGGAAAATGTCTCATTTAATATAAACGATCTTAATGACGACATGTTCCTAAAAATAAATAATGAGTTCAACAAAACGATTCCCAATAGCCTATATAAATCGTTTGCTAACTATTACAGCGATAAGTCGTTAATCTTAGCCATAACAAATCAACAATGTGCTCTATATAAGTTCCCTCTAGAACAGCTATACAGTCTAATCAATCAAAAACAATTAGGCAGAGGCATTCATATGATTCTTAATCATCCCAATGACCGCTATGTTATCGTTGAGTTTAAAACGTGGGCGGACCGTATGAACTTTAAAAATAAATACAGATCTTTAGGAAATTTTATACTATGCTCTATAGATATGAACCGTCCTGTTACACTATCCGGCAGAATCCAAAACTGCCTTGCTCACTTGAAAGAACAAGAACTACAAGACATCCTTATTAATTATGGTTCAGTTAGCAAATTTAAACACCTATTAAACCTTCTTTGCGAAGATCAAATCCTGTCCAATACAGTTATCTTCACACTTACATTGAAGAAAAATATTATACCCACTGACATACCCACTATTATTACTGCAAGAGGCTCTCCTATGGTTTTGACTTTCAGGGGAGTACATCCTCAATGTTTCTTCTGCCTTGAAAGAACACACCTCATTAAAGATTGTGCAGCAAGAATATGTACACACTGTGGTATTAAAAAGAATAAAGTGCACAGATGTCCTGGTAGACCTACTAACACAGCTTTCACATCCATAAATAGACAATCACCACATGGGCCTAATTCAATCAGCAACCTCACAAACCCAGACAATCTGATTCAAATAAATCCTCCAACAAACCCTTTCACATCCAAACCTATCTTTCAAAATGAAAATATTCAAGAAAGAACAAACGATAACCTCTACACTAATAGTAGTGAATCAGAGATCCAAGCAATTACATATACTGCGCCTAAACCAATCACTCAAACCGATAAAACTAAAGATCATACATACGATACATATTATACTAATCCCCGAGAAACAATACTAGGCCAAACTCTTGATACAAAAGAAGGCAATATGACCAAACCACCTGACGAGAGCAAGGAAAATACAGGCGATGAAGAAAATACACTCAAAAAATTTCAAAACAATCCATCCATAACAACTCCCACCCAGTCTAAAACCATTGATACATCTTCATTTGGGTCAGTTAAGTCCAGTAAATCTAAACAAAGTGATCCACAAACTGTCCTCAATTCTTCAACTCCTACAATAATTAACCATCCAGATGAAAAGACTTGTCAAACACTCAACCCGAAAGTCAGCATAGTTAATGTTTCCCAACAGTTACAGCAAACCGAAAATGACTCAGGTCTAAAATTTAAAACAAATTCCTATAACAATAAAAAAACAATTTTATCAAAAGAACAGGAAAATGAAAAAAACACTATTAAACTTCAAAACCCTCAAAAAACCGACACAACAAATACCCAAAATACAAATAAGAAAAATAAAAGAAAATCAATTCGTTCAGATAAATCAAGCTCTGATGATGATAGCGCCCATCTGATACTTTACTCACCTCCACCCTCTAACAAACAAATTTCAGATATATCAAGCACAAAGCCTCGCAAATCCATAGAAAAAAAGAGGAAAACCATGGATCCTACAACCATTGATACCATTGATCCTTCTGACGAATCTCAGACAGATTACACTACTTCATCAGACACCGAAGACTTCATGGATGCGTTTCCTCAACCAACAACTATATCACCAATCCATCCACAAATTCAATCACAAGACTCTGATTGCCAAACAACATCAGACCTCATTAACATGGAGAGGTCCCACATTGACTTGGCACACTTTGCTGAGGATGGTTTGGATTAATCTTTTATGTTCTGCAAAATTGCTGGCATTAACATTCGCGGCATCAACTCAATTGATAGAGTTCTAGCTATTAAAAACTGGCTCTCGCTCTGCTCCCCTCATATACTTCTTATGGGTGAAACTAAATATCACCATAAGACCGATCATAAAATACTATCTCTTCTCTCAACTCTCGGATTTACTAGATTTTCCATAGGCCATTCTGCTTCAGGTGGAGTCGGTATTCTTCTCAGCAAGTCAACACCACCAAACAGTTTTAGCATTCTATTCCTAGATGCCAATATTATTATCATAGAAATAGACTATTGGGGTTATCCGATCATCATAGCTTATATATATACAGCCAAAGACACCTCTCAATATCTAAAAATAATCCACATCCTAAATGCCATCAATGCTAACAGAGCCTCCCCTACTATTCTTCTGGGAGACTTTAACACCACATACAATGACTTCAACAAGAGATTTTTGCATCTAATAAATCGCAGATTAATGTGTGGAGAGGGCTTCTTCCCTCCCGAAGCCTACTCTTTCTATACTAAAACTAAAAAGTCCCTGATTGATTTGGTTTACTACACCCCAGACCTCCATTTCAACCTTGATGCAGCCTTGGCCCCTGTTGCTTTCTCTGATCATATGGCTCTAATCTTACAACTTACACCTATTTCAATCCCTGCACCTATTGATGGACCTGGTAAAACCATGCGCATGATCACCCAATCAAATATGACCGAAGCAATAGTATCTGAGGCATACATCCTTTTCCAGAAAATAAACATCCTTTCCCTTCCTGCTGAGGAGGGCTGGTTTTCCTTCATCGGAATACTACAATCCATATTAAATCACCACGCCAGGAAAATCAAAGGACCTAATGGCCTTCTAAATGATCTAACAGACATTAATATACAACTTCAAGCTTTACAGCAAAATTTCACAAATACAGAAAAAATCATCTTCCTTAAAAATCTCTACAAAATCAAGCAAAAGTCCCTTGCAGAATATTTATCCATCAGAAGAGCCAAATGTTTCTTAGCACAACAACACTGCTGGACGAGAGACTACCTTAGATGGGCACTGGGGTACAATAGAAAACAAATCACTCCCTTATCCATTAATTCTAATGGAACCAATCTCGTTGGCTTTCCAATGATGCAGCACATCAGCAAACAATTCTGCCAATTAATGCAAAAAGATGGTGCTCCTCCTATAAACAGCTGGTTGGATGCTGGTGACCCCGGCAAACATGGCATCACAGAATTCCAAATCAAAAAGAAGATAACATCTCTCCCTGACGGCGTTCATCCTGGCCTTCATGGCATCCCAAATTTCCTTCTCAAACACCTCAGTCAATTCACTGTGCCAATTATTAAAAAAATGATTGATCACCTAGCCTCCGGTAACAGAAACATAACAGATCTTTACCCAGTGGCACTCGTGCCTTTTATTAAAAAAGCAAAACCACTAAACGACATTAACAATATCCGGCCAATTTCCATGACCCCATTGCTTATCAAGATAATTGAGTCAGTCATTAAAGATCAAATCCAAACTCAAATCCTTAGCCATATCTCGTCAAACCAATACGGAAAAAAGGGATCATCAACCTCGCATGCTATGTCCAATGTAACTGCACTATTCAATTACATCAGAGGACATCGTAAATCAAAACCTATTGCTGTCCAGCTGGATGTTGCGGCAGCATTTGATTCAGTCCAGATAAATATCCTCCTGGATATTCTGTTGGAATACGACATTCCAGCCGGGATTGTTCAGATGATCAGCAATCTGCTCAACAACAGAGAGATTTTTCTCTCTCTGGATGGCAAGATCACACCAGGCTTCAAGCCATACAAGTCGATCCCTCAAGGATCTCCACTCAGTGCCCTTTTCTTCACAGCATACATCAACCCTCTTCTGATGGATATAGGAAAAAACCTCCCTGGAATTTTCCTTCCCTCTCTCAATAAAAACTTCAATGTTTTTGCATATATAGATGACATCATGGTTGTTCTTCCCACCATTAAATACCTTCCCCATCTCATGAACATCTTAAACAGAAATACAGCGAAACTTGGCCTACAAATAAACTTTAACAAATCTTCCATCTGGAAGATTATGTCTGGTAAACAAATTAACTCTCCCTTTTCTGCAAAACCCCAAAGATACCTAGGTTTCCCAATCTTCAAAACACCAACTGCAATGGCAAGAGAGATTCAAGATGCAATCCTCCATTCAACTGAAGCCATCACCACATCACTCTCTAGAGTATACCTTTCATTATATGGAAAGGTTGGCCTCCTCAACATGATCATAATGCCAAAAATCTCATATTATCTTCCATTCGTAAAAATGTCTAAACAGTTTCAAAATAAAATCAACCGATTATGTACCAAACTTCTCTGGAGAGGAAGGACAGTTGCTATTAGCTTGCGAGGCATCCAACGACCACGCAGGTTCAATGGACTGTCATTCCACTCAATACAAGCAATCATTTTACAGAAAACACATAACACTCTACATAATCTGATCCTCTCCTGTGGATACTCCAACATTATTAAAAAAATTACACCGACAGATCGTCCTCCGCCCTCTGCCAGTTCATGGATAGCCTCCCTAATAGACCACCTACAACTTTATAACCCAATAATGCCCTGTAACCTTAACAAAAAAATCACCTTATGGGAAGCATACAATATAATCAACTATAATCAACAACCCATTAAAACCAGCCTAAAAGTAACCAACCAAAGACTCATTTCACACTTCAAAAGATGGAGTCTGGAACCCAAATTCCTGGACTTCATCATTAAAATAAATCTTAATGCGCTTCCCACGAATTGGTTCCTTTATCACCGAAGAGGTTTTACCAGCATTGATCCTATATGTGGTCTGTGTGCTCGTGAAGATGAAACCATAGACCATATTATACACCGGTGCCCAAGACTTAAAACACTGAAAGATATAATTATAATTAATTCCAACATAAGACCTGATATGATTTTCTCACTTGAAAATGCCATTCATAATGGTTTTTTTTCAATAATAAGGCTTTCTACCTTTGTCCTTTATTCCATATGGATAGTGAGATGCAAAACTCTCATGGAATTACCCCCGCCACAAATCATACCATTGTTTTATCAAACACTCAAAAAAATCAAGAAACGTGACCAGCTCCTGGCCTCCAGTAAAGTCTTTGATGACACCTGGTCTTTAACTGCGCTATCCTTTTCCTGATTATCAACTCCCATCTACCCAGCATTATAGAATAGGAAATTCTAAAAGAAAATATTCATGTTTATATAAAAAATGCTTATTCCATTAAACAAGTTCTTAGAATCTCATCACTATACCTAACCACATAAGAGTATAACAACTGTACTCTCATAACAAAATCTATCCAGATGACAAATAGAACATTATACAATCATATTATTGTACAATTTACTCATTTATCTATCCTTTATTAGTATGTAATCACTATTTATTATTAATAAAATTTTTGTTGAAATGAAAAAATAAAGATTTTGAATGAACTGTAAGAGGGGGGGGTTAAAAGAGTATAAAAAAGGCAGTTGAAAGAAAATTGGGATCCATTTTTGCTTTACTCGTGTTTCAACTGTCCAGGCAGCAGGCCCAGTTTCTACCATGCAAATAAGCGGCTAGAAAAGCCAAGGCCATCTTCCCGATGGTCAAGAACCGTTTATGGAGCCCGGAGATCCAAACCACAGCCCTACTTAAAGAATAGCCCAACGATGAACCAGCAGATAAATCAGTCCATGCGTGTATTTCATACTTTCAAGCTGCAAGCCTCCAGATAAATAACCAGTAACCACTTCTCAATCAAACTAAATCTGAAAGCTATAGCCATCTATAAATCTTTCCTAAAGCTAGCTATATAAGTAATGTGCACAAACTCTTCCATTCAAATCTTATAAATTAATCACACAATGTTTAAAAGGTGTATTCTCTCTTAAAGTAATTAACTGCATTAGATAAATGTATCTCAACCTGTATAATTTAAAATACTTTAAAAGTTAAATGTAAATCTTGCCTGATTTCAAATTCTTAAATCTCTTTTTTAAATTCAACTTATAAAAGCTTATTTGTCTTATTATTTTCTCTATTTGCGTCCATACTTTTGCATCTATATATATATTTTGTTAAAATGCATTTGTTGATTTATGCTTTGCCTTCGGAGCAGAGACTATTAATTATTATAACTTAAAGAGACGTTTTGTTCTCAAGTAAAGTAATTATGCTGTTTGGCATATCTATAGATTGTCTCTGGTCCGAAACCTACTTTGATATATTATTTGAACGGCTATGCGTAGCTTAATATCACACATGTTGCTTATTAAAAGATTTGTTTGGTTAAATAAAAGAGAGTGATAATTTAAGGCATATTCAGTAGTTAGCCAAGTTTAAGCCCCAGATATGCTTTAGACCCCCTTAATGTAATTGCATATAATATGTAGTTAATTAATAAACTAGATCAATTTTAATAAAGTCCTCTTTAGCACAATTTCAGTGTTTATTTAACTAACTGGCGTAGGGTAGTTTGCAGAAGAAACTATAGATTTCGTGCTTTACTAGTTGTTATAATTAAGATTCCAAAAGCATTGTGAATGAGTTTTTACGAAGCACTGAGGTGCATTCCGTCTTGCTATCGTATAATTATTAAGATAAGATTAAGTTTTAAGGGCTATCTTATCATCCTTAGTTCGGGCAGCCTCCTCTTGAATGGGATGATTTTAAGGGTCATTCCCATTTCCTCCTTTAAAAACTGGAACACCGGAATCCAGCATCTTATATCATGGCTGTTCGAGCATCCGAACTAAAAGTTCATGTATAGCAGGCGAGCAGTATCTGAGAACCGAGCAAACGCTGCTGAATCTCATGAGTAAAAGCACATTCAAGCTGCATCTGATGTAATTTGCATAGCGCCGTAGCCTCAGAAGTTATGCTACAAAACGCCAGTTCATCTGTTGTATATTAATTGTTCAGCATTGATCTGAACCTAAGATCTAGTTTATCTAAGAATATCTACATAAAGAGCACACTGACTGCTCCTCACGTATTGATAAATTTAAGTACACATTGTATAAATTTGCCACTCTCTTAGAGTTTAACCCTTAACATACTGAGTAGGAATGGCAGACATAATCTAGACATCAGTATAGACGTAAAATAATTATTAACGTATAAACGATATAATAGAATAATGATCGTTAAGTACCAGTGATTACAGAACGTGTAGTTCGTATTTTCACAATTGATTACAGAACGTGTAGTTCGTATTTTCACCATCCCACCTGCGAGTGGAATATCCAGTATATTTAATTGTTATTGTTTGTTTGTCAAATTAAATAATTTTAAAATCTATTAACGTCTGCAGTATTATTCACTTTGTTTATATTAAATCACCATCCATAATGATTTTATATGCATTAGATAATCAGCCATAGGTTGTGTGAGTGTGTTTGGTTAAGCTATAAAATATTTAGTTAAATATCCCCGAGTCTCTCGTTTTACCCTTTGCTATTGCCGGCGCGGAAATTGAGAGATTACGAGTGTAACTTCATATATGTCATTCATAAGGTAGTAAGTCAGGGAGTGTTGGTGAAGGAGCTGAGGTGCGGTCAGATTTGGTCTCAAACCCTCATCTAGATCAGCCTTGGTATAATTTACCAAAACTCTGGATTTTGTTGCGTGGATGTTCAAATATGACTGTTACAGCTATATATAGAAATAAACAGAATATTGGATGTGAGTTAATTTATGATAAGAGCAAGGAAAATAGCTTACTGTTTAAGGCTCAAACAGGATAATTAGCAACAAGAGAATATACACAAGTGGAGAAATGTAGGGGATTTATTCTACCGATTATGTAAGGAAGGCATGGAAAATATTAGGCATTTGCTAATGTAATGTAAATGCTTACAAACAGAAAGGGTGCAAATAATCGTATGGGAGAATAAATATAGACCAAATGATTGTATAGAAAGGAGGTTCTTAGTCTTTGTGCTGGGGTTGGCGAAAGATAAGGGGCATATAGATACAAAGACCATGAAGTGGACAAAGATGATGTGGAAATGGGATAGAGCAAGATAGAGAAGAATATGGGAAAACCTTGAGTAAGGAATGGAATGGAAAGGTGTCTAACAGGTTTTTCTTGAGCATATTGGCTGAGAAATTTCTGACTTCGATAAAGGAATAGCCGTATCACATCATATATATTCCATTAATAAACAGTTACAATGAAGCTAAATCTTTAATTGCTATACAATCACCATAACTTTTAAAAATAATTTAAAAATTAATTCAACTCAAAATTTTTATAAGAAATTATTACTATATTTAATGTTAAAGTGGATTAATGCAGTATTAGAGTCATTGGATATATTCCAGTTCTGGCAGCTCCGACTTTCAAAATTCTTATAATTACCCAAGCAATAATGCCAGGGTGCAAATAATGGTATGGGAGAATAAATATAGACCAAATGATTATATAGAAAGGAGGTTCTTAGTCTTTGTGCTGGGGTTGGAGAAAGATAAGGGGGATATAGATACAAAGGCCATGAAGTGGACAAAGATGATGTGGAAATGGGATAGAGCAAGATAGAGAAGAATATGGGAAAACCTTGAGTAAGGAATGGAATGGAAAGGTGTCTAACAGGTTTTTCTTGAGCATATTGGCTGAGAAATTTCTGACTTCGATAAAGGAATAGCCGTATCACATCATATATATTCCATTAATAAACAGTTACAATGAAGCTAAATCTTTAATTGCTATACAATCACCATAACTTTTAAAAATAATTTAAAAATTAATTCAACTCAAAATTTTTATAAGAAATTATTACTATATTTAGTGTTAAAGTGGATTAATGCAGTATTAGAGTCATTGGATATATTCCAGTTCTGGCAGCTCCGACTTTCGAAATTCTTATAATTACCCAAGCAATAATGCCATTCAATTTTTTTACTATACTTTTTTTTTTAAAAAAAAATAAACTATTTCATATCAGTGAAAAAATTCATAAATTTAACAATATATAAAATATGAATCTTTTTTTAAAACTTAGTCCAGTATTTTTAATTAAATATATTGCAAAAACTTTTCTAATTTCTTATAAAAATTTTATTTTACTTTCGTTCATTTATTTAGTTCTATCATTACTAAAATGACTTGAGAAGTATTTTTATGCATTCATAACAAAATTCATATCTAGTGAATAATTATTATGTCTATTCTCTTTGTTGGAATTTTAATAGCCATACTCTTTTACCACTATTTGCTGAAGAGGCTGATATATTAACAAAACGAAGCTGATATATTATCAATTTCATCTCAGTTTCAGTTACTGGCAAAAATCTGTTCACAGTCTAATTCTAATATTTAAATTTAAAAAACGTTTGAGCACCGGAAGTGCTACAACTGAAATTGTTTCAAGGATTTGAGCTTCAGAATCAGACATGCTACCATTAAACAAAACCATCTAAGGATAATAACTAAATTTAAATCATTAAAAACATTATTTATAAATAATAAACTATTAACTTTTTTAAAAAGCTTTATTTCATTTTAAATGCAAATATATATATATGGTGGTGGTGGTGGTAGGGGGGGGACTATTTACTATGAAAATTCAAATAACAAAATACTTAAAGGCAAAAACTTTTATCATAATATATGATGACACTCCTGAAATTTTTTTCAAGAAGTGTTTTCAGAAATTCAAACTTTGACCAAAATAACTATTGTTAGATAGCAAGATACTTTTACTATCTTATCTTTTAGCTTTATCCATTTTATATTATTTACTTATTGCCTTATACATTGATAGAATCTTACATTGATAATAGTGCTACTGCAATCTCTTTTTCAGATATCTTCTTGCGGATAGCCAGGGTTAAAGAGAATTATTGGTGCATATTAACCATAGTAAATTTTGTATATAAGTTTATGATTATAATCAAATTTTATAGCTTGTAAAGTTCAAAACAATCCCAACATTATTAAATATTCTTGTACACATCTTTCAAATTTTTTTTAATGTATTATATCACTTTTTTTTATCACTTGCCAATTGTTTATTGTAAAGTAATATGTTTATATTATCATTATATGCTGTACTATAGATTAAAAATATTAACACTTGTATATTGGTTTATACTATCATTTATTCCTTTAATATGGAGCAGTGTCTTATTCATGGCTCATAGCATTAGCTTATCCTATTTTGTCTTATTTATAAATTAGATTATTAAATTGATAAATATTTGTTATTACTAAAATAATTTCAATTGTATCGAAAATTTTCATTGTTAGTATGAGTTATATTTTCATTGTAAATTATAGAGATGACTTTGCTTAATATTTATAAAATTTTAAGAGATTTGATCCATTCTTTCTGAGTATTGACAGAAAACGATTATGGCCAAGTCTGTCAAATGAGAGTATTAAAACAGAAACTCATTCTTCTAACCTGCATGATTGGTACAATGGTAGAGTGGTGGGTTCTGAAACTCAAAAATCTATAGATTATAGCCATCTTTATCATGGAATTTCCATTGTTCAAACTTCTTAATAAATCATCAACCAATAAAACATTCAATTGTTATTATCAATACTCATTACTATATTTCAAAATCAAGTTTTACTAATTAATGGATACTAGATGTAGTGCCAATCAAATCCCCGTAGATTACTTAAAGTTATGATGTATGGTTCTGGAGTAGAATAATAGAATAGATTACTGGGTTTATGCAGATATTGAATGTAAGCTGGAAGAATGATATGGTTGCTTTGTTTGCCAAATAAAAGTGTAACACAATTGATTGCAATATGTCTTATTTTAAAACATCTAAAATGTAAAATTTGTATTCTTTTATTGTTGTTGTTGGCAATTTTTCAATTATAAATTGACATGCTATTTCATTAGACATTCCCCCTATCTTGAACTGTAAGGTGACTTTAAGGAGTTGGTTAAAGAAATACATAAAACAATGATTGCAAATATCCTTTGTCCAACCATTACATCAGCACAATCATTAATTTTGGTTTTCAATGAAGTTTTTATTGAAAGCCAATGGGACCAATAGATTGCCATTAGCTCTCACTTGTAAATAAATATGATCATTCTAACTTCAGAAGAATAAATGCAGTGAATCTATGATATACATTGTAGCAATATATACAGTACTTCAATTATATGCTATTAAAAAAATATAAATTAAAAAAATGTCAAAATTCATAAATTTAATAAATTTTACAATATGGCAGCAGATATTTTTCCATCTTGGAGTGCAAAATGATTGCTTATTAATAACATTTCTTCAGCTTATATTGCAATCACATATATTTTATTCTTTGAGTTTTTTATCATTGCCTCAATTTTGATGTGGTGCAGTAATGTAATAAAATGTTTTCTGATATAAAACTAAAATTTTTACAAAATTTATAAAAATTTATCAAGTATATTTCTTATGGCATAAAATAAAAGTTATCGATTTAGTAGTGGCAGAAAAACAAATAAAAAAACATTCTTGTATTGTGTCAGGAAGTTTAAAGAGTTTAGCTGACAATCTGAAATGAGTCTCAATGGCAAGTAAGGGTGACTGTAAAGATACTGAAATAAATATAGACTTAACATATATCAAAACAATTAGACATGCTCTGGATTTCTGATAATGTGATTGTTATTATATTATCATACAGAAAAAAACTACTGAAGAAAAAAAGATATGTCCAAAGCATGTTAAAATATGATGACAGTCTGACCTGATACATTGCTATTTTTTTTTAAAAAAATAAAAAAATAAAGATATGGTGTAATTGATTTATTTCAACATTTTGAACAAGAAGAGATTTTATTCAGTATATATACATAGACAAAGACTGAGTGCGCTTAGGTATTACTTACATATATATATTGAATAAAACTTCTACTTAGTCAATGTTCGAAACTTTGAAATAAATCAATTACAATTAGCATAAGGATAGGAAAAAATATTTGAAAGATATGGTTTAGTACACTTTCTATTATTTTTATTTTTTGAGTGAATGTGAATGAATGAACGCACACAATAAATATACATGTGTTATCAATTTATTGTTAATAACTACATTTTTATTTTGTTTATACTATAATCTTAATTTACATATGTATATTATACACATAAAAATTGTCTAACATCATTATCAACAACCATTATCAATCTGCTGCAGGATGAAAGTCTCTCCAAGTTCAATCCATCTCCGATTTTTAGCTTCTCTTCTCCACATCACCCCTGCACTCTTTCTTATTACATCCATCCATCTTACATGTGGTCTCTTTCTGGGTCTTTTACAATCTCTTGGGGTCCAATTTAAGATTCCAAATGTCCATCTATTATCATAATTGCATCCTTGCAGTTCAGTAAACAACACATATTCAGTAGTAATCTAAATTACAACATAGTAAGTCATCTCCTGAGTAGACTTCATTTATTTTTTTCCCATTTTATACTAAAGTATAATGAAGTATTTTACTGAGAAATCTAATAGAAGATTATTCTAATGGAAATGTAAGTATTTGAAATTGGCCATAGCTGACTACGTAAAGCTATTATTCTACTGAGATAATGAAAGTTGATGAGAAAGACAAAGAGCTCAGTTTTCCAAATATGAGGCTAAGTTCAGTTCACATAAAATGTTTTGACATGAGGCTAAATTCTGTTTATAAAAAATATTTTGATATGAAGCTAACTTCTATTTACATAAAATAATCTGACATGAAATTCTGTTCTCATAAAATGTTTTGATAATCTTGCACATGATTGACATGAATGGAGAGTTATGCGACAATTTTTGACATGCCTTTTTGCATTTAAAGCACTCTCACTTTGTGTATTAAATGTAACTGCTGCTTCAATTGAAGCTTCCACAATATCCTGTATAATATTTTTCTGGGTTTTCTCTTTATTTACTTCCAAATCTTCACCTTCATGTTGAATTTCTTGTTTTTCTTATTGGTGATTTATTGATAATTTGCAAAAAAAAAAAAAGAAAATGATAATCTTACTTTCAGCTGTGAGTCCTTTTTTTTTTTACTTCTTTGCCTCTGAGTGTAAAATCTTTTATTTATTATTAAATTAAATCAGTTTTTGCTAAATAAGCAAATTATTTGCCTCATTATCAGAGTTGTCAAAATTGAAAAGAAAAAAATAGCTATGTGCTACTGATTACTTTTTCTATATTATTTTTTCCACAAGGATTTAAACCCATCAATATGGCTTCCAACTGGAAAAAAAACCCAAAAAATTATTTTTCCTCAGTCAGCTGTTGCCCTTCCAATTTTTTATACAGAACTGGCCTTAATTTATGTCAATTCAAATTACTTTGTTATTTAAATTTTTTAAAAAAAAAACACTTTTAGAGTAAATAATTAAAAAAAAAAAGATAGATTTTTAAAAATAAATAATTTAAAAATACATCCATTTATAAAACTGTGAAAAAGCAGGTAACACTATTAAGTTTGAACGCATATTTAAGTAGTTGTAGCTTCTTAATTAATCACACCTGTATATTATACGCCATTCATCTTTTAAGTAGTATGTACATAAACTCTTATCATTGCGTAGTTTTTCCGTGTGTAACCGTGGAGAAACAGCGCCATGTAGTGGGCTAGAATCTTGGTAGTTGCTGTTAGCAGATGACACATAAGCTAGATGTGTTTACGGCAAACAGCGCCACCTAGGTTCTTGGTATCTGCTGGTAGCAGACGATGTAAGCTAAATGGGCTACGCATTGTGATCAGCGCCACCAAGCGGGCAGCTTTGCTGTCACCAGCTGGTGAAATGTTCCTGTGCTTACGCATTGTAAACAGCGCCACCTAAAGTCTGGAATTTGCATTGCTGCATTTGGGGCCCCTACTCTAAGTATTTCTGTGGTTGACACAGACCAGCACCTCTGGTGGCCACATGGGTCAAAAATCACAAGTACCGTTCATTGTACACAGAATGATCGGTGCTGATATAGTACACGCTCGGTGGCCATTTTGAATTACCTGATTAAACAATAATTTATAATGTAGTTTTAAAATTCATTGTATATAAATAGTTTAAAATAAGAGTGACTAAATTTTCACTTTTTATTAGTCAATTACATTCTTCTGAGAAATGTAAATGGAATTCCAAATGATTTTTTTTAAAGGAATAATAAAAAATAAATTTTTTTACACATAACACTAATAAACCCACTTTTTTTTTTTTTTTGTAATTAAGAGATTTTAACATTTTAAAGAAATACCAGTAAAATCTAATTCAGATCATCCATATGATGTGTGTCTTGGACTATATGTTCTATAAAGATTTGTGTAGTTTTTCAATAATACTGTGAGACTAAATCATAGAAAATGGAAGTTTAAGAAGTTCAAGGACTAGAATTAACAGTGTGAAGCCGAAGAGATTTCAACATTTTTAAGAGATACCAGTAAAATCAAATTCAGGTAATCCATATGATGTGTGTCATGGACTATATGTTCTATAAAGATTTGTGTAGTTTTTCAATAATACTGTGAGACTAAATCATAAAAAATGGAAGTTTAAGAAGTTCAAGCACTAAAATTAACAGTGCGGAGCCATGATCCATAGATCGAGCCATGATCCATAAATCTAAGCCTCGCAACCTGCCTCTCTGCTACTGTATTGACTTATACAGGACAATCAAGTTAATTCACTATAACTAATTAGCATGAAATTAAATTAAAGGACCATTTATGCAATATGATTAGTCAAACCATGTAAACTTACAAAAGGGGGAGTCTTCATTTTACGAAATGTGATCTGCCTAGTTAAAATAAAATGAAATTTAATATAAAATACTTGTGCAGTTAGTCATTTGAAACCCTTCCTTTATTTTTAGAATAGGTTCATTAACAAGTTAATTTATTAAGTTTTTAATTGCACTGAAGTTAAGTGCAATACCTTAAAATAAAATATTTGTGCAGTTAGTCATTTGACATTGCTTTCTTTGGTATGATAGAAATTATTTTGTTTTAGTAAGTTTTCTTTTAGCAAACAACATTAATTATCATAGCAAACATTTTGTTTCGGAACCTTTTTCATGAGCCCGATCAAAGAAAATCCTCATGTAAAGTTTTTATACAATTTATGTGATCACACAATTGGTTATTATTTTCATTTATTAAAAAAATAATTCATCTCAACATTTTATTGCTATGTTTCCAGGAAATAGAAAATTTATTTAAAATAAATGAAATTAACATTGTTAATAGTTTTTAAATTATAAGCTTGGCTTAATTCAATTAAAATAAATTATTACTTTGATAGAAATATTAAGTATCAATTTGATTAAATTACTAAATGAACAAAAGTGATTTTGATTTTTTAAATTAAGTATTTTATACCAGAAACATTAAATATAATATACTGCATCAAGAGGAAACATAAACTGCTTACAATGATAATCATAAATCACCAAACATATCTGACCAAAAAAAATTATATGAGGTTTATATCATGATTATCTAACACAAAAATTGGCAATTTATAATATTCAGATACCAAATTAATGTGAATATTGATTAACAAATGACATCTAATTTTAAATAATGTAATCTTTTTATTATAAATTATTTCTTCCAACAAATGGTTAATAGCTAAATAGCAACATCCCAATACATTCATAAAACAAACATTAATATATTTTAAATAATGAAAATAATAGGTTTCCCCTAATAAATATAACTGCTTAATCTATTATTCATTTAAGAATAATAGATGTTATCAAAATTTATTAATTACCCATATATAATATTAAACCTTATTTTGTAATATTAAGTATATTTTTTCAGAATAGTAGTATTAAGTATATTTTGTTAATGAATAATAATTACTAGAGTGATAAAAGATTGATAGAAATAAATCAACAAAAGTTTATTTTATTGACCCAATTTATTTCTGAAATGTTTAACAAATATGTTTAGAAAAGTTTTATTAACTTAGGAAATTTTACTTAGCATATTTTTATATATGAGAATTTTCAAATTTAACCTATTAAATTCATCTCTAGGATTCTGGTCAAATCTAGATTTATTATACAATTGTTATGCAGTTTAGAATAACATTATTAGTTGGAAAATCATCACTGGTATACCTAAAAAATTAATTCACATGACATGATCTCAAATTTTCTTGTTGGGAAGTAATATTTATGGCTACATCTGACTTCAATCAAGCATTTGGCTGCCTTAAATATTTGTTTAGTTTGATTAAAGATTCTTCAGGTTGACATTACCTTTACAATAGAGATTTTAAGAAATTTTGTGAATATCAATTAGATGAACTGTGATGAGAAACTAGTTTCTTTGTCTTCTTATACATAATCTTATGTAATTAACGAGCATTTTTAAGATTAGAGCCTTTTTTTAAATGAATAGTACAGATGGCTAATTTTTCTATGCAAAGAAGCTTACTTCTCATCTTAGATTTATAAGACTATTATTGCTTATACTAAATAACTAACTGAATTAAATCTCATCAATTTTTTTTTCCCTTTTTATATCTAGAATAAATTACACATGCCATTTATATAACCAAATACTTTTAATTGTTGTTTATCAGAACAATAAGTGTAATTATTATTTTTCTGTTTACATTATAAACTTATTCTTGGATTAAAATTATACAAAAGCCCCCAAAACAACTATGTAAAAATAACCTTTTTTAAATCAACTTTCAGTTAATTCCTTCAGTAATTAATCAACAAATTTTGAAAACAAAATATTTTTCAGTGACAAAATAATTACAACATGTTATAGTGACATAACTGACAAAATAGATGTAAAAAATTATGTAGTATAATACAAAAATGAAATGTTTTTTAGAATTTAAATATTTAAATCTTTGGAAACAGTCATTTTTTATTCCAATCTTTATATCATACATTTGATTTATTTCTTGCCTTAATATTTTTGCATTATTATTTTTCATGCAATATACGCACAGATAGGTACGTGCAATATAACATACACACTTTATAATTCCAAATAATATTCTCCAGTATAAAGTTTATTCCTCAAAGTATGTAATGCGGTATGAGCATGGCAAATTCAAATGTTACAAATAATTATACTGACTTTTCTATCTACTTACTACGCATCTCAGAATTTCACTTATCTCTTTTAACAATCCTTCTTATAGGATGGCCTGGATTCTATCTTTTTATATACTTATTTATTTGCTACTATTTTATTCATTTTTTTGTAACAAAAACATAAAATAATACTGTAATCAGATTAATCCCAGTTGTATCCCCTACAAAACATCATGTCAAAATGTGTACAAAAATGCAAAAACAAACTACATCTATATATTATGTCAAAAATATTAAAAATTAGAATGCCATTCATATGATTACTGGAAGTCAGTGATAATTTGATAGCTCCTAATAATAATAAAATTCAACTTTTTATTTATTCTATTGTAAAACAAAAGTTTCTCAGGGTGATATGAGAACATTTTTCTCTACAATAGATTTATAGAATGAGAGATAAAATGTAAATATGTATTGTTTTTAGGAAAGAGAAAAATCCTAAAATAGCTCACTACAGTACAAAGGCCTTTCCAATTCCAGAATTCCTTCATAAAGAAAGTAAGTCACCAAAGAGCTTGTTGCTTTGGAGATCGTATGACATTCGAGGACTAAAAGTGATATAGCCTAGCTACAATCCATGAACTTTTTAGAATCTTGAAATCACTACTTCATACTGCATTAAACCACATGTGACATAGAAGAATACTGGTGATAATTGATACAAATATCAGAATATTTTACTGGAGATCTGAAAAGAAAGATATTATAGTTAAAAAAAAGATCAATTAAAAGTCATGATTTGCAATAATAATAAAAATAAAATTGAAGAAATTTGTAGCAAATTTAGAATGAAAGTAAATGATATAAAAATTGGAGCCATGGCAATTGAAAGTAAAATTATACAGAAAAGTTCATACTTCTGGAACATGTCAGTATTTGATAAATAGTGGGAAAAACAACAAAATCTACAATGAGAACTGTAAGATGTTAAATGCCATGCCTAAGGAGAACTGTATGCACCAGAAATATATGGATGATTAAAAATGGTACAAAAAAAAAATCAAACATTTTGCGAATGATGGTTTAGAGAAACATGGAAAAATTAGTTAAACAGATGAGAGATTAAAAATAGCATAAAGATAAAATGAATGTATTAAAAAAAAGTAAAAACCAAAAAAAAAAAAAAAAATTATTAGAGGCTGCATCACATTCACATTGAAGGTAACCATATTAGCATCCATTTAATCTATGCAGATTCACTTGAGATCTTTACTTTCCAGCCAAACAATAATTGGGTGACTAGATAACTTGGTTATCTAAAATGACTTTCTTAGAAGCCCTCAATTGTAAAAAAAATTGAAATGAGTTCAGACAATAAGACTTATGGAAGAAATGTAGACTAAAATAATTACTATTATAAAATAGTTAAGCCATTAACTAAAATGACTACTGAATACTGAAATCATAATGGAAGATCTTGATAGCTTTATTCAAATTTGCCCACTAAAGCATGTAAACAAATTAGCTTTTTATGTATAATGTGTATTATCTGAATAATGTCACCCTGAGAAAAGATCTAAGATAGCTTGCTGCTGTAATTTTTCCATTACTTTAACAATTTTATCTTAAAATAAGCAATTGGACTAAATTAAGAGAAGAATGATGAAATTTTATTGACAATATAATAACATAAACATTTTATTACAAAGCATTACTGATTCAGTATTTAATTATTAATACAGTTCTGCTTCTGTTTCAGTGTTTTTATTTTATCACTTGACTTGGTTGTTTTTCATTTATTTTCTGTGGGTGGTTTATTAACATTAGAATCTAATTTAAAATGTTTGATTCAAAACAGATGTTTAAAACAGAAGTACGATTATTAACAGCAAATCACATTTCTTCTAATCACCCAATATGTCATAAACAAGAACAGTTCTCTATTCTAGCTCCTTCTAAGTTTGGGCAATCAGGGTAGATGTCCCATTGTATTTCTTCCAGCTTTGATTCCAAGCCTCAATGAAAAAGACAAAAGATAGCAACTGTCCAAAGATAGGGATTTGAATGGAATAGGGCTTCTGGTAATCACTACTTATTCAAGCTTACAGTAGATGGTGTAACGTAAAAAGCTGTTCTTTTTTCAAGTATAATTATTAACACTCCTATAGAGATTACTTTTAAAATGTCTAAGATAATAAAAATATAATAATTATATGATGTAGTAAGCATGATGTTATCTTGAACATTCATCTCTTCAGAAGCTATTATTTCAACAGCCTGCTATATACATATATGTTTCATCTAAGTTTCATCTGATGTCCACATAAAAAGTTCTATGAGCTTCAGTGCAGCACTAGTGGAGATTTGAGACTTAAAAATCCACGAAACACCCCTCTGCTTAGTCATTTATAATGTGACCTCCCAAGCAACAAATCATATCATTATTTTTTATTATCATAGTAAAATGAGAAGAATTATGTTTCAGCAGATAAAACCCATACATAACATTTTGGTTTTCTGTTGGACAGCATTGGTTCTAGGGTAACATGTGCCTACTGATTTTAGACAGAAATTAGTAATAATAGTTAAATTGTGCTCTCTTTTTTATGAATAACATAAAAAAATATAAACTATTTTACATAACATGACTACATTTTCTACTCCTTCAAGCTCTAACCTTGAGCACACAATCAGAGGATGAAAAGGCAGAAATTGGGTTCAGGTTTTAAATAATATTTACACACCAACACAAAAATATACTCACACCCAATGGAAATATTGATTGTTATTCATAATAAACCAGCCATAAAAAATAATCTTAGAATATGTATAAAATACAATTTAACATATTAATCCCCATTTGTTTATTTAACCATATGGGAAAAAAGAGAAATAATTAACTCAAAATTTAAAACAAATAGCAACCACTCAAAATGTCAACAAATAATAACAGATTATAATACACTTAGTAACAGGCAATGAAGTTGACTGAGAATATATGAAAAAGGATTAAATATCACATTTATATGAATATTATTAAGAAATGAACCATGATGTCTCTGTTCTAGCTTCAGAAAACACAGTGCAGTGAATAAAATCCAATGGATACTAAATAACAGTGAAAGCTTCTGATGATGGAAGAGAGGGGGCGCCAGTATCACATATTGACTGTTATTCATAATAAATTAACCATAAAGAATAATTTTAGAATATGTATGAAATATAGTTTATCCTCATTTGTTTATTTAAGTATATGGAAAAGGCTGGAGGAGAAATTGGTATACACTAAGAAATGGAAAGAGCATAAAAATTTTGGATATAATATGTGCACACTACATTATCGAATTGAAACAGATTCAGTAACCAAGGCCAGAGAAGTAGTGCAATCAAGGCAAGTATACAACCATTTCTATTTGTAGTCATTTTCTATTCCCTAACATAATTTAATCCAGCATATCTTATTTTTGGATTCCAAGAGATTGTAAAAGACCCAGAAAGAGACCACATGTGAGATGGATAGATGAAATAAGAAAGTATGCAGGGGTGATGTGGAGAAGAGAAGCTAAATATCGGAGAAGATGGATTGAACTTGGAGAGACTTTCATCCTGCAGTGGATTGATAATGGTTATACTATAATACACCATATAGTCCTTAATTTACACTGTACATTGCAGTTAACATAAGATTTATTTTATTTCCTTTCTTACAGTTTCAACTGTCCAGCAGTCATATCAGAGCTTTTATCTCAGTACCCTTTCTTCTACAACTGAAACAATTTCATTGTACAGTGTATATTAAGGAGTATATGGTGTATTATAGTATATATAATTAAGCAATGCAAGTAAGAAGTGGAATAAAATTGATAATGGTTGTTGATGATCTTATTTAGAAATTTAATGTTAATCTTTTTTAAAATTATATACTTTTTTTAAATGTCTAACGTTATTGAACTCTCCTCCTCATTACTATTATTTTAATAATTAAATAAAAATGAAAAAAAATAATTAGAATATTTTAAAATGTAAAATAATCCAATAGTTTATTGCTTAGAAGTTTATAAAAGGTTTAAGCACACACTAGAAGTGACTGTCAGACCTTAATCCATGGGTCCTTTGAACTCCAGAGTCGACTAGTCTACATCTGCACCAAACCACACATTAGAAAATTTAAATTTCCTAAACGGCCACTTTTACAATGTAATAAAATGACTTGATAAAAACTTTGTAGCATTTTAAAATCCTTTTAAAATATACTATTTCCCTTTAGTACATAATAAAACTTAGAACAAATATATTTAAACAGCTGAGACATAAAAAAGAATGTAAATTTGTTCCACTTTTCTCCCTGGCTAAACTTTTGATTCCATTCGGTTTTTGTTTTTGAAAAAAAGTTTATTTGTATATGTCATTCAATTGTTTTAAAACAAGTGTATTTTTATTTCTATTCAATTTTTTAACTCTATATAAAAAATAAAAATATTTTCACAACATTATAAATATTTATCATCAAACTGATTCACGATTAAATGCATCAACATTTCCACAGGTTTTTTTATTCAATCAACTTGAAATTTTGATTGTTTTTGAAGTGTTCTTCAGAATTCTTTTGTAAATGACAGCTGATATGTTTTATTGCATATTAATTATTAGTATATTCCAGAATAATTTTCAGATATGAGAGAATCAATTGAATATATATATCCAGTAGTATCGCCTACTATTTCATTGGAAAAGATGTTGGTTCATTAAAAACTAGATATTGTTCAACTATGAACTCTTTTCTCTTTTTTTTTGTACTTTCTCTTGTATTTTTCTTTAATCTTACTGTCTTCGCTCATTCAGATTATATAGAGGCTTTTGTGCTACTAATATCTCTTTGTATTAATTGGATCTATTATTTGCAATGACAATTTATTCCATTATTTAATTACACATACACAGCTATTGGTCAACTCCCATCTTTTTCCTTTATGTTCTTTATTCTTTGGCTTTCCATATTTTTTTTTTATAAAATTAGAATGACCACACATAATTGCAAGAGGATGCTAATAATGATGATTGCTAATTTGATAACATTCATATACAATGAATATAATATGACATTTAATAATCATTGTTTATTAAGCTTACAATAGATGGGGTTAGAGTAGAACTAAAGATAATATACCACTTTTGTGATATATTTTTCTTTTATATTTCCCAAATATATTCTTTATGATTCCAAATATAAATCATATTTTGTTTCTAAAAAAGAATCTGGTGGATAAATCACAAATAAAAATGTAAAATTCAATCTGAATTATTTATGCTATCTATTAATGCATATCAATAGTCAGAAACTAGTCAAGGGATCAGTTAAGCATCACCATTTAAAATTCACAATTATTCATGTTAAATACAGATTAAATGCATGTTGAAAGAATATTATTGTTTTTGATTTTATGTTTAAATTATTGTGTTTTTCTAAAGCACCTCTCAACAAAATATATAAAAAATTAAAGGAATGCTTTTATTCTCATAAATACATTTATGTGAATAAAAGCATTTAATCAATTTTATTTTTATTTTCTACTTTTAGTTTTATATAATTCTAAAAATCCAGAAATGAAGGAAGTTTAGACAAATTTAAAACAACTAGATGGCAGAACTATAAAAACTACTGAACCTCATATAAAATTAAAAATTTAATTTTTTTGCTAATTTCTCGTTAAAATTGTTTGCAAACTTAAAAAAATATATTATCATTGGAAATACATATGTATGTAAAGCATTAACTATTTTCAAAAATTCAGAAATTGGAAAATGAATAGAAAATTGAGTTTTAAGATTTTATCAGACAAACAAACAAAAAAGTTGAGTAAGTTATATAAAATCATATAAAAATAATGAATCTATTTTTTAAAAAATAATGAATACTCCAAAATAAAAAAATATTTCTATTATATGTAGAATTTTAAGATGATCATATTTAAATAACATTTGATAGAATAACATATAGAAGAGAGACTATAACTAATGGAAAGAACTCAGCAGATTTTCATACCAGAGCAAAATGATAATAGCAGAAAATTATGATATTGATTCAAATTACAAACTGAAAGATATTATTATAAAAATATATATTATTAGAGTGAAAGAAATGGTCACTGGGAAGTAAATTTTATAATCCATCAGAAAAAAAAATCAAGCAGTATAAAGAATACTGTACAAAAATGTGACAAAAAAAAAAGAGGCAAACTGATTTTTTTTTTTAGAATAAAGAGAAGTTAAGAAAATTTTTTTAGAAAAGGCTTAAATTTAAAAAAAAAGAGGCAGAATTGTTCAAAAAATCAATCATGAAGTGATAAATTGCACCGTGTTTATATATACTAATTTAATTATTCCCTATTCAAAAAAAAGTAATTAAACTTAAAAAAATTCATACATTTAATAAATTCTACAATAAGACAGCAATCATTTTTCCATCTTGGAAAAAAAATCATAAATTTAATAAATTTTGCAATATGACTGGCAATAACCATTTTTTCTATTTCAAAGAGTCATGTTTGTTTCTTCAGCATATGTTAAAAACACCCACTTTTATCTTTACTTCATTATCCTTTCTAAATTTAATTTACAATATTTCATGGAAGAAAATGTCTCTAACATAATGCTAAAAGTTTTAAGAAATTTAAGAACATTCACATAGTTAATAAATATACAGATTATTGCTTCTATAAGGAAAAAAGTTATTGAAGAAAAAGGATATCACTGAGAGCATATTTAATTGTAATGAAAGACAAAATTTTGCTATTCATTTTATTAAAAAAATTAAAATATAGTATAGTAAGTTTTTTTTTTATTTTTTGAATGATTGTGAATAATTGAACATGCCTACATTAACTATATATATGTAAATGTGCCTCCTCAATTTATTACTTAATTTTGTTTATACTATACATGTCTACATTATATATATGCATGTTGAAACATACTGTGCACTTGCAGTTCAATAAACAATACGTTCTATTGTAACCAAAGCTTATTAACAAAATATAAAGTAGATTATGTATACAAAAGACTTAGAACAAATTGTAATAAATATCACAACTCCACTGTATAATACTTTATTAATATTTAATTTTTTTAAGTTTTCAAATCTTGAATTAATATATCTAATATTCAGTGTTTTTAACAACAATAAATTTTGGGAGATTATAATTAATTGTGTGCCCTTTAAGAAACTTAAATATACATTAGTAATCTATCTGAAAGAAACCAATATACAACACATTTTTAAAAAAATGAGTTATGGACAGCTCTGTAGACTTTACAATTTTCTATATGGCATGCTTAATTTACAGATTCCTAGCATAGTAACTTATTAAATCCATTTGTTCAAGCCATCTCTGAAATCCATTTCTTTCAGTTTTTTTTTTTTTTTGTTATATAAAACTTATATGAATTTTCTTTAGAAACAATTCTATTTGGTATATATTGTATGAAATACAATATTCATGAAATTTTTCATTTAGTAATAGGGCTCAATTTATGATAAGCAATATTTCATGAAGAGTAGTGCTTGAAATAATATCGGACTTAAATTATTTGGCACATTATAGTTGAAATGATTTGCTTTAATTTATAAGAAAATTGATCTTAAAACATCCATGGTTAGGAAAAGGTTGAAGGAGAAGATATTATCAAAGTCAATTATGGATTGGTAAGAATTTTTCTTCCTTAATGATCCAACTATAAATAGCTAGTTGCCAAGCAACTATTGGATAATTCATAAGAATACTATGGATTGCCTACCTAAAAAAGCCTAAATTGCTTAAAAATCCTCATTTACCCATGCTTTAATGTCAAGTTATGACAGGTTGATGTGTCAACCACTTCACAGTAAAGTTTTTCTACTCAGAGAATTAAAAATTGATATAGTGTGATACATTAGAACACATTATATAATGTTTCTGTTAAATGCTTTCATAGAAAATTAGTCGCTACTGTCTAAATAGCACATAATACGTTTTTATAACCATTGCATGAGAAAGACTATACCTGGTTAAAAATAAAATAATAAATATCATCTAATAAATGATTGGTATTAATCATCAATGTATCTAAATCAGTGGTCTTCAACCTTTTCACACCTGCGGACTGGTAAAAGTAAGGATAAGATTTCACGGACCAGCAGAAGTTTACAGATAAATTTTTATTTGGGGGAGGGGGGTTGAGAAATACGTTGTCATCACTGAGACAAAAGATAGACATCAAAGTTATTTTTTGTTTGTTTTTATTTTTAAAAAAAGGTAACAGAAATTGGTTTTAAAAATAAAAGTTTTAGCATTTTAACGGTATACAAATAAAGCCAAAAAAAATATTGCCTTATAGGCCAAAAAAAAGTGGGCATATTTTTAAACAAAAAAAAAGAAAACGAAACTTGAAAAAGTCAAAAGTTTTATTTGATCTTACTTTATTTTGGGGTGGTGGGGGTGCATTGAGAAATACTCTGTAAAAGTTAGAAACAGAACTTATAGCCAAAAAAAAACAATAAAAATGAAATATTAAAAGAGAGAGTAGAAAAAATTTAAGAGATCAAAAAAAGTCACGTTACATTTTGTTTTAACAATGCTGACAAGTAGCCATGATTGGCTATCAAAAGACAACTGGAGTTTGTGTAATAAAAAACTTTTTTCTACCCCCCTTCCCATAAACATCTGTGATTAATAGAAAAACAAATTAATTTATGTATGATTGATTAGATTTTGTTTTTGTTCTGTTTCTTTTTTTTTAATAAATGTGATGAAAAAATAAATAAAAATTGTTCTATATTAATTAAAAGTTTAAAATCTTATTATTTTCTTATTATAAACTTTCTTGCCAGTCTAGCTGCGGACTGACAGGAAACTTCTGCAGCCCGGTGGTTGAAGACCACTGATCTAAATGATATTGTAATATTGTGAAAGGAAATTAATCTTCACACATGCACTATTAGATTAAATTTATGTGACCCACCCATCAATAAATGTTTTAAAATTAAGTGTAACTTATGATTTGAGCTTATTTCTAAATAAACCAACCCTTATTGACCATGCTTAAATCAGGACTTGAAATTGTAAGTTTGATATTTCACTTATTGATGGATGAATGCATATAAATTTAACATGTGTGAAGATTAATTTAATTCTACAAGATTACAATTACATACATTGCTAAATTATTTATTTACACATATTCCAACTAAAAGGTATTGATAAATGAGTGTATTCAAGAAATGTCAAATTCACAACACTTAAGGTAATTTGCTGTAGATAAATACTAAACTATGATGATGAAGACATGTGAAGGATAAAAATCTGGGCTGACAGCTGATTCATCATCAGAAATACAACTTGAGAATAGTTTGTCCTTTTTCATGCATCTCTACTCATATATTTTAAGTGTGTGTGAAGAATGAAAGTTTATGACATATCTAAGTAAGACTTCCTAACATCAATTCAAGATCTTAGTTGACAAATATGAATAGAAATTAATTTTATTCACAAAACTCAATCATACTTATTTTCCCTCAATAAAAAAAATAACAAACTATAAAGATATAGATAAATTATTAATGGGTGCTGGATTTTTAATCCCATGTCGACATTACCATTATCCAAAATAAGTTTTTGATAACCTATTAAGCATCTAACAAAGATAATCTTATTTAGTCAAAAAGTCATAATTTCAATTCTATTTTGCAATCAAAATAAGTTAGTTTTAATGTAATAAGTTTGCATTTCAGTAATGTCTTGAAAAAGCACTTCATGATAAATGATTAGTATAGTTACCTGAAAATTTCAAGGTCTGAAATGCAAGTCTAGTTTAAATTTGGAAATTTTGTCAGGGAGATGTTGAAGATCTCATACATAGTTAAAATTTTGTTAGATAGCAGGCTTATTGCCCATCAATATAGCCAACCAATATGAATTATTGAATAAGTATATAGATATTCTCTGCTGGTGAATAAAGATCATAGATAAAAAATATGATTACATTTTTATGCAGCCTTTATCCACTGTAAAACAATAATGACTTGAATTGTGTTACATCTAGGGTCACCAGATATCCCATTTTTGGAGGATTTGTCCCTGTTTTTGATTAGATGTCCCAGTGTCCCTGAAATATCTTTTAGGAACTGTTGTATATTCCGATTTTCAAATACTCATTATTATTTGTTTTACATAAATAATACATTGCAAAAATGATAGTTTCTTGGCCTTTCTGTCCATTTCAGTCTCCATAGTAATATTATAAGAACTTCAGACAAATTTCAACACCAAAACAAAGATCACTATTACATTATATGGCCAGGTTCTCAAGCTAGACATGTTCTTGCATCCAATCTTATTTTGGACCATGTGCAGTTGGCTTTTTGTAGGCTAAAATTTGAACTGTGCTTTCACCTACTTTGATTGATAGTGTAGTTTTACTAGTTCTTTGTTGATATTAATTTTCTATAGTGATAAAATTAATAGGAATATTAATAACCCTAAATAATAGACAACAGGCCAAAGAGGAAGTATACTTACAATGATGAATATACACAGGAATGGAGTTTTATATATAAAAAAGGATCCAATGCCCTAAAAATGATTGGTCATTATGTCCCGATTTTTGATCTAACTAGTCTGGCCACCCTAGTTACTCTTGAACCACATAACTATGAATAATATTCTATCCTCATATTAAAACAAGCAAAAGTTTTTAAGTCAGCTCTTTTATTCTCATCTAGTTTGCTGTGTATACTTACAGAAAGTATTTATTAATATGTTAATATTAGTTATTTTGTTATGATATACATGCTTGTACATATTTAAAAATAGTATATGCCCCAAGTAATTTATTTTTCTATTTAACAATTTTGCGATCTTAATATAAAGCTGAGCACTGATTATATATATATGTGTGAGGATAATAATCTAGACCAACTGATGATTGTTGGTTTAGCATGAAATACGTATATTGGTGATTATTTATCTTTTCAACATGTGTGTGATCAGGTGGGTTAGCAATATGAGATGGCATTGAGAGTAGTGGGTCGTGTGAAAGTCTGAGTTCAAATCCTGCATATATTACATATGTAAATGCAGGTTTAAGCCCGTACAATGTATTTATTTAACAATTATGTGAATGTTATAATACCAAACGTTAAAAGCATTTAACTATTTAATTCCTTTTTATTTTTTTAATTCATAATTTTTCATTTTCTTTTAATACATATATTTTTCATTAAATATAGAATTCTGTTCTGTGTTTAATGATGTTGACATAACTGATGAAAAGAGTTCTTTTGGAAACGTTTTTCTGAATTTTGTATTGTTATATATTGCTTATATCACTCTATTCATATACACGTTAATGCAACAAATTTTCTTAAAAACTTCTTTATTTTCTTACAGTTTCGACTGTCCAACAGTCTTCATCAGAGCTCTATCTTCTTCACTGCCTTAAAAGGTCAGTTTAATTAAGGCAGTGAAGAAGATAGAGCTCTGATGAAGACTGCTGGACAGTCGAAACTGTAAGAAAATAAAGAAGTTTTTAAGAAAATTTGTTGCATTAACGTGTATATGAATAGAGTGATATAAGCAATATATAAGATTATATGAAGATATGCAAAGAAAGTGAAGGAGAAGAATAAGAGAATATACTTCTTATAAGAAGAGAATCACACAAAGGATTAGAAAAAAGAAAGACAGTTTTTGGATATATGTAATATATAATATATGATATGGAAAATATAGCCAATATAAAAATGTTAATGGAATACATTAAAGAATTGGAAGGATGTGAAATATCAAGAATACTAAATAACAGATTAAAATTAAATATTTTTTTTTTTAAAAAAAAGGTCAGTTTAATTAAGGCAGTGAAGAAAATAGAGCTCTGATGAAGACTGCTGGACAGTCGAAACTGTACGAAAATAAAGAAGTTTTTAAGAAAATTTATTGCATTAACGTGTATATGAATAGAGTGATATAAGCAATATATAAGATTATATGAAGATATGCAAAGAAAGTGAAGGAGAAGAATAAGAGAATATAATTTTGTATTGTCATAAATTACAATCCAAAAATTAATAATATTATCTAGTCTTATTGCACCGAGTTTTAATACTCTGATTTATACTAATATACAGATATATATTTAATAACTTCAACCAAAACAAAGTCATATGACCCAATTTTCCCTTCTTTAAAATTTTCTTTTATCTCAATTCTTCAGGGTTTTTTTTTATTATTTCGGAATAACTATGTAGATAATTCCTAATAGTCCACTCATATGCTGAAAAATGAGGAGTGTCAGATAGTATAAATCTTTCTTTTATCTTATGATAAAACATTACTCTATATGTATTTTAAGTTCTCTACTCTGAACCCAAGTTGAGTAACTAGGTAACAGAGTACTACAATCAAAATATTTGACTCACATTGGTAATACTGTACATTACTTTTGTTTACCACCCTATCATTATTTTTTAACCATCATAAATCTATTGAAGGATGAAGATTTCTCCAAGTTTAATAGAGTTTCTCTAAACCATAGCTTCTCTCCTTCACATCATCACCAGAAAAGTTCATTTCATCCATTCATCTCACATCCGGTCTTTTTCTGGGTCTTTACAATCTCTTGGAATCGAATTTAAAACTTACTCTTCTAACATTCCAGTTCCATTTCAATCTCTTAATTCTTTCAATGATGTCAGTGATCTTTGTTTGCTTTTTCACCCATGTATTTTGTTTCCAACACTTCTTCGTTGAGTAGTCTAAAACCTCGGTATTGTTGTCTTAATATTTAGAGTTATATTACTAACTTTGAGCTATTTACGTCAATAATCTCCAATTAACATCTAGAATAAGTGAAATCTTCATGAAGAAGATCTTTTCGCAGGTGAAATATGAGCATGAATAATAAAAAAACAATCTTTTACTTTATCAAAATAGATCCCAGACACTTAAAATATTTTTTTAAACATTAAAAAAACAACAACTTGTTTTTGAAAAACTTAAAATAAGATTACCACAATAGTAAATTATTTTATACTTCTAATTTTATACATATTACTTGTCAAACAGTTTATCTAGTAAATCACATCATAATTTATCTCTTTTAAAGTCTTAAATCCATTACTCTTATCTTTTCATTAAAACAATGAAATACTTTTTTCTTTTAAAATTTGATCTGAGCCATAAAATGTGGAATTTGGACATAAATAGATAGGATTTTTTTTTTTTTTAAATAAAAGCTAAACCATATTACGTACAAGTTCTTGATCAATTTATTTGATGTCGTTGCAAGTAGATACACAATTGATATTAATATTGTTTAAACGCATTAATATTACATTAAATAACTAGCATATGAGACTGCATATATACATTTACGTGGATATCTAGCCATAAAACAAACCAAAGAAGAAAATCCACAAACGCATTCTCAACCTGAAATTTAACTCTATCGAATATTGTCTCTCCTTCCCTGTAAATTAAAAACAATTTTATTATTTATCTGTACCCATTTATTTATATAGAGATAACTATTTATTTATTATTATTCAGAGATGTGTTTTGACAGTTCTTACTTATGGAGTTGCGATTTGGATTACTTAACAGAAGCCAATATTCAAATCATTCAATGAAATACTTGGCTGAGAGAACAAATACTGACATCATTGAAGTGGAGCTGAACTGAACATATTGCTAGAAGAGAGGATAATAAAGGGATAATTCAAGTCTTAAATTGGAATCCAAGAAATAGTAAAATATTAGAAAGAGTTCGTATATGAAATGGATGGATGAAATAAAGAAGTTTGTCGCTTTAATGTAGAGAATCTATGATTTTAAAAAACTTGGTTAATTAAACTTGGAGAGATTTCCAGCCTGTAGATTAGATCGATAAGAATTTTAAATGATTATGATTCAGGAAATCAGGTTATGTTCGATTTCCCAATTAATTTTTGTTTCCATTTTCCTTGAATCGACCATGAAACAAATCACTTTTTAAATATAGTTGACTTATAAGGTTTGTGTGCGCGCGCATAAAATGTTTGCATTTTGACTATACATATGTTTCAAATCTGCAATTACAATCATTATCAGTGTCTTTATTATATTAAATTAACAACGTATTATCTTTTCTCGGCAATCCAGTCAGTTTCGGATCATTAGTTTTCTTTCAGGAAAAATATTCGCAGTCAGTTTCACTTTTTTTGTTTTTGAAAAACATACCGTTAAAAATTCACATTTTCAAAAAAAAAAAAAAAAGTTCAGCTCTGAATAAATTAAAAATACAATGGCCTAACTTACCCCCAATCCTTAGGCAAAATTATATTATTCATTAATCTAATATAAATTAAAAACTGATGTTTTTCAAAAGAAAGGAGATAAAAAAAATTAGAACTTCTTGAGGGCAAAGAAACTACGAGACAATATAGACTTTTTTTTAATTGCAAGTCATTATCGATTACGTAACATCATTCAGTCAAACCTAATCGAAGTATCCGAAATGAGAATTGATTCGAAGTGGTAAAAAATAAGGGGTAACACATTTCTAATAAAAGAGAATACATTTAGAAATTTTGCAGTAGTAATTATCCTATTTCTGCGCAGTGATAGATTGGTAGACTCAGAGCTCAACGTTAATAAATCATTTCTCAAATAAGTAATGGAAATTAAATAAAAACTTGACTCAGACTAACTACGGGGAATTCTAAATTCTCAGTCAACTTTTTGCAATTTACCATACGATTACTTTTTTGTATGTGTTAAGTCCATTGATTAAATGTTTAATAAATGAAGGTCTTCCTTCAATTTCTGTAGATAAACAATGTTATTAAACTTATGTTGGCGAAAGGTATACCATTTTCAGTGACTAGCTTTATCTTTGAATTATTGGTATGGGTTTGAATTTATAATAGATTCTCATCCTCCAAACTTTTCAATACGCTACATCTTTTTCTTGTTGGTTCCCATCAATGCCAGACTATTTTATTTGTTCTTTTTATCGGTTTATTTCCTCCTTTATACACACAAAATGTAATCTGATAATAATATGTATGGTTAATTGCTGGGGAGATCATGTGATGTTTGGGTATTCTAGTAACAATTCCGTTCAGTTAGTTTGAATATTTTTTTTACTTATGTTACTCAATTAAAATCAATTCTGCAAACCTTTAGTTTTGAATCCACTAGTATACTGAACTACATGCCCTATATAGTTTCACATAGTGGCAAAGCTCATGGATCAATTTCCCAAAACAAAAATGATTGGTCAAGTATGTTCATAGTGATCAATGCCACATGATTTCATAAACAATGAAACAGGTATATTATTCGACAAATAATGAATATCTTGTCCCATTTAGTACACAACATAAAAACCATGAAAGAAATGAATCAAAATAAATGCAAGACTGAAAAAAAATAATTAAAAATATAATTTATTATCATTTGTATGAATTTAAAACCCTACATTGACATAGAATTCTATTATTATCATTGAACAAAGTTAGAATGAGAAAGCAACATATAAATTGTTCTTTAACTTAATGCCATATTTAATACTTTTAGGAAAATACATATAATTTTAAAATGACTTGATTCTACATTGGTCTAAATGTTTATGATGACAGCATTTTACCTGAAATTGTATGTTAAACTATTATTTAGTTTTAATTATAGTAATAGTAACAAGTCAGAAGTCACATGACTTATATATAGCTTGCACTTACTAATATGTAAAGTTAAGAGCGTGCTAATAGCTCTAAACAAGCTTTCACGATTTGAATGCCTTCTCTTGTAGCAGCATTTATCATAAATTAAAAAAAAAAGCTTGTTTAGAGCTATTAGCACGCTCTTAACTTTACATATTAGTTTTAATTACTAAATGTTTTATAGAAAAATTCAAACTTTTTCAAATACATTTAACTATTGGTAATAATATGCAGGTTAACATATAACATGTTTCGAGAGATTCTTCTCTCTTCTTCAGTGTTGCTGACTGTCAAATCTTTGATAGAGTAGGCTCATTGGTCAGAGCATCACTTTAAATTCAAAATTCATGAAACTAAAGGGCATTGGTTTGATTCCCACACCAGTGATATCATTAGTCAGACCAACAACACCTGGAAGAAGCATGAAAAATACAATTCAAAACATTGTATACTAAGCTGTAAATATATTTGAAAAGTTTAAATAAAGTTTGATATTTTCTAAAAGTCATTTAATGATTAAATTAACAATTAAAACTAGATAATGGAAATAGTTCAAGATATAATTACAAGATTTCACTATATATTTAAGTGTTTTTTTCTCTTTATGCCAAGTTACTGTCCCAGATTATGAAATGTAAATTCTTTTTAATAATTACATTACGATCATTTCATCCAAAAATATGCTTAATTACCTCAAGTTGCCTTCCAATAAACAACTAATATCTAACAATTTTTATATACATTGTGTGACAAAAATCAAATCTCTATAATTTATTATCATTAACTTAAAATATAGTTTCACTGCCCAAATCATGTTCCAAATGAAGTTCCTATTTTTGGATGCTCAACCGAAAATCTCTTCAACAAAACTAAAGAATTATAGCATAAGAAATATAGTTCTTGTAAGACTCCAAACAAATTTATTCTTCCAGATGCAACAATAAAGACAGGATAGATTTGATTTTTCTAGACTTCACTGATTTCATCAACAGCTTTAGAAGCACCCATAGTCATTGCATCTGTCTGCTTTAGAAATGGAACTTAACAATTTTGGCACAAGAAAACTTTGAATCACATACTTAAAGACAATTTACTTGCAGATAGTGGCAGAATTGAATGATTTAATCAAACTCCTAATGAATTTATCTTAGAGTTGGAATGTTTACAGATTCTATTACAATGTTTGTTAACAGTTTGCCGTCTTAAAAAAAAATTAAATCAAATCCATATGCTAAATAAATAAATATGGTTTACATTAACTGTCTTTTTTATATGCTTTCTTATTGAATGCAAGTGATCTTTGAAAGCTACTAAGTACTGTAATATTTTCTCTGGTATTTCAAACCCTCTTATGATTCTTAAAGTTGATAACTTGAATGAAAAAAAATAATTGAGTGAAAGAATACATTTAATAAAACCTATTGAAACATTTATTTCTTGTGATTAATATTTTCACTATTAATACATAGACTGTTTTCAAAAACATATGATTTGTGCAGATGTTTTAACCGAGTCAAATCTCTTGACACTGATTATGAATGTTACCTATTGTTTGAAACATTCAAATTATTAACGATTCTACAATCAGTTAGTACCAACAGGATGTTTGGCATTAAACTTTTGTAAGACACTATTCCTTAGGTATGTGAAAATATCTTTTTGTTCTTTTGTTGGTTGATAAAAACTATTATTCTAGCATAACAATCTGAAATTATAATATATAAAAATATAAATTACAACAAAATGGCTGCAGGGTCTTCTGTTAAATCCTGTATAATTAATAAATAAGACACAATCAGTCAAGCAGTAGTGGTCGAGAGGTCAGCGACAGCTGCTTTACAAGCAGTTGTCCTGGGTTAGTGGGTTCGCTTCCTGGCTGATGCTATGACACACGAGAAAAAAAAAGAGACAACCATATGGTGAAACAAACTTCTCTCAGATTACACATTATTTAATTATATCTGTAGTAATAGGACAGGTAAATGCATAAGGGAATATGTGGAGGAAGGTGCACCAGTGCTGCATTGTTTTTGAAAATTTATTTCAACATTTTAAATTTATTTTATCAGTGGAAATGCAAGATTCATCCATTCATTGTGCATGAAACCAATAGCAATCAATTATTTAGTGAGGGGAAGGACAGCATTAAGTGTATGGCTTGTCTAGGGCACCAAATAAGTTTGGTAGAATTCAGAGTTTAATAAATAATTTTGTATATATTGATATTAACTTTTGTCACTCAAAATTAATTCCAATGATACCAGTTTATATTAACAAAGTCATGAGATATTTAACTTGGTATAAAAATGTCAACATAGTTTATAATTGTTTTCTTTTATTTAGTTTGAAATGTTTTGCTATTAACATTATTATAAAATGTCACCAGCGATATCCTATGTAGTGGCTGATCAATATTGATATTATTAAGACTTCACATTCATATTAAATTATAAAGACTTAAATCTAATTGGTTATAATTTATAAATTGTTAATAATCTAATAGAATACAGCCATCTGTTGTCAAGTCAACACTCAGGTAATAAATATAATCATATGCTGTCAATATTCTGTTGGTTAATTTAAGCATTGGCTGGTGTACTGTGATTTATACATATAGCAAAATAACATAAGTGATATAAAATAGAAGATAATAAAAAAATAGAAGACAATAAAAAATTGCAGACTTCTTTATGAAAATTATTGAAAGAGAAAAGAATAGGACATAAAAAGAGTACTGCTTGTAAACTTGATAATGGCAAAGACTTTTGACAATACCATATACAGTAAAAAAATAAATAAACCAGAGGATTCACAATGCAAATTATAACTGATATTATCTTAGTATGATCATATTATGATTCAATATAATCCTCAGAAAGACTGGTGATTAGAGAAAAGCATAATTAGCAATGAAATTGATAAATTCCATCACACATCAGATGCCAAACCATTGCTGAATGCCTGACAAAAACTAAATAACTAACTAAGCAAGAGAAACCTAAATGTAATAAAATAAATAAACATTATAAATAAATATATCAGTAAGCAATAGTATAAAAAATACACAAATTTATTATTAGATTAAACAAATAATTTTAATGAAAGAGAAATTTAAAACAAAAAAGATGGACCATGAATGCTATAGTATTATGCGCATTGATGTCACAAAAATAACTATAAATCACAGTATGTAAACAAACACAAACAAAAAATCTCAAAAAACTTGAATGTCATAGATTAAATAAAATTAAATGCAAATTATATTTTTAATTGGCTGAAAGACGAAAGAATGAGAAATTGAAATGTCCAAAGTTAAGATATGACGGTACTTAAACTTTTTGACTATATCCATAGGTGATATTAAGTTGAATAAAATATTTACATTTTTCTTTATTTTAAGTAAAATGTTCAAAGCCCATAATAATTGATTAAATCTTTCAAAATTTAAATTATTAAATATTAAGCATTGTAAGTGCTTAATATTTCACCTACTTAGAGATGATATATAGTGGTGATATATAATAAGAACCCAATTCAATTTAAAAAAAATCCTGGCAGATTTTGGGGTTGAAACTCCATGCATCCTAGTTCAACTGTGTCAATTTCTCAAACTTCTTATAACGTCCCGAGCAAAAATTCTACTAATTTAAAATAAAATAAAAAATTAATCTCAAGATAAAATATCCTCTACAAACTATATAATAAACTATTTTGCCTGAAACCAAATAGGGTCATGAATTTTGTGTCCTATTCTTCCTTTTACATATAATGACTCAATCTCATCTTAATACTACCTTAATTTTAAAAAAAAATAAAAACATTTATTCATCACCAAAGTACTATTAATGATAGTTCTTTATAACTGTTGTAAGTTCTTTTATATAATAAATTATTTTTCTCTTCACTAGTATAGTAAGATAACAAATTTGCACTTTAAAACTGAAATATAAACTTCATCTAATTTTTTTAAAATTATTTAATGGGCAATGTGATAAATAAGTTATCAAATCTGTTTGCTGTTCTCAAAGCACAACAATTGAATTCAGATAGGATATGGAAATTTTTTCAAATTACTGGCTCTTCGTCAATTCAGTATCAAGCTATTACTAATTAGAAGAAAAAACACTATACCCTACACCAAACAGTAATTGACAAGCTTGGGTAGTTTGTTTTCTAGATTATTCCTATATTAAGTAATACTGGAGAGACTTTTTACCAGCAATGGACTATTTAGGGCTATTTTACAGATTTAATAGAAACTATCTAGGGTTTATCTGAGTATATACCTGTTTAAACAACTGAAGATTGTTTAAAATAAGCAGAAAATGTCTCAGGACACCAAATGACAATGCAATCAATCAATATCTGCAAACTTCCATGATTGATTTCTGGCCCAACAGTTCATTGCATATTCCATGGGTCGTTATGTTTATTATACTATTCAATATGATACTTCAAACATTTAGGGTTTCAAAGACAAGAAATTTACTGTTCCATAAAATCTCTGAAACCAATGACTCTTGCAAATCAATATATCAAGATATAACATTTATTCTACTCATACTATACAATCTGCTTGACTTTAATAAGTGAATGTTGTTAACATTGTCAGATGCAGTCTGAGAATTAAAGTAAAGGTAATTACGACACAGCATCCCTAGAATTAACATCTGCTCCACCAATTGTGAAAGTCATATATTACAATTATATTTTTTATTTTTATATCTAACACATTGGTTTTATCTGATTAATTCAAACTAATGTGGAATCATCAAACTCTAGCTAATATTACACACATGATCAGTCATATCAGTTACCTAAGCTTGTATGTGATTGAAAATTTACAAAGTTCATCTGACTGCATTTGACTCCAGGTCACAGGTATAATAGACAGATCTATTGAACATTGTCCATGTTAATCAAATGGGAAATATCACTGTGATATCCGATTGTTTGTCTACATTCTTAGAAACTTCACAATTGTATTTATTCATAAACATGCTGTCAAAATATAATCCAATTCTTTCTTTGGTTTGAAAATGGTGAGTTTTATTGATAAGTATTTTCAGTATCATCTGGTATGTAAAACTCAAACATAGTATATAGGACATCTACTATATGAGTACATATCATTTTATGATTTTTTTTCTACTATTTTAATTAAAAGGATGGGACGGAATATAAAAATAATACATGGTTGTTTATTAACTAATATTACTTTTTTTTAAAAAAAGAACTGTTGTTTTTAATATTATTTAACAATAATAGCAATTGCTACATGTGTACCAGAACCCTTGGTAACAATGTTCCAATAAAACTTTCTAAATAATATATTTTTAAAAAAATTAATGTAAACTCTGAACCTAGAATACATTATATGTTGTATCCCCACTTTCTAGCACATTTGCTGCCATATATCCCAATCATATTTAGAGAGCATTTATGTCTCCTCTATCATATGACAAGTAATTTGGCAAGTTAATAGGTTCACATTAATATTGAATTATTACAATAGATAATAACTTTGAGTAGCTTTTCAAATAGGAAAAGTAAAAAAAAATTACATGGTTAGTTGTTGGAGATTATGTGATATTCAAGTATTGTAAGCTAAAAATGTTTAGTTCTATAGTAAGTTCTTTTACTACCGAGTTAAAGCCCGCAAGAACATTAAAAGAATATTCTTCACCATGAACAATAACTAATCTTAAAAAAAAAAAAGAACAACAAGCCACTTCTTAACAAAGTCTGCATCAGTCAGATTCAATCAAATGATTTCTTATGTTTCAAGATTCACTTTTTCCTTCTATTCACAAATATTTGTTTTCTTCTGGTTTGGACATGGAATTATAACTATCTCATTTAGATTTTTCAATAATATGAATCCATAAATCAATCTGACTTTTCTCATGGAATAATGGAACTTTTTCAAAGCTAATTGCTCTCCATAAATGTTTTTCTTGCAGATTAACTCTTCTCAAGATCTAATGAATTCCTTAATCTTTGGACGAATAATCTGCAATGCTGAAATGGATCTATCGTCTGTAGTTCTAGAGTCCAAACTGCCTCATGTATATTAACATTTTGATGCTTTATAAGTTTTCACATTTTCCACTAAGTGGCATCTCTTCAATGATGATGAAAGATTTCTATAATAATATAACATTAAATGATTTCATTTGTCCCAACAGAATCATTTAGAAAACTTAAGTTTAATGAATATTTATTTATTTGTCGTTTTTGAATAACGTCAAAATTATAATTAAATTTATTTACCACCACCCCCTTCTTTAATTACGTTTATTTTCAATATTGCTTTTGTTTTCTTCTTATTAAAATTTATGAAACAGATATTTCTAATAACATGTGCTTTTTATTGTGTGATTATTGTGTTCATTCGTTTCTGTAAATTTGAAATAATATCAAATAAGGAAAATATTGTTTTTATATGAGTTTAATAGATTGAGAACAAGTTAAAATTTGAATTAAGCAAATAAAATTCATGCTAACGAATATTTCTCTATAAATATCGATATTGAAACTAGACGCCACCAATATGACCATAAAGTTTCTTCACTTCGAAAGATATTTTATTATTTAATATCTAATCAAAAATGCAGGAGAATAATTTACCATTATATATCTTATATATTTATTTATACATATACTGCCAGTCAATCAATAGTATCTGTCCCATGAACAGAGCTAGAAAGTAATCCCATCATCAATTCATCCATTTTTCTATCCACTTCATTGCCCAGTTCTTCAATTCCATGTAACTCTTCCCATCTCTTATATCATCCTTCCATAATGTCAATCTTTTCCGTCTTTTCTTCTTGCTTCCACTCACCATTCCCTCCAAAACATCTTTCATTAAACTATACTTTCTTCTTAATATATATCCAATGCAATTTCTCTTTCTTTCTTTTTTCTAATTTCCACATTCAATCTTCTTTTTTCAATTTTTCAAAACTTCATTTGTTATTTCATTTATCCAACTGATTTTTTTCCATTATCCATATCCAAATCTCAAAGGCTTCTAATCTGTTTTTAATTTTATTGCTCATTGATCACATTTCTCAACCCTACAATAATATATTTATACTAACATTTAATTAACCTTTTTCTTAATTCTCTCTTCAATGGTTCACAAAATATTTTCTTTCTCTTAATAAAAGCCTCCTTTACAAATGCTATTCTTATTATTCATAATAAAACAAGGGAGTTATAGGCAAAGTGTTTTCCCATTGTCTTTGCTGCCCAGCAATAATTTCCATAACAGGCTTAATGTGCTAGCTGAATCTCATAAAATTAATATCCATCTACCTCTTCCTCCACACTATTATCATTTACAGTGATCTTCCACTAACTTGGAAGAATGTTGTTGCTGACCCAACACCCACAGAAGTGTAGACTTATTTAATGATGGTCAATACTCACCATTATACATCTACCATTATAGAAATTGTGGCATTTTATAGAAGAAACACGCCAGTCCCCTTCACTACCTTCTGATAATAAATGCACCATTGTCAGCAACTGCTTATTTTCAGTACTTTGCTCATTCATAGCTAACACTTATATCTGAAGGTCATTCTCTTGTCTCCAACATAGGGATGCTCTGATTCATGCTCTGAAATCAAATTCAACCCACACTGTATATATGTTAAAAGGAATGATTTTAAAAAAAAAAACAGATGAAAATGACTAGCTGATAAATTGCTTAACATATTTTAATAAAATTAATGAATTGTTAAATTCAGATACCTATAGAACAAAAGGTCAATCATTTTCACATTTTAATTCATTTCTTTATAAAGGAAGACTTGTCATGGGTCTGGCAATCACCCATTCATTAACAAATACTAAATAGATAGATTGACAATAGCCATGTAATTGAAATAAAAGTTCTAAAATTCTTTAAAAAAATTTCAAATTCACCTGATCCAGGTTCAAACTAAGATGATAAAGTACACTATGCAGATGCATTACCATCACACCATGAGGCCTCATTTAGACAAATATAAAATTAATGACAGCATCACATGTAAAGGTTATACTCAAGAGTTGAATGTTCCTGTATTAATTTTTATAGAAAAAAAAAATCTAAGTTTGATCAATTAAAGGATACTTGTGCCCAGCCTGTTTGTCACATTAGTGACCATATATTATTTGCCATTATTACTTTTAGAGATAGAGATTGCCAGTTAAAAAAAAAAAAGATGACTTTTTATAATTATTTGCTGTACTTAGTTACACAGCTGATTTATTTTTTAAAGATGTTGTACATTTATTGATAAAGAGATTATTAAAAGACATCAAAAAGAAATAGGTATTTAAGAATTTTAAGAAGAAAAGATTGGATAGTAATAGTAGGAAAAGGTTTTATAATATTTGAGCCTCCTCATATAACTCTACAAAAACAAGATTTATTCTGTATCTTTATTTATTAACAGTAACTGAGCTCGCTTTCGGCTAGAGAAGTCAGATTCACAACATTTTTTCCTCAGCCATCATTAGAAATATTTTCGCAACTAATTATAAGTACTTATAATACAATTTAATTTTTAAATTATGCACATTAAGACATCAACAAAAATAATTAACAAAAAAGACAATGGAGTAATAAAGTGAGAGAATGAAACAGGACATTTATATATGATGTACTGTATTCAAATCTAGATAAATCCGAATGTGAATATATCGACTTGAATATCATTTCTCCCTCAAAAAATAAAAACTAAATATATTTAATTGTCATGACTGAACATTTGAAAAGCGGCTGATTGTTGTAAATGAGTCAACAACTATTGTCACAAAGACCTGACAATTTAGATTCAAAATCATTCATTTTCTCACTACTTTCAACATACTTTTTCGCAATACTTTGTATCATTCCACAACCATTGCATAGACATTTATCAAAATCTTTTCTGACAAACTTATCTCATTTGGATAAATATATAAAACCCTCAAATGTACTCTGCATCATTTTAATTCTTCTATTTATTTTTCACATTTGTTTTAATTAATGCTAACCAGCTTAAATAAACTTACTAATTCATATTATCCATCTCCCTATTCTAATTCATTTACTATAAATTTTGGCAATACAAATGTATTGAATATTAATTTTATTAACATTTATTTACGCAACTTGTCTTCAAACTGAAAATACTGTGAGCAATCTCATTCAACTATGCATCGTCATCTGACCCAAATTATCTAGACACATTTACTCTATCTTGACATCCATTCACTGAGCAGTATAATGTGGCTGGTTATTAAGCTAAAGACCAACTACTTGAAAAAAATCATACTTAAATTTGCTTGAAAACTCTCATTATCTGAAAAAAAAAAAAAAATCTGAATTTATGCCATAGGTAATGAATATGGCAAGCTAATGCACTATTCACTATACTGCAAAGCTCTTCAATCTTCAAATTGGTCAGATATAGTTTAATTCTCAAATTCTAGATAGCAATTTATCAAGTGTTGCAAATATCATCTTTAAATCTAAATTGATAAATCATCATTAAAAGATAATCATATGGTTCGTTTCTCAGAAGATATGTGACATTTAAGAAAAGTGCCATTCGTTTGTCCAAACACAGAATTTTTTTTTATTTTACTCAGCTGAAAAATAATTCAGAAATCATATGCGTTAGAACCTGCCACTCTGCCATTAAATTAAAGCTTTCCAAAAGGAGTTGTCTTCTCTCTACTCGAGAGTCATCTTCTACAACTCTGAATAATCAAAGAGCACTAAATTATGGTGGCTCTGAAACAGGATGAAGAGCAAATTGTTTTTGGAAATATTTATAAGGTAAGTTTTGTTATCCTGTAAAAAGTCACAAAATGTTTACAAAATAATAAAAATATTTTTCAAAAGCTGAAACATTCATCATGAAGTGTTTCTCTTTATGTGAATTACTAGAGTAATATTTACTTGAAATATATTGAATTTTATGAAACAGTGAAATTTTACAATTGTAAAATTAATTAAATTTTTTTTTTTTTAATGTTGAATATAAAATAAATGTTTTCGAATTTTGCTTGAAATGAATTTAATTAAATTAAAGTATTTATAAGATTGCCAAATTTATTAGTTTATATTCTAGAATATAAAGAAACTAGATATAATGAAAGATTGCAATATCTAAAAAGGACTTTTTTGAATTTAGAGAACTTGACAAAATGCAGAAGAAACATCAAGGGATAATGAGACCAAGGGAAACCGTCTGAGATAAAGTTGTCAGAATAGTGAATATCATAATAGGGACAAAAGTGGAGGTAGTGTCAAAGGAAAATACAAAGTTAAAAAAGTCAACATTATGATATTTTCAGCAAAGATAAAAATCCTGTAGGAATGATTGCATTGGTTGTCCTTATCCCCTTACTGAACTTAGGCAACCAATTACACAAAAAGAATAATAGCTTAGGCAACCAAAAATTCAAAATCAGTATGTTCAATAAAAAAGATAGTATCATCAATAAATATTTATTATAAACTTTAATTTTAAACTAACAAATAAATTAGAAATACAAAATTACAAATTATACATATAAATGATATGTATAGGAACTTCCTGGTTTCCCTGAAATTATGATACATATATAGCAATTTAAAAAAAAACAGTAGCAATCAATCTATCACACTAAATGAACTAAAGTTTTATTAATATTATATTAACTCCAAAAGTAGATTTCCTTTAACAATTAGTAATTAATAGCAAAACAAATGATAAAGTGCAATTTCCAGGATTTTTTTAATTAGTTTTGAGAGAACAAGATATTTGAACATAACAGGACACAAAGATCTGAGGCCTCAAATTGAGGCAATCCCAGAAAAACAGGATATTCGGTCAATCTTATTCTAAGATTAAACTAGGTGGCTAGGAAAAATCATAATAGGTCTCATTGACCTTTATTAGTATTATTGAAAACTTTAAGGATCATAAACAAATGTATATCGAGTTATTTATATAACTTAAGAGTTATATTAATAGAAATATATTTTGAAAATATAATTTAAATAGATAAAAAAAATTTAAAGTTGTGCTTGTTATCTCGTCTCCATTTTAGTTTATCATAGCATTTACTTAATTTCTTGATTATACAAACTTGTCTTATTATTAGATTGATAACTAAATCGAGAAATAACATTATGGATATATATTATCTTTATGAATCTTAATAGAATAAAAAAGATGTGTTAATATAAATCATTAAAAGCAATTTATACAATACTAATAAAACACATAATATAAACATCTGAAATTCTATACAAATAAAAGATCGTTTGATTTTTTTTTCTTTTTATTGACCACTTTTACTATTTAGTAATTTTAAGTTGAATTTTATTATCATTAAACACTTTTCTATGTTTTGAAATGTTTTCAAAGTGCTATCACATTTTAATTTTATCTTTCATTAAATACTTTTCTATGTTTTCAAAATGCTATCACATTTTAATTTTATCTTTCTAAGCCCAGCTGTGTAAATAATATACATAACTATTCTATATTTGAATTATTAGTCAAAACTTGAAAAAAAGTAAAATTACAACTTTTGTAAGCACGAACAGTACGTATATGAAAAACACCAAATGTTTTTGCGATAACAAAAAAAAAAGAGAGAGAAAAGGGGGGGGGGGCGACGAAATATACACAAACCAAAATTTACTCTACACTATATAATGTAGAATATATATAATAGTTCATATATTTTCTATGTCACACCATATTTATATAACGAATGCAGAATAAACATAGCAGAAAAGAAGACATTAGCATTCTTTAATGTTATTGGCTAACCGAATTTGTCACGTGTTGGGGCAAGCTTTTTTCAGAGAGCTCAAAAAAATTAATGTTACGGTTGTATGTAAACTTTTCTTTTAATGAATTCATACATAAATTTTATTGATAATGAATCATTGTATGGTTTTAATTTTTTTGAATGATCTGAAATAGCATAATTAATTTTTATGAACTATAACGTAATGCCATGAATAAGCAGAATACTCTATTTATTTTGCAGTTTAATCTTGTTAAGACATGGATGCTTTACAAGCGTTGTTCCGGGTTAGCGGGTTCGCTTCCCGGCTGATGCTATGACACATGAGAAAAAAAAATCTTAACCAAATTGTGGCTTATTAAATAATCAATGATTGAAATAAGAGCAGTTGGTCTCCACCGACGAAATTTTATTTCATTCTATAGTATAAAGACTACAACTCGCTAATCAAGTGCCAATATAATAATAAAATAGCTACAAGAAATAGTAGAATGGAAAGAAAAATTAATTCAGATAACTAAAGATTTGTGATTAAATTCTCAGCCAAAGAATCAAAATGAAAGCAAATGAAAATGATTGGAATATCTGAAGACTAAGAAGTTTACAATATCTGTAACTCATCACATATACTTATAGCAGGATACAGGTTGAAAAAATATTAAATAAATAAAAATTCGTAAATGTGGATTCATAAATTTCTTTATACATATTTGCTTATATGAATACAGAAAGCAATTCTCAATTAGCCATTTTCTCTTATTGCATAATTAGGGTGCAATTTTCAATCCAGTAGAGATTCATTCACACTTTGTTACATATTGTCTAGTTTATAACTGTATTATTTTGTTAATTACTGCATTTGTTTACTGATGACTTAATGTGGACAATTTAAAAAGTAAATTGTATCATATGTGTGTTCATATGCTTAACATGAATATCACATAAGGTTTGCTATTATTTATGACTTCAGTTATCTATGAGAAGGCTCCGAACTCAGTGCAGTGAATATGGAAGAACTATTATATAGAATAGTGAATATAAGTTTGGTAAATGTAATACAAATATGATTTAGAATGCAATAATTAAAGAGATTATTTCCTAAATAATAAAATATTTAATAAAAACTGTAAAAATCTAAGCATTTCTGAAAGCATATCAATTAACATAAAATATATCCATTATTGGCTAGATAGAACTTATACACAAAATATATACAAAAAAAATCGATAAATGTTAAATTATTTTCCCAAAAGGCAAATGATTATAAAAATGATAAAATATATAATAATTCTGAATGAAAGTCGAGGTTAATTTAAAGATTAATAATAACATATAGTATTGAGAAGTAAGTTTCAACCTCAGGTTTCATATACATTTTGCAATTTATTTATATTCCCTGCAAAGAAATATTTTCATCAATTATCAATATCACAACAAAATAGCTGATAAGATCATTATTTGTATACTTCTATAGCGATGACTCTTAGGATCATTTATTAATAGGGTCATCACATTAATAATAATAATATTCTACCAATTTTCTATGATCATTTAATTATGTTTTCTTTCTTTTTGGTAGCTAAGTATGACTATAACTATTTTACAATAAGAGAAACTCTGCCAGTATATAGGATAGTTAATACAGTTCTCATAGGATTGCAGAACAGCTAAAATAAATTGTTAATAGAATAAGTAATGACAAATGATCATTTACGATGATAATATTACTGCTTGGTTTCAATTAAAAACATACACATACATAAAATTAAAATAGATTTAAAAGTATTATATATATCATCAAATTCAAAAGACATATTCACATATCTAAGCAATAGAATAGTAATGTTATAGCTAGGTTTAACTTTGCAGATTTTTTTTTTTAAAGAAGAAGAGTAATATTTGCAAGTATTATCAATTATAGTAGTGTTCTTTCTTTGCGTTTCTTTTATATAATCAACCTTTTTTTAATAGGTATTACTAATATTTAATAAACCATTTTTTTTAGGTATTACTAATATCTTTATTGCTTTCTTCTTTTTTAAAAATGATCCAGAAATGTAATATATATAAAAAAATGTATATGCACAGACATTTCCTTAATTCAAAATTTCACATGCAGGATTTTATTTATTAACCGAGAGTTGTCTTGACAACAGATTGCTGATATTCTATTGGTTAATTTTAAGTATTGGCTGGAATGGTGTGGTTTACATACGACAATCAATTAGCTATGCACATTTATCATTTATTATATATATTGTAGTCTTTCAATAAAGACCACATAAGATAGTCAAAATATCAGGAAAGAAGAAATGGATTTATTAATGATTCAGTAATAAAAATCAATTTTTAAAAAAGTATGAATTTATGTATTATTTTATTCTATTATATTTTCACTTCCATTGATCAGATACATTGCTTTTAAAAATTAAAATCAACCATGAATATATAGAATTATTTAATATAAATATTTTAACGAATAAGCAAATGTTAAAACATTTAATGACTAAACAGATTTGGGTTTGAAATATGAAAGAATTTATTTGAAGTTAAGTACTTTCAATATCATATGGCATCACAATCATAGCATAATAAATAAAATATAAGCTTAATAAATTTGGATGTACATCTTATAAAACTAATAAATGTTACATTTAATGATAAATATATTTGCTTATTTTTCTCATGTGTCATAGCATCAGCCGGGAAGCGAACCCGCTAACCCGGGATAACCACTTGTAAAGCTGCTGTCACTGACCTCTCGGCCACCAATGCTTGACATATTTGCTTATTTGATCAGTTATAATCCAATGATCTTCTAATTACAAACAAGATTTCTTCTCTACTTCTAAGAAGTGACAATTGCCAGAGTAGGAGACATTCAGTTAGATAAATGTCAACTACTGAATGCATTATTTTGAGCAATGTTTGTAGTAAAGCCTTAGACCATTAAGAAAATTAAAAGAAAAAAAATGGAATTTTTTTGACATGTAGCTTTAGAGAAAAATGGAAAAGGTAAGTCAAAAGGATGAAGTTAGAAATATTGAAAAGAATGACTGACAAAGACTTATTCCGTTAGAAAATTGTGACATGGGACAAAATTATATTAAACAAATATTTAAGAATTAAGTGAATTCTGGTGTCCAAATGTCACATGACTTTCTAGTTACTAATAAGCTAACTATTATTATTTAATAAAGACTAGTAGGATACTATAAGCATATGGAAGAATTTATGGGTGGTAAAAAAATGTCTGATTATAGGTAAAATTTATAAGTTTTTAATCACTCTTAACTTTAATATCTTTTATAAAAAGTTTTAGAATACACAACCAAAATGAAAGCTTGAAAATCGTTTAAAAAATTAAATAGAATGAAGTTAGTAATAGGAACAGAAAAATTCATGCCTAACTGTATCCTTACAGTATTTAATAAACTTAATTTTGGCAATGTTCTAATTTCATTAAATAATATAACCAATTAGACCATTCAGCAATCCCTTTTAAAGATTCCTTTCCTCCAAGTTTAACAAATACATGTTCTATTTTTCTCCAAGTTCAGATCTTAAAGTATTCTGTCTTTAGTTCTCTCTCTTTTTTTTTAATTATACTTGTCTTCTAAAAATATTTAATTGTTTTTAATGCATTTTTAATGGACTATAGAATAATCTCCACTTTATTAACAAGCTCACTTTAGTCATCACATGATACAACAAAAGACAGGCTCAGAAAACGTTTTTCAGTTTGATCTGAAAGACTTACTATTTAGATGACATCTAACGATGATTCTGATTGGAAATTGGGTAAATCTATTTTAGCTATGTAATTCAATTGGATTAAAATTTAAAATACAACTTATATGAATTAGTTTCTTTCTTATTCAAAATTCATATAACAAATAAATTTTTCAAAAAATATATAAAAGAATCGTGCATTAAAAATTTGAAAATTGAGGAGCCATTTCAGATGATCAGTGAGGTATTCAAAAACTGACTAAAATAACTTGTATTGATTATTATTTTGTTCAATATCTAGAACAGTGATCTCTAAACTTAGTACTAATTTAGACTAACACTAATATCACAATGAATAAAATTCATAACCTTCGGATATAGAAGTCAACTACAGTATAAATAAAAAGTGCTAAATAAGCAAACCCATTCAAGGTGATTAGATTATGTAAGTAGCATTATATCCAAACAAAGCATCATATAACTCACAATTTACATTTAATGTCTTTAACAAGAAAAACTATTTTAAAGATTTGGGTAGTACTTCATAATGAGTTACTGTCCTTAACAGTACCATATACAGTAGTATTTAGGCATTTATTGTAAAAGAAGCAGCAGCAGTATCGATACTTCCCTGAAGCTAAATAATTATTATTATTATAATAATAATAATAAGAAGTAGAAGTAGTAGTGGTAGTAGTAGTTAACCAGATGTTTCATACACAATTATAGATTAGAAAAGTTATTTGATGCAAAAGAAAAAAACATTACAATAAATTCTATATAACTAATGGTCAATGAAAGTGAACTCAGATTCTTAGGAAAATAAAAATTCAGAAGCACATATAAAAATCTGCAATCACAATAAATAGAAATACTGAATGATTTGCTTCTTATTTATTAAATTGAATATTTAAAAAAATGAACATTTTGAATAATTAGATAATAGAGGATTAAAAACAAATATTGAATAGGAATTATTATAACTGTTCTATGTCCACAATCCTCTTTCAAAATTTTCGGTTGATGGGATAAATTCAATTTTTCTTTAATCATAAAGGAATACATGATTGCAAATCTTTGCAGTTTAGTGCAAAGATAAATTTGAGCACTAAAGAGTCAGGGATAGAAACTGAAACTGCCAATTCATATGCTTAAACTTTACATGACCTCAGAATGACTAATTATTCAGTTATTTTTTATTTTATTACAACTATCATGAACAGGAATATACTATTTCAAAAGAAAAGAATGCTCGGTATTGTCCCAACCTTCCAAATGAATATGCTATCTAATCTAATAAATATCAATTATGATTAATTCTACAACATCTTCACATTTTTAATTGTTGATAATTGATTAATCAAACTTTAGCTTATCAGCAAACTAATGTTTATCTAGGGCAACTGCTCAGGGCAATTGTATTTTTATTAATATAACGTTTTTTAAAAAATTGTTGTTAGTCTCAATTACAATAAAGAGAATTTAAAAGCATATATATAAATAACAACCCTGATGCTTTTTTAACCATTCATATTCATTTTAAATACAAATTTTAAACTCACAGAATCGGTTTATTTAAAATACAATCTGATTTTCAGGTTTTGCTCATATTTTTTCACAAACAACTAGCTACTTAAAAAAACACCTTAGATTAGTGCTTAAGTAGAAAAGAACAAAGCAATAACTATACATAAAAAAGAGTTCAATAAACTCTAAAGTTGACTATGAGATATTAATCTGAGTTTGTTCTGTTTCAAATAGTCAACATTATATTTATTCAAGGATTTTACATTCTAATAATAAAAAGAAATTGTTAAAGTTATGTATTTCTAAAATACTGAATTAAATTTCGGTAAAGAGAATGACAAGCAATGATAAACTTTCATCAATGATGATCAAGTGTATCACTCCGCTAACTAGTTACTCAACATCCATTTTGGCAAAGAACTTAACATATGAGCACTTTTGGTAATGGCAATGCAACTGAGTAATATTTTATCAATAATTTTCTTGCCCTGTGTGGTTTAGTGAAGTGTTTGATTGCCAGATTCTAGAGTATAAAGTCCTAATTCTGGAGTGTAAGGTCCTAGGACTGATTCGGGTGTCGACATTTCCACTGTTCAAACTTCATATGAACTTCCAAGCCATAATGTCATTTGAGTATGTAATAATCTTCTTTAGCGATCACTATTATGAACTTTCATTTATTATCATGTTTATTTTTTACAACACCTCTTATGGTGGCAAGTTTTCACATATCATGGAGAGAGAAACGAAAAGCTGTTGCATTAGCAAAATGAAGCATAATTATCAAAAATAATTATTCACAAGCAATCGCATGAAATATACATGCTTTTTAAAGATTTGGGTTTTTTTTCCATAGAAAGCTAATAGTTTACTGGAAACTGTATTTTGGTTTAGCCAAAGGTCAAAAACATGCCATCTTGATAACTTATGTATATTTTTAACTTACATATAAAATCCCTAAATGCTTGTCCATAATACTGTCATGTCATTTCTTTATTAGAGGTATATTTTTCAAGAAAAAAATAATTATTTGTTCTGCCATCATTAATAAACCATAATTCTTTTACGAAGCATTTTATGCAAAGGAAGTAATTCCTTCCTTATATTTAAACAGCTTAATTTGATTACAAGCATTTTATTCAAAGCAAATAATTTCACAAAGCAACTAATTAAAAAAACTATTACAAAATCGATGGCCATAGGCTGGATATATTTGCCAACAAGTAATTCCATAAAGCAAAAGCATCTTTTGTTTAATTTACATTAAATCTTTAATACATTGTGCAGGCTTAACATTTGCATTTATATATGCAATATATGCAGGATTCAAACTCAGACTTTCACATGACCCACAATTCTCAGTGCCATCTTATATTGCTGACCCACCTGATCACACATATTTATCTTTTCAACATGTGTGTGATCAGGTGGATCAGCAATATAAGATGGCACAGAGTTGTGGGTCGGATTAAATCTTTAAAAAAATTTGTTAAAGCAAACAGTTAAAAAAAACTATTACAAAAATGACTCCACAGTAATACCATGCATGATTGAAATTTGTTAAAGCAAAACAATTTTTAAAAAATGATCACAAAAATGATAGCCTTTTCATAGGCGGATTACATTTCTGGTTTAATAATGACATCTATTTGTATAGAAAATTAGAATATTGTGTGCGATATTCAAAAAAAATTAAGATGTATTATATATAAAGATAAATATAATAACTACCAAGTAAAATATGAGTTTATTGATTAAATGCATAGCAATCTTGAGTTTTTAATTAATATATCTCAGTACTCTATATATCACATCTAATTTGGCACAGTGGAAGAATGATGTATTTGAGGGCTGAATATTTCAGTATTTGAAACTCAATTTGCCACTTCCAATGTTTGAACATTATGACCTCCCAAGCAGCAAACCATATATTTTATTATTTAAAGTTATAGGTATTAAGTCTTGAATAAATTGTGATGAGGGAATGAGAAGTAGTAGAAAATTACCTGGATGATGATCAAATGTTAAAGCTTGCTTGCAGTGTCCTGTCTTAACAACCCTCCATTTAGATGCAAGCAAATTCTTAATAAAATACACTTGAATTGCACCTTTAAAAGTTAGCATTTAAACTATAGAAATAAGTAAAGAATTTGTAATCTTTTTTTTTTTTTTACAAACCGTTTGAAGGTTATTCCCTCCTATTCCATCTCATTAAAAAAACAAAAGGTTTGTTAAACTTACTAAACAAATATAAGAATACTAACTATAAACAAATAGTTTCTCTTTGTGTTGTAAGATTAGATTAACATAACTGGATTAAAACTTGAAGATTTAAGCACATACATTCACTTTTATCATTAAAAGCCAGTCAACATTTAAACTTTTATATATATATCTTCATAATTGTAAAAAAATATAAAATTGAAATACTATTCAACCAATAAAATAATCTGTTATAGTAAGGTACAGAAACAATAGTTGATTGATGATGTAAATTATGCAAATTTCAGCTATCATGATGCAAATTTATGCTAATTCCTGTAAAATTATCAGTTGCATCATGAACAGAAATTTTGTACAGAATATATGTGAATTTCCAATAACTCAGTTGAATATTTAAGTCATTAATAGTCTCCTTTGAATATATTAATTATTGTTAATCATGCCTAATCTATTTCATCCATTGTTTTTTTATTAATTACTGCACATTGGCATACTAGCATAAGCATTAAAAGAGTTATGTAGACACATTTAAAAATCTTTCAAGAATATATATCAAAAATTATCTGGATTTACTAATATTTCCCTATTACTCACCTGTGGATTTATAGATTATTCTAATTTAGAATTACATAATTTGTTTATGGAACATTTGAATAACTAAATGGCAGTTAAGTGCAATAACTTCATTTTTTTAAATTTTATTCATCTGAAAATCAGTCCGTTTTTACACAGCTCTTAAACAGTTAACAGAAACGCAATAAAAATGAGAATATATGTAGAGCAAATTATGAATTGAAATAATAATTACAAAAAAAAATAATACACTATAGGCTTAAACCTGCATATAAATATGTAATGTATGTGGAATTCAAACTCAGACTCTCACACAACCCTCAACTCTCCACGCCATCTCATATTGCTGACTCACCTAATCACACACATGTTGAAAAGATAAATAATCACCACTAAAAGCATTTCGTGTTAAACCAGCACTCATCAGTTGGTCCAGATTACCATCTCCACACATATATACAATCAGTGCTCAGCTTAAAAACTATTGTTAATGTGATTATAAGAAAATCTATACAGTATTTGATGATATATTAAATCATTTTTCTTTCATCATCATCATCAACAACCAAAATATCTTGCAAATTTTCACTAAAGAACTAATGAATATTTTTATTCATAATTTGTATAACTTTAAAGATAAACTTAAAATCTTATATTTTACACATGAACAAAGATATAGGAATTTATTCTTATGCTTAAAGTATGTGTGGAAAATATAGACTTTGAATAAGTCTAAGACGGGGAGAAAAGAATTATTAATGAATCATATGATTGTGTTCAAGAAGATCAGATCTTTTAATCTTTTATTAAGTTAAGAGGTTTATATTTAGGCTTAAAATGACAAGATAATCTCTAGCCTAATAAATGATTAGTAATAATCATTAATGTAATAGATTAAGGTGACAAATCTGCAACTCCAGGAAATTTGATAAATTTGTTGATTAAATTGTAATAATTTGAATAGAAATGTTTATTGTTGCACTTTGAAGCATACAAAATGTTTTCTTTAACACTTCTATAAGATTTTTTAATTTTTCTTAGAATCAGTATAGAAACCCAAAAGTCTGCTTTATGTTGCAATTTAAAATATATACATATATTTCTTAGAATTTACTGAAGTCATTTTTCTGAAGGAAAAAAAACAACTTTTATAGGCAGAAAAAACCCCCACTATGAACCTGTTGCATTGCATACACACCCACTGTCTTTCATCAGAAAATTTACTGTATATATATATATAGGATAAATATCAAAGATTAAACATTAAAAGCATAAAGTTAAGCTAGTCAATAAATAATCAAAATTACTCCATAAAAGTTCTTTTAATATTAAAGGTATATGGGAAGTGGAATTGTGGATAATGTTAGTTTAAATATATTGTTATTTTATAATTCTTTACACTTGAGAAGTCTGCTTGTAGCAATGAAACCATTGGTAGTGTTTTAGAGTTTATTTTCTTGGATAGTTTGGTTGAATTGTGAATGAGTAATTTTGATTATATCAAAGACTAGTATTATTTTACACAAATAGCACATATTACTTTTTTACATCATTTCAAATGCTAAATGAAAGATAATGAGATAGTAAAAAGAAAATACAATGCGATGTACTTGTTTTAGATAGAAAAAAAGAATAGATTAAAAAAAATTTTTTTTTCATTGTTGATTAATGATTAATTATTATCAAATAAGTAATAATTCTGTAGTTAATGCATAAACTTCATTGCTTATATGAAAAAAAGCTAATAAAAAATTTATGTATATACATATATTTTTATTTTAAAATATATATTTATTGACATAATAAAATTGTACAGATGAATAATAAATACACTTTGTTAATGTTGGCTCATCCATTGCTGGCATTGGCTTTTTCCATCAAGACTGGCTTGATAATGTGGAAATCCTAGATCTGGTAGATGTATGGCAGAGCCATCTCTGCACTAGCAGGTTGATGTATAAGTAGATAGCTTTCCATTTTGTTGGTATTGACCACCCCTTTTGAGGTTGGCCCAATAATGCTAATGTATCAGCTGGAATACATGTAGTGTGAAATAAATGCCTCTCTAGTAGAATCCGGCATGTTGCATCATAGACTACTTCATTTACGATACACTACAATGTGGATATATCAGGTCCAAAATTCATCTAGAGTCTGTGAGCCATACTAGTAGGCTCCAGGTATTCATAAATAAGAATCTAGAGGATAATATCTTGCCCTTGTTCTGAAGAACTTTGAGCTTATCGAAAAATATAGCATTGGAATCTGGTGTTGGTTGTGTGAACTTTGTCCTGCATCTTGTGTACCAAAAACTGTATGTCAGGCAGATAGATAACCTGATAACTGTAAAGTCACCAGAGAAGAGACAACCCCTAATGTCCAGGATTTTATCCACTGCTATAATGCAGTGTTGAGAGATAACACTTCTAATACTATTATAGCCTGGACATATATTTACCAGATGATTAAAGGTCTCCTCTCCTCTAGAGCAGGCATGACAAATTGGGTCTATTTTATTTAGAAACCGCTTGAAGGGTAATGGATCCCATATTTAAAAGAAACTAATGTGAAAGTAACTGCAATTCCCATTGGGCTATGATTTAACCAATAGACAAATGCCAATTAGTAAAAAAAAATGGAATTATATCAGCCATCTTTTTATCTCTGACGTATATAAGTTTAGTTTATTGCCATTGCTATAAATCAAAGAATGAATCTACTTGATTTGTTCTGCCTCTAAAAATTAGTTTTATATTCCTTTCCAGAATTTAAAACCTATGTCTTTCTTTCCTCTAGAAATCAACATAACTGATTATCATCCTTGAAAATGCCTTCTTATTTGATTTGTTTGTACTTTTGTCCTCAGATTATCATTCTGACCAAATATTACCTCTTTAACAACTTTTAAATGTTAAATAACTACTTTTTTATATTGTTTCAAAATATCAAAACAGGCAAAACTCTCTCCATACAGTATTGCCACTCAGTGCAAGCCTGAGTAATCAATGGATGCCAGAAGGCTTGTGCATAAAATCCCCATCTAGTGCCTACTCATCCAATATCCCCAGATTAGTTTCTAGCTTGGGGATTTCATCAGTGAGGAGTCTTGAATCCTAAGATCTAGGTGCAGTGCTCTCAGATCCAAGGCTCCTCACCAACAAAAGCTACAAGCTAGAAACTAGTCTGGAGATTTTGGATGAGTAGGCGCTAGATGGGGATTTTATGCACAAGCCTTCAGGCATTCATTGATTACTCTAGCTTGCAGTGTGTGGCAATACATACAGTAAGTTTTGCCTTTTTTAATATCAGTTATAAGCAAGCACAAGAAATGGTGATCATGTGATGTTTATTGTTTCAAAATACTTCTACAATTGTATCTTCATTTTATAAAATCCTATATTGTGAATAATGCAGAATATTAGTAACTTTCTCAGGTCTAATCTCAAAGATCTATCAAATAAGTAAACTTAATATTAGTAATTAGGCAATAAAAGTATCTTTGGTCAAACATTGAGAAATTAATAAACATCAATACATACAGGCAGAATTTAATGACTATCTCTGGATTCTGTATCAAAATGCCTTCTTAGAAGAAGTTAGAGGTTTATGTACAAATGCCATATGACCAAAAATCATATTAATCATTTTGAACATTCCTTTCTTCTAAAGTCATTATATAGCATAGTAAATTCATCTACTTCTTTCTTCTTATTATCAAATCATTTTTCTAATTCATCCCTTTTCCTTCTCATCCCATTTTATGGAAAAATAATTATACACAAAAACGTATATGAGATACATTTAAAATCTGAATAAAGACCGCAATTTTTACCTAGTGCACTTTCGACTAAATTACATTGATCATAGTCAAAAGTGAACTAGGCAAAACTTGTGAGACTTCATTCAGATTTTAAGTGTGCATCGTATGTTTTTGCATATAGTTTTTTTTTCATATTATATTTCCTTGAAATATTGCAAATTTCAACATTATCCCATTTTAATAAAAACTTTCAATAATTCCATTAACCCATTCTTATATTTACCACGTTTAAAAAACAACATAAATCTCTTTCTTTCCCTTTACCTTTAAATTTGTTCTACTTTCTATACAACTTATCCTGATCTCTTTTAACATTTTACATACCACATATGAGTTCAATACTCTCCCATCTTCACATAAATTACCTCTGCAGCTCAAACTCAAATCATTTTGGCTTCCTTTTTCAGTTATCTAAAACTCCTATCGTTGCACCAAAGAACAATAAGATCTCACTAGACTTATCATATATCCTTTTTTATTTTATTCTTCTTGTTCTTATATAACTCCAAATTATTATTTTTTTCTTATTTGTTTTTGATAATTCTATCTCATTTTCATTTACTATTCTTTTGACCCATCTTTCATAATTACATATCTTAACACATTATCTTTCTATTAACTTTTCATATTGTAAAATCTTTCTCGCTCAATGTTTTTTGTCTACTCCATATAATCTGATTAAACATTGTTTTTGCTAATCTATATTTATCTTTCTATTAACTTTTCATATTGTAAAATCTTTCTCGCTCAATGTTTTTTGTCTACTCCATATAATCTGATTAAACATTGTTTTTGCTAATCTATATTTATACATATATTGTAATCTTCCAAGCATTTGATTTCCCTCATTGATTCCATCCATTTTACCCAATGGATAATATCTATTGGCCTTCTTATCAAAAAATTTCTGACTTCCCTGGCCAGTAAAAAGCTATTATAAAATCTATAATAGTGTCCTCTATCTTAAAAAAATATCAATTACCTAGAAACTAAAGCAGTTTTCATTACAATCTAGTGTTCATTATTTAGAAGTTATCATTGTTTAATGCAGATTGGTTTGAGTGTAAAGAAATTATATGATATTTATTTGAGGAGAAAGAATATTACTCAGCAAAATTGCTCTGACAGACTATGTATCTAAAAATAATGATATGTGCAATCAACTGAATTTAAAAACAATTTTATATTTAAAATGATTCGGGACTTGGTTAAAAATAGCATTTTAAGCACATATTAATAATTTTTATACTTTAAAATGTTAAGGTTTCTACCCAGATGAAGCCATAACATTTTACTATGATATTTTGTCACTGCTGGCCACAGGATTAATGCATTTCATAGTATCTTAATTTTAAAATTATGTAACAAACTTTAATAAACATTAATAATATAGTTCCATTTTAAAACGGTAAATGTAAGTCATTCCGAATCTTTGTCTGTGTGTTGCGACTTAATCATGACTTGTATCAAAAAAAATTTAAGTAGTAAAGAAACTCTATGTCAGAATTCATGAAAGTTGTATGTAAGTAGATGGATTCAAACACAGAATATTTCAGTCTATTCATCCTCTACTCCATCTCAAGCAACCAATACACATGACCACACACATATGAAACAGATTTTGTGCAGAACCTGTCCTCATCAGTTGGGCCAGATCATAATCTCCAACTCACATATACAATCAATGCTCAGTTTATATTAAGACAGCAATGCCTTAAACTTTAACATACAGACCTCAATCTTCCCACCCTTTCAACTATTCAACTGTCCATTTCAATAAAAAAACCAATGATGGAATGCTCAAAGCCCTGATTGGATAATAACTTTAATTACCAAGATGCTAAAATAAACTGTGTTAAGTGAAATACCATGCAATAGTAAAATATTATCAAAGAAAATCTAATATAAGCACTTGGTGTAAAATGTTTGAACTTGGCTTTTGAAAAGAAACTTAATGTAAACACTGTTACACATCCAAGTAACAAAAAAAGAAAGGTTGTTTCTCTCTCCAAGATGCCTGCAACACTATTTTTGAATTAATATAGATAGTTTGTATTAACTATAATATGAGGTGAGAAATATTGATTACTATATTTTATTGTGAATGTTTAGGTGTTTACTGGTTGGAACTTAATTATATATATATATATGCAATTTGTAAATAAAGTAATCACAGTCAGACTATAAATAAATAAATTTCCCCTAATTGAGTTCACTCTAGATAATTTACATTGTCATGGATATATTCAAAATTTAACAAAATATGATAATATATTTAGATGTATGCAGGATCTGGACTTATATAAAAATTATAGAGATCTATCCACAGTGACAGCATATAATGTTAATTGTCATGCATTGTATATTATGGGTCAAGCATCATGCATTATGATGTGTTCAATAAAGCAAGATAGGTTAAACATATTAAGTATGGACAATATTAGTTATCTGTGCATGTGAGGAATTTAAAGTTGCATAACCAAAAGTTAAATCTGCAAAATAGAGATTTTATTATATTTTCTAATAAGATTGTTGATGCATTACTTTTTGATTACCTACATATATTTATTTGTCTCGAATAAATAAACCTTTTGGTAAGTTTTATTTGTGTCTAGTGTTTCCTTATAGTCAGATACTGATTCTGCCTGTTTGGTATTGTAAATAATAAAATTTAGCACAACATAATAAAATAGTTTTAGCTATTCAACACAAAAAGTTTAAAGTGCTAGCATATCAGGTTCACAAGTTATGACATAAAATGTGACAATGTGTTTTATACTGTCATAGGACATCTTCAATGCTTTCTCTGCCATCATGAAATCTTGCAAATGCTTGAAACATTCTTGTAATTTGTGATTTCACTCCAATAAAAATCATTTCAAATATTTTGATGGCAGTTTTGTCTAATTTAAAACAAAATTTATTGTTAGCACATTCTTCCATCATGGGTTAAAGTATAACACACTGTCATATTTCATGAATGGTGATTTGGACATACTAGCATCTTGTAACTGTTTCAATGAATACATGCACTGATTCAGAAATGAGATGAGGACAGCTTGAAAAGAAAACCAGTCACTTTTTCACTGGGACACACTGTGTTATTCAAACTCAAATAGGAATCATATACAAAGATGTAATAATCAAAAGGTAATCACATTAAAAAATATTTATGTATTACTTCATCAATTAAAAAATGAACAAGTAATCAAAATGAATGACTTTACCAAGAAGAGAATGACTAAATAGTGTACATTTCTAGATATTTAGATCATTTAGATAATCACTTTATTCTCCAGTAAAATGACATTTTTTAATAGTAATTGAATTATTGGTTGCTTGGGAGGTTATGAGACATTATAGCACCAGAGGTGAAGATTGAGTTTCAACTCAGGAATTTTTAGTCTTTGAATCCACTACATAGCTCAGGCCATGTTAGGAAAATGCTTTACAATAAAGCAAAAATTACTTTACAATCTTGTAATTTGTAGTTTTTGTGAAAAAATAAATAAATGTAAATATGAATAAAATCTGTAAATATATTTCAATTGATTAAAAATGCTTACAGCCATCCACTTTTCAATCTTCTCATTATGGTACCCAGTTAATAACAGTTTATGCGATAATTATTTCTCACCGATAATCAGATAATACTTCTTATTAGTAACTTTTTTTATCACAGAAATGGGGACAGAAATACACTTCTGGAATCTGATTGCTATTTTTTAACTATTGAAATCGGCCACTGATTCAAAATATCTATGTTTCATATAGTATTTTTCTCCCTCTTTTTCAGATATTGCTAGCCTAACCAGTGACAGTACTAGTATAAAAATCAAACCTGGACTATTAGTATGAATATTAAATTTAAGGATATGCTCTAATCAATTAAGCTATTATGACAAAAACAATAGTATGAGGGTCCTCCTGAATCCTCCATTTTGTCCTTTTAAAGGCATGTTAATGAATAGTTTTTAAACATTATGGATTATCGCAGTCGGTTGACATATGGAGTTATAAGCAAACTACTTATTAATTTATCCTTAACAGGAAAAAAATGGAGAAATCAGGATTTTAGATAAGTATGTAAAATTTATATTGACTGTCACCTCTGACAGAATAGTTCAGTTGGTCAGAGCATTACCTATATTCTTAAATCTAAGATCCAGTAGTGCAATTTCTATGCTAGTATTGTCAGTGGTCAGGCTAATAATACCTGAAAATGAAAGGAGATTAATATCATTTAAAAATTGTAATCCACAATTGAATAGATCTAGAAAGATTGAATTTTGCTTAAAACATTTAACAATTTAATTAGATGACAGAAATGGCCAAGCATATAAGTACAAGTAAATTGCCATTAGTATAATTTTTCAAATAAATTATATACATAAATGATTTGTCTAAATCTGAATTAAATAACTTATCTTTTTTCTCTCTCTTCTACGTAAGTTAGTCAGATATCTGTATAAACTGACCCACATCTGTTGATACATTAAAGAAGGCAATCATGGTGATAGAATAAATGCAAATACACTAAGAAGACTTCAAAAGGAGATATTTAATGCATTCAATAATGCTTCAAAATTGAAGATTATTAAGATGAGCATTTGCTATAATTACATTAAGTATTCAAGGCATTGCTACAATTCCAGATTCTTGGACCACCTCATATATTTATTTACATAAAATATTTTTAAACTGCATGAGAGAATACAATGGGTGGAAAATATAATGCTCACACAAAAGATCTATGACAATTCCGAGCTTTTCTCTATAAATGCAAGAGGCTTTTATAAAAAATATTAGAGAATATAATGTACAAAAGCACTGAAAGTAAGCTAATAAAATATAATTAGATGACATCCTATTATTAAAGATAATAACACTGACTTAGTTTCATAATTTGCCACCAGGTGATAAAATAAATATGACTATATTAAGAAAGAAATGAACCATTAAAGCTGGTTGTGTTTTATGCAGTGTGATGAGAAACGTATTATGAATCTTTTTTCACTTTCTTAATTAGAATTGGAATCATTCTATTTGGATATAGTGCCTGATTCCTTATAAAATTGAAATTATCTTTGCAAACTGTCATAATTTCTTTAAAAAATGGACCAATCATTAACATTGTTTTGAACTACTTTTAGTAATATGCTCAAAAAATATTGGAGGTTATATGCTGAGATACATTATATGCATAAGAGGACCCTTAATACATCTAATAATAAAAAATTGTGATAATTTTGCCTCTCTTCTATAGTTTTTATAATCATACACACAATATATTTCTTTTGATAAACTTAAATTTGTTAGGGTAATCAGATAAAATCGTCTTTTGTGCTAAGATCTGTTCAGTATCCATTCGCTAAGAAATAAGGAAAGAACAAATCTTTAATCACCAGATAATTTAATTCTGGCTGTGAAATTTTTTACTGCAATTTTTTTTCAACTAAGATACTCATTTATTGGTCCAACAATTAATTGGATGTGCAACTAGATGCTTATGAACTAACAATCTAAAAAAAAAAAAAAACCCCTAAATTCTCAGCTCCATATATTCTAAAATCCAAATCCCAATTTATGACGATAGTGGGTTCTAACTATTACATCACAAAGCCCTTCTAGTAGTGCTCAATTTTATAGACGCTAGACTTCAAAGTAGTTCACTCCTATATCATATTCATATACAATATATATTTCAAAATAAAATCTATGGTAACTAGTTTTTAAGAACTGGGAGTGTCAATCAAACGAGTAAAACAAGAACTTTTTACTTTTTAATTAAATTAATTAAAACATGACTAAACTATTACCAAACAATCTTACATACAAATGTTTGTTTTTTTTATAAAAAAAAATGTTTTTATATGTATTCTTGTCTATTCATGGTTAAAACAATAGCCTTATAAACAATTTTTAACTTTAGAGTATCATTTTAGATTATATATGTATTTTGTTTATGATCTACACGTTCAATTTGTTTTACCACTGTATCTCTTTCAGGAAACAAATCAACAAGAAATAAAAACTTATTCCCACTCACAAACACAATAAAACGAACTATGCTGGAGGAGGGATAAAATATTCAGGAAGTTAAGAACAAAACATGCCAATAAATATACTTTTTATAAAAAACATTTTCCATTGTGATGAAATCTGTACAAACTGATGCTAAATCACAAGATGATGAACCAGAAAGAGATATTACTGCAAGAAATCAAAACATGATCATGCTGTTGTTACATAATAGCACTATTATTCTGAGTATTATCCTAGCTATTATACTTAAGATTTTAATGCCAAAATGGTTTTCTGGGAAGTTCCATCACCTCTGAAACATTCTCCAATAAACAAAAAAATAAAAGGCAAGCAGTTATAGCTGGTATATACTTGCAGAGACTTCTTTATGCAAATGGAGAAAATGATACAATTGAAGAAGAGTATTGAGAAAAAGAAGAGAATGATAATGAATTAAAAGAAGAGATCATTTCTGAAAGAGGAAAACTAAATATTGTTATAGTTTCTTCCTCTTTATAACCAAAGTCTGACTTTGAGCCCTTTCAACCAAAATATAGTCATATTAAACTGTTAATAAAATATTAAATATTAGTTAAACATTACATATGCATTTATTCTAAACACATTATTGTTAGCAGTGGTTAGACTTTTCTCAACATTTAGTTTGGAGAATAAGTAGAGTGAAAGTTCCTAATTGATTCCAAATTGAAGAAATTAAAAAAATTGTCTGGCCACTTTGCAGACATTTTCATACTTAATCACAGTTTCACCTCCTAAAAAATTATTATATAGTTAATTAATTCAAGTTGGAATATTTTTTTCCAAAAATATTAGAAAAAAAAAAAACGTTTTAATTCATATCAAATATACTTGCAAAAGATAAACTGCCATTACATGAAAATGTCATGTGTTTTTACGCAGCCTAATTATTTTAAAGAGCCATTGCATTTTCTTTCACTGTTCTTCTATAAGGATTATTGGAGAGATACTACAGGAGTCTGGTTATTAAAAAAAAGCAGTTAGCCCTTTTTTAAAAAATTGTGAACTATTTTTAATATTCCCTAATAGATAAATAAATAAAGTGAGTAATATTAATAATCAAAATGTGTTATTTTCATCATCATCAAAATAGAAGGTTAAATTCATGCTGGTATGGCACATTATTGGAAATTAGAGAAGAGATACAAAAAAATATTCAAATGAACCAATAAAGGATTATATCCAGTCATTCATATTTTTACCATTATAATTTCGATCCTACCATTTTTATCACGTTATACCTTTCATTTCCATAATGAAATGATTTTTTATAATTTGAAAACAAACAAAAATGAATTTATGTCAATAATGACTGGATTCCAAATAGAATGTCATAAATTTTTACTTCCCTAAGATTTTAGTTTCTTCATTTTCCTTCTTACATTCTAATTTCATAAATTTTGAATATCAGAGTTATGGTCATTTTATTTGAAGATTTTTCTTTATTTTTTATTACAAAATGAAAAATTATCTACTGAAAGATAATCTCCAAAATGAGTTTATTTACAAATGTTGAGTATATTCTAAAATATAATAATTGCTAGAAATATTCCCTCTCAGAATTAATATAAAAAGTGTCTATAAAATGTAAAATTGGTTTTAATTTAGCAAAGTTTTATTATTAAAATGTAGACAAAAAATTTAGTTTGTAAAACTTACAATTAAATGTTCTTGTCACACATCCCGTACTATTCCATTTCTCTATAAACAGTCATTTTAAAATAGTTATTACCCTAGTTAAATGTTATCGACAACAGAATTTCATTTTTTTAATAAAAATATCTGAAACATTTCTAATTCAATTTAAAAACTAAAGCCAAAGAAGCTGTATTTTTAAAATCACCCAATAGATGGCAGTTGATCATAAATACAAAAGTTTAGACTAGGCTCTAAAAACATTAATCTTTAAATTCAGAATGTATATCTGGATTAAAAAATATATAATAATATCTAGCTTAATGTATGATTAATAATAACCATTGAGATATTTACTAACAGTGGATGGTATAAAATGTGCAAGTGCAAAAAATATGACACTTGGAGAACAAACTGTAGCAAATTAATATTTACATATTTATTATTATAACGATAATAATATATGTAATTGATTACTCACAAAGGATGTTCAACCTTATCCAAGATAAACTTGAGTCTTATTGTTGAATATGAAAATACAATTTCAATTAAATAATGTACAGTATAATACAGATTAAAAACTAAATGAATTATAATAACTTATATGTAAAGCATCTTAACAATGTGGAGCTCATTAAACTTTCTAAGTTATAGATCTAACATACATCATGTTATATTCTGTCCTTTAGATATACAACTTAACATATATACACTTTAAAAGTTAATTTATAAAATAAATAATAAATTGATTGACTGTTAAGTTAATTTATAAAATAAATAATAAATTGATTGACTGTTAAGTTAATCAAATTAATTTGAAAATAATTATTATATTTAAATAATTACAAACTTTTACATATTTTATATTTTAATAAATAGAAATTATTTTAAAACTAATACATTTATTTAAAATAATAAATACTCTTGAAATTTCTGTCTAGAACATTTCTGTACCAAATCTCAGAGGGAATTCTTCTTAATAAGTGATTGATTAATCACGTGACACATTCAATATTCATTAACCTTATTTCAATAATTACTCAATTTTGCTAAGATGCAATGTTTTTATATTACTTGCACAAACAGCTTGGCTTCATTGTAAGACTTTATAGATATATATTCTAAGAGATTAATGTCACTATATATATATACTAACATAATTTTTACACTTGCTTTATATATATAATCTGCAAATATATAATTGAAAGCATAGGAAAAATATTTTTTTATATAGCTATAGTATTGAATATTTCAATAAGAATAAATGACCTAGGTTAGAATCCAGCCCAGATAAACTTTAAATGTACCCAGTTTCATAAAAGCTTAGGATTAGCCAATTCAGCTAACCATCCGATATTGGTCAATAAAAGGGTATCTAGCTATTTTTAGTTGAAAGGTAAAACAAAAATGGAAAAATATTCCAACTCTTATCTCTAAGATATAAGCATACCTTGAGTTTAAATATTTTCTCTTTCACCGTTCCTCTATGAGGTGCAGTTCAGAGAAGGCTTTACCATGCAAAAGACTATTTAACGACCATTTAACATTTATAGATCTAATTTTTTCCTAGCCAGTAACTAACAAATGTCTCCATTTTTAAGATAGTTCTATAGTGATAAATGCAATTAAACTTTGTTATAAATGTTTGTTTTACAAAACTTCTTCTTCGATATCGTTAAGCAGTAATTTGCCTTTATATATATAAAATTGAGAAGAAAAAACCTTTTTAAATTGTGAAAATGGATATTACAAGTAAAATACTATTAAAATCTGAGATCTCTATGATTCCAGAACGTTTTTTTTTTGAGGGGGACTTATGAATTTTCCAGATTTCAAGAAATATTTTTTACTCACTCACTGTAAATCAATTCTGCTAAAACAGGAAAAAAATACAGGATCCCACAACAGCAAGGCTTACTAATTTATAAATATTTACTGAGTACTCCCCCCCCCCTTTAATTTTGTTTGAAAATATACATACAAACTCAAAACTCATTTATTTATTATAAAAAGTTCTCAACTTCAAAATTTTGTTTGGATAATAAAGATTTTCCAATAATAGATGTTTGGATTAATAAAGTATTAATTTTATTATATAATTTTATTGAACATTTATATTGCAACTTAATTTTTGACATTAACAATTTTATTTTAAATTGTTCAAACTGGAAAATATTATTTTTTACATTGTATATCTGCTAAAAATTGGACTTTCTGTGATCGAAACACTCTGGGCAAAAAAAAAAAAAGAAATACCATATTAGGCAAAATATGGTGTCATCAACTGTTTAAAGTATAACACCTTAACACCATGATATCATAATAAATCATAATCTGCCAGCATACTGACAATCTTCAGACCAATCCAGAATAACAGGGGATCTTTACTTTCCAGCTAATAATAATTAGGGACTCATTTCTTGATCAAAAGTGAATGATTATCTGAGTTGGCTATGAGCTGCTATAAAGCTCTCCATAAAAAGCACTTGGCATTGTATAACTTATTTGAAGACATCTGGTAACTCCAAGATTGCTTAACATTATCACAGAGTAAGATTGGATAAGAAAGATTATTGTAGAAATGTATGAGCTGAGTATAGGAAATTATTTAAAATATTTACAGTCATTTAATAATTACATGATTACATCAGTCACACTTCAAAATAAGATACACAAAATCTGTTCCATGTACACATATAATTTAAATACAAGTATATTCTCTAGACTGAGCTTAACATAATTAGAAGAGATTTGAACACAGACTTTCAAGTTCCCTACAGCTATCCACTCCATCTTATAAAACCAATACACACCACATACATGTGAGAAAGATAAATGATCTCCAATATACGTATTTCATGCTAAACAAGGACTCTTCACTTGGTCCAGATCAACATCTCCCACACATATAATCAGTGCTCAGTTTATATTAAGATAGCAAATCTTCAATCTTTAATGGACAGACTTCAATCTTCTCCACCCTTCAATTCTTCAACTATATATATATAGAATTGTAGTTTTTGACTTGTGGGTCAATCATACTAAAAGCATTGTGGATGACAATAAGATTGATCAGAAAGAGTACCTTTTCATAGTTTATTTCTTAACAAATTAGCTTGTAAATAAATTTAAAATTTTATTTTTCATAAGATTTTAGAAAGGCTTACAAAAGCTGGATTAGAATAGCATTCATTTGGGTAGAAATACAATTATTATTATTTTTAAATGCTTTTATTTAACTTAGAAACGATTTGTTTAGATTAAATTTTACAATCAATACTTCTATCAAATGAATTTTCTTCAAATTTTGTATATGTGTCAGAAATCAATGACAATGAAATATTTCAGGGTTGTTCCACCATTTGTACAATCTAAAATATCGGTGCCCAAATTTCAAATACAATATGGATTCAGTAAGCTTTCAGTAATGCACACAAGAGGGCAGTATTTTTTTTTTAAAAAGAAAAGCTTAAACTAAAAAACATTTAAGGCAATTGAAATAGAAATAAAATAAAATCTTAATTTATTTTTTTTATTGTAAAAGCTGCTATTATAAAAATATTTCCTTTATAAACAAAACAATTGGAATCTATTTCTATGTGCACTTTTTTTTTTCAAATGTCACACAATCTATGGACATTGTTTTATTCTTTGTTTTAAAATTTTATATTGAATACTAAAAAATTAAAAACAAATAGATAAAAAATTAAAAATAATATAATGTACTAAAATTTTTAATTAAAAATAATATATGTAATATTTTATAATAAATGCTTTCATTTACTATATATTAAAATGACAAATATATTTACTTTTTCATTCACAATTAGGGCTTTTATATATAACTTGAAATAATGCATGGAATGTCCAGAATTAATTAATTCAATCCCTAATTATAAAAATTAGTAATTAAATTAATTAATTTTTGGACACCTCATGCAATTAGTGATTGAATTAATTATTTTCTGACTTCATACTTTTTATTTCAAATTAAATAAAAACTTCAAGTATGGTTGGAAGAAAAAAAAGCTTTTTGGTGGGTGGATAGTAAATAGGTATTTAATATATGATAAAATAAAATTAATGGAACTTTAATATGAAATATAACATTATTACATATCTTAACAAATAAAAATCTTATCAAAGACTATGATTAAACTTTAATGTTGAGGTTTAGAAAAACTTAAATTTAAAGAATGTCAAGCATTATACTCTTCAATTTAGCACAATGATAAAATAATGAATTAGAAAGCTGAAGCTTTCATATTATTGCTAATTCAGTAGTTTATTGCTCCGAAGTTCATTAAGAGTTCAAGAACTGGAACTAGTAGAGTGATCTATGGTACCCAGACTTTGAATTCCAGTTGGCCAAGCTACTATTACACTCCCCCCATGCAGGGCAAGGTTTCAGTAACAAAGCACGTGTTGTCATTTCTGTTTTTCCAATATTACGTGATTTTATACTGACTAACCATTCAATTATTTTAAAGGAAAATATGGTAATTGAGGGTCATTCACCTTTTGGTAAGACCATTATGCTTAAAATCTAGTAACTCAACAAGTTTACAAGCAGAAAACCAATTATATAAAGCATTAACTAAAAATAGTATATATGATTCATAAAAAAATCATATGGTCAGTAGCTCAGGGGTCATATGATGTTTGAGCATACAAGTGGAAGGTTGATCAAATAGGTTTTCTATTACTTTAGTGTGCTAAGAATTGATTCAGGAATCCTTAGCTCTTGAGATGACCACCCAGTCATTGGGTTAAACCATGCTGTTGCTAGGAATATACTTCTGTAATAATAATACATGGTTAATAATGGAACTAGTAGAATTAAAAATAATAATTTTAAAAAAAGGCTTAAAAATTTATATTATGACAGTAATATCATGAAGAGAATCAGTGTTGGTGAGTAAATGAAGAAATCTGTTGATGAAAAGAAAATATATGGAATCTGCAATTACTTGCACAGACAGAAAATCAGATTTTCCACTTGACCTTACTCTGGTAAGCTGGTCACAACATTTTTATATTAATGTGAAAATTATATGGGTTTTGCTTTAATAATTCTCATAAGTTTATTTTCAAATGAATACTTCAATTTCATTTGACTTTTGGGATCCCATTTTTTTATTTGAAAAAATTTCTGTACATTACAAATCATAAAATCTTTTGGTAGCATATCAATAAAGATCAAAGCAAAAATCTCATAGTAAATGATAGTCATGAAATCCTTCAATTAATTTACACTTCCTTTTATTATATCGTGAATAAGTTTTCGCCAAAGTTTTTATTTTTTTAATCAAGTAAATGGCAATTCTTGATCCATGGTTGGTAATTTATCTGTGCTTGTCATTTCTTAATCCATTATGGGTATATGATATATCCATAAATTGGATAGTAATTGGAATGGGGTAACTTTTCCAAGTGATTACGAATTTTTGAAGAGGCTCAGATTGATTCAAATAAATGACCTATAACAGACCCAAGTATCATCCAAATCTGGTTAGTAACTGAATATCTAGCTATTCTTAGATAGAAGATAAAAGTCCAGAAATAATCTCAAATCAGATGAATATCAGTGCATTACTGTATCAATATTACAGATTGAACACGTAAACTGCATTCACTTGAATAAAATGAATTTGTAACCCACTCCTATTTTTCAGTTAAATTAATCAGCTCTTGAGTCCATTATTCTGCATTGCTGCTCTAAACTATGTTAAGCAATGATTACAAAAAATAAATTGCTGTAAAATGATTTGAACTTCACTCCTAATGGAAAATGTCAAAACACCTATTGACATAGAGCCTATAATTTACCCTTACTTTTTAATGCAATTACATCTCATATGTAGACTTATAACATAAATCTAAATATTTTTAAATAGCCTACTACAATGCCAAAATCTCTTTAACAGCCTCCCATAGAGAGGGCAGAAGTACTCATCATGCTTTCTGGCTAAGGCTAGCTAGATATCCATTTACCAACCAATATCAGATAGATAACTGGATTAGATATGGAGTCACCTCTCTGAGAAAAAAAATCCTAAGATTTTTTTTTTAAAATTTCACCTTGCCTAGATTTGAAGCCCAGGTATGTACATATGGCAAGAAAATGCGTTTGTATACCTTCCGGTTGTTTTCATTTGATTTAAATTAATATTAATTTTAGTTTTTCATGAATTTATGAAAAAAAAAAGTTAACAGATGACCAGTCAAAATACTTAATTGTGTATCTATTATTCTGAAATTATTCGTGTCAGAACTAATAGGTTCTTGAGTTTAATAAGGAGAAAGAAAAGAAAAAAATAATTGTGAGAGAGAGGTATAGCACTTTCTCTCATCATCTTAATTAAATAATATGGATGTTTTAATAATATAATTTACTAAAACAAATCCCATATTTTAACTCAGTCATAGTATTGCACCCATATGGTTAAAGATATGTTAACCTAGTCAGTAAATGGCACATGTTTAAATAGTGTTTTCTCTTTAAAAATTGATGGACAGAACTTATTGCATGCTGTTTTCGGAACTATTTTTCATTCACATTTTATCATGTGAACAAATATTGATCTATATTCGTTAGTTTTCATGCTTATGAGAATTTATTAAGACAAGTTGAATTTTATTAACACACAAACTGCCTATATACATAAAAAAAAAGAAAAGAAACAGTAATCAATGTTCCTAGAGCAATACAATTCTAAGTCAGATGCATGAGAATATAAAAGAATATCATCCATACAGAAAATATGTTTTCATAAATTACTAATCTCTTCCACAAATAAAATTGATGTTTTTCATTTATTGGTAAAAATACTAACTATAGACTCGTTTGCTTTATAGGGTTATGTAATGCTGCTTCTATGGAAAGTGGTCAGAATAAAGTTTTTATCTCGTAGTAACATGCAATCAGTCGTTAAAAAAAGATATTTAAAAAATGAGCTTAATTCTTAATTAATGTAAAGCTAGTTGCTCTGACCATCAAGATGTTAAGTACTAAAAAAATAGGAAGACCACATTTCACTCAATTGGCTAAAGACGGGTTTTATTTTTATTTTAGCAGTTGACAATCAATTCAGCAATTTTTAGCATTTCATTCAGCCATTTTTAAAAACTGGATTAATCATTGGAGGCTTTGCATATAATCAATACAAACAATTACTGATTTATGGTGCAGTGTCAGATTTTGGAGCATAAGGTCCTCATATTGACTCCAGTTCTGGTATTTCCAGTGTTCAAATGTCTTATGAACCCCTTAGTAATAAAGTTATTTGATTCTATATATTGTAGCTTAGAGCTTTATGCAAAAAAGATTAAATCATCAATGAACATTAGATGGCAATGCAATCAATCAATGATATAGACTTTTACTAATTTTACACTGGGAAAATTGCTATACCTAGATACAATACACATTCTTTGGTTTTTAAGACTACAACTGAAGATAGAATATTGTATTTAGTTGTATAGAAAAAGTGATGGACAACATTCAATTTAATATTGGAGATTCAATCAGACTGGAAATGAAGCACAAATGACCAGGTTTTAAAATCCTTATTTTTGCCATATTATCCATAAAAAGTGATAGTGTTCATATAGGTTAATAGTGAACAAAGAACAAAACAAATGCTCAAACAGAAGACAGATCATTACAAATATATAATCGTAATGAAATGATTTCTTTAAGCACTTTATTACATGCAACACTTCTTTTTCTTACTTGTAAATGGCCTACAATTTCGAGTGTTTAACAGCCTTTCTCAGAGTTGTAATATATCCACTATTATTATATATTTGCAATAATATAGTCAACAAAACTAAGGCAATAACAAGCAGGAGTCAATAGTGATTTTGATACTGACTAATAACATTTATTTCAAAGACTTGAGAGATAGTTTAATGTTTCTGAGAATATCATGTGAGCAATTAGCATTCCAAATATTGTAGGTTTACCATATAGATTCAGCTGCAAATCCCAATGTATGTCACTATATACAGACTTTGGTTCATAGAAATTGATATTTTGATACAAAGTTTGCACAAGAAGAAATCGTAAGGTACATTTTAATCACCAAATTTGCATTATTTGTAATATAAAAGTTCCTTCAAATAATTAGAAGATCTTCAATGAATAGAGAACATTTTAAGATATTCCCTTATTCCTACATGATTTTGAAAGATTAGCAAAATTAAAATGAGGATGAATTCTTCACAGATTAAAAATGATGAAAAACATATAGTTCTTTCCCCAATTTTATGAATATATACCAATATGGCATAATATATTATCTAATTTAATTCTATGATAATAATATTTTCTTCTTTGTCAATGGCAAGGCAAACATTTCCATTTTAAATCTTCATATGGCTTTATTATGTTTGAATTGAAGACTGAAAAGAATCCGCAACATCTGATACATCAAAATAAAGTAATAAAAATAAAATATTATAATGATAACCAAGACTATAGACATTTAATTAATTTTATTAAATTAACAGCAGTAATTTCATTCTCCTTATCTCAAGCCATATTGGTAAACAAAATAATCAATGAATTCCAGATGGCAGAGACAAACTGATTTCAAACAGAATTTTGATCTAAAGATGCAATCAATGTCTTACACTAATAAAGCAAATAAGAAAAAAGAATATTATTACTTTTCATTTTCTTTTTTAATAAAAAAAAATCTACCAAGAATTCAGTTCTTTAATAATTTTCTGTTCTCTGCATTGGGCATATCCAGAAAATGATTTCTGAGCTCTGATAAAAAGATCTGATGAATACAGCTTCAATATATAGATGGATGACAAATACCTACATACCTAGGCAAAACTGCCTAAAGTGAAATTTTTATTATTAGCAGTCGCAGCCATTCACAATATGGTCATTCCAACTCCAAGATATACAAATCAATCATCAACTATAAATAGATCCATATATAGAACATGTTAATCTTTACACCCAAGATTAAGGATCCTCTTTTCGATCCACTGTCAATAATTTTTGGAAGAATTAAATTGCAAGAAAAAACATGGAATTTCATTCAGTATCCAGTTCTCTTTATTTTTGAACTAATATGATCTTTACCACTTCGGTCTTGCAAAGATTATAAAAACAGAAGTTAATCATTTCCAAACTGTTTAGCAGACAGAAAAAATGTCTGACGACTTGATTTTCATATCATCAAAAAGGCAGCTAAGTTTAGTTCATGGAATTTTTAGCTACACCTTTGTTATCACAGTTATGACATAACCTTGGCTATTACCTCTTTTTAGATCCTTATTATTATCAACCAAAGCCATCTCAAAAACCCTTTATGACAAGTGCTTGATGAAGCATATTCCATTCATAATTCTTTGTAGAAAGCCTTTTTACAAAATCTTGTGAAAGTTCTCACTTTTAATCCTTGAGTAGGTCAATAAGACTAGACATATTAATTAAATGAAATTCAAATAATTAATTGAAATGACAAAACTCATTTTTGTCCACACCTATTTAACAATAATGTATTTATGAGGCCAGAACTTCTGAAAAATTTTTTTTCTTATGCAGTAATTAAAGTTATATTTAGTTTTGTTTAAAGGCTGAAATTTATTGCTGTTTTGCTGCCTAATTGAAATGAGTTATGATAGAATTATTATCATCATTATTATTTTCTCTGAGGCATGAAAATAAGTTTTATCCTAAATTTAAAGATTTAGGAATGGACAACATGTATCATAGACACATTTATTTAAGTTCTTGATAACTTTATAATTAGCGTATTCTTTAGAAGTGAAGATTTAATTCACTTTATAATTTTAATATTTAAATAGAGGGTTTCGAACTTAAAATCTCCATCTCAAGCAACTGATTCACATGGCCACATACATGTGAAAAAGATGATTCACAATATACACGTATTTTGTGTAGCTTTTTGTACAAATGTGGTCATGTATATTGGCTGCTTGGGTGGAGTAAAGGATGAATATAAATGGAAAAATCCTAAACTGAAATCCCTCTACTCACACATATAAGAAATTTTCAATAAAAGCAAATTTTTAATATTTTTGACAGAAGTTAGTTTGATCATTTTAATGAACAAAAACTTGAAACTAGCTGACATGAAGAGATTCTGAATTATACTCAAAAAGTAAATCCTCATTTACTAGAAAAAAGTTACAAAAACTTTCTGCATTCACATCTTTGATACCGTCTGTTTGTAATATAATTTTTAGATTAAGCTTTCATAATCAATGGATGCAGAAAGATTTGTGCATAAAATCCCTATCTAGTGCCTATTCATCCAACATCCCTAGACTAGTTTCTAGCTTGTGGCTTTCATCAGTGAGAAGCCTTGGATCTGAGAGCACAACACCTAGATCTTAGGATTTAATGCAACCCTCCTGTAGCCATCTTGGGTTCCTAGCTATATAGTTAACCAAATAGGTAAAAGATGGCTTCTGGAGGTTGCATTAGATCCTAAGATCTAGATGCAGTGCTCTCAAATCCAAGACTCCTCACTGATGAGTAGGCACTAGTGGATTTTATGCAAACTTACCTGCATCCATTGATTATGAAGGCTTGCACTTGGTGGCACCATTGTATGGAGAGTTTGGTACTCTAATTAATAGTACACATAAGCATATGAAATGGTGATCATGTAATCTTTAGATTAATAAATGATAATAATCAATAATGTATTTATCTAAAATGTATGGTGGCAAAGATATGTGTTCAGAAAGTTTGGCATTTTTAAAGTAAATTATAATAATTTGTTAGTTATAAGTATTGAACAAATGTTGAAGATATGTATAAAAGATTATGACATAGCCCAACTGAAGAGTGCTGATTCAACAATAAATACACACATATATACACGTGCAAAAGAATTCCATATATAATAATGGAAAATTAACAGTTTATCTACTTAATAGAATTTTGTAATTATTTTTATGTTTTGATCACTAGTGCTTATATTAGAATTTTGTAATTATTTTTGTTTTGATCACTAGTGCTTATATTATATAGGTTGTTAGTCACAATTCTACGCAGAGTCTGATAACCCACAGTCACTGTTAAGTATGGTTTTACTTTTGTTACATAACAACCTTTTTCACAGATTAATGAAATAATTTTTACTTTTTATGTCAAGAATATTATTATTATTATAAATACTTTGATCAGATTCTAAGTATAAATGAAAGCATAATGGCTAAAATTAGTTGCAGAAATAAACTAAGAAAGAATGTTTTTGCTAGAAATAATTTAATATTAAAAGAACAATTGCAAATATATTTGAAAATAAAGACTTTAATAAAGAGTTCTGAGACTCAAACATAATAAAAGAACAAAATGAAGTATGGACAGATGTATGTTGCAAATAACAAAGTGTGATCAAAAATGAAATACACAGATAAAAGAACAAACATGATATAATATAATCACTGAAAGAATAGTGAAACTAAAATGGAGTTATTAAAAAAGATTCTAAAAGATTGTAAAATATCTAGAAAGAGATAATATAAAAAAGATTCTAAAAGATTGTAAAATATCTAGAAAGAGATAATATGTATGTCTGATTAAAAAAGTTCACTGGAATGATGTTAAGAAACAAAGACAGTTGAAAAACTGAATTAACTTGAAAGAATATTCATTCTGCAATAATAAATTGAAAATGTTGACAACGTTTTAAGCCACATTATATTTTTCTGAAAAGATACTAAGGGATAGTGGCAATTTAGAATATGGATAAAAAATTTGAACCTGGTACTATGAGATTAGCTTATCACCTTTGATTTTTCAAGCAGCTGATTCATGAGAAGTATATAATGAAATATGTTTTCATTATTCTTTGCATTGTAGTGGAATCATCAAAAACATTCTCATTCTTTTATATCCGAGTTTGAATATGCTTTTTCTTATTTTGGATGATCACATTACGGCACTGCATTCTCTCTAGCCTGTGAAGTTATTGCACCAATAACGTCCATCTTAAATGAGCAGACTGATTTTTTCCCCTCAGAAATTGAACTAGAAATTTGTGCTCACCAGTAAAGTTCTACTACTGAGTTAAATAATCGAAGTGATATATGCCGCAAAAATTCCTAATTTCAGCAATATAAGTCAAAAATAATAATGACTTTAAAAATCTTACATAATTTAGTATTATGGCCGAGTAATCAATTCAAAAACTAATATTCCTAAATCAAAACTCAACAATATCACATGAACTACCGAGTAACTAACAATTTGATTTTTTTTCTAATTATTCAAAATGTCTACCTGAATTAAGCTAATGTGGTAATAATTAATTAATTATTAAAATATGGGTCACAAACTTCCTTTTCTATAATAATAATTTCATTTTATTCTACCATCTCAAAATAATGTCTTCTGAGAATCCTTATTACTTCTGGTTTACAAGTCAAAGATTGCTCTAACACATCTCTTATCTCTAGGTTACCAGTCACAGATTTCTGTAGTATATTTCTAACATCTAGGTTGCTCTAGAATACTTCATTTTGCTATGTGTCCATCCTATCTTAATTTAAGTTTTTCTTTTCTAATTACATCAGTAATACCAGTTTGGGATCAAATGTATTGTTCTTTTCCTATCTTTTCTAGTTAATCCTAATATGCCTTTACCATATTCTTCTGTTACTTGTAGTCATGGATTTATTTAAAAATTCATAGTCCTCATTTCACAATCATGAAACAAAACAAGTATAATGATATGCACTCTATAAATATTTTACAGAATGAAATTCAAGCACTCTAAATATATTTACTTTTTCCATTTTATCTGTTTTAGTTGAAACCAATTGAGAAATAAATATAATTACCCATCTCCATTAGCTTTTCAATCCTTTCTTCTGACTTAGATAAATGTAGATAGGGATTTCTTAATTAAAATCACTGACTAGTTACAAAAATAACATAATCTGCTATTCTAAGATGCCATAGGTAATCAGATCTGATATATCCTAATATAAATCTTTAAACTAAAAATAATTTTGGAGAAAATATATCTTGATATACCCCCCTTTCTATTTTGAATTTTACAATAATTTCATGGAACATTATTAGCAAAGTGATTAAAATCTTTGTTAATTTTAATACAAGATTTTCCTAGATCATAGTTTTTTAAAAAGGCATTGTCCTCTTTGATATAGCTCAGTAGTATATGGACAGAATCAAACTTCAATCAGCTATTTTCTGTGCTCTAACCATTTGATTATAAATTGTGGTTAATATATGTACTTCTTAGAATTGAACCTTTTTAAAAATCTTAAATAATCAAATGCTTTATTATTCAAAAGTCCATAAGACATTTGAGTACTGCAAGTGCCATAATTGAAATTAATCTGAGGATTTTAAAATCTGACATCCTATAAATGTACCAAGCCATGTAAAAGACCTATAGTAATACATCCACTTCCAAATCTTTAAGGATTTCTTGATATAGCAAGATTGGACTTTTCTTCTAATTTCCTGCATAAAATTTTAATAAAAAGTATAAATAATATGGCAAGCAGACAAATCTATAATTTATCGAACACAAAATATTTCATATTTTTCAAATAAGTTCAAGATTTTCTCAGATGGTCAACTTATAGCCATCAGAGCTCCTGCCTAATATTAATCAGTAAATGAACATTATAAAACCGTCTGTTTTTGACGTCTTCCCTTTGTAATAATTTACCAAAGATTAATGCAGAAAATGGAGAGAGAGTACAATACAGAAACGACATATCCATAGCAAAGTAGAAGTAGTGATACATAAGGGCAGATAGCTTATCTGTTTTAAATATGAATTTATCTGTTCAACAAATATTCTAATCTGATTTTTAATTTTATAATTAAAAAGAATTAATTTTTAAATCAAATTAAAATTGACATTGTTTTAGTTTGTATGTTTAGACTTGCCATTATTAAAATGTCTGCCTACATATATATATATTATTTTCACCCTATTGTAGAGGCGTTTCTGTAAGCTTGAGTAATCGGTGAACATTAAATGATATAGTGCTATAAAAATCCCATCTTCAAATTAGTTTCTGACTTTTGCCTTTGATAATGAAGACTAAAACAGTTCCAGTTTGAATCCCAATCTTCACCAGCAAAGATGAAAGCCAAAATCACTTTTGAGGTGGGATTTCAAAGAAATTATATTCAGGCATATAGTAGATAGTATTAGAGATGGGTGAAAGAACTGCTTTTGGAAGCATATAAGCAGGCATATGAGACAATCATATAATGTTGCTGAAAATATATGCACGAGTAGCATATATAGAGGAGAAATTTTTATGACTCCAAGTAACTACTTTCAAAGGTTTATATTTATCTAACACTTTATCTTTAAAATAGCTTTTTCTATGTCCTTATGTCAGTTTTCTAGCTCTACTTTTAGCAACTTCTGCTATCATATACAAATAGGTCATGCTTAATGCATACCTCTTAAATGCCCACACAACATAACTGTTCTTAATTCCATTATCTCACTTATTCGCTTACTTTTCATTTCATCTACTTAAACAAATTCTTATGCTTTGTTTAGAATCCACATTTCAGATCCATAAATCACATTTAGTCATACAATTTTATATTGCTGTGTTTGGCTATACTCAATATACCTTTTAGTAAATGTCTTCAATTTTATTCTTACTATTAGTGAGAGGGGGGTGGGTATTCAGTTTCATTCAGAAACTTTAATAGATAAATCTATGTAAGGTATCTTATTTCCTTGCAGTAGACATAAGAACTTCTATTTCATGAGTCAGCTATTCTTACTACTAAGTCAATTGCTCAGAAAAGATGACCCAAGCTGAATCTTATTTTTTTTAAAAAGTCCTACTATATTTCAAAGCTTAAGTTTTAGTCAATGATAAAGATAATGAATTTGCAATAACATACCATGAGTAAGCCCAGAATATGGTATCCTATGAATATTTTTTTTAAAAAAAAAAACTTTTTTAGAAAAAACTCATTGAAAGAAATGCATGATTTGATTTTCATTATATATTTCTTAATACCAATAGTATATAAAAAAATCAATTATTCCCAGGGGAATAAAAAGTTGTAACAAATTTTCTTCATATAGATGATATCTGTTTAATCTTATCTCATGTCTTTTCATATTTTGAATTCCATTCTAGATCTTCAAGCTACTCAAGGCTTTCTCTATATAACCTAATCTAATATTTTCTTTTCTTCATAGCATCCTCCAATTGATAGATTTTTAAATGATTTTATCCTATTATTTAAAAAACAAAACAAAATCTATGGTTATTGTTCAGGAGGTCATGTGACTTTCAAACATAAAGTTCGTTTTAAAAACCCTTAGTTCCCAAATCTGTCACATTACCATTACCGCACTAAACCACACAGGGCATGCCATAATTCACTGAATAGTAATCTCACCAATTAATGCACCAAATATCACAAATGAATCTATTGATAAATGTGAGAAGCTTTTGAGATGACTGCTAATTATTTTCTAAGTTTCATATCCATATTTTAAACATCTACCTTTGTTTTTTTCTATGTATTTTGAGCTAGAAAGTAATTTTTCATAACTTCTTTGAGATTATTTTACTATGCCTAATAAAAAATTAAAATTTTATTTCCTCAAAATAGACCACGCATAGTTTTTTTCTTTTAAATATATATTTATTTAAAAAAAAAAAAATTGTTCAAGTCCTAATTTTATTATCATATTACCTTAGGGCAAAATGTTTATTTTCTAATCAATTTAAAAAAAGATAAGTACAATGACTTCTTGGTATTCTCCATAGTTTATTAAAAAAATTCCACAACTGTTAACAAAATTAGTGTATTTTTTATATTTAAAAAATGAAATGATAAAATTTGCATTCTTAAGTAGTAGTAAAACGAATACAAGATATAAGGAAAGGCATTTTTTAAAAAAGCAGTAAAAACCCTGAACAATAACATGAGCACACATATATGCATATATCACATTGTATTAACTAATCAAATATCACAAAAAAGCTTAGTTTATGTTTATTAAACATGTATGTATGCATACACTCCTATTACAGCTCGATGAGGTTTTCAGTAGCTTCTGCATAAATTTCATTTATATTTAAGATATACTAAATTATATTTAAAAACATTAATATATTTATAATTGTCCAGTAATGAGGGGTCAGAGTGACTTCAGGTCAACATGGTCATGGCAATAATATTAGCATCAGCATGGGATTTGAGTTTTCATCATCAAATTTTCAATGATATGGATGGCTGAAAAGTTGGAGGTTGTAGTGGATTGAAGCCTGTCCATTAAAGTATGAAGATTTGCTATCTTAATATAAAGTGAGCATTGATTATATATATATGTGTGAGAGATGATAGTCTGGACCAACTGATGAGTGCTGGTTTAGCACGAAATACGTATATTGGTGATTATTAATCTTGTCTACATGTGTGTGGTCATGTGTATCGGTTGTATGAAATAGTGTGGATAGTTGAAGGGTGCTTGAAAATCTGAGTTCAAACCTCTATACTTGTCCAGTAATAGTAAAATTCTTCCTTCATAATCTTGGGGAAAAAAACATTGTTTAAGCTAATAAAAGTAGATGACTTTTCTCCAAGGGGATATAATCATCTAATTTCCATGTACATGAAGATTGCAAGGATGTCAATACTATTCAACTAAATTAATTGCTCAGGAAGTCATGTGATGTTTAAGACCTAAAGAGACAACAATTTCATTTAAATTACCAAATTGAGTTTGTTGTTTTGTACTTTCCTCACCTGGAAAATATTCCAGAAAATTTACTTATAGATTCCACTGATGTATTATTGATCTAAAGTGAATACGGTTAATCTTGATGTCTCACCATTGTTAATAAGTTTACTGACCATATAGATGGCAGGGCATTTGAAAATTTATCCCTATTGTATTTTGTGAATAAAGTTCTCTGCCTAGAGATAGGGCAGTAATTAGACGCTAGCATATTAGAACCAAATAATCATCAATAATAGTTGGCAATCCTTGCTACCCACATTAACAATATTTGTTCTACTAACTCAATTATGAACTATCCAATACCATTATTCCTAGATAATGTTTGCAATTTTGATTGTATTGGACATAAATTGAATCACTTTTGAATAATATCTGGAGCTTCTTTTAAGAGCTAACTACTTTGTAGTCATTGAAACCAACCATTAAAACATCTTATGTTAGTATAAATTCCATTGCAAATTTAATGATGTTACAAGGTCAATGCGACCTGGTTTATTTTATGTTCACTGGTATATCTTGTCCATTTTTCAATCAAGACATTTATTTAAATCATCCTATACTATTTATTTATTTCCAATTTGGGTACTCAATTGCATTTCAAGACATTTCAATATCAATGTGGCATACAGAAAACATTTCAACCAAATTAATGAACTCTTTTGAGAAATATTATTTTTAAAACCAATATTACATCACATAACCAGCACAACATCATGGCAAAAGAGTAGGAAGAATAAAAGTATTTGCTAATAAATTCTTATTGGTGAACTCAGTGACAGGTCTCTTCAAAGATATCTATCATCATTCTATACTGATAATTTCCAATCTGGTGTGCATATAATTATGTTTCAAGATGAACATAATCTACAGAAAACATTCCATCTAAACTAATGGGCTGTTTTTAGAAATATTCTTAATTTTGCTGGTGAGCTGGTAAATTTCGTAAAAGATATTTTCATTCTAAAGTGACTTTCAACCTGAAATGCAAATATCCCCAATTAAATAATCTAATAAAGTTTTTCTTTGTATAATCTGTGAAGTATTTAATTAAATTCAGTATATCCTTTAAATTTTGAGTGTATTATCTATTCAACATTATTTGTCCATTTATTTACTGTTATATCATATAAATTTGGAAATAAAAGTGACTATATTAATTATAAACGTTTTGCTAATATGAAGGATACATACAATTTATGGAAATGGCTCGCGAAGGAGTACACAAGTGGAAAAAGGTTAGGCCTCACTTGTTTCAAAATTTTAAATTATTTATTTTTTAATTCATATATTATTATTATATAAAATATTCTCAATGGGTTGTATTATTTGGAGAGTGATGGGATGGGAAGATGGAGATAGCTCATTTTCTTTTATATTATTCTTGGGTAACTAAAAAAATCATACCTTGACTATTTTTGCTATATCTGATTTTTTTTTTTTTAAATAAATACAAGAACTCCCATCTCATATCCATATCAAAATAAATATGTAGTGTTTACATGTTAACAGTCTGCATAATACAGACTATTTTTTAACATTTGATAATTTAAATAAATAGCATATCTACAATAAACTTTGTTTCTCAAATTTTCATATTCTAAATTTGGCTAATTTACTAAATTCTCAAAAATAGCAGAATTAAAGAGGAATGAAATTTTCTGGCATATTTTATAAATAAATTTATGCAAGTATTTAACTTAATAAATTGCTAATAAAATAATTTACTTCTATATAAACTAGCAATCACACATATATCATATGTAAAACTTAAAAAAATTCAAAGACATTTAGTAATATAATTATAACAAAATAAAAAAGAAAGAAATATGAAAGTAATATGGCTAAATTAGAGAAAGGAATGATAATTGAACATTATTTAAAAATGAAGTGAAATCACAAAAATGAAAGTAACTGATAAAGATGATACATGAATTTCACACTATGATGCAAATAGAAAATTAACTCCAAAGAATTAAATAAGAACAATTTTAATAATAAAATTAGTGTTTAGAGGAGAGTATGTTGGAAATTAAGTGCTAGTTAATAGAATAATGTTTTAATTGTGATTTCCTGCATAGCATAAAAGATCAGTAAAAGGATTACAAAAATATATGGAGATGTAAATCTATTAAAGGTATACATAAATGCCCATAAATGTAAAACATTTCCTTAATCAACAATGAAAGCTTTGCCATATACAATTGGGCAATTTCTTTACCAACAGTCATTAATAAACATGTAACTGATTCCTGGTATTTCTTTTATTCTATAGTTAAAAGTAGTTAACTACCCATTTACCGACCAATACTGGAATGGATAGTAGATTGATTACAGACTGAAAAATTCCTAAACTTCCTAAGAAATCTTTAGCTGTACATGTAAAAATATTCAACATCATCCAGATTTGATATCCTGGTCAAGTGTATGACATGTAAATGTTTTATACATAAAGAATTTTGTGGTTAACAATAAACTACAAAATGAAGTACTAAGAAATAAAGATATAACCAATACAAGACTTCTCATCAAGCTAAATGACAAAGTAAGACTTTTGATAAATATTAAGGAGATGACAAAGCAGCTGCAGTTGAAAAATATACTTGAGAAAAATAAAAGAAGTGGATAATTGAACATAAAAAAATGGAAAAACCTGCTTTACAGGACATGATAAGCTGTTTTAGAATTATGAATGGAATAATGATCACCCAATGAAGAAAGAGAAGTATGTCAAAAAATGAAAACACTAAGACAATAGAGAATAAAATAATATATCTCCAGTTTTCTCTTCTAAAGATTTCTCTTTGGACAGCCTTCAAAATTTCCTTTCTTGAAACATTTTTCTGTGCTCTCATACCAGTTGTTCCTAGATTTGCCCTTCTGTTATGCTACTTTAATGAAGTTCCTTGCTAAATAAAAAACAATTCAATATTTTAAAATCAATCTCCTTAAATGGAAACACTATAAAAATCACAGTGTCCTTCTCCCAACTCTTCCAATCATACTTTTAGTTTTACTCTAGATATAATTCTATTTATTTCTCTATGTTTACTATTGCAATCCTTTGATTATTAATCTAAAACTCAAATTGCATATAAGATTAATATATTCTAAAAGTGTGTGTGTGTATATATATATACATTTTTGCTCCCAACTCTCTTTTATAATTTTATCATTCCATTGCATAAGTAAGTTGATCCAAAGTTACTCTTCCATTTAAGGCTTCCATTTAAGATTTTATGCATTTTCTGCTTTATGACAGTCATTATTTGTGAGATTCCAATATTTAAACTTCTCATTGGTATAAAAACTATTGTCAATCTTCAAACTGCAAATAAGATATTGTTTTTCATGGTTAATATCAAGACCCCTTTAAAATGCATACTCAAATGTAAAACATTTCCTATCCTTATGCCCATATTCAATTTTCTTTTTGTATTCTCAGTTCTGCCTGAAGGAGATTTTTAAAATAAAGTATGGCCAATATTATATGTCCACGTAAACTTTTCATATGGGTGAGTTGAAAAATATCTATTTCGGTTAGACTTACATCTGGGTGGTAAAAAAAAAAAAGGTACTAACTATTAAAATGGGAGAAAGCCCCAGAATACATGCAGTGCTAATAATCATTAATCTTAAAATGCCCTATATAATTTGGGGCAGAAATAGAGAAGCAAACTCTGGTACTTAAAAGTCCATGGATCACTTCCAATGCTGCTCTTCGAAAGCTAAAACTTCTTATAAACTTATAAAAACAGTCAAAACTCTCTATATGTATTGCCACTCAATGCAAGCTAGAGTAATCAATGGATGCCAGAAGGCTTGTGCATAAAATCCCTATCTAGTGCCTACTCATCCAATATCCCCAGACTAGTTTCTGGCTTGTGGCCTTCATCAGTGAGGAGCCTTGGATCTGAGAGCACTGCACCTAGAAATGATCATGTGATTCTTATAAACTTCTGAGTAATAAAACCAATTATTTAATTTTTTAGACATAATAAGTTAATAGTGTAATATATATATTCAAAATTATTCCAAATTCACAATTAAACCAGACTAACCAAGAAAATAAACTCTAAAACACTATCAATGGTTTCACTGCTACAAGCAGATTTCTCTAGTGTAAATAACTACAAATTAACATATTTAAACTAAACATTACCCACAATTCCACAAACTCCCCATACACCCTTAATATTAAAAGACCTTTTAAATAAGTTAATTGCAATTTTTAATAATAAAGATCCTTTAATTCTTCTTTTTATTTCTTCTCTCCGAGAAGACAACCTTAGCTTCATCAAAATTAATAGGGTGTCCTATATCTTTTTCATGGATATATAAAACAGAACTGTAATATTTATTCCTCATCCTACTTTTGTTCTTTCATTTAAGCTCAAAAAAGTAGGGTTAGAAATAAATATCTTAGTTCTGCTTTGTATATCCATGAAAAAGATATAGACCACACTATTAATTTTGATGAAGCTAAGGTTGCCTTCTTTGAGAGAAATAAAATAAAAAGAATTAAATAATCTTTATTATTAAAAATTTCTGATTCTGAAGCTATTAACTTATTTAAAAGTTCTTTTAATATTAAGGGTGTATGGGGGGTAATTGGAATTGTGGGTAATGTTTAGTTTAAATATGTCGTTATTTTGTAATTCTTTACATTGAGAAGTCTGCTTGTAGCAGTGAAACTGTTGGTAGTATTTTAAAGTTAATTTTCTTGGCTGATCTGGTTGAATTATATTACGTGTTGTTGTTTTTTTTGTGGAAAGTTTTATGATTTCAAATAATTTCTTAATACAAAGTGAAGTGATCAAAATGTTTGGTGATCATTAGCATTTCCAGCAATAATTTACTAATTCGTTCCAACAATCCTTGACAGAAATTATTTTAATTCCTTATATTTGACTTTCATTATTAAAGCATGATCATACATAATTTATAACTTTTTCATAAAAATATAATGATTTGAGAATCTTTTGCTCACAAGTGATCTATTTCATCCACTGAAACAATATTTAAATAACACTGATAATCATTTGACAATAATTCAATAGTTTTTTAATCATATTTTGTATAATAATATATATATATTACATCAGTGATTACAGTTTGAGGGTATACTGAGAAACTATGCAGATTTCTTTGCAGCTTTTGTTTATACCTCTGAATTAAGATTTCATTGTTCAAGATATTATCAAGATTTGTATATATAATAACATAAAACTCAGATGGAACATATGTAAGCATCATCAAAGCATCATATATCATAAATAATAATCTTTTTATAACATAAACACTAGTTATCTAAACAGAGAAACAACAGACAGTTCTGTGAGGATTGCAACCCAGCCTCATCAAGTTTCTATTTCAGTTACCAATGTTTACATTATAAAAAAACATTCCTGACAATTGATACTTTGATGATTACCACACATGTGCCACTTAAGTTTTATATTTCTTATAATTATTTACGATTTATTATTACATATAGACAGTATTAAGCCTACTTAGTCACCCTTTATTTAACAAAAGAATCAAATCACCTTAAAACATTTTTACCACTTCTTTGAACTGGCCTGAGTTTTAATCCCATGAACTACATCCATATGACTATTAGTGCTACTTAGACATTTTTAATTTACATTAACCTTGAAGCAAATTACACTTTCAAGTTGATTTTGTTTTGATTTTTTGTGTTGTCTTGACCTGAAGTGTATACCAACATATAATTATAAAGACACGCAATGCAGGAGTTAATAAAGCTGAGTTTGAATGTCAATAAAAATGCAGGATCAATGACTACATTCTTAAAGGTTTCATTCACTTTTATAATAAACAACATGATAATACACTTTTACTTAAACAAGCTAATGCAATCATGGATTCAGAGACCATGGATGAATGACATTTATCTTATGATTATGTTTCAATCAATCAATGCATTAGCCTTCATCTGAATGATCTTTTATTATTTCTGGGAATTATGTAACTCTTAAATTAGAGATTTTTGGAAATAAGTAGATGTTCTGGTCTCTAAGAAGTGCCTAACACACACATGTAATATTATTATTAAAAGGTAATATCAAGTTCACATCAGTTTTTACAATCATACAAATAGCAGTTCTTCAGTATGAACTATCATCTGCTTTTTCAAGTTGCTCCAAACCACATTCATTACTATAATGATGAAGTCCACCCATTTCACTGCTGGTCACCCTTTTCCCCCTGGCATCAATCTTTCCAAGCATTATAAAATTTTCTAAAGAATTATATTATCTCATGATGAAACTGAAATATGACAATTTCAATCTAGATATTTGTTCAAGAAATTTCTATGTAACGTCCACCTGTACCATAACATGATGGCAACAGTAATCATGGAGTTGGTTTTAATTCTAGACAGATCAGAAGCATGTCAAAGTTTTCTCCAGTAATTAATGTCTTAAAACTTTCTTAAAGATTTAATAAGATATTGAATCATGATTATAAAGACTTTTTTTGCATAGTTTAATATATGATAAAATAATGCATCTTAGAGCCCAAGATTCATAGCCCCTGGCTTCACTCTACTACTTGAACTTCTTAAGAATTCCAAAGCAATAAACCATTTGATTATTATTTTTAATTGTTATTTACAAAATTAAAATTAATTATTGCTTATAATGTAAATATAAAAGATCTTAAAATATCTATATTAACTCTTTTTTTTTTCTTTTACACAACTACCAATAGATTCATTTAATTAAGGTTCAAACCTAAAAATTAAATTAAAAAAATTAGATATTAATAAATTTCATAAATGCTTATATAAGAAAAACCATTTTCTCATGCATATTATTTTGTAGCAATAATAATACCAATGTTTACCATGATTTTGAAAATTATAATGTTATTTAAAATAGTAATAAAAAAAATTACATTACAATTATTTGTACTCTGAAACTGCTAAAATATATAATATGTAAGCAAGATTGATAAAACTCTAAATTTATGGATGAAAGATATAAATAAAAAAATACTACAACAGACTAGCATATTTCTTTAGAAAGCTAGGAGCTTATTTAAAAACTTAGCAAAGAATTCGTTAAAAACAATAACATCAAAGTATGTAAACAATTCTCAGCTTCTTTAAGGCTTAGAAGAATTATTACTATCTTTAACTTTGTGCTATGGGGCCATTTCCAATGAAACTTTAGTCTTCTAATTCAAAGTAAAAGTGCTATTGCAAAAATGGTTTACAAAATCATAGCTGTATTTATACAGGCAAGTATGCCTTAAATTAATGAAATTTAATATTGCTTAGGTACCGTATCTTTTGTACTTTTTCATCAACAATTTTTTTTCATATGTCATAGAATCAGCCAGGAGGTGAACCCACAACCATCTGCAACCAACTACTATTTGCTTGCAAGGCTGCTGTGATGACCTCTCTGCTAACAACGCTAATCACAGAAAAAAATGGGTTTTATCTTTTTTGAAAGAGAGTGACTGAATGAAGACATTCCCACATATATCCATTTAAATTTGAGTACAATAACTTATGTACATAAATATGCTTTTCTCTATATATCAATTTATTATTCCACAGCCTTTCCATTATTGCATTATTCTATTTTTGTAATAAATATTTATATTGATGTTTTAGTGTATATAATTTTTATATTGAATTATATCATAAGTAAGTACAAATATGTTACAAACATCTGTACTATGTATATAGTTAAAAACATATGCTATACTGGGTTCATAAATGTATTAAATTTCGGTATGCACATGAAGCCTCGAAATCAAATGATGCAATTATGATTTATCAAAGTTCATATATTACTTTTTTATAAATATCATATACATTTTAATGCAATTTTTATATAATTCCGCCTTTATTTTTCTAACAGTTTCGACTGTTTTGCAGTCTTCACCAGAGCATTTTGATGAAGACTGCAGGACAGTCAAAACTGTTAGAAAAATAAGAGGAATTATATAAAAATTACATTAAAGTATATATGAGATTTGTAAAAGAGTAATATATATATATATGAATATATGAAGAAATGTAAAAAAGTAAAGGAGAAGATATAAGATTGACAATGTACAGGCACATATGTATTTTTCAAATAATAGATATGACATTTTGAACTTTAATATGTGGAATGAATTTTGTATATACTGTATTTTAATGAATAAACATGAATTTTCAATAAGATTGTTATCCTATCCTTATTATTTCCTTAATTTCAGTATCTTGAAAAATAATGAATAGAGGTTTCACTTAGATGAGGATAATATAAAATGGAATTTATTAACATTCTATTTAAGTAGAATGTGTTTACAAGACTGGTTGTGCATAATTAAAATAAAGCATTGTGTGTTCAATAACTTTCATGTTTTACATAAATTAGAATCTATTTTACATAAATAAGATTCAACTAATTTCTGAATTGTGGTTAATAATTTTAAGGATAACAGTTGATGAGATTTTCTGAAATTACAATCCTATGTCCTTTAGATTTCATTAGTTATGTCTTCAATAATTAGTTATTATGTAGCATTTAGTAAGTGTTAATTTCATGCTAAGCTACAGATAAAGGGTACATCTGTTAACTTTATCATATTTAAAATCATATGACGAGTGCTGGTTCAGCATGAAATTTGCATTTGGGGAATCATTTATCTTTCTCACATGGTTTTGATCATATGTTTCAATACTGATAAAGTAGAAGTTTGAAATATATTTAAATCCATATTGTATGAGGTTAAGTTTAAGTATCTCTAAAAATAATGTATATATGAAGTTAAATTGTAGTGTGTGCTATATGGATTACTTGAGAAAGTGTACATAACTAATGCATCTGTAGTAATGGAGGTTGGTCTCACTTCTGGGCTGATGGATCATTGTGATAGGATTGAACTAAATGTGAAAGATGCAATTTGCAAATATGTATTTACAATTCAGTATTTAAAAAATTTGTGTATGTTAATAAGTAATATTTACTAAGGCTGTAACCTCAAGCATGCGATAGTAGGGACCTCTACAGGTCTTAACCACAAGCTTATGTTTTGGAAGAAAAGAGGGGAACCCTTCTTTACTTCAACCTACTTTCTATATAAATAGGTGAAGCTGAAGTGGTTAGATCTGAAAGCTTAAAGCTATTCAATACTTCACTGATTAAGTCCACATTAACTTAACACAAGACACATCTATTTATTTAAAATATATAGAATTTTAATTTGAAAATATTAAGCTAGAAATGAAAAAATAAGGAATTAAAATCAGTTTTTTTAAAAAAAGGCAAAAATATATTTATATTTATGATTAACTGGAAATGTTTAATCAGCTTTAAGAATCAATGTTATTAATTGCAATTCGGTAAATTTACAGACAAAGTGTGGGTTATATTCTTTTTTAGTTTTACTTTTAGCTAATTGTTTGTCAAAAGCATTATTTTAAGAATTAGCATTACTCAAAATTAAAACACTTGGAAAAAGAATAGCAGCTTTTACTTTAAAAAAAAAAACACTTTGAAGCAACTGATACATATGACCACACATGTGAATTAAGACAAATAATCTCCAATATACCTATTTCCATATCATCTCCCACACACATAGATAGGAAATCTTCAAATTTTAATGGTCAGGCTTCAATCTACTCCACATTCCAACTCTTCAGCCATCCATACCATTAAAAATCTAATGATGGAACACCCAAACCCCTTGTTGATGTCAATATTATTATCATGCCCATATTCACTTTGAGTCATTCTGACCCCTCATGTATAGGACGTTGTCCATTAAGTCATAATGGACATGACAATAATATTGGCATCAACAAGGGATTTGGATGTTCCATCATCAGATTTTTAATGGTATGGATGGCTGAAGAGTCAGAGGATGGAGTAGATTGAAGCCTCTCCATTAAAGTTTGAAGATTGGCTATCTTAATATAAACTTAGCACTGGTTATATATACATGTGGGAGATGATGAGCTGGACCAACTGATAAGTGCTGGTTCAGCATGAAATGTATATATTGGATATCATTTATTTTTTCACATATGTGCTGTGTGTATTGTTTGTATGAGATGGTGTGGTTAGCTGAAAGCTGAATGGAGATTGAAAGTCTGTGTTTAAATCCCTTATAATTACATCTAAACTCCAAGTATATAAATTATATTTGTGTTCAAATATTAAAAAAAATAATTATAAATAATAATGAAAAAAGAATACTACCCCCCCACCACCCCATAAAATTGGTATTAAAATAGTATCTGAATAGAAATAACGTTTTGTTTGTGGACAATCATAATAGAAAGTATGGACAGCAGGATACCATAAATCAACCATTGTTAAAATAGAAGAAAAAACAATCTGAAAGTTAAAATTTCATTTACACTGTTACAATAGTGTAGTTTATGCATTGACTAAAAAGAATTAAATTTTTAATAGGTCCTCATCAATACAAGATAATAAAGAGAAAACTAAGGATTATGATCATATATAATTGAATTGACAAAGTTGTTTTAGTTCTTTGACTTATTTAGAAAAAGTATTAACAAAAGTTTTTAATAAGCAACTATTGTTTTGTAATTTAAAAAATGCTTATACTTTTTTATAATGGATGCACATATTATCTGCAGAGAATAGAAAATATGGCATGAAAGCAATTTCAGATAATATAAAATTATAACTGTCTGTAATATTAGTTATAAGAATATATGCTACTTTGATTACATAATTATGCATTAGCATTGGAAAGTTACGTAAATGGTATATTAGGATTAAAAAAGAATTATAAAAAATAAGTAGTCCGGAATATACTTTAAATGTTTTTGCTTTTCACTAACTTTTATGCATTGATTATTTTATTACTAATGTAAATAACGAAAATACTTTTATTATGCATTTTATATAACACAACCTTTTATACATCACATTTGCAAATATTTGACAATTTCGACTATTCGACAATCTTCCTCAGAACTGCTAATATAGGAACTCTGAGAAAGACTGTTGAATAGTCGAAACTGTCAGCTATTTGCAAGTGGGCTATATAAAATGTATTAAATATAACTTTTTGATAGCTCAAATATAAATGAAATTAACATGGAAGTATTGAAAATCCCTGGCAAGCTATATATAAACTAACTATCAGCAAATATAAAATGTAAAATGAATCCATCTACATTTTAGCTTTGATCATATATAAGCATAACATTTACTAATGTATGTACAGGAAAAGCATGATTTATATATACTAACATAATTTCATAAAGTGTATAAAAGAAATGTTTTCCTTATTTATATTTGAAAAATAAGTAATTTGAGCATCCAAAGTGACAAAACTGGGTTGTAATATCAGAATCCCAAGTTCCAGACTATCATTCTATCATAGCATCAAACATTTATGGCAGTAAGATTATAATCAAGCAGGCAAATAATAATAATAATACTGTATCTGTATTTTTCAAGATAAGGATTGATTTCCTTTTGGATATATTTGAATCATTATAAATGATAAACAATCTTTAATATATATATATAATAATGAATTTTTATTAATATTAATATGTATTTTTTAATTTATAAATATGTTGATTTTTATCTCATTTAGCCAAGTAGAAAAAATGTCTCTTCATATGTAACTTAATCAAATTAATTCACAGCATTTCTGTTTTGAACTTCATATTCATATAAGCTGTCAACCAATGAAAAAGGTACTTGGTTGACTTTTGTCAATATAAATGCATTTTTTAGAAACCTTGAAATATCAAGTGAGTTTAGGGAAAAACCCTCAAAATATCAAGTGAGCTAGAAGGGTCACACACTTGAATTTTGCTTACAGAAATGATAATCCAACTCATGACTATCTATAAACTGCTTATTTTAAAGATCAAATATATTGAAATCAAATATACAAATTCATGAAATTTTAAATTTCCACCATCAAACCTCTGTTGTATTTCAATCTCTGTTTGATTAAACCACCTACAAACAATTTAAACATCATTGACAAAAAAAATTGAAATTCAATGTTGGAGTATGTACACATTTTTATTGTGAATTTTAAATGCCTCAGATTCTCCCCATATAGTTATAACACCTCTTCTAATTCTATCATGTAGAAGTGGTATAATAGGAATAAATTTGATGGACACAACTAATTCTAAGCAATGCCATAGAGTTATTCTATTAAAAACAAGAATTTCTTCTTGGATTTCGGATTTATAGTGTGCTGATGATTGTATGACTTTATCCAGTTCAAAAATGATTTACAGAATATATTCTTAATGTTTTGAATGCAACATAGAAACACTTGATTAAGTTTTTAGCAGTCAATGACAAAAAAAAATCCTCAGCAATTTTTAATTTGGATAGTTATCAAATCAGTTTAAATACCTTGATAGTTTTATAAATAAAATGGTGGACTTAGATGTTGAGATCCAGCACATGCTCCAATGTGTTGCTGCTGCTTTTAACAAGTTAAAAGGTAGAGATTTCATCATAGCAAAATAATTACTGCAATGAATGTAGTGCTGTTTTATAACCTAATTTATTGTATGGATGTGAAACTTGGACACCTTATCAGCACAATATAAAGGTATTATAAAAGCTTCATTTAAGAATACTCCATAAAATTTTAAAAATATAATGGCAAGATCATCCAACAAATCAATGTGATTCTTCAGCTTGCCGTACACAATACTGTAAATCCACAATTGTAAAATCTCACCTTTGATGGATTAGACATGTAAAACAAACAACCAATGCAAGACTTCTTGTAAGAGTGTTTTATGGTAAACTTGAGCATGGTTTTTAAGGGAAAGGTAGACCTCATCTATTTATAAGGACTATCTCAAAGACATTCTAAAGAAGTGTAATAACAATTGCTCCCATTGAGAAGATATGGAAAAGAATAGATTACATTGGACAGTTACAATTAGATATGGTATTGATGTATTTTAGAAAAAAGTTTTCTGCTGATCAAGTAAACAAAAAAAATAAACCAGTGTGCTATATATTGATGTATTTGTGGCTCAGACTGGATTGCATAGTCATTGCAAACTAATTTCTAGGGTTTTTTCTCTCTTTTCTTTCCTTTTTTTGGACTTAGAATGGCAATATTTGTTTACTAATAGTTATTATTTATTATTTAACTTTTTAATGCATCTCATAATAGGGTAAATAATACTCAAATAAATGTTTGCATCATGTTTATAAAAATAATCTATTATCTAAAGAGAATATCTAGTTAACTATAATGATGTGGTGAAATACAGTTATCTGAATGTTCAGATTAAAGATAAAATAAAATATTTGACTTAATGAGTGATTATTTCCCTTAACAATCATAATACATTGACTCCAATTTAATAAAATCAAAATGTGTATGAAAACAAATTTTAGATATTGAATTACAAAAGAACAAAAGGTAACACATATTGCTTATATAAATAAAACTATAAAATTGAGATACAGAAGTAAGAGAACAAACAGGTGTTATAAACATTGTTAAAAGAATTAGGAGACTGAAGTAGAGATGGGCTGGACATATTGCTAGAAGAGAGGATAATAGATGGACAGTTGAAATCTTAAATTGGATTCCGAGAGATTGTAAAAGACATAAAAAAAGATTATGGATAGATGGATGAAATAAGAAAATGTGCAAGGGTAATGTGGAGAAGAGTGAAGAAGATGGATTGAATTTGGAGAGCCATCTAGCAGTGGATTTATAATGGTTGAAAAAGATGATGATGATATGCATAATAATCATTATGTAATATAAGTATTTATATGCTGAATTGTAATGTCAACAATGTGCAATGCTTAAAGTGATAAAGCACAATCCTATCTTACTTGGAACTGCCCCGTCCCCCCTTTTTGGACATTAGTTATACAGTGCCCTGCAATTATAATAATTATTTGAGAGATGTAATTTGTTCATACTATTGAGCATTAATTCAATCTACAGAAACATATTTAAATACAAGGTATGAAATACAAGTATAGGATTCCAACTTTATGCATAACATTTAGTATTATAGATAAGAATCTAATATTATTATGACTCAGGCCTCTAATGGGTCTACAGCGCTGTTAAATAATGAAAGCTCATTACTTAAGTGCTAAAGATTTGTAGATTAATTCCTAATTAGCAAATTGAAAATTTCCTTTTATTAATTGGGAAACGTATGCATAGACATATCACTTGATGCTTGAACGCCAACTGATTCTCTGAGTGACTGATTATAAAATAAATATCCAATCTTAGTATCCTTATATGCCTAAAAGAAAATGCTGTAAGTAAACAATATGGTACTAAGGCTATCTCAGTGATAATTTGTCATTACTAACCACTTTCTGAGCACAATTTAATATAATAATATTTACAACTATTGCATAATTTTTTATGAACTCTACAAAATTAAAAAATAATAGAAGAAAAAGTCTTCCACACGTTTTTATGTACAAAACAAGTTATATGTGTACTGTACATAATCTCTTATAGGTTATCCCCCTTTCCCATTTTTTTTATTTCTAATCAATTTAACTCGTTGGCAAGACCATATTTATGTACAAGATGCAAGCGTGGGATCCAAGGCTAGTACTTATCCAATTAATAATCTAAATAAGGAACCTTAAATGCTTGCCATCTGAATGCATATTAAACTACCCTGTTCAGTGTTAAGTTTAAAAAGCTAAGAGAATGAAATGGATCGATAACCGAAGCATTTATGCAATTAACTGATACATAACAACTAGCATAAAATCATTTGCTTTATTGTAAATTTTCATCGTTCAAATTTCAAAACTATTTATGTAAGTGTGTGTATGTGTGTGCATGCGAGTGCTTTTTTCGCAGACATTTTAGCATCATTATCACATCAAATCAGTTGCAGACATCAACCCAATTTCATTCGGCGAGTCCAAGTCGTCATATGACATAATCAATGACCTAATGTTATTTCTATTATTTTTCTCCACTTTAAGTCCACTCTGTAACCTAAGTTACAACAATACAATGATTTTCATGTTGTTGTTTTTTTTTTAGCTAGCCTGGATAGCGTCAGATTTCGCGATTATTGGCGGTTTCTTAGTAAATTTAACAAAATTTGAAAATAAAGATCTTCCGCTTTCTTCGAAATATATATTTAAGGTATCCCTTTTTTTATACATTAATTTTATATGAGGAAGAAATATAAAAGTTATTTTAAACGAAAATAATAGGGGGCGGGGCATTTTTGATTAAGTTAGACAAATACAATATATAAAGATTAAATATTCATAAAACAAAAACAATCATATAAATATATTTTAGTCAAATTATTATTTATAAGTGTTCATCCCAGACTTGTGCAAAAATAAAATCATCTTCCATAGTTGGACATTTGACAAAAAAAGTTTTTGAGACATATTAGCCGTAATATTATCCTATATAATTAAAATACAAAAACAGATGACAGTATTTAAAAATGAAGCAGATGACAAAATATTGTAATAACGACTCGACAAGTACTCACTCCTGTGCATCGTAGTAATTACAGCACTTTTGTGTTAATATAATAAGCATGAGATATTTGAACAATTATACTCAGAAATAGTCTTATGACAAAGCTCATTTGATAGGGCATACACCCCGTGACGTCACTCATAAAACTCCATACATTTACCTGATTTTGTAAACTTTTCAATAACTAAAATCATGTTATTAAAATTTATGTTTCTAAAATGTAACTTAATAAATAATTTTTATGTATTAGATCCAAAATTACAGTGTAATTAATTACAATCACTTAACTCAAAATCGATAAGCGGAGAAAAATACTCCATAAATTAATTTACAGTTAAACTATAAAAAGTTATTTTAAATCAAACATTCTGCTGTGGTGAAAAAAAAAATTGCATTCAGACTTATTAAATACAATATTAATTTTCAAACAACTGGTTTTGTTACCAGAAATATGTAACTTATATCAAATTCAATAGTTAATAACTCGTAGTTAAACTGGAAAATCACCCCCCAAAGTTAACTTATACACTGATTCGATCAATATCAAATTTATAATTTATTTTGGCTTTTTCGATTTCTCATACAATTATATATTATTTCGATTTAGTATTACTACAGTTTGTTTACATATTAGCAATAGATTTAATTAAAAAAGAGTAATAGCACTACTAAATTGAAATCATCAATGGCACGAAGTTAATTCTACATTCATAAAAATCCGACTTACCTCGCCAAGTATCACAACTTTAAAAAAAAAATCCAATGGAATTTTAAATTATAATGTATCCACCTTTTTTTTCCCCCACTTCAACGTTTGTTTTTTAAGATGTACATACAATCCCGTAACAAATTATTCCATGGATTGACGCACGACAGTTTTCTAAGAATTATAGTACGTTGTTTGTCTTTTCCCCTATGTTTACAGTTGTAAGTATTTTATTATTGATTGGTCGTGATATTAAAAGTAGGCAGAACCTTACCATATATGGCAACGAATACTCATTCCTGCAAATCATCAATCAAAGAATTTTGTAAGCCTGTTTTATGTTTAGCTAATAATTTAGCATATACACAACTAGCTTAATATTTATAGAATTACAATATATTACAATTTTAACAATTATTTTTATAAAAATGATCAATATAAAAATTATTACTAGGTTTGTAAGTAGTGAAATTATTATAACGATTAAAATAAGCCGGTTTTCCATCGAAGGTCCCATGGTGTAATGGTTAGCACTCTGGACTCTGAATCCAGCGATCCGAGTTCAAATCTCGGTGGGACCTTTTTTTTTTTCTATATTTAGAATCTTTTTTTTTTTTATTATTTTAAATCAAAACTAAAAATAAATACATTTTTATTTGTAAATAAATAAAAAAAAATTGAAGTGAACCAAAGCAAATCAAGTATTTCTAATTAATAATAAATATTGAATAACAATAAGTATAATTACAGTACATTGTTTTCAGCCTAATAATATCACACACACTGTCATAATTTTCTATAAAAATATTTCAATATTTAGTTTTATCTGTAATATCTACTTTCTATCATTATAACTACAGAATAGAAAAAGAATTTAAAGGTGCAATTCTTGCAACTTCATTAAATCCCAGATTTAAACATCATAATTATGTTATAGCATAAAATGCAAAAACAAGAAAATTCAAAAATATAAAAATTTAAAAAAAAGGACCAGTGATTTCTTGTCCATACGAATTTTCTCTGAGCAAACATTGAATGTAATCCTTCGCCAGCAATGACAAATAATATTATTCATGTGGTCAAAAAATCTTATTAGCTAAACTAAATATTCCCTCTCTCTCTAAAACTCTTATATACCACAATATACTTATTTACTACTTATCCCTTAAAATTCAATTATTTTTCCATTTTATAAATGTGAGATTAGTGTTAGCATATTTTCAGAATTGGAAATTTCAATTTTGTCAATGGCAAATTCATCACTATAATAGTTAAAATAAAGATTTCAATCATCATCATATCAGAATAAGCCCAACAATTCCATTCAATATCAAGAATTCCTTCCGGAATTGTTAGCTTTTGAGACCACTGATACTTGATGGTTATATTGATAGCGTGTTTCCATAATGTATTGGAGTTTTCAATATTGTCAATGGCATATTTATTTCTATGAGAATTAAATAAGAGTTAAAGATTTCAGTCATTTTTGCATCAGAGGACCTACAATAGTTCCATTCAATTTTATCAAAATTTTGTTTTAACTTTTATTAGGTAAGAATTCTCCCCAGAATTGTTAGATTTTCAGATTACTGCATTAGAAATGAATTATAACATGGTCAACTATTGCTTAGATGTGATGTGATGTGCTGTAGCTTCTTCTTAAATGAAGTCAAGAAGATCATATAATGTTAAAGCAAACCCTAGTGGCAAATTAAGCATATAATAATTTCATTCAGTCAGTCTGAATTAGGTTCTTTTTTTAATATTACTCAGCTAAGAGTCAAACCTAAAAATTTTAACTATGAAACTGTTGCACTAAATTGCACAGAAATGAATGTACCATTGAGAAAAGTGAATATCTAAAGGCTTTCTTCTTATTTAAAATAATTTTCTTCCAATGATTATTGATTCAAGTAACTGATGTGATTTGATGCAGTGTTTGAGTGGCACACCTGGGAGCTTCTAGTGTTTGAACAAGTATTTATTGATTCAAGTAAAAGATGAAAAACTGATTTCTAATTCATTTATTTTGTATTCGTTGTATTTGATAAACTCTTTTTGAGATTTTTTTACACTAAAAAACCCGTTTGATTTATTTTTTCAGCAAAAATAGTTTAAACCACTGAAACACCACATGACTATCTTTTTTTCAAACATAGTTTAACAGTAAAAGAAAGGCATATTATAAGTAGATGAATTTAATATTTATATTGGTTTATAGAAACAATGTATAATGCTATGTGAAAAATATATAAAACATTTGAAATGCCCTATCTCTATATTATTCCAGCCACACTCCCCTTTTAAATAAATAAAGCTCAGATTTTAGTATCCATTGAGCTTTATTTAAAGAGGGAATGTGGTTAGAATAATATAGCTATGGGGTGTTCAAAATATTATATTGTCTTGTGTATATTTAAAAACTATATCTTTTCTAAGACATATGTGAATAATATCAATAAATAAATGTGTGATTATTTGCTTAGATGTCATATTATCAAATATCCAATTGGCGAATTGGGCACATCAGTTTCATTCAATTGAATAAAATAAGATTTTTGTTTATTTTAGTCAAATAAAAAATTAACCCATAAAATAATTAATCTTCAAGTTTAGAGAAATCATTTCATTAAAAAGATTTGCATTTGGTACAACCTTGGACGAAGTGTTTTTAATAGAAATAGTAGTAAAAAAAAATATGCCTATTTGTTTGAAAAGGAAGGTTTTCAATAGATATGTTTCGCCAATTCAAACTTATAAATCTGGGACATGGCCACTTAACAGAAGAGCAGTACAAAGACTTCAGATCATTTGATAAAGTGTAGAGAGATGTGTGTTGGGAGTAATAAAAAGGGAGTAAATATGAAAATCATAGGTGAAAGAACAATCAGATATCAATGAAATTATTGAAAGAATAAAAAAACTGAAATGAGGTTAAACTGCCATATTTCTAGAAAGAAGAGATAATAGCTGATGAGCAATCCAATTCTTAAATTGAATAGTTGACTACCAAGAGAATGTAAAAGATCTAGAAAAAGACCACATGTGGTGTGGATGGTTTTTAATATAGTATGAAAAAAAGGTTATTGATCTGAGAAGGTGGTTAAACTTGTAGAGACTTTTATTATAGGAATTAACTATGGTTGAAAATGAAGATGATAACATAAGTGCAATAATTTGAGCAGCTATGTCAGAGAATTTGTTGTGTTTATAGCATTGATAGACTATCATTTATTAATTGTGAATTTCACTTTTTCTTATTTTATTTTTTCTAATATAACACACTAATGTTATATTTTAATATCAGTCTCTTTTTTTTCTTCACAATTTTTCGTTATTCTTCCCTGCACTATATTTGTATAAAGTGCTGATCTTTAATTCTTGCTAGAAAATTAATAGACACTAGATGGCAGGGCATGCAACAGTAGCTAATAACATTTCATTATTATTATTATTTTAGGACTTTAATTAAAACTGCTTATTTTTTCTTCTGCAATTTTTGTATCTGTATTTTTTTTTTTAAAAAAAAAAGATACCACAGTTATTAAATTAAGGTTTAAAAACTTGTTGAAAAAATTAATGCATGTTGTAAAGACATTCATTAAAATTGTTTATCATCAAAAAAAATGAAAACTATAAATTTACCATAATTTCTATAATATAGCAACTAAAAAAACACTGATAATGTGGGGGGGGGGGGGTTTAACCAACAAAAAATTAAGCTCTGAAGGAGACTGATGTATAATCAAAACCGTTATCATAAAAAAATGCGTGAAAATAAATGCATAAGTATAGAAATTGTTGCAAAAAAAAAAAAAAAATAGTATAAAGAAGTGGTTTATTTTTATTATCAGACAATGAGCAAATGGGAGGGGGGGGGTGAGAAAATGTATCATTTAAGCAAGTTCCAACATGGAATTTATGAAATTCAAAGGTTTATCCAATGTAAATTTAATGTGGATAATTATCCAATCCAATTACTCAAAGTAATGTTTAAAATATTTTTAGAAAAGTTAAAATAAATCATGTTAGCAGAAAGAAAGATATATTTTAACAGAAAAAAAAATTAAGGCAGATATCTCATATTTTATTAGTAAACAAAAATAAAAAAAGGTTGATCTTTTTATCACCATACTTGTGGTAATATCGGTACCGTAAGTTATTTAAGAACAAGAAACTTTAAATTCAAATTTTGAATCTGTTTTTGTTAGTATGGATTTTCTTAAATTTTAAATAAAGTTTTCATTTATAAATAGACACAACTTATCATAAATAGTAAAATTAAACCATTCATGTGCTTGTGGTATATATAATGTTTATTAAATTTAAAAGTTCATATTAAAATTCACTGTAATATTAAGAATTTTTCTTGTACGTTTTAGATATTTAAAATGTATTTTTTGCATCATAAGTTCTTTAGAAGATAATTTATGCTGAACCATAGAATTGGGAAACATTTAAATGTCAACTATGTTTCAAAAGTTTCACTGAATAAGATAACTATTAATAGATAATTGAAATCTATAAGATCCTGTGCATTCGGTGATGACAGATACCAAATCTCCCATTTGTAACAAAGGTTAGGATGTAACATTCTGATCAATTCTCTTATCAGTAAGTAGTAATGTCACTAGTTTATCAATTACAATACAGAGTAATATAATTTGCAGGAGTGAATATAAATATAGTGAAACTCAAAAATTCCTTGCTGAATATTCTTTTATTGGAAACATCGAGGGCATATATTATAGGATAAAAAGAGAAAGAATTATAAGAGCATGTTTGTGTGAAGCTTTTATTAATGACTTGAGAAATTGTATTGAGACAATAAATAGTAATGATGATAATACTGTTTGGTATGAATGATGTAAAGACAAGATCAGAGAAAATCATAAGATGGAAGGCTGCCTATATTAAATTAAGGGATCACGAAAGTATGATCTTTAAATGAGAGGTTAAAGGTTATATAGCAAGGATATAACATGAACTTTGTTGACATATAATAATCTTTTATATATATAAAAATTAAAATAAAAAGAATAAGTTGAATTTGAATGATAAAGTAAAATATCTATCATCAGCATCAGACATTCATAACTGAATATGGTCACTCCAACTCAAAAAATATAAAAAGAAAATATGCATTTTCTAATGATTAGACAAATCAATTTCTGAATCATAAATAAATCTACCACAAATATCTTCACATATTGAACAGTTTTTATCCTGTTTATTTAATATTTTACAATGTTATTTTTTTATCACCAATTTTTGGATTTAAAACTGTGTCTAATTGTAACCTTCTAATGCATTATATTCTTAAACATATCTTCTCACTGAAAGCAATTAATAATGCATTTCTTTAGAAAATAACTAAGATAATCTTTGTAATATAAATAGAATTTGTCTCTCCCATAAAATCCACCTTAAATTATCATAAAATATTCTTTCAGAAGTCTTGTATTTTATAATAAAATACAAGCAATAAAATTTTAGATATACATTAAAATCTAGATAAAATCAAATAGAAAAATAACAATAATAATTCTAAAGATAAAAGAAATAAAAATAAAGAGAATAGAAAAGACAAAGAATATGAATTCACATAAAAGAAATAGAGATTTAAAAAGATTGCACATGTAGGTTTATGAAATATGCAAAAAGAAAGATGACTGGATAAATGGAATACTTCAAATATATAATACTGAAGAACATTTTATGAGAAATAAAAAGACATTGCTACTAGTTATTATAAAGTTTGGGAGAGTTATTTATGATAGGACAGAAGAAAAAGAAGAGAAGGAAATAGGTTTTATAATAAAGAGCAAATGTTCTGATCATATATAGGATAAAGTGATGAAAATATTTCTATATAAGAGTAAGGAAGTGAAGGTATTTAAATATGGCATATTGCAAATGATATTGAAATAAAATTAAAAATAGAAAGGGTTTATATAATAAACTTTATAGAAAACTGCACTCAGAATTACATCTGCAATCTAGAAAGTCACTATTGGTCAAATTTAATTGGGAAAGATATATATATATATAATGTTGCATATATAATATTTACTTATAATCAATTTTTCAAAGAAAATTATCTTTAATCTGCAGACTCCATTTAATTAGAATAAGACATTTGCTGGAGATGATTTTGGCAATCCACTAAAAAAAATTTCTTGGAGAGTACACTATTGCAAACTATACTTATCAAATATCATACTAAGACTTACGATTACCATTGTGCCAGTAATGAACAGGATAAGCCAAAAAAATATCATTCGATGGCAGTTTACACAATGCAAAATCTATTTATTCTAATTCAATAGTGCCAGCTAGTGCAGGTTACAGTATTAAATCACTAAACATCATGTGATCACCATTATTTATGCTTACACAAGCTGTTTAAACAGAAAAAAACCTCCATAATAGCACCAATCAGTGCAAGCCAGAATAATCAATGGATGCAAGAAGGTTTGTACATAAAATCACTATCTAGTGCCTACTCATTCAATATCCCCAGATTAGTTTCTAGCTTGTGGATTTCATCAGTGAGATGCTATGGATCTAAGAGCATTGCACCTAGACCTTAGGATCTAAAGCAACCTTCCAGCAGCCACCTTTTATCTTATTAGCTAACTATAAAGTTTTGAGTCTAAAATGAAAACATAATAATGTTTTCAATTCAAGCTCATTAGCTTGTATAGTTGTATAGATCTGAATTCAGTTCAGCATCCATCTTTTAGTATCTTCAGTTCTTTAATAAACACAGTCACCATAATCCTATTGGGCAAAATTGGTATTAAAACAAACATCACATGATCATCATTCTTTATGCTTACACAAGAAGTTTAAACAGAGGCACTAGATAGGGATTTTATGCACAAATCTTTTGGTATTCATTGATTAGTCTGGCTTGCACTGAATGGTGCTACTGTATGGAGAGTTTTGCTTCTGTTTAAACAGCTTGTGTAAGCATAAAGAATGGTGATCATGTGATGTTTAGTGGTTTAATACCAATCCTGCCCCATAGGATTATGGTGACTGTGGTTATTAAAGAACCAAAGACACTAAAAAGTATGGATCCTGAACTGAGTTCAGATTTACACAACTATATAAGTGAATCAGCTTGAACTTAAAACATTACTGTGTTTTCATTTTGGACCCAAAGCTTTATAGTTAACTAATAAGGTAAAAGATGGCTGCTGGAGGGTTGCATTAGATTCTAAGATCTAGGTGCAGTGTTCTCAGACCCAAAGCTCCTCACTGATGAAAGCCACAAGCTAGAAACTAGTCTAGAGATATTGAGTAGACACTAGATAGAGATTTTGTGCACAAACTTTCTTGCATCCATTGATTATCCTGGCTTGCACTGAGAGTCGCTAATGTATGGAGAGTTTTGCTTTTGTTAGGCTACAGTAATAGATATAAGTTGGATGTGAATAGGATAGCACTAGACAGAAATTTAATAAGTACTACTACCATCTTCCATCTATTGATTATTCAAGCCTACAATGATTGCATTGGAGTAGAATACAAATAGTTTGTTCCTGAAAAATCTATTGATCTCTAACAAGCAAGAAAAACAGTAAAAATTATTAATTTCATCATTATTGTTATAAAAAAAAAGTAAGAAGTGTTTGTTTCAATTTAAATGAAAAATACAAGTAATACTTAGGAAATTTGGATAGGTTCTAAGGTTAAGGATTATTGATAAAAGGGGAACAAAGTTGTTGTTTTTATAAGAGTACCTCATGTTTTTATATGAGTGCTTCATGTCAAGTTATAGGAATTTCTTGTATCTTAAATTCTAGTTAAGATTTCTAGTTAAGAAGTAATATAAAATCATAAGATAAAAAGTTAAATTGACAATATTAAAGAAAAAGACATTTCTTATTGGTAGCCCATCTCCCAACTAATGCTTCAGGAAAACAGCCACCTGCAATGATTTCGGATGTATGCTGTTTAGCCGAGCAATTTCTGAGAGTCTCTTGTTTTAGTCAGCAGGTGCTTGAACATAACTAAAACCTCAGTTACAATCTTGCATTTCTGAAGATAGAAGAAGCTATTCTGAATAATTTATTGCATGACTTAATTAATATAACCAGTCTATGATATTGTCAAAAACTTTTAGTAGCATCAGAACCACAAAATCATCAATGTTTTTTTTTCATTGTTCATGTATTAAATTATGTGACTGATAAACAACATTTCTCCTCTTTTTAATTTTAACTGCAAATTCATTTTTTGTCTCATAAATAATTCTTAATACATCTTTTTTTAATAGCCACCATATCTCCTTCAAAATGTTTTCACCAAACATCTTCATAAAACTAAAAATATACACTAATTGTCATATTTCTTTATATAAATATATATTGTTCAATAAGCTTAATAAAAATATAAATGTCTTTTAATTAAAAAAAAAAACCTTTGCTTGAATAACTTTACTGAATATTTTTGCTATCTTGACAAATTAAATCTATTGTTAGTATTCGATATTTTAATCTTAATTATCATTAGTAATGATCTCTTCATTCATACAATGCAGCAAATGTTAGTACGTATTAAAGGAGTTGTAATAATTAATCCCAGATGAGAACGTTTCTAATTATGTAATCTGCACTATACAGAGAGATACTGTCAATAAGACAGCTATTCAGTAGAATTTATTTTTATTATGATATTCAGATTAATGACTTAAATATTTCAAGTTCCTAAAATTTTAAAGCTAACCCGATTTATTTTTCCAGTTATACAAGTTTGTAAACAGCTCAAAAAATATATATTTAGTAACTTTAGTTATAAACTAAAGACAGGCATCTTTGATCATTGTAAAAAAAAAATGGTATAAATCAAATTGGGTATCACATGACTCCGCATTTACAAGCTCACTGCTTTAGTTAAAGACGTTAAAATATGAATTTTTTCTACAGTACCGGGTTTTTCATATCTGCACTTCTATATGTAATATATAGGGCTTTGAACTCAGACTTTCACAGTTCAAACCCCCTAAAGACGTTAAAAGAATGTAATGGATCACGTTAGGTCTATTTGGATTTTAATTTTTTTAAATTATAAATTTGCATCTATTTATTAGTATTTGTTCAATGATTATATGTGATGTTTAAACATACAAATAACAGATTGAATGCAACGCTTCCATACTATTGACAAAAGTTATAAATGTTTTTAATACTTTGCTTCGCTTGATTAGGAACCTTTAGCACTTTTGTCAGCTGTTCTAAACTGCACAGATCATTAATGTCTATTCGCCAAAATTAACCCGAAGCTGCTGAAATAAAGTTTAAAACCAGAATCTATGGCTTATAGATATTATAATTTAGCTACACCATTAGACAGTATGAAGGACAGAAGTGAAGTGTGTAAAGAATTGAGGAAGCAATGCAATAATAACATCTTATAAGTCATGACTATAATAAATATTTGTCAAGTGTTATAATGAACTTTATTAAAACTAGGCACAATAATATCAAGTTCTCACTTATTAAATGTTCACTGCTTCATCCCAGTGATCTTTGCCAAAATCCTTAGAATAACAAATCCTGCTTTTTAATCAAATTACTTAATAGAGACCAAAGGATAGTCTTAAATGGGAAAATACATACAACCTTAAATGCCATAGAAAACTTAACAAAAACAATACTACATTATCTGACCTGCAGTAGATGATCCTTGAGTAGGGTAAAAGTAATTACTTTTTTTGTATATATATATATATTGTAGCAATAAACAATGAGAGTGAGCTAGCTTATCAGTATATCTATGATGAGGATGCCTGGAGATTGTGAGAATATGGAACAGTAAGGAGACACAGAGACAAATAATATGATACAGCCAAAAGGCAAAGAATACCTTTTATTGCATCCAAAACACATTTAATCTAATTAAATATTTAATACACTAACAATATCTGAGATCAAATTTAGCCCCAAATAGTAATTATTAAAATTATAAAAATACACAAAAATATACTTTATTATAACTTAAATAAATATTTCCATATATATAGTTAAGCAGTAAAATGTAGAGCAAATGAAATGACTAATGTTCTGCATGGCTGTTTGCAATGGGAGGAGTCACAAATTCAGAATATGGAGATTATTGAATCACAGCTCAAAACTATCACTTTCAGTGCCTGAACATCACATGACCTCAGAAGAAACAAAGCTTTCAGCTAATATAATTTATAAAGCACTCAGAATTTTTTCTTTTCTTAAAAATCAAATAATGTTAAAAAACAATGTATCTTGCAATATATCTGTATTCCATTTCATTGAAAGCATTCTATTTCAAGTAATAATTAAAAACAATTTTAATGATATGTAAAAAAAATGCCGACAGTCAAGATAAACTTGAATATTACAAATGTAAATAGCTCATTAAAGTTTATATGTCATTCTAAATATTGAGATTTTACAATACATTTATTAAATTAATTAATAGTAACTACTGCAGGTCATGATCAAGTGGCATCATTGAAAATCATACTACCCTTGTTGCCTACCAATTCCTTTTTGCTTCAAGCAGAGACCTGAATTAACACCCACAAACACGGGCAACATGTAAAACATTTGATCTTTCAATTTATATTATCTGGAAAAAAATCCTTTCATTTAAATTGAATCAAAACAGCATTAAGTAGTATGCAGGTTGGATATTTATTTGTTACACAGTATACTATTATGTTCAATCACGTTATGTAAGCTGTATTCTCCACATTAACATTGTATTTAATTAAATATTAAGTAAACTATCTTCTTTTTATACTTAATATTTGCAATGTTTAAATTTTTAATAAAATTTAAATAATGCAAAAGTGAAGGTAAAAAAGAGATAGATTACATAATAATACATTCAATATATAAACTCTTTTCTAAATTGCATTGAATATAAAAATTTAATAAACTAATGATAGGCACCATTTTCCTTCAACTTTTCAACTACTTTGCAATCTGTTTCAAAATTTAGAAAGTAACAAATATATTAAATTTCTTTGACATTTTGTTTTAATGTTTCAACTGTTTCTGTAGACTTCTTCAGAATGTTCACAATCAACATTTGATATAAGTAAAATTATTTAAATCACAAAAATAGATTAAGATATATTGTAAAAAAGACTGGAGATAAAAATAAATAAATATGGTAATTATCTATGTGAAATTTAAATAATATCCACAAACTTCATCATCTGTTACAAATTTAACACCTCCAGCAAATTTATTGGTTCCTTAATATTTTACTAGTGCTTCCCCCTTTTGCAAAATTATGTAATTACATTCTTTTGTTTATATTTTAATCATATGCATAACCATACACTATCAGATTCAGATCTTAGATACTGCATTTAATAAAGTATTAATACTTTTATGATTACCTTTTAGATTATACAAGCATCTCAACTTTCTTTCTATATATATATATATGGGGAAAAATAAAGTAGTAGTCAATTGTATTTATGTCTGGAAAGTTCTTATAACATACATGAAAATTACTACTTTCTATTTTCACACTTCAAACAAATAAATAATGACCCCCAAGTTGCATTTGGGATGAATTTGTTATTTTCTCTTAGCCTGTGTGTGTGAACTTACATATATTATCAGATTAAATATTTTTAAATTAATAAATAACTTTTTTTCCACCCTTTTTTTTTCTTTATAAAAATAAATTATTTATTTTAAGAAGTAATTAATTAAGAAAGTGAAGATAAAATTGGGAGTGGGGTAAATTGCTTATACTGCTGATATTATCAAGAAATATATTATGATAATAAAACAACAATACCCATAAATCATGTAGGCAATTTAAGTCTGAAAAGTGATAACATTTAATAAGTAATAAACAATAAATAAATGAAAACATACAAATGAGTAATATAAAGCAAAATGTATAAAAAAATGAAAAAGAACATTCATTGAAACACAGAAATTTAATATTAAAAGATTGTAGAGTTCTAAAAGACCTTCAAAGTAGCTGTCCATCCATCTGTCATGCTCATCATGTTAGATTCGAATCTAGAGTTCCATTTTTGTTATTCAAATAGATGATTATATACAAAGGAAGTTTAGGACTGTTTTTAGATATCCAGGCAAAATTCAATATTTGGGGACAATGGATATCTAAAGAGAATGATATAATCCTATGATAAGATACAGCTTTCATTCAATTTGTACAAATCTGGACTTATATTTCATTTTCTAGCATATATAAAGGACAAAAACAAAGGGCTTTTAAAGCTATCAGTTATTATTTGTCTCATGTTCTGTGATCAAAGACATATTGCAATGTTTACTTTATGAAAAAATTTGATATAAGCAAGAAGTCTCTAAATGTTTCATTTATACATCACATGATTAAACAAAACATCACATGACCTTAGCTTACACATATTGTTATTCATTAGCAAAATCTTTATTTTCCCTCCTATTTTGCTATCTAATGTCAGCTTTAGTAATCAATATATGATAATGCTTATCAAGTCTTTACGCAATACTTTCCTATCCAAATACTCCCAGATTAGTTTCTAGCTTATGGCTTTCATGAGTGAGGATGAAAAAATGAAAAAGTTTTCTAATTTGGGCTGATAATCTGATAATATAACAAAAAGTAAAAAATGTCCACTGGATAGACAGATGCACTAGACTCAAAAGGGCCAAGAACATTGATAAAAAAAAACAACAACAACTCACAACCGATAAAAGCTATAAGCTAGAAATTAGTCTGGAGATATATGATAAGGAAGAGACTGGATTAAAAATTGATTATGCACTACTATCTAGCATCTGATGATTACCAAAAATTACATTAGATAGTAGAAGTGTAAAGAAAACAAAAGAATATTACATTTAGGTAAATAGGGAAAGACTGCCTACATTGTGTATTCTTGCAAAATTTTTGTAGAAAATAATTTCCCAACAACAGAGTTTTATAAATGTCCATTTTCTGAATTCATATCCAGAAAAATCTTTCTTTGTGATTTTATTTTGTCAATTTTATTAATTAATGGTACCAAGTTTAACTGAACTATTCAGTAAATGGACATAAATATAAAATCTGGCCAAAAAAAAAAAAAACAAATTCCAATGCAATCTTTATCAGCAATTAAAAAAACAAAAAAATTAAAATCCTACAAATTTATAAAAAACTAATTTTAAGCTGCTACGCTTTAATTTTTTAGATCACAAAGCCTATATAATATGTACACACAACTATATATGGGCATTATACATGCTACCAGTACATAATATATATATATGAAAAACAAAAAACAAGTTAAAAATTTGCGAACGCTTGTATTTATGTCAACAGATGGTGTTCTACCAAAAACACCGTCAAGCGTATGTTTACATAAACGTCAGAGCACGCATTCACTATCTCTAACTTTAATTCCACTTTCAGATCATGATTTCAAGCTATTTTCTATCGTCAGTGAAAGACAGGAATAAGAAACTAGATCTAAAAACAAACTCTGAGTGTTTATGAAACAGTTTCTATTCAGCTTGCAAGCGTGAATTTTTTAGACACGTAATGTCTTCAAACTCAGCATAGCAAGCCAGATAGCTATATGGGTCTGATCTCAGTTCAGCATCACCACATAGTAGAAGCCTCTGCAATATATTTCTAGAAAGACTTCAAAGGTACATTTATGAAAAACAAAAAACAAGTTAAAAACTTTTTTTTTGGTAGAACGCCATCTGTTGACATAAATACAAGTGTAAGCAAGTTTTTAACTTGTTTTTTGTTTTTCATAAATGTACCTTTGAGGTCTTTCTAGCAATGATATATATTGCAGAGGCTTCTACTATGTGGTGATGCTGAACTGAGATCAGACCCATATAGCTATCTGGCTTGCTATGCTGAGTTTGAAGACATTATGTGTCTAAAAGATTCACGCTTGCAAGCTGAATAGAAACTGTTTCATAAACACTCAGAGTTTGTGTTTAGATCTAGTTTCTTATTCCTGTCTTTCACTGATGATAGAAAATAGCTTGAAATCATGATCTGAAAGTGGAATTAAAGTTAGAGATAGTGAATGCGTGCTCTGGTGTTTATGTAAACATACGCTTGACGGTGTTTTTGGTAGAACACCATCTGTTGACATAAATACAAGCGTTAGCAAGTTTTTAACTTGTTTTTTTTTTTCATAAATGTACCTTTGAGGTCTTTCTAGCAATGATATATATTGCAGAGACTTCTACTATGTGGTGATGCTGAACTGAGATCAGACCCATATAGCTATCTGGCTTGCTATGCTGAGTTTGAAGACATTATGTGTCTAAAAGATTCACGCTTGCAAGCTGAATAGAAACTGTTTCATAAACACTCAGAGTTTGTGTTTAGATCTAGTTTCTTATTCCTGTCTTTCACTGACGATAGAAAATAGCTTGAAATCATGATCTGAAAGTGGAATTAAAGTTAGAGATAGTGAATGCGTGCTCTGATGTTTATGTAAACATACGCTTGACGGTGTTTTTGGTAGAACACCATCTGTTGACATAAATACAAGCGTTAGCAAGTTTTTAACTTGTTTTTTTTTTTTCATAAATGTACCTTTGAGGTCTTTCTAGCAATGATATATATTGCAGAGACTTCTACTATGTGGTGATGCTGAACTGAGATCAGACCCATATAGCTATCTGGCTTGCTATGCTGAGTTTAAAGACATTATGTGTCTAAAAGATTCACGCTTGCAAGCTGAATAGAAACTGTTTCATAAATGCTCAGAGTTTGTGTTTAGATCTAGTTTCTTATTCCTGTCTTTCACTGACGATAGCAAATAGCTTGAAATCATGATCTGAAAGTGGAATTAAAGTTAGAGATAGTGAATGTGTGCTCTGACGTTTATGTAAACATACACTTGATGGTGTTTTTGGTAGAACGCCATCTGTTGACATATATATATATAGGTTAAGTACACACATTTATAGCAGTTATATTAAAAATTAATGTTATAAAAGTTTATTATTATCGTCAACACCCACTATCTGTGTTGTAGTTTGTAATGTCTATGATACAGAGAAATTACTGTACCTCATTTTTAATTGTTAGACTGACAAGGTTATAGGAACACATCTGAAATGTTTCCAAAAAATAAAAACAAAAGCATTTAAGAAGCTATTCGATGAAAATAATCAGATAGTCATTAATGAATAAATGAAATCAATCCACTGCAACAAGTATAAGATTATGTGGTAGTCTTTTGATAGCCAGTAAATGGCATTTTTATGTGTTTTTACACATAAATAATGCCATCAAATGGCCGTGACTGGCTATCAAAAGACTACCTATATTCTTATACTATCCCCAGTATATCTTGTATCTCTAGAAAATATTTTTACCACACATTTAATACAAACACACTGCTGTATATATTGGGGGGTGAAACTACTCATATGCATTTTTATCACAATAGTATAATAATATAAAGAATACTGCAACTTTGAATACTTTTATAACAAGAGCTAATTAAATTAATTTTAATAACTCTTGCTTTTAATAGCTACTTAACTAAAGGTATTTGAACTTCACTTTTTTTCTACGACTTCATCAAATATTAATTCACCCATTCTATTTTAGATTCACATTTATAACTAAATTCTTTTTACTCATGTGGATCATATTTTTTAATATTGGATATTCGTTCATTCATTCATTTCATATTTTTAGTTTACATATGCTTAACATCTAAAATGGAACATTATTAAAACAACACAATGTATTTTGTCTAATTTTATAGTATTGATTTAAAATGAAAAAGAGTAACAAACTTACAAAGTAAAAACAAGTAGATTCCATTAACTTTCTGATCCTTCATAAAAACATAAGATTATTTACAATTCTCTTAGAAAAAAAATAGAACACATATAAACAATATTTATAATCAAACATGCATGTAAATGTTAAAAATAAGTAGATGTCTTCCTTTTAAATTTAACAGTAATTGCTATAATAATTCTTAGATAATCTTTCAAATTAGAGAACAAGTATAAAGAGAAAAAAAATAATAATAATAACTTCTTGCATAAGAGACTTTAAGATATATTGAAAATTGATATCAATATGAAGGCAGATAAAAAGTTTCTTTTATTAAGAACAATTGACAAAAAATATATTAGTTTAATATCTTTTTTCATCCTCATATTGGTTATATTTCACAATTTTTTTAGTTAATTGTCATTTTCTTACAATTTCAGTCATTCAGCAGTCTTCTTCAAAGTTATAGAAATACCATTGCATTACATTAATATTTACATTAAAAACAGCTAATAGTTTAATTGTTCAGGAATTCATAAGAAGATTGAGTGTCAGACCTGTGATAACCAGAATCAATCCTAGGATCTCCTGACCCCAAGTTGGATGCTCTACTGCTATACCAAACCTTATAGGCAATATTTACATATACTTGCAATAATCTTATTATATATATATCACTACAAACAGTCAACACATGGACAATTCCAATATCAATAACAATTTCAAACTGTTGTCAAGGCAACCTCCTTTTAACTATTTTATTATTTAGATATTTTTGAATACATACACTACACTATATATATATATGCACACATCGTTTTTCAAAACATTAAAATATTCATGTGCATATCCATATATGAATACATACATACTACATACATTTATATATCTACAAATACTATAATTTATTAATATTTTATTATTGATGTATTCATTACTTTACAATTGGAATAGTATATTTTAAAGTAATGAGTAAATTGATGATAAAATAGTATGCATATATATAATGCAGATATATTTGTATAGTAGTACATACATACATATAGTTGTTTAAAAATTATATATATATTACTTAGATAATAAAACTAATAATGCTCAAGGCTAGATGGGTTTACAAATATAAATTCATGAAAACAGTCAACACTTACATAATATCAATAGCAATCTGTTGGACCTTAGATAAAGATGGATATCATCTTTATTATAAAAATCAGGTTGCCTTGACAACAGATTGAGATTGTTGTTGATATTAGTATTATTTAAGTGTGGACTGCTTTCATATATTAATATATATATATAGTGTATGTATTTAAAAATATATAAATAATAGTAAACACGTTTATCAAAATAAAGTTAATGTATGTTGATGTAAAAAAAATAATGTAATGCTATTGCATTTATAGTTCTGAAAATATCCGCTAAACAATCAAAACTATATGATAATTAGAATTGAATAAGACTTTGTGCAAATACAAAGGATAAAATTTTGTAGAGATTTAAAATATATATTATTGTCTTTAGTGTAATAAAGCAGTTGCTAAACTTTTTTGCTATCTGAAGCAAGCTGTTCCATTACTATCCCACAGCAGTCATTTAAGAGTTCATATACAAGCCCTTTCACTGGTCCAAACAAACTGTTCTGTTACAGCTTCTTATCAAAATTAATTATTACGAATTTAGTATCAATAATATTGTTTGATTTCTGCTCTGCTTACTTCTATGCTTCAAGAGCATTTTTTCCCCCGACTACTTAAGAGTTTGTATACATTTTTAATTAGAATTTCAGTAAATAAAATAAAAAAACTAAAAAATTTGAACTCTTGCTATAGTTTAAAAAAATGAATATTTTTTCTCTGATCCATTTACAGGTCCCAAGTATATATTTTGAAACATTTTAAAATATATACTTGGAGGTTCTAATTCGATTTTAATACTGAAGTATTAAAATTGAGTTAAAACCTTCAAGAATATTTAAAAAAAAAAATCAGAATATATGATTTGTAGATGAAAAAAGCATTTGTTTGTATACGCATTATTAAAGCATTAGATTAATTAGATATAGATCTGGAATATTGTCATATTCTGAAGAATATTTATCATAATGCAACAGTAACAAATAGACTAACATCGACAAGGGTATATGACAATGTGATACTATATTTCCAAAACATTTTACAACCGTTTTATAACAAGTATTTTATAGATATACATATATAAGTATAATAATGCTCAAGGCTAAATGGGTTTATAAGTAACCATTAAAAATTAATTAACACTTAGACAATCTGAATATCAATAACAATCTACAATCTCAAGCAGTTGTCAAGGCAACTTTATTGTTAAAAGGAGATTGCCATAATATCAGTTTAAGATTGTTGATTGTTATTGGGATTGTCTAAGTGTTCACTGATTTTTAATGATTATATAAAATGATAAGCTAAAGAAGTAGAAATGAATGGTGATTACTTAACACATCTAGATTTTGCTGGATGAGATGATTGATTTTGCAAATAATGCTTCAGAGTTTCAGTAAATGTTGCAAAAGTTTTCAGATGAAAGTAAGAAAGGACTAATGCTAATAAAAGAAATGTAATGTTAAATGGATTTTCTTAGGAGAAAATAAAGATTGATAATAATGAATTAGAAGTTGACAATTACAAATACCTTGGCCAAATTATTAAAGCAGAGGAAAACATAGTGGATGAAATTAATCACAGAATGAAACTTAGATGAAAATAATTTAATATTAAAAAAAATTATACCTATGTTTTTAAAAAGGAAGATTTTTAATAAATGCACTTTACCCGTTCTTATTTATGAACCAGAGGCATGGAGAATTAAAAAAAGCAATATAGATATTTTAGACTACTTAATGAAGTTTGGAGAGATGTATGTTAAGAGTAATAAGAAGAGATCAGAAACAAAGTATATGGGTGGGAGAACAAATATTATTAACATCACTGAAAAAATTAAGACTGAAATGAAGCTAAGCTAGACATATTTCAAGAAAAGATGATAATAGAGGAATAGTTGAAATCTTATACTATATCCCAAGAGATTGTAAAAGACCACATGATGATATGGAAGAATAAAATAATGTGATGTTGAGAAGATTAGAGATCAGAAAGTTGGATTAAATTTGGAGAGATCCCCATCCTGAAATTAATCAGTGATGGTTGAAAATGAGAATTTTTAATAATCATTTTAAAATAATGTGTGCCCTTCACATTATGCCATTTCATTTGACAGCTTGCTTTCCTGGTACTTAAAGCCAGCCCCAGTATAAACTAATTTTTTTTTTTTTCCAGCTATGGATTATGCACATAAAGTTAATTTATATATTCCTATGACTAATTCATTAAATAAAGTTGCATTCTATCACTGTCTTCATCTCAATTCCTATTGATAGATAACTCTTGTTGGATATTTTAATACACTTTAAACTGTTGTCTAATTAAACAAGTATTATTGACAATTGACGTATTTTTCTTTTAATTTTACTTGAAAACAATATTACCTTTTAAAAAATCAACAAGTCAGCAAAAAAATTTCATTGTGATTTTTTTCTTTCTTTTCTTTTTTATCATTATTGAAGCTATTAGATGAAAATGCAAAAGAACAAAAGTTAAATTAAGATGTGCTATTATTTCTGACAGAGGGTACACTCAGCAAATCAAAAACTATGGGACAACTCGCTCTCTCAAAACCAGAGATACCAAACTAACCCCACCTCCACTTCTCACAGACACCCGGGCAATCCTCCAACTTCTATCCTCACAGCTTCTGTCCCAGGACTCATCCAATTAAATGTTTGTGACCCGTGTGATTGCTCGCTCAATGAGTGCATCTCAGACTTCCAACCAAAGACTTTTCTTGACTTGGACTACACACCCTTTCCACATACCTTTCCCTTTTCATATGTATCTTTCCTTTTCACCATGTTATTCCTGAATTTCATTTTATCATGTAATCACTTCTTTGTAAACCTTTTTAAAACTATATTTGTATGTTTTCTTTTGATGAATAAACTTTCATCATGAGAAGAAAAAAAAAGTACTTTTTATTATTTTTAATTTTAAATGTAAATTAGCTTTAGCAAACAAAGATTATGAAAATGAGAATTTCACAAGCATGCATATATATCTTACTTATATATACTTACATTCATTAAATTGCAAACATTATTTTACCAATTAGAAAATGATTTTATTCTTCACATTTTGTTGCTATCTAATGTAAGCTTTAGTAATTAATAGAGCCAAACTGCTTATTAAATCCTATCCAGTATTGTCCTATACAAATATTACCAGATTAGTTTGTAGCTTATGACTTTCATCAGTGAAAAACATTTTGGATATTTTTTGAACAATGCACTTAGACTTTTTGAATTTAAGGCATCTCCATCAGCCATTTTAAATTTTTGCCATACTATCAAGTGACCAGTCCAAAGTGAAAAACTTTTTAATGTTTTCAATCCAAGCATACTTTTTACATAGTTATATAGATCTGAAACTGGTTCAGCTTCTATATATTATGATGGCTTTAGTTTTTTTTTATAACTTGTTATTTTTATTCTTTAGCTAGAATTGGCTCAAAACCAATAATATATTGCATGACCAACAAAACATCACATGATCTTTGCTTACACATAATGAATAGCAATATTTATAAGCTAAGAATGTGTCAATTTTTCAAACAAATATTATAGTTTTAGATATTAACATAACTGACAAAGTAAAATGTTAACAATCATTTTATAAACATGAACACAAAATATTAAATTTCATAAATTTTAACATGGAACTTTAAATTAATTGAAGTCAAATGGAGACATATTTTGATTTTTTGATTAGAGACTTAAAAAATTGTAATGTTACTGTGTGATCTTAAGTTTCTTACATTATAAATTATTTTATTTTATCCCCAAGTTCCAATCACATATTCATTGAATCCTACTTCATTTAATATTATGTATAGCTTTATTTAATAGTTATATACTTTTTTATAGATTAGCAATTTAACATTACTTAATTGAAAAGTTTTAATCAATATCTTATTTCCTATCCAAAATTTGTGCAACTTTCTCTGGATATACTTTATTCTGCACTTGATATCTTTTATCCAATTGTTATTGTAGTTGCATTATCAATAACTTTAAATGATCACTTTCGATGTGCACATAATACATGCAATTTGTTCATTTTCAAATGTAAACTGACAGTTTCGACTATTCAGCAGTCTTCTTCAGAACTTGAGTTATGTTGAGCAAAAAATGTGAAACTTATATATTTGAAAATAATAAACAAATTGCAAGTATTAAGTGACTATAAAAAGTAATTAATTCTCCATATAGTAACACCACTCAGCGCCAAACAGAGTAATCAATGGATGCCAGAAGGCTTGTGCATAAAATGCCCATCTAGTGCCTACTCATCCAATATTTCCAGACTAGTTTCTGGCTTGTGGCCTTTGTCAGTGAGCTTTGGATCTGAGAGCACTGCATCTAGATCTTAGGATCTAATGCAATCCTCCAGCAGTCACCTTTTATCTCTGCTTAACTACAAAACTATGAGAATAAAATTGAAAACACAATGTTTTCAATCAAGCTCAATAGCTTATATAGTCATATGTGGCTGAACTTAGTTCAGTACCCATATATTTTGGTGTCTTTGACTCTTTAACAACCATAGCCACCACAATCCTATTAGGCAGGATTGGTGTTAAAACACTAAACATTACATGATCACCATTTATTATGCTAGCACATAGCAGTTATGTGCTAGCATAAGAAATGATCATATGATAACTATTATTTTATTTATATTTCTATAATATAGCTCATGCAAAAAAAGCAGATAAAAAGGATATAGTTTTTTCAGAATAAAAAGGATATAGTTTTAATCTTAGAAACAATGTATAAAAGAGTTTTAATTAAACTTGTATCAAAAATCTTCTACTCTGACTCCCATTATATTATTTAATTTTTTAAGTTATACTGTTTTTTAACGTAATTTCTAATTTGTAGACATAACTGTCAAAATTGCAATACTAAATAATTTTGTTGAAATGGCACATTTTCTACCAAGAAAGTTATAGCCACCAATACATTAAATCATAATTCAATTTCTGAATTTCTATTTAGTTTTCCATATTACTTTTAACTCGGATTTTCTTTAGGTTTCACTATATTTTGCAATCAGATTTAATTTTGCCACTGTTAGGAATTGGACCTTAACATTCATATTATTGCCATATGGAACACATATTTTCATCAGTTTTCAACACTTGACATAATTTTTGATTACAAATACTCTTTCTTCTTTTATATTCTAATTATTAAATATTCTAAATTATTTCTTTTTTAATGACCACTTTCTAAATGTTTTTAAGTGTTTGCATGCTAATTCTGATATGTGAATTATTAAAATGCAATATTTCCTTTTCTATTTGTTGTAACTCAATTTTTGACTCCTTTCTGCTTACATTTTATCCTGAATTAATTTGAAACTGCTGTTTTTAATACATAATTTCTAGTATTATCAGTTAAATATTTCATTACACTGGGTTTCTTTTTACGCGGACTTATTTAACACGATTTTGAAGTTACGCGATTCGTGTTTCACCGGAAGTGTGTTAAATAAGTCCGCGTAAAAAGAGACCCAGGTTTATATCTTAATCAAGAACAATCAGGTATTACAAAATCTCATTTCTAAATAAACTTGACATCTTTAGATTTCTGTTAAATGTTCACTACTTTCCGTGATTTCCGTTTTTATTTCTTTTCTTTATTTTCTTGTTATGACTGAGATTTTATTTTACATCTTTTTTATTTTATTCTGACATTGTTTCAGAGAATAATTAAATTTACTTAGAGATTCGTCAAATTTTGTCTAAAATCTCCTGCAATTTTTTATCTTGAGATTCTTTTAGAAAGATTTTAGGATGTCTTTGAGATTTTTAGAATTTCTCTTTAAATTTTTTAAAAGCTAGTGTTATAGTTTCTTCAGAGATTCTTTGAATTTTTTAAAGATGTCCACCAAGATTTGGTGAATTATTGTTTCTTTAAGCTTCCTCTCAGATTCTTTGGATTTTTTTGAGTTTTATGAAAGTTCTCCAGCATTTATTATTCAAAGATTGGCAAAAAAAAAAAAAAAAATTTTGATAATTGCTCCTTTGTAACAACTTTTGTCCTTACCATAATCTTTATCATGATATAACATTTCTTAAATGTTTGCAATTAAAGAATAATCATATCCATTTATCAACATGGAAGAAAGAAAAGTGAAGATTTTTTTTAGAAAATTTTAGACCATTTCCCATTCACAGTTCCAAATTTTTTGAACATCCTCTCAAAAATATTATCTTCCTGATTTATTTATTTGTTACATGTACACAAAATAATAACCAGTTTGACCAAATTTAAACCTAGTGCTAACACTATAGTTTTATTTATATACATAAATTACACCTCACCTAACCTTAAAAAGTAATCTTATCCTATTAATTCAATTTCCAAATTACCACTTAACACATCGTAACAATATAAATTATTAATCAAATGCTTCTCTTCGAATCACAACTTTCCAATCCTTCATGTCTTCTGTAATAATTTTAGTCCTATACTAGACATTAAAAATTTCAAATGAGAAATAATGAAAAGTATTACTCATTTCAAATATTTTGCCATACTTGTTGATTTCATTAAATAATATTGTAATGGTGAAAGAAATAGACTTAAATTGTTTAAAATCGACAAAAATTATCAAATTTAATTTCAATAAATTATATGTATTAAAAAGAATAAAGGATAATAGCTAAACATCACATGATCACCATTTCTTATGCTTGCTCATAATTGTTGTTAAAACAGGCAAAACTTGCCATACAGTAGTGCCACTCAGTGCAAGCCAGAGTAATCAATGGATGCCAGAAAGCTTGGGCATAAAATCCCTATCTAGTGCCTACTCATCCAATATCCCGAAACTAGTTTCTAGCTTGTGGCTAGTGCTGACTATGGTTATTAAAGAACCAAAGACACCAAAATGTATGGGTACTGTATTGAGTTCAGACATATATGACTATATAAGTTACTGACATATATGACTATATAAGTTACTGACATATATGACTATATAAGTTACTGAGTTTGGATTGAAAATATTATTGTGTTTTCAAGTAGAGATAAAAGATGACTGCTGGAGAGTTGTATTAGATCCTAAGATCTAGGTGCAGTGCTCTCAGATCCAAAGCTTCTCACTGATGAAAAGCTAGAAACTAGTCTGGGGATATTGGATGAGTAGGCACTAGATAGGGATTTTATGCACAAGCCTTCTGGCATCCATTGATTATCTGGCTTGCACTGAGTGGCACTTCTGTATGGAGAGTTTTGCCTGTTTAACTAATCTACTGCACAGAGTCATCAGTATAAATGGAAAATTTTCTAATGGGATTTGTGGTTCTGGAAAAAAAATACAGATAGATTGCCATTAATTCAAAATCCCTGGTTCCAAAACTTTTTTGGATTTGTGAATTTTTTTTTGTATTTCAACAATAAATCTCCACCGCCTAATTATAAATCCAACCCTTACAGAAAATTAAAATAACTAATTTTTGTATGTGTTTAAAAACATTTTGTAAATGGCATTCATTTGTTTTATTCACAACAATATGACACCATAAAGTACAAAGTATTCACAAATTTACGGTCAGCATAAAAGTTTTATGTAGCAATAATTCAAACAATAAATCGAAACAATAGACATTTTTCAATTAGTGATGTTCATATTAAGGATAATGTATCTGTAATACACACTGTGAAAAGTGCATTAAATATAACATATATATAAAATTTAATTCAACTATCTACTTAATTTAATTAAAGTATTATTGTAATAATAAATTAAGTAACAAACATTCATTCACTTTTTATTCTCTTATTTTTTAATACACATCAAATTTTATAAAATGCTCTTCATTCAGTTTAAAGATGTGATGCACTGTGACTTCTCCTTATACGGAGTCAGGAATCTCTCAGCAACTATGCCGAGAGAAACCTGTTAGCCACTTTGAACCTCTTTCCGTTCCCCACCCCAACTTTTCCCATATTCTTTTCTACCCTGCTCCATCCCATTTCCACAACATAATCTTTGTCAACACCATGGCCTTTAGATCTAAAAACCCCTTATCTTTTCCCAAACCAGCATAAAAACCAATAAGGCACTTTCTGTATAATCACTTTGTTTATATTTATTCTTCCACAACCTCATTATTTGTATCCTTTCTGCTTTCAGGCACTTACATTCAATTAACAGATGTCTAATATTTTCTTTACCTTCCTTACGCATCTTGCAGACTAAATCACCCATATTTCTCCATTTACGTGTATATTCCCTTGTTGCTAAAGATCCCATTCAAGCCTTAAACAGTAAATTAGTTTCCTTGGTATTATCATAAATTATCTCACACCCAATATTCTGTTTACTTCTACAAATATTTAAACTTTTTATTCTCCATACTAGCTCTCCATCCCTATTCTTTATTAATACCATTCCTTAACACTAAAACACTCAATTCTAACTCAATCATCCCACTTTTTGTATAAGTATACTGAGCAGTGTGATTTTGGAGCTGTGACACAGCAGCAGACTCTGGAGTTTATGGTCCTGGATTGATTCTAATGATGGCATTTCCAATGCTCAAACTTCTATGAACTTTCAAGCAATAAAGCCATTTGATTATTTATTTATTCAATTAAAAATATATAATTGATTAATGGCAAATAAAAAACTATGGGCCCAGAGATTTTCATGACAAGAGACAATTCACAAACTTCTTTAATAGTTATTTAATAGAGTATGTTTAAGTTTTATTAACGTTTTTTTGACTTTATCTTATGCTCAATATCGAGTATTCATTCACTCAACATATCCTATATTCATATTTGTCACTAAATATTCGATTATTCATATTTTATTTAATTATTGGGTAGTCATTTATTAAAACTCACACACACACATCATCTCCAGCTTGAAACATCTACAAATCTGCTCAATGCTATCCTTTTAATTTTCATAACAATTTTTAAAAACAGAATACCCTTAAAAATTTACTACAAATAGATGGATTCTTCTCAATTACACAATCCAACCTTGAGCGCATGTAATTAACCTCTCATAATCCTGTTTAAAAAAAGAAACTAAATAAGTCATAAATATTGGAATAATTTAGTGTTTAACTAAATATTCAAAGAAAAACTTAGTTTTCTTTTTGTAAATTTAATCATATTTTTTAAGCTGGTCTTTCAACATGGCAGCCAAATATTTTATAAGTTTCTTTTGTATTGGGAATGAAATATGGCAGCAAGAACTTGATTATTTTAAGGATGAACTGCCAACAAACAATGTTAACTGTTTTAGAGTAAACTATTGGATTTTCATTTTGCTGATATCCACAGATCGGGGGTTTTTTTTAGTATAAAAAATTATATAAAATTCTACCCCTAGTTTTGATTTTGAAATTTCGTGGCTTAAAAACTTAAATAATGTTAAACTTAAAACTAAATATTTTTTTTTATTGATATGCATTTTGGCATTGAATATTGATGTTTTATCTGTTTATTTGAAAATATATGCATTAGTGCTGAAACTCTCAATAAAATTGCTGAAAAAATTGTACATTATTGGTGATAATTTGTTTGGTAAAGTTGTTTTCTTCTCTCAGTTCCTTTAAGTGGACCGATAAAAGCAACATTACCACAGGATATCTTTTTTAACTCTTAATTTCACTACAAAGCAGTATTTACCTATTTTAAATTAGACATTCAATCAACACTAAGGTTTACATAGAAATAATCTTTCTTTTTTTTTTTACTTCTACTGAAGCTATTGAATGAATTTAGTTTAATTAAATAAAAATACTAAATGTCTTAAAATTTAAATATTTATTATTACTAATGGTTTTTTTTCATGTCATAGCATCAGCCGGGAAGTGAACCCGATAACCCGGGACAACTGCTTATAAGGCAGCTGCGCTGACCTCTCGACCCCCAATGCTTGACTATTACTAATGGTTTTAAATGAAAAACAACATAACAAACAATTTCACATGTAAACACATATTTTAATATATATCTAAAATTTTCTGCATAAAAATTAGGCTGAAAGTATAACATAAGTGACAAACAATACTTGATTAATGAATGTTTGTTAGTGTTGCTACACCGTTAATGTAATTTACTTTAATGAAAAGGAATTAATAAATAATGATAACTATATTTTGAATAATATAAACTAATGCCAATCTTTTATTTTATCAATTGTCAGATAAAAAACATCGATTTATCTGAAAGGAAAAAAAAGGATTGACATTAATATAACAAAACCTGGGCGTTATTTACAGGTTTATTTAAATGATTCAAGGGAATATTTTGTTTGTACCTGTATATTGTTTTAGTAATGCATTTGGACTTATTTTCATGAAATAATTTTATATTTGTAGTTTTCTGATTTTAATATTTAAATATTATACATATATACATTTTGATGAAATATCACTCATCATTGCCATGGTTAAGGTCTTAATAAAGAACTGTTAGGTCTTAAATGCTACATAAATGTTGTACTGCATCTTAGTTAAATAAAGTAACTCAGCATAACAAATATAATCAATGTTTTAATGCTAGTAAATACTATAAAGAGTAGCATATTAACTTAATCACAATATAAATTAAAACTATAAGGATAAATATGGATTTTACATTAATATTTATTCTGTAAATGTGACATAGTTTGAAATATATTACTTAAGACCTAACAGTTCATTACGACCTTAATAATGATGAATGATATTTAGTCAAATCATCAGGAATTTAGACAAAATAATACATGGTTTAATCCAAAAAAGACTTTATTTACATTATATAGCTGTGAAAATATTAAATATAATATATAATAGTTCTCTGCATTTGTGTTAAGAAAACATCAATGACGTCTCAGCTTACTTTATATTTGTACTACCAAGCACAATTCTCTTTATCCTACTTCAAAATCATTTACTGTAGGCAAGACATTTCTATGCATTATTCTGTCTTAAAGGAGATGGCTATGGAATAAGGTAAAAAGAACTGCTTTTGATAAAGGTAAAAAAATCATTGATACTTTATTAATGAAAAGAAGAGGTTTATAATTAGCAATAATCTGAGATCACAAAATTACGTAGTTATAGATCTGATATAACCGTGCAAGCAATTTGGCTTGGATTCAAAACTTTAGATTTTTTTGGAATTTCAAACTATTAGCTCAATAGTATAATAAATAAAATAATTAAAGATAGTTGCAAAATGCATAAGCACACTAGTTCCAGATTAGAATCCCAAATTCGCACTAAGGAAAAATAAAAGCCAGAAATTAGTTTAGGGGTGTGGGTATGCCATAGAATGTGAGTGGATTCTTCAGGTTTACAATGAATAATCTGAAAGTAAGATGAAGAGAATAATTCCTATTAGCATATATTCATGCTCTTATTATCTGCAGCTTAAAAAAATTAGAAAGCTGTAAAATTGAATTCATAAATTTTGCACAACTCATCTACCTCAGTGGCATCTGAAATCATCTTTGTTATTTTATCACATAATGCACTTAGCTCTCTATCATTAATATTTTTGTATGAATTATTTTTGCTAATAACTTAATCTGCATGACTTAAATTAAATGCATCATAAGTCTGTTTATATGTGTTAAAACGCATGTTATATATGGTTTGATATTAGGAATAAAACATTGGAACCAAATAAGTCATAATTAATATATTTATACTAATGTTGTTACATCCATGGCATTATTTACAAAAGCATTAAACCAAATTATTGTGTGTGTGTATATATGTATATATGCAGTAACCCCCCTCCCATTACATGCATTATGTATAAAAGCATAAAAACAAATTGTGTGTATAAATGTATAATTTAGCCATATCTATGGCACTATGAAACAAGATCTAACAATAAATGCCATGGATATAGGTTTACTGCACATACATATACTGTATAGTATTTTTGCCATATCCATGACATTTGGTTCTAAAATTGTATGGTTAATACCAAATCCTATATATGTTTTAACATATATATATATATATACACAGACCTGTGATGAAATTTAATTTAAACATCATAATTATTACGAGATCAACGAAAATAGTTCACAAAGTAAATATTAATCTTTTTTATTTTAGTTCCCACATAAATAAAGTAGAATAATCTTCATTAAAGTAAAAAAATAATAATTAAAAATTGAATATTTATTCTTTATAACTATGGACACATATACAGTTATATAAGAGTTTAACATTTTATAAAGATAATTTAAATTAATATACTGTACAGGCTTACACACACCTGCACATAAATAATGTAATATATAAGAGATTCGAACTCAGACTTTCACATGACCCTGATATCTCCATGCCATCTCATATTGCTGATCCACCTGATCATACACATGTTTAAAAGATAAATAATCACCAATATACGTATTTCATGCTAAACCAACAATCATCAGTTGGTCCAGATTACTATCTCTACACATATATACGATCAGTGCTCAGCTTTATATTAAGATAGCCAATCTTCGTACTTTAATGGACAGGCTTCAAACTATTCCAACCTACAACTCTATTTTTTTAATGTTTGCCAGAATAAAATATAATATATATATATATCCCTTTATTGTTAAAGAGGTTGCCTTGACAACAGCTTGAGATTGTTTGGTTTTTAATCATATAATATTTATACCTTGATGATATAAGCGTTCATTGAAGTAATTTATGACAATGCTTTAAAATTGAAATACTGTATTAAAAGGTGTTCATAAGGTGATAAGCCACGGCAAACTAATGTTGATGATGATTATATGTCATCGTTTGATTGTAGTATTCTGTTGCCAGTTATTTTATTTGCTTTCAGGCAAAAAAATTTAACATAAATATAATATATACATTTGTATTTACGAATAATATATATACACACATGTATATATTACGTATACCTATCCAGCTATACTCCTATTTATATAAACAAATCATATACCTTTTATATCCATTTCTGTTTATTCAAATCAAATGTTTTCCCTATTCCCGAAGGCTTTCTGAAACTTGCCTAACCCTTAAATAGACAAACACAGATACATTAGCAAATTAATATATATTGGTTATTATAATATTAATTTGCATTTCACTTTCCTTTATCTGAATTTAAATTATTTCTAATCTTCGGCAACAAATATAGGTTCCACCTATCATAAACTCTAAACCTCAACGCCTGACATAAAACCAAATGTAAATTACAGATTTGGGTCATGCCTGTTCCCCCCTCATTTCTTAATATTGGATGTCCTACAGCAGTGATATTAAAACGATCAATCTTCGGAAACAAATAAAAATAATAAAACCTATCTTAGCTTGTAGCTAGTGCAAAAACCTGGAGAACGAACAACAGTTTTCGCTACAAAATGAACGAATCGGAGACTATGTAAAATTTTTAATCCAATTGTTTAAAATACATATAACAAATTAATTTTTTTATTATTATTTTAAAATATGTACATATTGAAAATGTATATACATACGTGTGTGCGTATATATGACAAAAATAAAGATTGCTGAGTTAAAAGAAGTTAACTACAAATATCTTGGTCAGATTATTATTACAGAAGGAAATATAATGAATGAATTAAGTCTTTAATTTAGGGATACTTTTGATAGAAATAATTTGATATTAAAAAAAAAAAACCTATGTGTTTGAAAAGGAAAGTTTTTAATAAATGTGTTTACCAGTAGATTTGGACACTTAATAGAAAAACAATACAGACTTCAGATGATTCAAGGAAATATAGAGATGTGGGTTAATAGTAACAAGAGATCTACAACAAAATATATGAGTGAAAACAATTAAGTGTTACTGACATCATGGAAAGACTTAAAAGACAGAAATTGAGTTGGGCTGAATATATTGCTAGAAGAGATAATAGATGGATAGTTGAAATCTTAAACTGGATTCTAAGAGATTGTAATCAACTTAGAAAGAGATTACATACGAGATAAATAGATGAAATAAGGACATGTGCCGAGTGGTGTGGAGAAGAGAGACTAGAGATTGAAGGACCTGAATTTAATTAACTTGGAGATCTTCATCCTGTAGAGGATCAATGGTTGAAAATAATGATAAGAATAATTTTATAGATAAAAAATATTAAATGTTCTTTCAGAAAAACTATAAAAAAAACATATACAAAAAAAAAAAAAGCATGTCTTAATTTTGCTTTCACAAGTCGGTGAACATTGATGGTACCTCCAAACAAGTTTCCAATATTTCTCAGAAACTGTCCCGAGATTGATATATAGCAACTACTGACTATTTAGTACTCAAATTTACAATATATGTTTGTAAAGTAGATAGTGGTAATTTGACTCCTAAAACGTAAAAGCAATTTTATGCAATTGTTGTAAAAACGACAATGCAAATAACATTATAACTGGTTTCAGGCTAATTGGCATTCTAAAAGAATTGCCTATTTCAGTAATCATTTTTTGCTCATATTATATAATTTTTAGAAGATTTTTTTGTCCATGTGTCAAAGCATCGGCCGAGAAGCGAACCCTCAAACCCGAGACAACTGCTACTCAGCCACCCATGCTTGATGAACATTTTTATCAATTTTTTTTTTAAAAAAGAGTATATTAACATTTGTAATCTATGACCTATTGATTACTATAAACTCCACATAGCTAGTTCATTGGTGGTCTAGCGGTTAGTGTAACTGCCAGCCGGGGTTCACTGTGACACATAAAAAAACCACTATTATTTAATACTGATTAAATATGAGGAATCGCATGATACCTTGTTTTAGTGTATATTTTTCAGAAGATTTGCTACATTTTATATATTTAAACTAAAAATTAAAACAAATAGCAATGTGCTACAAGATAAAGACTTTGAGAAAATAAGAATGACTTCTTATTTTCAAACCTAGCTAGTGAAGAGAGATGATTACCTTCTAAATATAATTACAATCTGACACTATACTAGTAAAATTCATTGATTTTTATATAACATTCATTAAGTATAGGAACAAGATATACAATACTGGAAGATTTATGAAATGGCTTCGCTTATTGAAATGCATATTAGGAACCATTTACATATTTTTTCCCCACTGTACAAATAAGAATGTTTTGTAAAAACATATGCATAGAAGGTCCAAAAAGTAAAAAGTAAACAAATCTAACAATGCATAAAATAATTTTATATATTAAATACAGTGGAGTTGCAAAATTCACTATATTTTGGCCCAAGCCCCTCCCCCCTTATATACATTACATATTAATGCTCATGTTTCATTGATAAAATTTGATAACAATAGAATATATTGTTTATTGAACTACAGGAATAGTATTTTTAACACACACATGTAACATACTTTTTATGTGTATATTATTCATATATAAATTAAGATTAAAGTATAAACAATATTTTTTTTAAAAAAAGATATAAAAAAGAATGTCTTCCTTTCAACACATTTAAATAAGCTCTGGCTAATATCAGAATGTTAACAGTCTCATTTCCAAAAACCACGCCTTTCCTATTTGTTTTAATGTTTTTAAATCTGTACTGACTTTATAAATGTTTGTAAATTTCATAAAACTTTTAACATTAAGTTTAAAAAATATTTTATACAAAATACGGTACATTAAATTTGGAAAAATTAATAAATCAAAAATACAATGTACCTGCTTTCAACATAAATTGAAGACATTTTATTAATAAATAAGATTGTGCATGGTGCTCTGAGGACTGCAGCCATATTTATGAATTTTAATATTTTTTTTATATTTGAAGTAATGTATAGTAACAAAGCTTAATTTACAGCTTCACTATAGACATATTCCATTTTCATATATCATTATATAAAAACTACCATTATATAAGTCAGAGATTTATAATAATAATAAAAATATTACAAAAAAAAAAGTTTAAAATTATCAACTACTAACTTACATCAGCAAATATGTTAGTAATGGTTCTCAATAAATTTATTTTAAATATATTAATTACATTCATATTGGGTTTTTAATAAATACGTACATATTTTTATCTCACATTTCTATTTTAAATCATTTTTTCATTTCACAAATAAAATAACTTGAGATCTTCGTAAATAGAATTCAACCATTGATTTAAATTATAAATAATTGAGAACTTATATCCATATTAAGTTAAACCCCAGATATAATTAATTGTTCAATCCCCCTCCCCAAGTCATCTAAGGATTTACAATTATTCGTACATTTATGATGTCGTATTATGAAACAATCTGTGCAATTAAAGTACACAAGAAGCAATTGGACAGGCAAAGCAAAAACATACCACCAAGAGCCCATCATACTGAAATCATCTCCAACAATATTATCTTGGTTAAATAGCTACAAAAAAATCAATGACCAAACAAATGACATTAAATATCCCATTCACCAAGTCTCTAACTAAAATCAAAATTACTCTCACAAAATATTTCAAATTCTTCCACACAATACTTCTACAGAAAAATTCTTGGGCTAGAAAACTATGCATTAATTACCAATAATAAACTATCAAAAATAATTCAGTCTTATTAGTATTTCTACACTTTTTTTTTTGAGAAAAAAACAACTCTCAAATTCTATTAATTCAATCTCCTAATGGTTGTTATATTTTTAATATTCATTATCAATTTATTTAAATTATTTCAAAATCTATTTTACTTTTGAATACATATCAAAATTAAATTTATATATTAGAAAAATTCAAGGAGAATGAAAAGATATTATGATTATATGTGACTATTTTCTTAGGAAATTTGAAACAGCTTGTCATGTCTACTTTTGAAATATTAGTAAAGACTATAACTATAAAATTCCTGAGCAGATTAATGTTGAATAATACAATTGTCCATAAGTTGCTGTTGTCTGACTCATATCAACAGCCTATCTCATTTCTAGCCATTATTCTTCTTTTGATGGAACTGAGGAGCAGGACTACCTGCCCAATATTTCTCTAAATTTTATAGATATCAAATCAACTGGATATTTTCAACCAAAATTTGTTCAAAAATTAATTACATAATTGAACATTTGTAAATAAGTAACTTTCTAAATCCATTAAATATGTCTGACTGTAATTATTGAAGACTCTTAAGAAATAATCCATTTACAATAAATATTGCTTTAGGTTTTTTAAATACCCCTCCCCCCATTCATTCAGGTATAAAAAAATTTCACATATTTTAAATAAATTTCAATGAAATACATAATCAGATCAAGAAAATCTCCCATGTGATTTAGATATAGTGATATTGCAATATACATTGTATTAACACATACTTCTACTATAAGATTATAAATAACTTCACAAACTTCTAGCTTCTTTTCAAAAATTTTATTTCCATATATTAACATATTATATATATATAAAATCACATATTATACATTTCAACTGTTATTCTACTATTAGCTATCTAAAAAAATGTAAAGAAGCAAAAAATATTAAAATTTTATGCATATTTATCACAAATGGTGTTTCAACAGCCATTTTTTGTCATTCCGCACTCATTAATCCTAATGTACTTATTTTATAAACAACATTTTTTTCAAAAATTTGATGTAGTACAATATTTCACTTACTAATTAATTTAAACAAAGTTAATAATAAAATGAAAGTTATCAATTTATAGTGAAAAAAATCATGACCAGAAATGGACTGTATATTCAAAAACAATGAATAATTTTTTAGAGAAGCAATAAAAAAGCTTATTCATGCGGCAGTTGTTTGCTCTACTGAAATGGCTAAAGTTATAATCATGTTAAAAAATAATTTTTTTGGTAAGGCATTAAATTTATAGATATAAGTTATGAAATGTAAAATGTTTCTGGTAAATGTTATTATATTGTATCAAAAAGTTTAAAGTCCATACGAGTCTGGTAATCCATTGTTCATTTACAGAAAAAAAAGTACAGTAAGTTTATTTAATATATAGGTATATGAGCACAGTCTCTCACACAATCCACCATTCTCCACTCTAAATCACAACAATGATACACTTGAACACATATATGTTGAAAAGTTTGAGAATGTGAATGAATAAAAACTCATACACAGTAAATATATATGCAAATGTGCTCTCTTAATTTATCATTAATATTTTTTTCTAAAATTTACTGACATTATAATCTTGTATGTGTATGCATACTATACACACATAAGCATCTGTGTGGTCTGTATTGTACATATTCAAGAGTACTTTATACCTTCAGTACAGCAAATGTGTATTGTAATAATAGCTTATAAATAAAATGCTATTATCTGATATATATAACATATGTGAAAGAAATTTAAAACAAAATACAATTGATATCATAGTTCCACCGTATTTCCAATAAAAGAAAACTACATCATATATATATAATGTTACCATTTAATAAAACTATGCAATATAATATGTATATTCATAAATGATAAAATGGCTTATCTTTATAAAGATATTGATGCCTTTATGTATACTGATGAAAGGCCATTCATAAATGGGTGTGACCAAATTCTAGAAAGGAAAAAAAATCCTGAGAATTACACATTAATGATATTTGTCATGATTATACAACCCAATATGTAAATTAAAAATATATCTACATTCATTATGTATTTTATTAGACATCTTATCTTTTAACTTCTTCTGCAGTGAACTTTTCATTTTTAAAGACTTTGACTGTATTTTATACTCATCATAAGTCCAGAATGAAAGCCATCAAAATTGCACTCTTGAGACGATTTTGAAATAATCTTTATAACATCCATGCACAAAAACCATGTTCAGGTTCGCTACAAAATACCTTTTTGCTTCACACATGCAATTCAAAGATCTGCCTTTATGATAGTAAATTCTATACTGAAGAAAATACTAACTGCTCTTAGGGACCTTACAATCATATTTTTTTGAATCTTATAAAAGATCTTTAAATGAAGTTAGTACCTGTTACATTGATAGGATATACACATCTTACTTCTATACACAAATTTGGCAGAAGTTTTATATATAACTAATATAGTTGCAGTACTTATATCATTTATGATAAAATACCTTTTTAAATTTATTAAATGCAGCAGAATATTGAAGCATGTGTTGCAGATCAACATCCAAATCTAACTTTTTATCTAAAAAGCTAGAACTTCTTAATTGGATAATTATCAAAGTTAAAAGTTACAATCATTTTTTTTCTAATCACTGGCTAATAAAAAGCTTGAACTTTTTTTGAAAATTAATTACTAAATTAAGTATTTATAGATTGCATGCATCAGGTATTGTACATCTAGAAGTTAAAAAAGATGAAGTTCTTATTTTGCCTTTAAAATTCCATCAAACCTGTAATATCATCTTAATATTTGCTTTATATAGTAAAGGTATGCCTAAAGAAATAATCAATGTATCTTAATTTGTTTTACATTATGGGTGATAAATATGGAGTTTGAATTTAATAAGAGATTCCAAGGAATATGTGTGAGAAAAAAATCAGAATGATAAAAAAGGAAATTAATTTAAGTTCAAAAATTTTCATGCGATATAATTTTAGAATTAAAGAAGTTAAATCAAGACCTAATATCTGGTGCTCATTGATTATTCATGCATTCATGAATGGAATGATGTGAGGATTAATTATTATTCTTAATTATAGATAAAAATAGAAAAAAAAAATCCAGGAAATCTTTGGAATATTGAAGTCTTTTTCCCTCCAATAAGCTATGGCTGGTTTTTACAATGCACATACTTTCAAATTTGGTATAATAAATTAAGATTTAAAAAAATGATCTTAATAACATACGAGATTCTTCTAACCTATGTTAAAACTATTAAATTTTAATAATAATGATTTTCAAAATACAAATCCTTCTCTTATTATTAGTCTCTATATATTCTACTAAAATGGTAACTAATAATCTTATATTAACACTATTGGTAATATGATTATTAATTTCTTTTCTTACATAACAATCATCGATTATTATTATGTATTGCCCTGTATTGTTTGGTGCAGTGGTTGAATGACATACTCTGGAGTTCCAGGTCCATGGATTGTGGTCCAGATGTCACTTTCCAATGCTTGAATTTCTTTTGAACTCCTTATCAATAAACCCATGGATTTATTATATATTTAGATTAATAATGATTTATGATATGGCAAAGAGAAACAATTTAACTAAATTGTTTTTTACTGTATAGCCAGCTGCTCTACGAGTCAAAAATGTTTGAGCACCAAAGTGGTACACTATGCAAAAGTTTCCTTATTTGATCATTTAACTGGTTTTTAAGTTTAGAGATTATTGGATATTTTAGAAATTCCACTGCACTTGGCACCTTTAGAAGCAAACGTTTAGAAAAAAATCAGCAATTTGACATACAACTAAACATAATAGTTACAATAATTATTGATCAAATATCACAAATTCATAAAAATAAATTGTCTACTAAGCTCAATAACATGTTTAATCTTTATCCATATTTCTGGGTTTAGTGGACTAGATTTATTTTTTAAGATGTTATGATACTTGACCAATAACTATTGTGAAGTTGCCAAATGCAATGAAATTTCAATAGAAAATTATCACCAAACTTAAAAACCAATTAAAATGGACATTTGTTCTTTTGAACCCAAGCAATAAAGCCATTCAATTGCTTATTTTATTTATGCTAATCACTGAAACACAGGCTTGTTATATACCTGTGGCTATATATATATATGTAATATAGGGTATAGGAGCACAGACTTTCACACCACCCACCTCTCTCCACTCTATCTAATAACACTGATACACCTAAACACATATATGCTGAAAAGATAAATAATCACTAATATACGTATTTCATGCTAAACCAGCAATCATCAGTTGGTCCAGACTATCATCTTTACACACATATATAGTATAAGTGCTCAGATATATATTAAGATAGACTATCCTCATAGTTTAATGGACAGGCTTCAATCCACTCCACACTCCAACTCTTCAACCGTCCATCCAGAATCAGTTACAAAAACGGATATGTCAAGTCCCTAAAACTTCATTATATCTACAAAAATTAAAATCTGACCTGCACTTGACATATAGGTATAGTAGTCCATCATTATTAATATCCAAACCATCTTAGTTTTAAAATAATTTAATCATAAAAATCTTTATTCATACAGTTCTTTATTTATTGTGTGATTAGTTGCTTCAAGCACCAAAATAGAAGGTGGGGTATATGATAAGTTGATAGATTAGAACAGCAGGCATAGTGTTTCATTTAAGTAGATCTTTTAAACTTTCTTCAGATAAGAAATAATACAGAATCTTTTAAATAATATGTCCATCACTTTCATTACCAGGCTGACTGATTGAGACACAAGAAATAATAAAAATTAGAAAACAATAAACAAATAAAAAAGTAAAACTGTTTTAAATAAATTCTAGTCAAAAGTAAAAAAAAAAAAAAAGATTAAATGAGATTAATATTTTGAATGAAGGTTCTTAATTAAAAAACAACAACAGAAATGCAACATTTTAACATATTAATATATTTTACATGTGCATACATATATAAATATAATGAAATTTTTATTTTTAAAAAGCATTATGATTGTGGATACAATTTTATTCTTGTGTTTGATATAACCTAGAATCAGTTACAAAAACGGATATGTCAAGTCCCTAAAACTTCATTATATCTACAAAAATTAAAATCTGACCTGCATCATTCTTAATATCCAAACCATCTTAGTTTTAAAACAATTTAACAATACACTTACCCCTTCCCATGTTTTTTAAGCAACTATATGCAGCCTAAATGTTTCTATAATTAAAAAAATCTAATTATTTTCTCCCTCTCTCTTTACACTAAAATCTATTTTAAACTCACTACAATGTTACAAACTTTATCTCAGCTGATTTAGAGATTAGTTTTTTATTTATTTTGTAGCAAACAAAAGCCTTTTTTCCTTAAAAAAAATTGATTAAAAGATAAAATAAAAACAGATGCCAAAATCAATTAGACATAATATTTTATAGGTATTTATTTTTTATTTTAAATGTGCAAATATATTAACTTATTTACTTACTGTCTTGTTTACTTATTTTTTTAAGTAAGGTATATTTAAAAAAATGATAGTAAATCTTAATTCATTCTAAAATAAAATCTTGCAGTCATAAATGTTTAAAGAGTGCCCAATTGACATTAGTTGCAAAATTGTTGGGAACTGGATGAATGGTACTTGTGTCTGTATATTTATTGCAAAATAATAATATTATATTGATAAATGAAATACCACATAACCTCTGTTACTCTAATTTTCAATAATAAAAAAATCTGGGATGCATCAAATTTGAATTAATGCGTTCACATTATAACACCTTTAAAATAAAATTAAAAAAATTATTTAAAACTTAATTCTGTTCTCATAACCCTAAATATTAATATGATTAAAAAATAAAAACAAAAATTAAAAATGTCATGATATTTAAATTTCCATAATTAAAAAATGTAATCTAGCAAATATTTTATCATTTCAAAAATATTTTAAGTATGGTATCTAAAATATTCAGATGTTACTCTTATGGAAGATTCACTCCTGATAAATATATAAAGGAGAAAAAACAAACATTTTCACGAAAATATGTGTATATTTATGTAATAACATGCATCCAATGCAGTTAGTACAAAAACTGGTTTATTAAAAAAATCATATTCTTACATCATTAAAAGATAGCAAAAAAGAAATAGATATTTGATCAGATAAATTCAATTGTTTGTGCTTCACGTACAAATAACCAGATGAATGATGAAAGATCGGATCGATTAACAATGAAATAAATAAGCATTATTATCATATCCCATTGATCCTGAAATACCGATGCTATTGTGAACAATAACATCCATATGATTATCAAAGGTTGTTAGCCTGACAGCATAATACAAGACAAGAACCCATAATCTGAAATACTTAGAACTAAAAATCATTTGAATTTTCAAATTCATAATAGAGCAAAGTTAAAATAAGAACAAAAAATTAGAAAAAAATTCTTTACAAAACATAAAAATCAAAAATGTAAACATGACATAACGTAAAGGTATTTATTTACAATCTTGGGAAAACAAATGAAAAAAGTAGTTAATCAAGAAATGGGTTCTCTATAATTTGAGAAAAGATGTTAAGAGGGATTTTTAGAGTACTTCCTGTAGGGTAATTAACCTCATCATCAAAATTCAAAATCTTTTCTGATATGACTTAAAATATTTGAAAACCAGGCACTCTTCACAAACCTGGAGCTTAATTGTAAGTATAGGGAATTTGAACTCAGATTTTCAAGCACCCTTCAACTATTCACACTATCTCATACAACTGATACACATGACCACGCACATGTAGAAAAGATAAATAATCACCAATATACGTATTTAATACCAAACCAGCACTCATCAGTTGGTCCAGATTATCATCTCCCACACATACATATAATCAGTGCTCAGTTTATATTAAGATAGCAAATCTTTATACTTTAATGGACAAGCTTCAATCTACTCCAACCTCCAACTTTTCAGCCATCGATTGGAGTAGATTGAAGCCTGTTCATTAAAGTATGAAAATTTGCTATCTTAATATAATCAGAGCACTGATTATATATATGTGTGGGAGATGATAATCTGGACCAACCGATGAGTGCTGGTTTATCATGAAATACATATATTGGTGATTATTTATCTTTTCTACACGTGTGTGGTCATATATATCAATAGTATGAGATAGTGTGAATAGTTGAAGGTTGCTTGAAAATCTGAGTTCAAATCCCCTATACTTATATGACTTACATAAATATATGATCAATTCAGCAATTTTATTTATCCTATTAAAATATTATAATGTTGAATAGGCAATATATAGCGATATTACATTTTGTTCTGTAATGAATTCACATTGGTTCAGTTCTCCAATGAGGTCTTAGATTTTTTTTTAACAATATTATTTATAATAGTTTTTATTGCAATTTTGTGAAAGAAAAATTATGGATTTCAGATAATACAATTTTGGATTTTTTTTTGTTTGTTTTGTAAAAGCTTAATATATACAATAAGAAATACCATTAATAATTTTAATAAGCATGTAAATAAACGATTTTTCATTTAATTAATAAATTAGCATTGTTGTGAAAAACTGGGTATTCTTTACAAGTCTGTTAAAATGATTCTATAGGATCTGATTTTTGAATTGTTATTAAGACATGGATGTCCAGACTTATGCACTTAAATGAGTACTTAATAAATAACTATTTTCAAAAATAAATTATTGACTTTAAGATATTTTATTCATTCATTTATTTTTCAAGCCCAAAAAAGAGCACAGTAATAGTCAATAATGTCACCAATGACTTAAGTTCACAGAAGAATGTAGACTTTCATCTATAAATTACAAGTTTGGATGCTAACCTATATCTTATAAATCTTTTACATTATTGTATGAATTTATATGTTAGTGACATAGTTTTATACTGTATTCAAGTTTTACCATACCATCACTGATGTATTTATTTGTTAGGTACTTTTTTAAAATTTAGGTATTATTTCACTTGATTTTTTACTTACTTTTGATGTCTTGCCTTAGGTGAACCGATTTTTTTTACTTCCACTTGTATATACTATTCCAAAATATTATGAGTAGACAGAATGCAAAACACAGTTGGCTAGAATTGATATTGATTCAAAGGCAAGAATAATAGTTTTTAGGTAATAGCAAAATAATGCCTATATGATTTAATGCAACGCTAGGGTGATGAGAGTCCAGATCCTAGAATTGAGGTGACCATCACTTTTTACCCCACATGTTTTTTTTTAAAGGATGCTACATCTTGAACAATGGCATTCATTGGCTGCCCCACTTCATTAATATCATTGATGTTATTTACTATGACTAAAAAGGTCTCTTTCTATGATGACTGTAGTCTGTCTCATTCAAAAATCTGATCATTAACATTGAAACACTAACAATTAATTCATCCTAGTTTCTTGATTTATTTATTTTTTCCATATGTCAAAGCATTGGCCGGGAAGCGAACCCGCGACAACCATCTGCAAGCAACTGCTTGCTTGCAAGGTGGCTGCGCTGATCTCTCGGCTACCGATGCTTGATTTATTTTTGCATTTGAAAATTTAACCAGAAACTTTTGCCCACCAACACCCTCTAACCAGTGAGACTACTACTTTCCCTATCATATATTACATTATGAGAATTCAAACAACTTTTTTTATATCAAATTTATTAATACTGTATTTTGTCTAAAATTGATTCACCAATTTCTACTATAGAAGTAAATAATGTGGAGTCCACCTTATATTTTGAAGAGAAGTACTCCTTACCACAACTATGAATGCCATGTTGCATTACAAATATGTTTTGTTGTTTTATAGTCAAACAGAAATACTGATATGATCAACCCTAAATTCGACAATGACCTCCTTCGATCAAAAACATTGTGACATCCACTTACTAATTACTATCAGATGATTAGCAAACACGGTCACAGGATGTCTATCTGAAAAAATCCCAGGCTTGTTTGGAAATCTTTAGCTCGTCTGAATTCAAATCTCAGATCATTATTTGGCAAGTGATCAGCCTGTAAGTAATGTCTTTACTTTCACTATTTTTCTTTGACAGGCTCTTCAAAAGAGCTATTAAAAAATAAGAATACAGTAATTAGTTATTTGGAAGATCATATGACTTTCAAAAATCAAATGCGACAGTACAAATTTCAAACCAATAACTACTAATTCTTGAGTTTGTCATTCTACCACCATGTTAAATTTCGGAGATAACTCCAATATTTAATTAATAATTTTCCATTTTTTGCTTAGTAACTTTTTTTTTTTTTATAAAGAAAAAAAATTCTTAATTTTACATTGTATTTTACAAATTGTGAACTAATAACAAAAGATAGCAACACGTGAGCAATAATTTTCCAAATCTTATTTTTTCATAATAGAAAATCAGAAATTGTTTTTATGCTAATGGAAAACAATAGTGAATGCTTAAAACATTTCAGATACATAAGAATCCTCTCTGGAGATAATGCATTCTAACCTGTCCAGCAGTAAAACAGGAATCTTCAGTTTAAGCTGCCTATTACTGAGCCAACATGTAATTTTGAATTTTCTAAATCATTTCCATAATTACAACTAATTTCTTCTCAACTAATTCTTATTTTTTATCTTTTCGTAATTTGTTGATGACATTTCCATTCTATTGTGATGATCCTTTTCATAAAGCAGTGATTTTAATTCATTTACATCATATTTCATTCTAAGTTTTGTTATATATATATATTATAATTAACCTTTTCTAAACAATTTGATGTTCAATCATTAGAAGCAATCCTTTGAATTTTAACCAGCTCCAAAATACAAAATAAAAAAATTATTTATGCTTTAAGGCATATTTTATAGAGAGGGCAAAAAAACATTTAAATATTAAAAAAAGTCATTTCAAATTGACTAATCAATATATATGGATAATAATAGGATTACCAGAACAATTGATATATGAAGGATTAATTTTGAAGTTCATAAGGGAATTCATAGTAAAGTGATTTGCATATCTGCCTGCTCAATCCAAAATTTAAGATTCGAATACAGGTCAGGTAAACTTTGAAAATTTATTTTGGACAGTTGACCCATAGCCAATCCAACTGAACATCTAACACTGATCAATAAATGGGTATCTATTTATTATTGAGTATAAGGCTAAAGATCTCATGATTAATCTGGATTTGTCAGATAAATATCAATGCCCTGCCGATAAAAGAAAAATGCACCTGTAATACGATGCTGTCTTCATCACAAGAGCTGAATCCACAGTTTAACTTTTAACTCACAAATTCATGAAGGATAAAATTTTTATTCCCTTTTGTTAACATTTACGATAGTCATATTGTGAAATAATGAGGGATAATCTATAGAAAAAGAATGTAACAATGCATACATTTCTTTTTTACAGAAAATAAGTTATCTGAATGTGATAAATGCTATATATATATATATATATTCAAATAACATATATTTAATTGCTTTGAGCAATCATAAATTATTAGAATTTGTTTCACATCAGTATTGCTTCTGGCAGTAATTTCACAAGTTCATTCTACTTCATATTTAGAATTCTAGGATTTAATGAACTGAAATTAATGTGAGAGCAATAAAATTATAGTAACATAAATTTAAATGAGTTCATATTTATTTTGAAACAACATGAATGAATAATATACAGTGTATATATATATATTAATGCTTTATACTACGAAGATTATTATTTTTTAACCAAAAGCAATAAAATTTTGTGTGGGTTCCAAGTATTTTTTGGACGATCCAGTTCTACATTTTTTTGTTATGACCAAAAAGATAATATTTTAAATAATGAAAGTATTTAAAATAAAATCGACATATTTAGAAATGAAAAAAAAATAGTGCTAATATTAGCATCAACACCATAAATAACAGCGTTTATTAGTTCTAACAGGAATACATTAGCGCTTCATCTTTTTCCATTGCAACAAAGCATTTCTTAACTTGATCTGAAAAAAATATACATATTATTAGTATGTGTCAATGACATATCTAAACATTTACCTCTAAATATTCATACAATAAAAGTTAAAACTCAAAGATGGGCTCGGCACACTTAGGAATGATATTATTTATTCTTCCATTAGCAATAACAGACATATTATATTATAATCTACTTTTTAAAATCTGTGGATTTATATTCATCTGATCATTCATATTAACCTGAAACATATGCCTGTGAGCAGATAATAACCACAGACTCATTTACCAACCAATATTGAATAGTTAACAGAAATGAATTATGGAGCAGTTATCTCAAAAAAAAATTCTATCCCTGCTTGCGAATTAAAAAAATTCCAGAGGTTCACTTGGCTTGGACTCAATGCAAATTGTGAGCGTGGTAGGCAAATGTTTTAACCATTCTGCCACAAAGCGCCTAAAACAAAATATTATCAGGTTCAGAATTCCCAGGAGACACCAAACCATGAATAAAATAACCTAATATTGATTAATTTTAGTGATCAAATGAGAACAGTGTTTTCTACATAGATGGATACAGAATAAATATATGTATTCTTTAAGGCTTTTTTTTCAATGCTTTTGATTTGATAATTGACTATAAATATAATTCTTTTTTTATTATTAAATAATATTGATATTCCTTTTTTTTTTTTTTTTTGAAAACATTGTAATACAGTGGTCAGTACATTATTCTGCCATGGTTATAACTTAAGACTCAAATTTAGGTGAATTTTTTAAAAATATTTTTTGCAGGGAATTGAGGATTTCACATTTTTAGATCAGCACAAATCCAGCTAGCCAACTAATATGGGTTGATACTTGATTGTATGGTCACAGAATAATGGACAGGTCAAATGATTGCCATTGTGCTGCCATAAAACAAAATCATGATTGTAATGTGATGCAGTTGTTAATAATGGTGAAATTATATACATACAGGCATCAAATCAGTGATTTTCCAATATTTTACTGTCTATTTCAGGAAAATATTTAAAAAAAAAAAATTCCAAAACTTATAATCACTTAAATAAATGTAAAAAACTAAACGATGAGCCTGAATATAATACATTGTCTTCATCAGCCAATGAGTCTGCATCATATTACAATTGTTTTTTATTTTATGGTTCAAAGAACTGCCATTTACGTCTGAAATCATATCTACATTATATGAGTTATTCATTTAATAACACTGTAAATAAAATAAAATAAAAATTTAAATAATACTTCAACAGCAATCTATACTTTTAAAAATACAGGCAGATTGCTACGTCTATTGTCTTAAAGCCTATTGATTCAACCATAGTTCTAAAAAAAATATTCAATAAAAGATTTAGAAATTCATAAATTTCATGTGTATATTACTAATCTATACAGCAGCGATTGTTTTCCTGTCTTGTGCAGTAAGTAACATTAGTGCTCACAGCACTATCGCTTTCATCCATAATATTTAATTGTGTTGTTATTTGAAAACTAAAATTTGGTTTAAACTAAAGCTAATGATGATAGCAATTCTTCTAAGCGTAAAAATAACCGCATCATACCCTGCTTGTACGATAAAATAAAAATAATTGTTTAGTTTTAAGAAACAAAAAATTGTATACTTTATAAAATCAGAAAATCTTAAATAAGAACTGTCAATTCTTGAAAATAATCAAAATAATAAAAGAAATTCATGCTTGAAATGAGTTTTTGAAATTGCTAAACATATCCATAAAAATATAAGTATTTAGTGAAGATTTAGAAAAAGTATTTACTTTGTAGATGAATGATGTGAAATAAAAAATGTTCTGGTAGATAGGAAGTGTGAAGTCTATATAAAGATTTTAAGGATCCAATGAAAAAAGTGATAAGAAGCCATTTATTTTCTATTTTGTATGCAAATACAGTAATTACCCTAGAACTCCACAAGACAATGATGATTACTATTTGTATAGACTAGTATAAAGAAATTTATGAACTTAACATCATATTAGCATTGTATCTTTGACATTCATCACTACCAATTTTCATCACAAGAAAGAATATTCATTTTTTTTAAGACAGTGATTGAGTCAACATACTGTCATATAAATACAATTAAAAAATTGAATACATAAAAGCAATCCTCATCTAAACAACACCAATAATCTTAATCTGTGGTCTAATATGTTTATATAGACATTAAAGATTGACACTCAACTGAAAGAGATTGAAATTTATATATCAAAGAAGTTTAAATAGTCTTACATACGTAAATGTGCTTGAAATAATGGTGGATTAAATGATCAAATATACAAACAAACACATATAAAATATGTCAAACATCTAATATGTATACAGTATATATAAGTATATAATTGATTTATAGCACAAAAACAAGATTTATAATATATATTATAGAAATGAGTTATATATTTTTAAAAACCGGATATTTATGATTTATTAACTGTTTATGCAAATTTGCTATCTCTTCATATTATATCTGCTACATAATTGCATTAATCTATTTTATGCTAATTTTTATGATTTATTAACTGTTTATGCAAATTTATTATCTCTCTTCATATTATTTCACAATCTATTTCTAATTTCATTATTCTATTTTATGCTAATTATTTTCATGGATATGTTAATGTCTAGAGTTTCAATATCCTTGCGAAGACTTGCAATCGAATCACATGGATGCTGTGGTAATAATATATGTATGTTATAACTAGAAATGGCCAAATGAAAATAAAATCAATTTTCTTTAAAGAAAAAAAAACATTTTTTTGATTATTGATTTGGGAAAAGAATCAAATCAGTTTTAATTATACTTATGTATTAAAAAACAAACACAATAGTTGTTTTTATTCTTATTTTGAGCTAAATAAAATTTTTGTCAGAAAAAAAAAATTCTGAGAATTAACTAAAGTACCATCAATACATACACTATAAATAGGAGATTATAAAAAGAAGATTGAGAAAGTTAGAATCAAAGCAATGTCAGATATGTTTTGTTCCTGTACCCGCATTAAAGAAGAGAGTGCAACAGTTTAAAAAATTCATATGTTGTGGGGCAAAGCAGAAGAAAATGAAATCCAAACCTCAAGCTGTTTTTTAAGTTTATAATAAAGCAGTTTTTTGCTTTGATTAGAAAAGAGCTGAACTTTATCAGATCGTAATAAATTCAAAATGTTTAATAGAAGATTATAATCCTGTAGAAATAATGTTGCATTGATACTGCTTTAATTTTTTAGCCAATTATAAAAATTATGTTAATTATCTGCTGTACGATAGTGCACTTTCTGAACTGCCTGCAGTGCTATCTATGTAGCAGTATTGTTTAGTAGTTAATCACAACAAAAATTTTAAAGTGCTAGCATAACTGAATCATGAATTATAATATAAAATATGGCAATCCTTGCCATTACAAAATCTTTAAACTATAAAAAAATGTTTTTGTGATTCAAGGCTTCAATTTTGATCAATTTAAAATAAAATTTAATATTAGCGCATGGTTACATTTTAAGGTATGAACATACTATCATATTTCATGCCACAACTTGTGATTCAAATAGACTAATGTTTTAAAATTTTTGTGGTATGTCTCTATGTACAACATTCATGGATTCAAAGATGCACCGAGGCAGCTTGGCGAAAGACCCGTCACTAGCACTTTTTTTACTGGGACACATTGTGTAATGCAAAAAATACGAACTATAATAGATCCTAGCAAATAAAAGCAGTAAAAAGATGGCTAATAATAAAAATATTAATGACTTCTTGATAAATGCAAAGGAGCTGCAAACTATACTGGTATATAACTATGTGACTTCAATTATATGCTATCCTAAGAAAAATGTAAACAAACAAAGAAGGAAAAAAAAAATATGCAAATTTTATGATATTGGAACAGCCACTTTTTCTTCTTCGAGTACCATATGCAATTAATTTTGTAAAAAAAAAAAAAAAATTGTAAATAAATTTTACAACATGCCAGTAGCCGTACATTATTATGCTTATTAATAAAATTTCTTCAATTTATATAAAAATACATGCATTTATTCTTCTTTTATTATCTATTCTGAATTTGATGTTCAGTGTTTTGTGTAATAAAATATTTTCTGAGCGTAATGTTAAAAGTTTTAAAAATTTTTGGAACATATTAAAAGTTGATATTGCTTTTAAAAACATCAAAACAATAAGAGATCCTAATTTCTTGATAACAACACTATTGTTATGTTTTTATAAGAGAAAAAAATTACTGGGGGGAGGGGATATTGCCTAAGGCATATTTAATAACGGTGAAAGTTAGACATTTTGCTATTTACTTTATTTTAAAAATAAAAATATGTTAGTTTTTTTTTTCATACTCTTATTGCATCAATGAACACATACTTAATAAAATATATATAAATGAGTCCTCTCAATTTATTATTAATAAGTATATTATTATTTTTTTAAATTTTTGTTTATAGTATAATTTTAATCTATATATACATATATAAAAGTGTGTTATATATATGTGCATGTTGAAAAGTACTATAACACTTGCAATTTAGTAAACAATATGTATTCTAATCTAAACAACATTTATCAACAAAATGTAAACTATTATAAGCTACATATGTTTAAATGTGAGGAGGATTTAGAACAAAGTATAGTGTAATTTACAACTCCACTGTAATCATTTATTCTGGATCAAAAAAACAAAAACATTTAATTTCATTATTATAAGATAATACAACTTCAGAAAATTATTTTACTAATTTTTCTCATCCTCATTTTAAAATTAGTTCTTAGGAATGAGCATTTTCCCACGTTTATCTTTTATCATTCTCTATTGTATCTGCAATTTATAATTCATTTTTCTTATCACAATTTCTCTGCATTATATCTACTATTGAGTTTTTAACTATTTTTTTCTCTATATTATTTGATTGCTTCCTTTACTTCCTTTCTCTTTGTATTATATTGCTTTTCTCAAGTTTTAAACTGTCCTTTCAGTTTTTTATTGCATTCATTTTTTCTATATTCATTTTTTTAATTATTTTTTTTTTCTGGTATAACTTTAATAACAGCTTTCTCTGAAACTTTACTTTTTCTTTATCTATATTTCTGATTTTCTCATTAAGCACTGGCTGATATTTTTACCATCTGCTATCTCAGTCAAATCTCCTCACGTCTAATATCAAATATTGTTTCATTTTTTCCATTTTCTTTTTAAACTTGTCAGTTTTAATTGTTTTTGTTTTTTTTTTAATTTATTTTTATTATTAAATTAAATCATGTACAAAACAAAGTAAATTTAATTTGAACAAAATATGTTGATATTTCATTGGAAATTGACATTTTGATTTTGCTTTATAATTCTTTTTCAAAGTCAAAAACAAACTATATCTACATATATAAGATTGTAAAAATCTAAAATTATTATTTTGTGGAATAATGATTTTAAAGGTAGGTTTATTAAATCAATTTTAAAGGTTTTTCTCCATTAAAAATTTTGTATTCTTTAAATAATATTTTTGATAAATTTTGGGTATTTATATTTTTTGTTTTTATTTTACAGATAAATAATTTTGAAATATTATCAACTTTGAAAAAGTTTATAAAAAAATAATCAAAGTATCAGTTTATAGTAGAATACTTAATATACTTTAAATTCTTATCAAATTAATTTCATTTTGTGCAATTTAGTTCAATAGCAAAGAATTTAATGAAAGAATCAAAAGAGCTTTATTTTTTTTGTTTTTAGAGATAAAGTGGAGAAATCAGGAGGAACCTCATAGATAAGTATATGAAATTACTACATACTGTTGCCTTTGGCAGGATGGCTCAGTTGGTTAGAGCGTTACCTTAAATTTCAATAATCAAGAATCTAAGGACCCAGGTTCGAATCCCATGCTAGTACTGTCACTGGTCAGGCCAGCAACACCTGAAGAAGAGGGGAGAAAAATACCTCTCGAAACGTTGTGCATATACTAACCTGTTTGCTGTGATATTACTAACAGTTAGTGCATATACTAACCTGTTTGCTGTGATATTATTAACATTTGTTTGCTGTGATATTACTAACAGTTGGTGCATATACTAACCTGTTTGCTGTGATATTACTAACAGTTGAATGCATTTGGAATATTTAACTAAAAATTAAACTTTTCTAAAGACATTCAACACACATATTAGATGATGGAAATAGTCCAATATAAAAATACAGCTAGAACACCATCATCACAAACCTTCAGAAAAACACAATGATCTATTTAATTTCTTAACTTTCATCTCAAAGTTTGCAATTGCTAAACCATGATCCAAATCAATATCTAAACTGCGAAAATTACAGCACAGCTATATAGATATTGATAATTAAGTATTATGATCATTATTTTCCTTGTTTTTCCATCATTTGCTCTCCATTTTCTGAAGTCCTGGTAAAAATGTATGCTGCACATCCTATCATATTCTAAAGCAAATTCTAAAAGTCTTCAGAATATTTGTTTCCAACATATGTTCATAAATTATTTGCTCCTACCCAATTATCACTTCCAATCTTAGCATTACAATCTCCTCCAATGATAATAGTATATTTTAGAGATGTAACATCCAAAATTAATTTTAGGTGCACCTGTAGAATGAATCTATCTCATCATCTATATCATTTGATGTAGGTGGACAAACTTAAAATTTAAGTGACATTTAAAGGTTTTGTTTTGCAATTAGCTGCTACTATTTTTATATCCAAAAGTTTATATCCTATAAAAAGATATTTTGCCTTTTTATTTCTTAAAAACCCTGCATCAATTTTACATTTTGAATATTTCTATACCAGATGATTTCACAACTATTTAACTCTCCAAAGGCAGTTAAGTTTTATTTCATCTAATTCAAGAAAGTCATATCTATAAGTCTGTAAAGTGTCACCCTTTAAAACACCCATGTATGTGGTGTGATTTAATGGCAGAAATTTTTTTTTTTTAATAACAGACTTGTGGATCCACCTCAATTCAATCTGATACCCATAAGATGATGATGATTACAGTGGGATGAATTCTTTGTAAAAAATTGCATTTACATTCATCTGAATGATCCAATTATCTTGGGAAGACTTAAAAACTGACCTCTATTGACATAAAAACAAATGTTGTAGATATCATTACTACCATTGTTAAGGATGATTCATATTCTCTCCAAGCTTCAGAGCCCTTGATTACCTGTTTTCCATTTTCACATTTGACCAGCTGCAAATATGATAAAAACTTTACAAAAGAAACAAAACAAATAAAAGAAAATGAACAAAGTAGAAAAAAACAAAAAACAATAAAAATAAAAAAAGGAAAAAAAAAATCAGGCACTTCTTATGATAGATTGTTAGAAGGGAGATGTAATGTGTAGCAACAAATACTAATGTAAGATAATAAAAAAACACAATCGATAGATTAACAAAGAATATACTTAACAATCCTGTTGTTATGGTTACTGTAAAGAAATGATTAATGGCACAAGAGCCTTAAAATAATTGGGATCTATATTTGTCAAATGTCAGATTAATAAAAGAAAAAGAAAATGGAAATAAAGTAAGAAAGGGCATAGACAGAAAAAATATAAGCTAAAGCCAGAAACAAATAAATACTCTTGTGATTTAATAAATGAATAATACAATATGGTTCTACATTGTAATAAGAGATGAATCTTTCCTATCAAAGACCAATATATATATATACAGTATATATACATACACACACACACACACTAAAAAGAATATTGATGTGTTCTCATGAAAGGTGAACCTCTGGCAAAAATATAAGATTCTATTGTTAAACTGAAAATAATAGTACATTAACTACTGAAATAAAGTTATACAAACCAGTCAATCAAATTGCTAATAGCAAACACTTACTGTCTTTGATATCATGATAAAGTAACCAATAATCAATTCTTTCAGATTATCACACTTACATCACTATTGTTAACAGGTTGCAAGATTAAAGTCACTATCCTAACATAATATACAAAGTCCTTTCCATATAAATATCAAACTCTAAACCAATATTTTTTTAAGTATGAAATAGTCACGATGTACATATAAATACATAAAGTATGCTAACATTACATGCAACTTCTTTATTTACAATCAATTACCTGCTTGTCTCTGAAAGATTTTTTCTTCTTACCACCTGCTTTATGTTTAATCATCATAAAGGCTTTCTTTTTACTCTTTTCTCTATTTGTAGTACTGGCGTTAGGATTCACCCGATTAACTTTGAAACCAAATTTTTGTTTCTCTCCTTCCTTAAATATATATATATAATTTTAAACAGTTTTCAACTTATATGAATTATATATAGAATATCAAATATAATAATACAAGCAATAAAATGAATCCAGAATCAATCGTATAAAATTTAATATACCAATATTAAATAAATAAATATGTAAATTATGCATATATATCAAGATTTCTATTTAAAGGTGGGTTGAATAACCCACACAAATGAAGCATTGATAAAGTAAGAGATAACATTTAATCATGGATAATAGATGGCCATTATTTACCAAGCTTTTAACCTATCCTAGCAACTCAATTTTAAAGCTACATTACAAAATACATTGAATAAAGATGCAAATTATTTTAAACACAAAACTGAAACATCTGCACATATTAGTATTTTTTAAAGTGATATGTGTAAATGGCTTGCCTAAAAAGTTAGAAATGCATACAATTATTATATATGTATATTAAAGGTATATTTCATTTTAAAATTGAATATGGTGGACTATTATATAATATGTACATATGAATATAATACATCAACATAGCAATGCTTAAAATAAATATTAACAGAATATAAGCAACCAGTTATTAAGGCAATACTCAGATAATAAACAGAATATACTAATCAATTATCTATGTGCACTTATGATGTATTACATGAATATAAACTATATTACACTTTCATAAAAATTCATGTAAGCAATAATATTTATAAGGTAATAATTTCCTAATGTGCATACTAGAAGAATACTTTACATGTCAGACTTTCTAGGGTCAATTTTTTAAATATTTTTATTCAATTTAGAAACTCTTTATTTGTTTAGGATAAATTTTATAACTGATTTTTTAACATATTTAAATTTCTTCAAATTTTGTACATGTTAAAAAATTGATAACAATGCAATATGACAATAATCCTCTCTTTTTTTTAGTGTAATGGTGACCAATTTCAAACAAACTGATTATTGGTTCAGGAAGTTGCTTTAACTTTCCATTTCTTTTGATTGTAAAAACTCCTTGGTACTAATCGGTAGGCCAGGCCAGCCATTTAGTGGCGTTGTTTCTCTGCTAAAAACCCAGAAATTTGCCATTTACACAGCCCAATATTTCTGTGCTTTTGCTAGAGAAACTTGATAGGACAGTCCTGTTCATATATAGCCACTGCAGGTATATATGGCATTGCACAACAATATTACAGCCCGCTAATGTGCTTCGCAACACTATACAAATACAACCACTTAACAGATTGCTATCAGGGTGTAGGGAATTCAATTGGCCACAACTGTTGTAATATGCATTCGAATTAAAGATCTTACCCTCTACCCGACATAGTATTTGATAATAATAATTGTAAAACCATCGCTGGGCTTCCCTACAAATTTTGGAAGGTGAAAAAAATTGCAAAGGGTGATGGGCAAGCACCTTTTCCCAGAACTCACACAAAAAGTCACATAAATTACAAGATAAATAAAATGTCTGAGGTTGCACATAGTTTTGGAAATCATAATCTTGGTTTGATCAGCGATGACAAATCAGTTGTCAACCCCCCCCCCCAAAAAAAAAAAAACCCCATTAAAATAAGATCAAAACTTTTGACTTTTTCAACTTTCGTTGTCTTTTTTTTTTTTGTTAAAAAAATACAGTGACTTTTTTTTTTTGGCTATACAGTGATTTTTATTTTGCCTTTATTTGTATATCGCTGATATACTAAAACTTTTCTTTTTAAACCAATTTTTATTACCTTTTTTAAAAAATAAAAACAAACCCAAAATAACTTTTGTCTCAGTGACGACAAAGTAGTTCTCCCCATCTTCCCCCAAAAAATTAAAATAAGATCAAAACTTTTGACTTTTTCAACTTTTGTTTTCTTTTTGGTTTTTAAAATATGGCAACTATATGGCAATTTTTTTTTACTTTATTTGTATTACATGATGTCAAAATATATTTTGCCATTTTTGAAAAGAAAATATCAAAATATTTGAATAAAATCTTGTATCATAAATTATTTACAAGAATGTCAAAATATTAGTAAAAAAGGCATATCAAATGTCAAAATATTTTTTAAAAAGATAGAGTAAATGTAAAAATATTTTTAAAAAAGGTGGAGAAAATGTAAAAATATTTTAATAAAAGTCAGACAAATTGGGAAAATATTTTAATAAAAGTCAGAGAAAATGTAAAAATATTTTAAAAATAGTCGGCCCTGGATCGATATAATTGTTTGTTTTTAGCAGAGAAACAATGCCACCAAGTGGCTGGGCTGGCCTACCGATTAGTACCAATTCTTTTTTTAAAAACATTTCTTTCATCACAAAAAATAATATGAGAATTGACTTTAATACACAATTTTCTTTTAAATATTACAACACACACTACAACATTGTTCTTATGCTTAGTTTTAATTAAAATTGAAATAATTACAAAAAAGATTTAATTCTAAAACGTTAAAAATAATATATATATATATAATATTTTATAATAAATGCTATTGTTTATTAAGAACTAAAAAGCCCAAAATAATTGTTTTTTTCAGCCACAATTGGCATATTTATATTTGACTTGAATGCAGGATGTAATTTCTGAATACTCGTCTTTTTATTTCAAGTTAAAAATAAATATCCCAACTACGGTTGAAGAAACAATTATTTTTGGCTTTTTAATGTATAATAAATAAAAACATTTATTGTAAAATTTTATATGTTATTTAAAAAACAAACAAACTTACAAATAATGCCTTCTCATAAAGGATAGTTATAGTATGCATATTTGAAGGTGTTACATCATAAGGTTATTAAATTAATAAAATATACAAAAATATACATAAGTACGTACATATACATGTATTTTTTATTATTATAAAAAACTTAGATTAATAATTCTTAAAATAATTTTAAATATTTATGTTGATTATATAAGCATTGACACTGTCATATAACTTGCAAGGATACAAAACAGAAACAAATATACAAGTGGGAGATCATCACCAATAGTATTCTGTCCCAAGTATAGATCCACAGAGTAGTCACAACATCAATTCATCCATTTTCCCACTCCATTCTCTTCATTTGCCCAGCTCTTCAATATCATGCAACTTTTCCCATCTCTTATATCATTCAACAATGACAATCTTTTCTGCCCTTTCTTCTTGTTTCCACTCACCATTCCTTTCAAAATATCTTTCATTTAAAAGTATTTTCTTCTTAATATATTTCCAATCCAGTTTCACTTTTTCTAATTTCCTCAATTAATTTTCTTTTTTCATTTACTTTTTTCAAATCTTCATTTGTTATTTTATTCATCCAAATGATGTTTTTCCATTCTTCTCCATATCCACATCTCAGCGGTTCCCAATCTGTTCCTAATTTTACTATTTACTGTTCACATTTCACAACTATACAATAGCACACTCCACAAATAGCATTTACTGAATTTTTTAAAAAATTCTCCCTTCAAAGATCCACAAAATAATTTCTTTCTCTCAATAAATGCCTCCTTTGCCAATGCTTTTCTTCTTTTAACTTCATCTTCACTTCTTTCATCCTCACTCAACAAACTACCCAAATATCTAAATCCCTTTACCTATTGAACTATGTTTTCATAGATTTCAATTTGCAGTTTTTTTTGCATTTCTCCCTATCTATAAATACTTCTCAATATCAATCTTCATTCATATTTTATACATCTATCTTCCAATTTATTCAATATATTCTGAAGACATTTTTCATCGTCAGCTATAAGAGCATTTATATAACAAATATATGATTTTATCTGAATAATTATTTGTGAATCAGTTTTTGTGAAATTATTCATATTTAAGCTACAAGTATATAGAGATAAATTTAAATATTAATAAATTGGTTTCTTAGTCCATTGAAGAAAAAAACACTTTCACTTTTAAGGGCTTGTAATAGTTAATGTACCCATGCACTTTATTGGATAGATTTAAAAGTTTAAGATTTCTGGATCAAAATCTTAGCTACTATTTCTGGTTCCCAATCAACATGAACTCATAAGAATCTAATTACTCTTTTTTTTATCATCTTACATGGCTTAGCAGCATAGAGTGATGGACTCAAGAGTTAAAGATTTTCAGATTAAAGTTTAACCTGAAACTTCTGGTACATAAATTTAACATGACTTCCTGGGTGACTAACTTAATTTTCTTTGCCTTGTATGACTTTTTTTTTAAATTAACCCCTCCATTTTTTCATCCTGTGTAGTTCAGCGAAGTAGTAGAGATACTGACCCTAAAGCTAAAAGTTGTGGATTAAAAGTTAATCTTTAACTTCTGGTTGTTTGATTCTTCAGTTATTTTATTTTTTGTTAAATTGAAATTAGATTACTGGGTAAACTAAAAATAGCATGCAAAATTTGTGTATTTTGTAATATCTATGATAGATACATTGAATATTCTTCAATTCATTAACATGTAGATTGCATTTAAAGCACTGCATAAAGTAAATCATGCTGATTTATAATCGTATTTTAAATGTTCAAAATATTGTTTACTCATTAAGCTCAAAATTCAGTCAAGGAATGAATGTTTTTGTGGTTATCATCTCTTATAATTATAAGTAAAACAACTGATTTCTTTAGTAGTATTTTTATATTGAACTATTTCCATCATCTAATACGTGTGTTAAATGTCTTTAGAAAAGTTTAATTTTTATTTAAATATTCCAAATACATTCAATTGTTAGTAATATCACAGCAAACAGATTAGTATATGCACAACGTTTAATAGGTATTTTTTGCCCCTCTTCTTCAGGTGTTTCTGGCCTGACCAGTGACAGTACTAGCATGGGATTTGAATCTGGGTCCTTAGATTCTTGAATTTTAAGGTAACACTCTAACCAACTGAGCCATCCTGCCAAAGGTAACAGTATGTAGTAATTTCATATACTTATCTAAAATTTCTCCACTTTTTCCTAAGAGCAAAGTTAATTAGTGGTTTCAATAATCAAGAATCTAAGGACCCAAGTCCAAATCCCTCTCGAAATATTGTGCATATACTAACCTGTTTGCTGTGATATTACTAACAGTTGAATGTGTTTAGTAATATTTAAATAAAAATTAAACTTTTCTAAAGACATTCAACATACATATTAGATGATGGAAATAGTCCAATATAAAAATATAGCTGTAACACCATCATCACAAACCTTCAGGATTTCTTTAATGCTTTATAGAAATACTAAGTTTGGAATAGCTTAAAATACTTAAAAAAAAATATTTATTTATTTTTGTCTTTAATAGAATATTTGTCTGAAATAAGATATGCTTTTTAAATAATCTGAAAATATACGGATCCCAAAGGGTTATACAAAATGTTAATGATGTTAAATAAGAATGGCGTATCTAGTCTTTTTTTTTTATATATATATAAACTGTCCTAATTACAAGATATTATTTAATGATCATACATGTTTCTATTTTATTTTATAGAATTATAGATTATTTGTTATGATATTTTACAAATCCATTATTTAACAAACACAAATATGCCTAATGTTAAACTCGTATTATATAATAAATTATAGAACGACCAAAGATTTAAATTACCAGTCAAACATGCCACCATAATTTTTTGCTGTTTGTAAATTATAACTTTAAAATTAAGTAGTATGTTTGATTAATAATTTAAAACATAGATTGTTCTTTACTTCATTAGACTCATAGTATGGTATGCTTACGGAGTGCGTATAAGACTCACAGCTGCATATTTTTCTAGTTTCGAGTAACTGACTGTAAAGGATTCCAACTTTGCAAAGCTTATGACATTCATTTATTAACATGAATAGCATTGCATGGTTTTTCCACCTCATTTTAAATTGATGAATTACGTGTTTTTTTCCTAATATTCTAATTCTATTTTTTTTTAAAAATTCCTTCTATAAGTTCCAAAAAGATCTTAACTTCAAATTAAATGTTCTGTTTTTATATAACCATTTTTTCATTTATGGCAGTTTCAAAGTTATTTTCTTTGAAGTAATAAAAAAATAGCTATTGCAAATGATGTGCAATTTGTAACAGATCACAATTTATTTAAAACTATTATTCCAAATATTTAAGATATCAAGAAATATATTCTATTTTCAATTTTTTAATATTTTTATCACTACATTCTTTAATTCTTCCATATAACAATCATCCTCTTGCACAAATATGGGCACCAATTTTCATTCATCAGGGAAGTTACAAGTATCAAACATCTGAATCTCCATATACTCATATTGACAGCTTGACATTTTTCCATTATACCACTCTTTTGCAAGTTAGCAAGTGGTTTCTATAAATTTTTAATTTAAATGTTAATATTTTAAATAGATTTTTAAAAAATAAATTTTTTAATATAACTGTATGTAAAATAGCTTTAAATTTAGCCTCCTGCTAAACAAAGATTTCTCTAGCATTCCTTCAGTAAGAAATGAAAAAGAAATTATTGATCGGATTAGATTAAGTATCAAATGATAACGTTTCCTTTTCTGTCAAGCTAAAAGCAGATACACTTTACCAGACAGCAACTGGCTGATTATTAGATTGATTATAGATCAGCAAATTGAAGTAAATTCCTAGATTATCGGAGAAATCTTGATATTTAAAAAAAATTTCAAACTTTATCCAGATTTTCCAAGCCATATGCATAGCAGATAGTTGAATTACTATTTCACTCCAAGGATTATTATATAGATAATCATCAATGATTGTTACATTTTTTTTAACCAGTTATCCCTGTCTTTTTTCTTCTTCTGTACATTTAAATACTGCAGAATTCACGTTGAAATTTACCTTCACATCTATTAATTTTAACTTCACCATAATTTATTTCCAAAGGTGACCTGTATCTTCATTTACAGTCAATCATGTAAGTATTGCTATACATGGTTTGATGCAATGGTAGGATAACATACTCCAATCCTCAAAGTCTATAGTTTAGCTCCAGTGATCAAATGATATTATGTGGCAACAGCAATCACTTACATAATGCAGTTCAAGAGTTCCTTCTACTTTATTATACTTACAAGAAACTGCTGCAAAGCATATTGTATTCATATCAAGCTATCCAAACTAAGGATTTCAAAGTTTAAAACCACTCTAAGATATTAAATCCAAATCATCTTGATAATCAATAAAGTTCAGCAGCCAATTCAATAACCATATATTTTTACTAATCTTTATTATAAATTATATTCCGACTCTTTTGGATCTTTATCAGACATATGATATATTGAAAATTTAGTCATGTGTTGGTACAAACTCACTTCTCTGAATCAGGCAGTAATAACATCAAGTTAAGAGTGCAATCAATCACGAAATGAATTACTTATTCAATAGATTTTTGATTAAAACTTCAAATGACTCATTGTTTATTTTAAACTTATTCTATCATATATAATAGTGAATTTTGGGGTTGGTTTATGCTTGATGTACGTATATAAAAAATTATCTAATACAGGATGTTTACAAACAATTCTTTATTCAATTTATATATTTTTATGGGGAGAGAAGTAAATTTATTTGAGCAGATGTTTGGTCACGTCTTTATGATTCAACTAAGCGAAAAAGAAAGTTTTATAATATATACTAATATGTATAGGAGAAAAAAATAATCACGAATTCTAAAATGCTGATAATCTAATGAAGCTTTGATCTTGCATATACGCACCCACGTATAAGTATGCATACATCTGGAGGGAATTCGTATTAAATAAACTTGGATATGATTGTCAATTCGGTCAAAGCATGATTCCCTTATTTTAATAGTGTCTGTTCATTAACATTTTTTATAGTTTATTTAATTTATGCAATTTTTGGAATTTTCGCATTAACCAGCATAGAATTGACTTTACAAAAGGGCACAGTACTTGGTTTCAGAAATCGTATCATAACATTCAAATCATTTTAAAAGCTAATAAAATATTTTAAAGTATAAAAACCAACATGTAGCATTTCAAAGTAATCCTAAGCGCTTTAATAATTTTAAAAAGAATGAATAGTTAACAGAATTCTATTTTCAAAAATGCTTTGGGGCTTTCCTTTTTAATTTTATTAAAAATTATTTCCATTTTGTTGAAATTCGTTTTAGTTATTTTCTATAATTTAATACAAAAGCGCTTTTCCATTATTCCATGATAAATGGACTCTGGAAAGAAAGAAAAAGAATAGCAAATTCCCATAGAAAAAATATTTAAACTATAAATTCACTTTTATGTATATATATATTAGTAAAGCTACGTAGCATAGTACAGCTTTTGAATCTTTTTCTCACAGTGGTACCCTCAATAAGGGCCGGATTCAGTTGGTGCGGAGTCTTCAACGATTCTAACTTTCATAAATAAATACACATATTTTAATTTTAAAAAGTCAGTAATTGAATAGTATAATTTAAGCAAAGTTTATTTCATCTAATTGTATTTATATATTGGACTATTTCCATCATCTAATATAAGTATTGAATGTCTTTAGAAAAAATTAACTTTATTTAAATATTCTAAATACATCCAACTGTCAGTAATAGCACACAGGTTAGTATATACACAACGTTTCAAGAGGTATTATTCTCCCCTTTTCTTCAGGTGTTGCTAGCCTGACCAGTGACAGTACTAGCATGGAAATCAAACCTGGACACCTCCTGATTTCTCCACTTTTTCCTAAGAGCTAAGTTGATTAGTGCCTTTTATATATTATATAGAGTCACACTAAGTTGACTTATGGGATTGTTTAACATTGTCGTGTGAGCAGCTTCTTTAAATTTTCTTCTTTGTACCATTTCTTCTCTATCCAATATTTTTACATCTGTTTTCTCTTTTAATCATCAGTTTGTGTTTTTGCATATGCTTTTCAATGGGACAACTGGTCTCACCATTATACATTCTTCCACATTCACATGGTATTTCATAGATGCAGTTTTTCCTTTTCAGCATTTCAAGTTTAAGCTTTGTAGATGTTAGAATTCCTTGGATGTAAGTATGGTTCTGAAAAGCTGTTCTGATGTTATACTGATTATAAATTTCCCTTATTTGTCTGCTATTTTTGGTATGTATGGATACACTATAGTACCAACAATTGGTTTTTTCTTTTGATGATTCTTTTTGTTGTCTATTTAAGGTTTTCTTAATCACAGCTGATGGATAACTGTTTTTTGTAAGTTTGTTTTATATAGTTCTTTTTTCAAATCGCTGATTTCTGTACAAACTTCTTTTGCTCTGTTCCATAGTGATAGTATAACTTTATGTTTTGTGTTTCTGGAGTGATTGGATGTCTAAACTAAGTATTTTCCTATATGTGTGGGTTTTCTGTAAACTAGTTTTGATTTTGCCATGAAGGAGTCTTGTCCCAAGAACATCTAAAAATGCCAATTTTTGTTCTTGTTCTGATTCTACTTTGAATTTAATTGAAGGGGATATGTTGTTGATGTGTTTCCAGAAAGTTTATAGTAGTGCTTCACCATGTGGCAATACAACACATGTATCATCTACGTAGTGAAGTCAAACTTTAGGTGGATATGTAGTAATCTTTATGGCTATGGTTTTAAGTTCTTTCATATAAATATTGCTAATCAGGATGACAATGGTGAGCTCTTAGCCATTCCTTGATTTTGTTGGAAGAATTTTGTGTTATATTGAAAGTAGGTTGTTTTTATACAGAATGTTAATAATTCCATTATGTTATTAATAGTAAGAATTGTTCTGGTTTGTAAGCTATTATCATCATTTAATCTTTTTGTAACAATAGACAATGCTTCTACACATGGTACATTTGTGAATAAAGTTTTCACATTAAACCTTATCAGTAAGACAGTTCTTTCAATTTCCATGCTCTTGATTAATTCTACAAAGTGTCTAGTTGACAAAGAACTGGGTCTTGTTGGATGGCCACATGGTGGAGCACTGCTACAAACTGTCTAAAAACAGATCAAAAACATATCACCAATTAAATTCACAATAGAATCAGAAGAAGAACAAAATTGGCATTCTTAGATGTTCTTGTGACAAAACTCCCGCATGGGAAAATAAAAACTACAGTTTCAGAAAACTCCCACATACAGGAAAATACTTAGCCTATATGTCCAATCACACTAGAAATACAAAACATAAAGTTATACTATCACTATGGAACAGAGCAAAAGAAGTTTTCTCAGAAATCAATGATTTGAAAAAAATATATATCTATATAGAATAAACTCTTTCAAAAAACAGTTATCCATCAGGTGTTATCAAGAAAACCTTAAATAGATGACAAAAAGAACCATCAAAAGAAAAAACAATTATTGGTACTATAGTGTACTCATATCAAAAATAACAGACAAATTAAGGAAAATATGCTAACAGTATAACCTCAGAACAACTCTCCAGAGCCAGACTCTACTCTAAGGAATTCTAACATCTGCAAAGCCTAAATTTGAAATGCTGAAAAGAAAAAACTGCATCTATGAAATACCATGTGAATGTGGAAGAACATATATTGGTGTCACCAACTGTCCCATTGAAAAGTAGATGCAAAAATACAAACTGATGATTAGAAGAGAAAACAGATGCACGTAAGGTAGAATTCCCGTTATGTATCAATAAACATATGTTCAATTGAGAAAATACAAAAAAAAAATAATTAAAAAAGCTGCTTACATGACAATGGCAAACAATCCAATAAGTCAACCTAGTGTGACTATACATAACGTATGGAAATCACTAATCAATTTCGCTCTTAGGAAAAAGTGTAGAAATCAAGAAAAGCATATCTATCAACTGTTATCTTTCGCAGGATGGCTCAGTTGGCTACAATGTTACCTTAAAATTCAATATACAAGAATATGTGTCCAGATTTAATTTCCATGCTACTACTGTCACTGATCAGACCAGCAAAACATGAAGAAGAGGTGGAAATGATACGTCTCAAAACATTGTGCATTTACTAACGTGTTTGATGTGCTATTATTAACAGTTGAATGTATTTGGAATATTTAAATAAAGTTAAATTTTTCTAAAGACATTCAATATTTATTATATTAGATATGAAAATAGTCCAATATATAAATATAACTAAAATACTATTATCACAAACATTCAGGAAAACAATATAAAACAATGTTTATTTGTAGCTTTTTGCTTGGAAAATTCTTCTAAAACTGGATCAAAATCTAACTGCTCTGTTTCTTGACTTTCAATAAATAGAATCACTAAATTGTTTAGCCTATCTTGGATCATAGTTGATTGTATTTTTTTTAATTAGTTTTAACCTAGAAAATGTCCTTTCTCCAGAAGCAACATCACTGGTTTGGTTAAAAATATATGAAGAGTAATGAAGAGATTACAAAAAGCTGTAATCTACCATTTTCTGCTAGAAATTGAAATATTTTACAAGACTTTCCTAATATTCTAATGGAAGAATGATTTTTAGACCTTCCATTTCATTGTCCAATAAACTGTCATCGAAATCTGTCTTTTACAAAACCAGTAGATGAGTCTTCTTGTGTACTTTTAATATTTGTAAAAGCAATTTTGAATTGTGCCAAATGCTTTTTTAGTTCATCTTTTTCCAGTTTTTGAAAAATTTCCCCAAATCTAAATAAAGCCATATAATTTTTATTTACATCAAATTTGTAATAACTGTTTTGCTTTTTTCACAATTACATTAAAAAAAAAATTTGAACAGTTCTGCAGATTTGACAATTGGCTCATCATCGGCATCGTAATTAAAATATTTCTTTTTCTCAACTTTTTTTTTTTGAAATTCTGGAATTATCTCCAAATTTTCTGAAAGCATTTCTGCCACAACTAATACTTGCTTGAACTAGTACCCCTGTATTTGATCAACTAACACAATCAAATAAAGAAAGTGCTACAGAAAAATCCATGGAATCACTTTGAAGCTCCTTGCTAACATAATTTACTGCTTGTAATCTTTTACTGAGTAATCAGGCGATTCTGCATTATTTTTAACTTATGGATCTTCTGATATTTCAACAAGTGCAGCATAGATTTCTCCTACTCAACCACCTAAATACTTTGAATGTGACCTTCCATCTTGTATCATAAAGAGGCTTCTTTAATATGTTTATGGAGAATTGACATGATAAACAATAAAGATATTGAAATATACCAAAGAAAATTGATACACCAGGACAAGTTTTAGCAATATCTTCCAAAACAAGATTATAATTATGACAAGCCCAGGGTGTAAAAAATGCTCTTGAATTTTCCTTTAAGAATCTAGTTTGAGCCCCAGAAATTGTTTCCTTTTACCATACCCTTGCCACTGATATTATAAATATTTAGACCTAGCGAATTAATTTCTCATTTCAGCATAACATATAAATTTTCCCCTGAACTACTTTCTATATTTATAAATCAATGATTGAACCATGCGATATATCATCAGAGACAGATCTGAATGTCAGTGGGACATTTTTTCTTAGTGACTAATATCTGGAGTTGAGTCAAATATTACAACTAAATAGTTTCCTGATTTTATTTGGATTTATAATCTGATTCTGGATTTTACTTCCCATTATTTTCACTTTCATTTTGAATTGTTTTGCTCAAATAATGTTCTCAACTTTGTTTACTGGTGATTCATCAAAAATTGGTATTGGATTATTGGGTCAAGTTTCCCAAGCAGTTCAACAAGTCCTACAAAATTTCCATTATGTTAATAACCCATGTTTTCAATAGATTCATGAAATGTCAAATTATGCTCAGCTAGAACTTATATAGAATTCAAGACATGCACATGAATAAATATGAAAATTGTGTATTGCTTGTCAAAATTTTCATTTTAATATAGTATTTAGATTTGATAAATGATCAATGAAGATACCCCTGTTCAAATAAATTAGCAATGGTACACTGCCATCTTTTTTCATCAGCTTCATTTAAAAGTTCTTTATTCATCAATTGCAATGTTGTTAATACTTGGAGCATTGCTAGAATCACTCATTATTATCGATTTACATACTTCGATCAATTAAAAGACTATATTAATAAAGTTATACTGAAGAAATGATAACGTTTCCAAAGCAGTTACTGCTCTTATTTATTTTTCCTGATTGACCATTGAAATAACACTAGCTCAAACAAATCAATTTTATTCATTTTGGAATAAGAATGCTTTTTAACTCTCTGCTATTACATTCATAAAAAAGACTGTTCTGCCTATCCTTATTACTTAAATATTTATTTTATTCCGCAATATAAGCAATTAGCATAATTCAAAACATTTTAAAATTCTTTTCACTATCTTATTTAATTAATTATAACCTTATACATCAGAAAACAAACAAAAAAATAACTTCTTTAAAGATATATGCCCATACAGCACACTCTCTTGTTAATTATATACAATAAGTACTAAAATGCACAAATTAAGCTGATACATTTTTCTATGCACTTAATGTAGTACAATATTTTATTTTATTTAAATTTCCAAAATAAATGTTCCTGCTGTCCAATAGTCTTCAGAGTTCTTTTCTTATATACAAAAAGCAAGCTAACACACTTCACTGAATTTAAATCCATTACTGCTGGCAATTTTCTTCAACTAATTTTTCTGCAACGGCTATATTATTATTAACATTAACAAACAAAACATTCTTCTAAGTACTTAACATAATAACACAAACACAATAAAATAACCTCTTAATGCAAACATTTAGTTTCACATTTCATATATATATATATATTGTACCCTTTACAATTGGTACAGATAGTTTAGGTAGGGTTGGATAAATAGCTATATGAAAAAAAAATTAAATGAAAGTTATTTTTTAGCATATAATTTTGGTATTATAGATAGTAGGCATTCAAACTCAGTAGATAGGAGCTTATAATTATATATTAGATACTTTGAACTCATTGTAAGATGAATTAAATATAAAATGATACAATAAATTATTTAAAATATAGTATTAATTTATTATATTTAATTGCAAATTTGGAAAGGAATAAAAATCCTTATTCCGCAATTAGAGGTAAGAGCCAAAGAAAATAACAATGCTATTAAAAGAAGAGATGATAGGTCTGCATTATATATTCATTACTTGAAATATGGCCATAGAATAGATTATACAAAAAGTATTAAATATTTAAATTTCATCAAAGACCCAAAAAGAAGGCAAATATATGAAACATATTATATTAAAAATAATTTGATTAATTGTATGAATAGTTATAAGACTTCTACAAATTTGGTTAATAATTGGTTGATTAATAATGAATGGAAAATTATATAAGTTGATATATATATAATTGTATACAAATGCATGTAATATTGTTTAGCATATTGTTATGATATAATCAATTGTTTTGTAATTATTGAATTTATATATGAGGGTTTTGATTTGTTTTAATTATTTATATTATTATTGTTTGTTTTAATTCCATTATTGAACACTGGATGGCTTTGTCACGTGATTCGTAAACATTAAATAGAGTAGTAACATTTGAAAAGGGCACAAAGCAGGATGCTGAAAAAAGATTTTTAATATGATTATATAGCTGTTGTAAAGAATTATTATTATTATTTTTGATTATATTTAATAAATACTATAATGGTAGAATAGCTTAATTGTAACAGTAAATATTTTATATTATAAGCTTATGGTAATTATTTTGTTTAAAATATTATTTAAAATGATAAGTAAATTTAATATTTGTTTAAAATGTACTGAAAGTAGCACATAATTAGGTGATTGTGTGAATATATATGTGCTTCCAGAAAGGTAGGGAAAAAAAACCTAAATTTAGCTTGTTAACAAAATTTGATACATAATAAAGTATAGCAAATATCCAATCTAGAAAAAATGTTAGAAAAGTAATAATTAAAATTATTATTTTATTTATTTTTTAACTCAATTTCAGGTTATTTAAATATTAAAAATTGTTTTAATTACGATATTTAATTCTTTTTAAGATAAAAATATTTAATATTTAAGGCATTAAATAATTTGATATTTAATATTGATGACTCATAGTTTTATAACTTAATTTTAAAATTCATATTGATGTAGTTATGTAAATTAGAGATTTGTACAAGCAGTAATGACCAATGAAGTCATTGGATTAAGACCAGTATAAAAAGAGGTTGAAGCCAGTCTAGAAAGTATTGTGATTTTTCATAGATTTTTTTTAGTGATTTCAGTGTTTTACAGATATAGTTTGAAATTTATAATTATATTATTTTTTATATTGTGACAGTAGTAATTTCTTTTAAATTATTATTACTTTACCTGAAAGTGTTTTTGAAAAATATAATTAGGATAACTACTTAAATAATGAAACACTAAACATCAAATTTCCCTGTCAGTTTGTCTACTTGAAACTTAACTTAGCACCTAAATAATTCTATAAAATGTGGCTACTTTGATATCATGGAAATGAATACTAAATATAAAAAAAATATTGCAACAAAACCAGAGAGAATTTATGTAAGAACTTTGTAATTTTTATAAATAGTATGCTTGGAATTAATGACTATTTATTTGAATGACTTTATCATATTGCAATGCAGCTCATTTATTAAAGTTAATTAAGAAGAACCAGATATTCCCTAAAAATCTTATTTGTAATATTAAATTTAAAAGAAAAAAAAGAAATTAAGACTCTGCATCTATGTTTTAAAACTGAACTTAAAATGTGTTATGGTATGATGAATGTTTGTTTTTTAGTATATAATTGAAAGTAATAACCCACATTTGATTTGTCTTTAAAGAAATCAAAATGAACTTATGTTGTAAAAACGATGTATTTAGAGACAAAAATGACATTTGAATGTTTCTTTTATGCTTTTAAAAAGTATTGCTATTAAATAAATCAATAAAAAATTATATTTTAACATAATTTCTCTGGAAATAATGAACTCCGATTCATCTTTTATAAGGATTAAAATTATATCTGTTAATAAATACCTGAATGATATAGTTGTCATTTTATCTGGAAATGAAAAATATTTAGTGAAAAGATATATACAATTTTTAAAGAAAGAAATATTTATTTTAATTCATGAACTATATGTCTGCTGATAAATGTATTAAATAATTTATATTATAATGTCTGCTACTAATATTTTTACCGAGAAAAATGTGAATCTTACTTATATTTATATTATATTTATTAAATCTACCTGCTCTACACAATGGCCGAAAACGTACGGAAGAAAATATTTCATATAAAATGGATTTTGAATTATTATGCTACAAAGATATTAAATCCCTGGATAAAAAATTATAAGTTATTGAAAAACAATGAAGAGAAATGGAAATTGAATAGGAAATGTATCTTCTTAATAGCAGAGAAAATATTATGAAAGGTATACTGAAAAAAAGTATAAATGATATGAAAAAAACAATTGTTTGATGATATAAAAAAGGGAGAAGGCTATGACTTTCTGAAAATTGTCAAAGACAAAAAAAAAAGCTTGGGAGAAGATAATCAAGCTTAGTTAGGTATGGGACCTAATGATTTTAGTGAACAGTCAATAATGATGATGATAATATATGTCATCTTCATTTAAGAAACATTCACTTCATATATACATTGCTGGTTCTTACTGGAATTGTTTAAGATTTTTGAAATACTTGATTAATTTTGCGAGTTTGTTAGCAAATTTTATCTCATGATGAAAACATTCCATCAACTAAGTACATTAAAAAACAAATAAAGAAAGCATATATTTGTATGGGTTTCTTTTTGCTCTTTCCAGCAATATTCTTACGCTAAGATAGTTCTTAGTGTTAGGATTATTTTAATTTTCAATTCTAATATGACCATCATGTTAATTTCCAAACTTACGATTTAACGGGATTAATAATATGAATGACCATATTTTCCAGCATCCGAGGTGCACTTCAAATTTGACGGTTAAATTTGAAAAAAAATAAATAAAAATAAAGCCTATATCATTTAAATAAATGATTTCATATGGATTCTTTAATGACTTATAGCATACCATTAGCTTTAATATGAAAACAAAACAATTGATTGGTTAATTGCTCAGGTCATGTGATACTTGAGTGCAGAAAGTATCAATCTGAGCTCCAATTCAGCAATTTTTTAGTTTCTGCATTGGTCACTCTATGATTGTACTACTTTGCATAGACCATCTCTATAATCATGTTAGTACTCATAATTTATTGTTCTTAAGAATATACAATTTTTTTTTACTGTAAAGCACTTTCATTACCGTCTTTTTTTTTTTGAATATAAATAAAATACTGTATGTCCTGAATCTTTGGTTCCTGGGCTTTTTAAATTAATGATTTTCCAGAATTAAGCAAACTTATAGTAACAATTCAATTTTACACCTCCTATCCCTTCATTATAAAACTCCTGTGCTTTTAAAACACCTAATTCTGCTGAAAATTTAAATAAATACTAATTTTAATACAGTTTTGCGTATTTATGCATCTTTTCTCTATATTAGATTTAATTTTAATAGCCATGTGTTATGTATATTTTTATATTGATATAGAATCTTTATTATGTAATAAAAATTGAATGTTCTCTTTTCTTGCTCAAGAGTTCATAAAAAATCTGAACCCTGGAAGTGGTTAGCCCCGAAACCGATCTAATAATCTTACACTCCAAAGTTTGACATTTTACCATTGCACTAAACAAAGTACTATAGTGATAAATTTTAACATCAAGTAATTATTTTGCTGGGAAGTTTACTTAATAATTTTTTTTTTAACCACCCATTTGATTGCTTAAAGTTTTATAAGATGTAACAATTAGTTATAATCTTTTTTAAAGATCTATTACAGCATTTTTTTAAAACCAAAAGTTACTATTAAGATCAATTACAACATCTTTTTTTTTTTAAAAAAAAAAAAATTAAAGTGATTCTATTTCTTGGGTGGGTGAGGGGAGGGAGTTAAAATTATGATTTAAATATTGTGTTTTCCTGAAATAAGACCTGGTCTTATATTAATTTTTCTCCAAAACACACTATATAGAGCTTATTTTCAGAGGATTACTTATCTTTTCATGTACAAAAATCTACATTTCAAGTATAAACACGAACATTTATTTAAATACTTCTCTTTACAGAAAGTTGTAAGATTCTTCCTGGGAGTCCCCTACGATTCATTTTTTGTACTCACCAGAATAGCTCTTTCTTTTTGCATTCATCTTATCTGGCTATCAGAATGTTATTTCTTTTAAATTTACTTTTAAATAAAGTGTTAATTGAAGATTTGCTAGACAGGAATGGTAACAAAAATGATTACAGTTAAGAATAGTTTGTCCATATAAAATCAATAAATAAATGATGCATAAGCATTCAGAAAATGTTTATTTCACATGTACATATTAAGTATGCCCATTACAACATATGGCATATTGAATTACGATGATTCATATATGACACAACCATGTCCATCCAAATTGTAAACACTTTGCAAATTACTTGTAATGGCCCTGCTTGGGTATCTTTGTAAAAACTTGTCTTTAAGAAGAAAAAAAAATCTGAACTTAAACTAAATTTAGATAAATAAAATCACTTTTATTATTTTAATAAAGTCTTTCAGGTGAAAAAAAAAATGTTTAAGAAACCAAACTAATTTTTCTTTTACCTCGAATATTTAAAAGCTACCATGCTGAAACTAAAACTAAATTAAGCATTCTAAATCTAAGTATTAAATAAAATAAGTATCTAAAAATATATAAATGAAATTATCTGATATATTGACTTGAGGTAGATAAATTGTTTCTCTATACATTTGGTGAAAATAGTCAACAGGAAAGTATAAAAAAACCATATAATTTATACTACCATTTATTTAAAGCATTAATATCAATAATATTGTTTATTTATAATTTATTACTTTATAATTCAATACTGTTCATCATATGTTTCAATGGGCAAACAAAGGCCATCTATCAGGCTGCCGATGTAACTATGGCTTATATTATAAGCATTCTCAAAAAATCATGCTAGAGCTTATTTTTTTCATTAGATCTTATTTTCGGAAAAACATAGTAGTTGCCTTAACTAAAATAGAAAAATAAATAACTCTTAATAATTGGGCTCATTATTTTATAGATATTATGCTTTTGTCCCTCTTTAATTTTAGTTTCAAACTTGTTTATACAAATTTATTTACTGTATTGTGCTCACATTTTTTTAATGTATGCACATTGAAGTTCAAGTAAAATGTTTAATAAATTGCCATGTTTAGGATGTTGCTTCTATGAAAGATTAAAGGTCATCTTTGTAATTTTGTCCATATGATAGAAATTTCCAAATAGCAAAGCAGTGGATTAATGGTATTCAATTTCTGGCACATATTATGCACAAGCAGAAGAAATCAAACACTTGTAATAAAAAATCTTTAAATCTAACTTAAATAAAATTTTCAAAATCACGGGATGAGTCTATACTCTTTTTTCCTTATTGCAATAATTCTGACTTGAAGCTTCTTTAATATAGCACAATCTATTTTTATAAATTCTGCTAAAGTTTACTTGATAGTAAGAATTATTTGACATGAGTAAACGTGCTATTATTTGACAACAATTAACAGTAATATAATAAATTTATTTATCTCAATAGTTGCTGCTAAGGATTAATATATATATATATTGTAACATAATAATGTTCAAAGATCCATTGTAACATAATAAATTATGATCAAAAGATATTACCATACCTGAGTGGTCTACAAGTTATTGAACAAATATATTAAAACATCATTTCTATAATTAGATTTCTAAAGATATCACAATATCAATAATTAGACAATAATGCCTGGAGACAAGTCATTTAAGGTGTCTGGCCTATTTCAAACCCTAGTTAGGCAGGCATTCTATCATCAATAAACAAGTAGAAACTATAAACAATTATTAAGAACGAACTACTATAACTCAGGTATATGGAAATCAAGTGAATGAGTACCTGGTAACTCAATCAAATATCTCTCAATATATCCAACAGTAGATTTTACTCACTCTTATCTCTTGGTTTGATGTCAAGTGCATATTTAAATAAACAACAAGTGAATATGGTCTAGCAGGGCGCCACTAGATTATCTAAACCTAGACACAGTTATATCTTATAACCTTTTCACATGTACCGGGTTTGAATCCCTTTTTGGTACTTTATTTCTAATAAAAATGGAAGATTTTGCTTTTAGACCCATATCACTGTATGCAATAACATTTAGGTAAACATAAATCATCTTTAAACTAAAGTGGAGTATATAAAATTCATTAGACAGAAATGATCTCTTAGATCTTTACATAATAAATGCATTTCAATATTTTTTTATAAGTTTTACTAGCTCAGATTATTATTATTAATTTAGGATGGCAATTCACTCATCCTTGCATGAAATAGATGATGGGATGGTGGTTATAATATTTATTCACAAATGTCAATTAAATACCATGAAATCACTATTTATTTATGGCCTTTAAACATTTATCTATCTCACTAAGTTAAACGTGATGATGACGATGATGATAATGATAACGATAATGGTTTCAACCATAGCTTTAGGACTAAGCCTAATCATAAACCTAATTTTTATAAAGAAATTCATAATTATTGCTTAATTTTAGTATATCTAATTGGAACTTGAATAGCTAATATTCACCTTGATGATGAATGATCACACTTAATAAAGACTACTCAATGAAATATATATGCCTCGTTTACTAAAATAAACTAATATTTATTACTGCAATTCTAACATATACATAAAATTTCTAGATATATACATGAAAATTGATATCAACAATAACAACAATAATCATAATCGACTGTTTTAAAATCATACCATTAATTTTAAATTCTTCCCCCTTTCCCGTAAATGTATTTCAAATTGGATGTTACATTGACCATGATTTTCACTCCACAAGAAAACATCTCAAAAAATAAATAAACACTCTTTTTTTTTCTCTCTCTCTCTCTCTCTCTCTCTCTTTTCTCTTCTGCACACATACCTTTACAATCTAACATGTAAAGTAGAATGATAAAAAAATAAATGTTAGTAAAATTGGAAAGAGCACGTTTTAGAAACAAGTTTAAAGTACCTTTTTCTCCCCTTCCCTTCTAAGTTCTGAAATGCTATACCTTAACTTAAAACACAATACTCTAATATTCTTAATATTGTCTATTGTTTCACATTCACACACAATTACATATATGCAAAAAGTATTATATTTTTATGTATGTGCGTTCTTTATCCCCATAATAACAAAAATATTATTTAAAACAAAATAACAATAACAAAAAAAAATGTTACATATTAATAACATTTCATAACTTTAAGTTAATAGACAATCATAATTTTAGTACATATAAAATCATTAATGAAGCTTATGTTTATCGTTATTAAGAAATTCTGGGTTTCAATTGATCTTGGTTGTTTTAAAAGTTCTTTAAACAAAAATATACCACTCTGTTGCTAAAATTTTACTAAGTCTCTGATATCATAAATAAAATATATAAAAGAAAAATTTATATTACCAGTTCTATTCTTTGCAGCGACTTCCAATAATCCCAATTTTATCTTGTTTAATGTCTATACTTTTGCATCTACCATTTCCGTTTTTCTTTGGAACAATCTCTTTCTTGAGGTGTATAATTATTTGATGATGATGATCCTATTGAGGTTATTTGCTTTAGTGGACAATTTGAAAATCATTATATTAACTCTTTTTCTCTTCCTGTCAAGCATGATTCTTTTAGTGGATGAAGTACAGCAGTTGTTTTCACATTTATAATTTTTCTTGGGTTTAAACTCAGTTACTGGAACAATTAATTGGACTTGATAATTTAATATTTATCAGTAGATTACTCTTTTTTCCTGATTGCCTTCAAATGCAGGTGAATGTTTTTTTCTTTCTATTTAAAAACATCTTATTTCTCTCGCTCAGTTGAAAGGTGTAGAATATTTTTTTTTCAGACAAGACATCTTTTCTTTCCTATATGATGTGCTAGTTGATGATGACTCAGGGAATTTTCCCAGATAAAATATATCTTTATTTTAACCTGCCATTCTGTTTTTCATCTTCACAAAAAAAAAACTTTATATTAAAAATGATTTTTTTTGAATTGATATCTGCTGAATTAAAAATGCTTGTCTCTTAGTTTCAAGATTTTTAGAATTCTCTGTAATATCAACTGATTTTCCAGACTGCTTTTATATCCGATTTTTTTCTATTTTTGACCACCTCTTATTTTCAACCAAATTGTTTTTTTTATTAGCTGGATAGTATGAAAAATCTCACTATCCTGATTTTTAGACAAACTTTTGTTTTGAAGAAAAAAATAGTCTTAATCCTTTTTTACACCTATGTAATATCTCAAATTTGAGCTTCTTTCGTTTGATCTTAGGATGAGTCACTTTTAAAATTAGACTTCTCACATCATCTCTAAGTTTTAACAGAAAAACAACCCTTATAATACAAAATTGTTGAATAAAAATAATAATAATAATTTAACAGATTTTCTTCTTTTTCTTTCAATATTTAATAAATAAAAATGTAGTTTATGTATGCAATGTACACACATACACTCAATCAAATTATTTATAAACTGACATTAAAATAATATAATTGCTAGCTTAGTAATTATAACCCTAATATTTAAAATTAAATCTTTAGCTTTTAAATCCAAATTACAATTATAGAAAAGCAAAAATAGAAGTATAGAATAAGATATTGAAATTTAGCAAGTGTAGGTTAGTTTTAAAGAAAGTTAATATGTGTAATTTAAAAGTGACTAACTAAATAGCTTTTATAACACACACTGCCTATACATATGCGTTATAACTTTATTTTTTAACAAAAAAAATTAAATACTGAATAATTAACTGTGTGTACTACTCTTTTTGAGTTTTTATCAACACACAAACAAATAAAGAATATAACTGTTGCCCCACTCTCTTTCTATCTTAAGCTTTTAGAACTGGATCTTGTAGGGTTTAAACTTGGATGCCCTACAGCTTCCTTTTTATATAAAAATGTGATGATGATTTTTGTTCCACATTTTCTTTCATGCACATTACTACAAATTTAGCTAATGACTAAATTGTAATGGCACAATATATATATATTTGTAATTACAATATTAATAACTTGCAACTAAAGACTATCAATTTGGTGAAACAAGATACCATAGCTAGATTGTGTTTTATGCTGAAATTTGTACTAAGTTTAAACCAGGCTCTTTTTTATGTCTTTGTTATCTTACTTCAAAACTGATTTTCTTCTATCTTTTATTAATTTTTATGTTAATACCTATTGTAAAATATCACTTCAAACTACATGAGACAAAGCAATCATAAACTATTCCCATATACCATGCTGAAAATTTAATGAGCAAAAAAAAAAGGTATTTGATTGATTTACAGGACTCAACATAAGAACAATAAAAAAAACCTATCACAAATTCTTTCATTCAGAACTTATTACAGTAATTATAGAATCGACAAATTTCACTTTATTATAATGATTTTTTAACCGAATCATTTCTGCAGAACAAATCTAACGATTATTAAAATCATAAATTTTATTAAATAACTGAATAGCTTTATTGTTCAGGAAGTCATAAAAAACTTGAATGCTGAAAGTTCCAGAACTGGAATCTATCCAAAACTTTTACGATCCTGAGACCATTTTATCCTTACACTACACCATGCACATTGCGTGCATCAATTAATTCTGTCAAATTTTTTTAATTCAATGATTAATCATTATTTCACCACTTCCAAAGATACTACTATTTTAGATTTCAGTTACAAATATTGCAATCTGTTGCACCACTTTTGAAAAGTTATTTCATCTTTATCCACTTTGCATTCTTTTTTGGTTAACACTAACAAAAATATGGTGTCTCTATCAATACATCTATTTCTTTTATTAATAACTTTCTAGTGTTCTGCCTTTTTTTAAAACAATCACACCATTTTTATATGCTGTATATTAATTATATTACTCAATTAAACTTCAAACTAAACATCTGTGATACACCATCAACATCAGAAATGATAAAGTCAAATGAATCAATACTATAAACATATTAATTTTTTTTGTTAAAAATGTTTTTTAAAAATAAAATAGATAGGAAGCCATAATAAAAAAATAAAAATTTTATTTAATTAAATAGAAGGATTTGAACTTAGGATTTTCAATCTATATTCATGCTTCACTCCATTTCAAACAAGTGATACACATAACCACACACATGTGAACAAAACAAATGATCCCCAATATATGTACTTCGTGTAGAACCAGCAGTCATCAGTTAGGCCAGATCGTAATCTCCCACACATATATACAATCCGTGCTCAGCTTTTATTAAGATAGCAATTCCTTAAACTTTAATGAACAGGTTTCAATCTTCTCACCCTTCCAACAATTCAAACATCTATTTAATTGAAAATTCAATAATGGAATGTTCAAAGCTCTTGGTAGACTTAATATTGTTGTCATACCCATGTAAACATTACATCAATCTAACTCTTCATATTATAGAATTATTAAGTATCCATTTATATTAAAAGGAGAGGAGCAGTCCATCATTGATTTTTCAATGAAATGGACAGTAGAATTGTTGGAAAGGTGAGAAGATTGAAGACTGTCCATTAAAGTTTAAGAAATTGCTATTTTAATATAAGCTGAGCACTGATTGTATATATATATGTTGGAGATTATGATCTGGACCAACTGATGAGTATTGATTCTGCATAAAATATGTATATGGTGATTACTTTTTTTTTTTTACATATTGAATGAATAGGTTATTTACAAAATTAATCTTTTTATTTGGAAGTTTGAGTTTCTATATTGTCAGCTACTCCCGATGTCATGTAACTGACCGTCTTAATTACATTAATAGAATAAATTGGGATTTTTATTTTTTTATGCCCCTCATCTGGGAATTGATCCAACAATCTTTAAAAGCTTTTGAACCTACTACGGGAGTAAAAATTTGGAACACAAACTATGATTTTATGATTAAAAAAATCTTGTATTCTACGAACAGGGCTAAAAATTTGAATTTTCACAAAAGTAATAACATTTTCTTTATAAGTGATTTTATTATCTTCTATATTCATTTATTTTTATCTAGTTTTATACACAGCTCTTTTTAGATATTGTTACTGTTAGACTTCTTTCAACTATTATAATAATTAATTCATTAAACTGTGATGGCAGTAATAATAATTAGCTGCTAATTACTGTATATGTTTCTCTAAAGATGTTCGGTATTAAATGTAACTTTATTAATATATACTTTTTTGTTCCTTTTATTTGAGAAGTAACTTTTCAAAACCTGATGAGCAACTTTTAATGTTAATTAACTCAAACCAGAAATCAAAAATTTATGTGTAATGTTTATAAAAGTGACATTGAAAAACTGATTTCAGAAACCAATTTTTATTACTTTTGTTATACTGCTTAATTATTACCTTTTAAAACGCTTTTCTATATATATATATTGATGAATATATAAACGTATGTATTTGTATACATGTATATATATGAAGATGTATATACTTACATAATTAAAACAAATACATTTTACTGATATAAAAATCTCATTAAAATTTATGACGAAACTCTAAATATTAAAACCATAGAATAAATTGTTAAAAAATGGTAAAACATGCTAGTAATGATTATTACGTCAGCCTAACATTTTCATGATCTGAAGTTAAATGCTTACTATACTAGAGGGGTCATAGATTAATCTGGGTTGGTCAGATGAGTGTCAATACCCTGTTTGTTAAAACAACAAAAAAAATATTACTAATATAATGTAGCAATCCCCAATGTGGGGGAGGTGGGATATTTTTATGATGTTTAGCCCATGGTTTTACATTTAAACTAACACCAAATCTGATCAAGTTTTAACACTCAGTTGCAGTACCCTATTTTTTAATTATTTGGATAGAAAAGTTAACCTAATTAAAATATAGATATATAAAGAATTACTTATCATTATAACAGAATTAAATTTAATTATCGTATTTACTAATATGGCATTTCTGTATTATTGTGAAAAAGAATCCAATGAACTTAAGTCTTCTCCAATCAGCAAGAATAAGACTGTTTTAGTCTAGACAAGTTTTCACCTGATTACTACAGAAATAAATTTCTCATTATCAACATCATCTTTTGATAGTTTGACAACTCCATAGTATAATTAGAAGGAACTTAATGAATGTGAGAATGTTTTCATATTGGCAGGAATAATAATTTTATCAATCAACCTTCTCATCCTTAGCTGCTTCAAATAAGAAGGGTCAATAATATTATTGCAGCAAAAGAGGAGCAGAATTAATTTATTATACCCCCCAATAGTAATAAGAACTGACATTTATGGCATCAAGGTTTAGGTCAGTTTTATCATATAGAAAGTACATCTTTAATACAATAAACAATACATTCATACGTTTTATGTTGCTCTTCTTTATTAATATTGTTTATTCAGATGTTATCTTTAACTATTTCAACAATCTAGCATCCTTCTTCAGAGCTCACTTTAAAATGATAACAGACTTTGAATAAAAAGCATACAAGAAGAAATATGCTTATTTATTTTCTTAAGTAAGCAATATATAAAAAGGAAGTGAAATGAATATCTATATTTTAATAACAAAATATATTCACAAAAAATATATATCTACATAGAAAAGTAAAAGCCCAGAAAGATGATCTTTGTAAGTGCCTGACCAATAATCAAATGTTTGCTCTTTGTCATAAAACTAAATTGCTTAGTCTAACTGCCATAAGGTGAGAATTGCTAATGATATATGTAAAAATTAGGCATCACTTATCCCCAACTTTAACCAATTGCTTAATTACTGGGTAAGCAACTGTTGCGTAAATCAGTATTTATATAGTTGGCTAGAGAAAATGTCAAGTCACCACTATCTGTGCATAGAGATAAAAATAATAAAAACTAAGCTGCTTTCATACTATTGGTTCAACAAATTTAAGAAGCATTTAAGAAGGCTCTGCACAGTAAGGCTCTTTTCAACAATAAAATCTAATGAGAAAAGGTTATTCTAATTAATTATAGTATTACTGACTGATAGAGTAACTGTTAGTAGTCAGTATAGAGTTGATAAGTTTCATTTGGAGATCAAAATCTTTCATACATAAAATAAAAACTTAAAATAATGTAATCTAAAAATAAAAGTTATGATATCACAAAAGCCGATGTTTTTCATTAAAAATATTGTGCTTTCAAACCCATCACATTACACAATAATAAATCACAGAGACCATAAAAAGCTAATCTGTGCATTAGATAGAAAACGAATCCAGATCGTCTGCTCTACTACTGAAACACTAATGTTCATATATTTTATACATATTCATAGTTTTTTTTTTTTTTTTGGTAAATGTTTGGTACACAGGGTATAATTTATACATTACTTCCAAATATATTTTACGACAATTTCCTTTTAAAATAATTAAATATTTCAAAATGCGTATTTTTGATTCGGATATATTCATGACTGACCATACTCATAACCACAACCGAAAAGTCTATAATATCATTCAGATTATACATGTTTAAAAACTATTATTCTTTTTTTTTAAAAAAGTTGAAAATAAATAAATGTTGGGTTTCAGGAATTAAAATTCATTAGATCAACTAGGCATATTTATCTTGCAGAGCAATAATTCAAGTCAAGACTTGGTAAAAGTATTCCCCAATCGAGCTTGACGAAAAAGCAGCTTTGTAAATGATCGGTCTGGCAAGCACTAAGAGTACACACATTTATTATTAAATAATATATATGTATAATTTTATATAATTAAATGATGCCGATATAACTGAGTTTAAATAATAATAAAAAGTCTTTATTCATTCTGTTATTAAATGTTATCTTGCAATAATCTCTTAGCAAAATATTTTTTTGTAGATTAGATTAAAGATTCCATTATATTTTTTGAAATATATATATATTTTAGACTTCAAAGCAATACCCCCCCCCCCATCACAAAATTTCAAAATAAATAATAGAATAAAACGTAAATTTTTTTTTTTAAAATAATAATCTTAATAAATCTAAAATAATATGTCACTTATTGTGTCTATCTGTCCGGATTTTGGATGCTTCGTGAATAGTTTTATGTAGAAGTTTTTGCCAAAATTTAAACATAAAAATCTAAAATGACGTTTGAAAAATAATGTATGATGATATAAAATGAAACAAAAATAAGTAAACTTTTCCCAACATTTCAATGTTTTTATTTTAAAAATTATTAAAGAGTAATTTGTGAAACATGTTTTTAATAATAAAGTAAAATTAAACATACTTATCACGTACCTCACGTGATATAAAGTTGCACCTGATGATAAATAACTCTGAGGGCTGATCTTAAAAGAAATGTTGGGGGGGGGGGGGTAGATTAATTTTGATTCCAAAAACTGTAACCAAGAGGGAGAGAAAAACCATGGCCATTATAATTGTTTAACTTAACACACAATCTCAAATGCTTCTCACGAATGGGGCGGCAAATTCAGGTATTATTGATGAGACTTTTAAAATATGAAATTGTTGAAAAAAATAAAGAGTACAGTTAATGGTGACTTGCATATAAGTATTTTGCAAATTTCTGCCAGTTTTAAACATGTAAATTTACTAGAAAAAACTCAAAATATTTATATGATTATTAATACTGCCATCTAGTGTCATGTCTACTGATTGATTATTCAAAGAGTGAAAATAAAAAAAATTACACTTATCTAATGGTAACAAAACAAATTAGAAAAAATCATAAAATACTTCTTAAGTCATGAACTGCAATTAATCAGACTATAGTATGTTATACAAAATAACAAAAATACAAATTGCATGTTTATTTCATTTGAAATCATTCAATTATACATTTATATTCAAAGTAAGCAAAGTCAAAACTGCATCTAAAATCATCTTATAAAACTTAGAACCCTTATACATATTAAAGAAGATGGTCCTTAGATAAAATAATTTAGAGATCTTAACCCATCTACTTAGCAAAAAAAAAAAAGGGTAACTCAATGAAGCATAATTAAGGGGAAAACTCACTAAATATCATTAAATGACAAAAAGATTATTCAGCATATTGTTTACCTTCTAGAAAAACAAAACATTTTAATAAGGCATACACTCACATTACCATTATTATGGGATTCTTGGTTTTATGAATCTTCCTAAATTAACAAATTTAGATAAAATATAATTCAATAATTTCACATCTCTATTAAATTCTTAAGTGCCAAATGCTAATTGAGGAGGTAGCCCAAAATTAACTGTAATCGTTCTCTCGAGAACGAGCGTATTGTAGTACTTCTACCATGAGATGTCCCAAGAGAGGATTCATCTACAACAGTCTGCCAATTGCCATCATTGAGATAAGTAATATAAGTATATCTCGCTTATTTATCGATTTTTGTAATTTCTAAAAAATTAAACACAATGAAATTTTGTTTTCTGTTAGTTAGGGAAAATAGCAATAGAATACAAGTGTAATGTTTGAATCAGATTATAAGTAAACTTTCTCTGGGGAAAACACAAGTTTACAAGTGGTTTAATAGAAAGGTCAACTTCACTGTATCCTAAAAAACCATGGCAAGTAAGGCCAATATGAAGACAGCATTGTTCATTCTGTAACGTTTTTTTTACATTTTAGCTTTGATTAGGTCTTTTACGTACTAGAAAGTGCAAGTTAATCAAAGTATGAAAAGAAAATATATTCCGATCATTTACAAGTCCGGATATTTCAAGAACATAGTTATTTTTCCTGATTAATTGGCCTAACAATTATTACGATTTGAATTGCCGGTGGAATCAGCTTTTAATTTAGTTTGAGGGCGCCAGAGTCGATAGACTCACTGATTCTGCACAAAGCACATCGTAACTTACAAAGATCGGGATTATGATTTCCTGTCACTAAATTTATTCTAGGAAACTATTTTTCTCTAGGCTTAATTAATGAAGCATATTGGCAAGGTAATTTAGATACTTCTCTAAAACTGACTAACAACATCTATAAACTAAAATTAAGAACAGATCTAACTAAAATTAAGCATGTACAATGAAAGTTTCATATTATTAGTAAAAATTATTACACTCATTAAATAATTAAACAATGAGAATTATTTATAATATTGGAAAGAATACATACACACATAACCATATAATTATATTTAACATTTAATTCAAACAGTTCATTGTTAGGAGTAAAATAGTAAATGTCTTTCTTTTGTTTAAATTAGAAATTTAGCATTTTAAAGTTAGTATGCAATCCTCCTGGTTTAAATATAAACTAGAATATGGCCATTAACTTACCAGTAAGTTTCTAGTGTTTACGTAGATGATTATGATAGTAGTCGGGTTCCTTTCAACGAGTAGTCCACAGTATTGGTTTATGGTTTCATTCTGGTATTACTTCCATATCTCTGATCCATATTTAGGTAAAGTTAGATGAAGGTTTAGGAGACTTTTCTGAGAGATGCCGGCAAACAATCTGGTTCTACTCACCCACACATGGAGAATATTTCCAGTTTAGTAGTTCTAAGTAATAGCAATTCATTATTACTTCAAAATGCTGCACACGGGAAACTGCCCAAAACAGACACAGGAAAAAAGACCCCTTTCCAATCTTGTCTGCTTCTTTTATACCAACGATCATTTTGAGATGTCCTGCACATATTTTCTTTGTTTATTATCATGTTATAATCTTCTACATTCCTCGCTAGTTTTTAGTTACAAAGCCTTTTTTTTTATGACATTTCCGCAGTGAGGGCATAAATGGTTCCTCTCTGATTGTAATCTCTTGTGTTTATAATTTTTTTTATCTGAATAACTAATCTGTTGCATTTACATTCTTTCCAATTTTAACTTTTATTTTTAATTAAACAGATAATGCGAAATAAAAATAACTTTCATTGTACATTATAAAAAAAAAATTATACTAAAAAAACAACAACTAAATTGCGTCTTTTGACCGACCTTTAAATCTTATTTCTTACAGGTTTTAAATATTACTCAATGCCAGTATATCTGTACCACATATAAGTAAATGATACAACTCAGAATTTGTTCATTTAAACTCTACAAGTTCTGAAAAGTTTGAGTGATGCAGTAAAATGAAACGTCCCAATTTTTGGCTTAATGGGGAATGCAAGCTTTATCACAATAATGCACTAGCACACAAAGTTTTGAGTGTGTAACAATTTTTAATTAAATTCAGAATGACTTTCCATCAGCCATATATTCTCGATCTTGCTCCATGTGACTTTGTTTTTATTCTCTCGAATAAAAAAAATGCTTAAAAATATTTTTTTTGTGTGGACTTAAAATTGGTGAAGAAAAAAAACCAGAAAATGTTAAAAGGTATCACTTTGCAAGAATTTCCAGACTACACTGAAAAGTGAAAAATATGTTTAGACCGGTGCATTGCATTAAATGGACTGTACGTTGAAAGAAAGTCAATATGATAATACCTAAAAATAAATATATAATTTTTTATTACAAATTTCCAGTTATTTTTGAGTCCTGCCTCATGCATAAATTACATCAACCATAATACTTATGTTTAAACATGCAAATATCAACAATCTGTTTTCAAAACCACACTATGGCAACTTGCACACTTTAATTTAAAATTTCATTGAAATTAATGATCTAAATCTAAAACTAAGATGTTCAAAAATATTATGCGAAGACTGTGACAAACAATGCAAATTACCACAAATTAATACCATCTTCTTATCACTTGATTATAATATTTTATTGCCTAGTTAGTCTATCGATCTTTAAATAAATAACTTGATATATATAATTAAACTAACATACATTTTAAATATTTAATTTATATAATCAAAAATAAATAATTAAAAATTTTATATGACGTTAACCATCCATGTTTTACATGCAAAAAAACAATTTTCGAAAATTAGCTGATTTCGAAAAAAGATTTTCCCACCAATCATCTCCAAATTTAAACAAATCGATTTCCTACATACTGTAGAACAGGGGTAGGCAACCGCTGGGCCACAGGCAACACCCAACCCGCAACAATGTCAAATAAAACCCACTGCATCAGATGTTAATTTCACTACCTGGTGTCAGTAAATTTTTCATACAGATATCAATGAGGTCATTGTCTCTTTTTCTATTGTCATTAATTATACAAAGTCAGCAGTTTTCTAATCTCCTAATAATTCATTAAGTATGGATTTGTACTTACTAGTTAGTCCTGCTGTAAAATATCACTTAATTCAGTGATAACTTTCTAATATTGCGATCTCGTAGAATAATGCCTACACAAGATCTTCAGACAAATTAGCTTTATTTACTACAAAATGGTGACATATAACTTTATTTAGTGGAAATAAACAAAGACATATTTACATTATGAAGCGAATTGAGTTATTTGCAAAAATGACAAAAACCTTATTACATACAAAATTGCAACCTATAACTTTATTTACTGGAAATAAATGAATATGTATTTACATTTTTTATGAGAAATGATGTTGCAACAACTAAAATTTTAGCAATATATATTTATTCCAATAAAAAGGAAAAGAATAAGATTGTTTGTTCCAATGACTGGGGCAGAATGAAGTCTTTTATGTCCAGCAAAATGCAAATAAAAACATAGCTATGCCACTATCACTTTTGTAGAATTGTTTTTTTTTTTCTTGGAATAGCATGCTACATGCACAAACTTCTCACAGATAGTTATTCCAATATATCACTATCTTTTGAAAGTAGTGGAGGACTGCAGTAAATTTATGTCTTATTTAATTATTAGAATTTTTAATTTAATATAATTTATAGCCCATAAAATAAGCCAATTAAAGAAAAGAAAAATTGATGCTGAATGTTGCATTTTTAATGAGAATTGGACATTTTAAATATTTAATTGCAAATATAGACAATAAAGCTATTAGTTAAGCGTTGGTGGCCTAGTGGTTAGCATAATTGCCTTTCAAGCAGCTGGCCAGGGTTTGCTCCCGGTCAACACACTTGACATATGAAAAAAAAAAAGCTGTTTGTTTGGCTTGTAATAAAACAATTCCTATTTTTAAAGAATATAATTTAAAAAGGCATTTTCCAACAAAACATTTCAACAAGTTTAAACTACTTTCACTGGAACAAATGAAAATAGAAAGCAGAAAAATTAAAAAGTGGTTTGTGTAAACAACTAAATATTTAGAAAAATCTGTCAAATACTGATAGAGCTTTGACAAAAGCTAGTTAAGTTGTTAAGCATTGCTGGTCGAGAGGTCAGCGATGGCTGCTTTACAAGCAGTTGTCCCGGGTTAGCGGATTCGCTTCCCGGCTGATGCTATGACACATGAGAAAAAAAAAGCCAGTTAAGTTGCTACACATAAGATTGCAAAACAATGAAAATCATTTTCTGATGAAGAATTTGTAAAGGAATGCTTATTAATAGATATTGCTGACTCATTATGCTTTGATAAAAAACCCAACATTTGAAAAAAATTAGTTTCTCACAAAGAACTCTCATAAAATGAATTCGATTGATAATATTTCAAGCAATTTATGTGATCAATTAAAATTAGAATTGGAAGATTGTACATACTAGCACTGGCTTTAGATTAGTCGTGTGACATTACCAATACAAGTCAACTTTTAATCTTTATTTGAGGTAAAAATAATAATTTGAAATTATGGAGGAATTACATTCTGCATGTCCTATGAAAGACACAACTACTGGTGAATTTTTTTATAGGTCTTCAAGATTTGCAATTGCACAATATAAAGTAGAATAAAATTATCAACATCACAAACAATGGGTGTCCTAGTTTGACAGGAAAAAACATTGGATTATTAAAAAAAATAAATGACAAAGTAAAGCACATTCCAGGGAAAGTAATAATTTTCTTACATTGTATGATTCATCAAGAAATCCTTTGCAAAAGAGTTCTAAAACTGAAGCATGTTATTAAAGGTAGTTAATTTTATTCATGGAAGAGCTTTAAATCACCGGCAATTCATAACATTTTTGAAAGAAACTGAATGTGACTTTATCAATATTCTGTGCCATACGAACATAAGATAGCTTAATTTTGTGAAAGTGTTAAAACAATTTCATAATTTGTTGAATGAAATTGTTAACTTCTTAAATGATAAAGATAAGCTTAATGAATTTGGTGAATTAAAATATGAACAATGGCTGAAAAACTTTTTCTTCTCTGTTGATTTGTTAACATATTAAAATGAATTAAATTTATCATTACAAGGAAAAGGATTATTTATTTATGATATGTATACAAATATGTCATTTATGACAAAACTAAAGTTATTTTCATAATAGTTTCAAAAGGAAGAGTTAACTCACTCTCCATTCTTACAAAAAAGAGAAGAAAAAAAACTGAAAATGTGCTGATTTTAAGAAATATGAGGCAATAATAAGTGAATTATTAAATGAATTTATCAGATTTTCACAAAATTTCTAAAGATCTATCTTTAGTGAGGCTATCATTTACTTGTAATGTAAATGATGCACTACCTTGTGTCCAGTTGGAACTGAATTTGCAATCAAATTTAATAGAGTACTTTAGTATTAAAGCTGAAATGTAGGGGAGATAGGCCTTTTCACCACCATAATAAATGTGTAATATTGCAATGACATCAAATTGAAAGAAAATAATCCCTGCAAGTATATGTGAAAAGATGGTTTTTTTATCAACACGATCTTTTTTTTTTTTTTGTAATACTTCAACATTTTCAGTTGTCTAGATTTCTTTCTGACAAGAGCCAGGATAAATAAAAACATAATAAAAATCTAATAATTAATATGTATTTTATTTTTTTGTTCTTTTGGTTTAATTTCTTTATTAAAAAAAACGACGTTTCTTAGCTCTTCTCTAAAAATCTCAGCATACTTTGCAATGACATGGTACATTTTCGGAGGGAAATTTTTTACTGTAGATCTCCATTTTCAGTGGTAATACTATATGTGAAAACTTTGGTTTTAATGCATAAATTCCTGTTATATATTACATAAAAATCAAAATCATTTACTGTTTGTTTGGTGTATATTTAAACTAACTATTTTTTTGATAAATGACATCATTATTGTATCACATTTTATTTTTTATTTTAAATCTCATTCTTAAAAGTTGTTAGTGTTGAAAGTCGCATTTTTTTTTTTTGAAACTTGTTAATGTTATTGAAAATGATCTATATATTTATTATGTTTTACTATTTTTTTACTTTTACTTATTTTTAGTCCTGCAACATGTATTAGACCTACTGTACCTGTTCACATTCATATCAACCTCCTAATAACTTTGTAATTTTTGCCAAAATACCATGTATAAGATTCATGTACACATTCTTTTATTTTTGCCAAAAAAGTTGTGTACAAGATCCGTGTATGTTAGTTTGGTCAGATCACAGGATTACAAAGTTATCAGCAGATTGATAAGAATGTGAACAGACGTAGTAAGTCTAATACATGCTCCGTGATGCAGCTTTAATAGTAAAGTACCTTTAATAGTAAAAGAACATGTGCTCATGTTCATTTCCAATTATAAGAACCACCCAAAACCCATGCTGACACATCCAACCAATGTTATCGATCAATCTATACGTTATCACGATCTGACCATTTGTTACAAAATCGCCATTTTCATTAAAAAAAACCACAAAAACCCAATTTTCGTAGTTATAAGAAATAAAATCACGTGATTAAAATATTAAAACACAAAATCACCATTTTCATGAAAAAAAAAACAAAAACACCAAAATACCCAATTTTCATAGTTATAAGATATGAAATCACTTGATTAAAATATTAAAACACAAAATTCACCATTTTCATAGCAATCCGGACCATTTGCTAGTTTATTAAACCATTTATTCATGATACATCAACTTTTAAAAAAATCAAATTTAAGTTTACTAGTTTATTAAGCCAAAATGTAATCATGTGATTAAAAAAGTAAAATGCAATTTCGTAAATATTTGAAATTAAATTTAAGCAATAACTATATTTTCATCCAGTTATACATATGAAACCATGTGACAAATGATGCGCAAACATCTTAAATTCATCAAACAACAGACTTTTATGTCTTTTTAAATCTGGAAATGTTTAAAAATATTCTGGATAATGCCCAGAAATATTTGACATTCTTTAGATTATGTGAAACTATATTAAAATCAGATCAAGACTATGAAATGAAAATTTAGAAGCCATTTTACAAATAGCCACTTGTGAATTGAATCCCAATTTTGATGTAATCGTAAATTAAAAGCATTCCAAATTCAATCCCTCACATTAAAGTTTTTGTAACAATAAGTTTTTTTATATTTACTTTGCTATTTTTATCTATAATCCGGCCAGCTTCATGATTAGAAAATTTCATTCGGCCCACTAACAAAAAAAGTTGCCCACTCCTACTATAAAAGGTAAAAAAAAATCAAATCTGAAATGTCGTATTTATATCAAATAGATTTATTAATTTTCAGCTTAGTTAAATCCTTGAATGTTTAAAATTAAATAAAAAATATTTCAATTGTAATTTTTGCTAAAATAATAATTTGGCAATGCAAAAGTTTAAAGCACTCTTACTAATGGTAAGTCACTGAACTAACGGTGTTTTATCAATAGATAAAAAGCATTTCAGTGAGTTTCATATAAAAATGAATTTTCAGTTTACTAATAAACATTTATGCTAATCTATTGAAAAATATACGGCCAGAGAGAAGGAAGTGACATCCGTGTTCTCAGCTAATTCCTAACAAATAATTTAAAGAATTAATTTCTCACAATTTACGACTTTTATATCTAAGATAAGAGTATATACAAATGTACACGAAGTAGAGAACACTTTGCTAATTAAAAAAAAAAAACAATTAAAAAATTATTTTTCATACACCTAAAAGCTAAGTTCCCAATTTTATCTTATTAACACATACAAAATTTCCTACAAGATTCTCTGAGCAATTGAAACACTCAAATTTATTTATTTTCATTTCAACAAAAATTTTATTAACAATAAATAGTGATTACATACTAATAAAGGATAGATAAATGAATAAATTGTACAATAATATGATTGTATAATGTTCTATTTGTTATCTGGCTAGATTTTGTTATGAGAGTACAGTTGTTATACTCTTATGTGGTTAGGTATAGTGATGAGATTCTATTAACTTGATTAATGGAATAAGCATTTTTTATATAAACATGAATATTTTCTTTTAGAATTTCCTATTCTATAATGCTGGGTAGGTGGGAGTTGATAATCAGGAAAAGGAAAGTGCAGTTAAAGACCAGGTGTCATCAAAGACTTTACTGGAGGCCAGGAGCTGGTCACGTTTCTTGATTTTTTTGAGTGTTTGATAAAATAATGGTATGATTTGTGGCGGGGGTAATTCCATGAGAGTTTTGCATCTCACTATCCATATGGAATATAGGACAAAGGTAGAAAGCCTTATTATTGAAAAAAACCCATTATGAATGGCATTTTCAAGTGAGAAAATCATATCAGGTCTTATGTTGGAATTGATTATAATTATATCTTTCAGTGTTTTAAGTCTTGGGCACCGGTGTATAATATGGTCTATGGTTTCATCTTCACGAGCACACAGACCACATATAGGGTCAATGCTGGCAAAACCTCTTCGGTGATAAAGGAACCAATTCGTGGGAAGCGCATTGAGATTTATTTTAATGATGAAGTCAAGGAATTTGGGTTCCAGACTCCATCTTTTAAAGTGTGAAATGAGTCTTTGGTTGGTTACTTTTAGGCTGGTTTTTATGGGTTGTTGATTATAGTTGATTATATTGTATGCTTCCCATAAGGTGATTTTTTTTGTTAAGGTTAAAGGGCATTATTGGGTTATAAAGTTGTAGGTGGTCTATTAGGGAGGCTATCCATGAACTGGCAGAGGGCGGAGGACGATCTGTCGGTGTAATTTTTTTAATAATGTTGGAGTATCCACAGGAGAGGATCAGATTATGTAGAGTGTTGTGGGTTTTCTGTAAAATTATTGCTTGTATTGAGTGGAATGACAGTCCATTGAACCTGCGTGGTCGTTGGATGCCTCGCAAGCTAATAGCAACTGTCCTTCCTCTCCAAAGAAGTTTGGTACATAATCGGTTGATTTTATTTTGAAATTGTTTAGACATTTTTACGAATGGAAGGTAATATGAGATTTTTGGCATTATGATCATGTTGAGGAGGCCAACCTTTCCATATAATGAAAGGTATACTCTAGAGAGTGACGTGGTGATGGCTTCAGTTGAATGGAGGATTGCATCTTGAATCTCTCTTGCCATTGCAGTTGGTGTTTTGAAGATTGGGAAACCTAGGTATCTTTGGGGTTTTGCAGAAAAGGGAGAGTTAATTTGTTTACCAGACATAATCTTCCAGATGGAAGATTTGTTAAAGTTTATTTGTAGGCCAAGTTTCGCTGTATTTCTGTTTAAGATGTTCATGAGATGGGGAAGGTATTTAATGGTGGGAAGAACAACCATGATGTCATCTATATATGCAAATACATTGAAGTTTTTATTGAGAGAGGGAAGGAAAATTCCAGGGAGGTTTTTTTCTATATCCATCAGAAGAGGGTTGATGTATGCTGTGAAGAAAAGGGCACTGAGTGGAGATCCTTGAGGGATCGACTTGTATGGCTTGAAGCCTGGTGTGATCTTGCCATCAAGAGAGAGAAAAATCTCTCTGTTGTTGAGCAGATTGCTGATCATCTGAACAATCCCAGCTGGAATGTCGCATTCCGACAGAATATCCAGGAGGATATTTATCTGGACTGAATCAAATGCTGCCGCAACATCCAGCTGGACAGCAATAGGTTTTGATTTACGATGTCCTCTGATGTAATTGAATAGTGCAGTTACATTGGACATAGCATGCGAGGTTGATGATCCCTTTTTTCCGTATTGGTTTGACGAGATATGGCTAAGGATTTGAGTTTGGATTTGATCTTTAATGACTGACTCAATTATCTTGATAAGCAATGGGGTCATGGAAATTGGCCGGATATTGTTAATGTCGTTTAGTGGTTTTGCTTTTTTAATAAAAGGCACGAGTGCCACTGGGTAAAGATCTGTTATGTTTCTGTTGCCGGAGGCTAGGTGATCAATCATTTTTTTAATAATTGGCACAGTGAATTGACTGAGGTGTTTGAGAAGGAAATTTGGGATGCCATGAAGGCCAGGATGAACGCCATCAGGGAGAGATGTTATCTTCTTTTTGATTTGGATTTCTGTGATGCCATGTTCGCCGGGGTCACCAGCATCCAACCAGCTGTTTATAGGAGGAGCTCCATCTTTTTGCATTAATTGGCAGAATTGTTTGCTGATGTGCTGCATCATTGGAAAGCCAACGAGATTGGTTCCATTAGAATTAATGGATAAGGGAGTGATTTGTTTTCTATTGTACCCCAGTGCCCATCTAAGGTAGTCTCTCGTCCAGCAGTGTTGTTGTGCTAAGAAGAACAAAATTAAATTATATTAATTCCAATGGGTGGCCCACTTATTTTTTACCTGGTCCTTTTTTGACAATTTTCCAATGGAATATTTTGTTCTAGTGGGAAGGGGGAGAAGAGGTATAGTCTAGACAAGGGATTTTTTTAGAAATCACTGATAATCAAAAGATTAAAATATTTTTACACTTTGCTATTGGTATTAACAAAAGATATAGGTGAGAAAGCTATCGGGTGGAAATTTTGAGTTCTTCAATATTCTTTATTACAGACTTTATTTATATAATAGATGTGTGCGTGCGTATTATTAACACAAGTATCAAAATGAGATATAAAACTGTTGTGTTTTTTTTGTTGTTGTTATCAGTTCATAATCTTAATTAGAGGTTAAATTCAATTTTACCTCAATAAGAGTACAACTCAAGTCTATATATATGTAATAATAATAAAATCAGCAATATTCTAAACAATCAAATTTATGCTTCAAATAATATTTAGAGATATTCAATATATCTGCAGATTCCATTTGGATAAAGTGATCTAGTACAATATGAATAAAATCATTGTAGAAGTGAAATAGTTTATTACTTATAATACAATAACTATCAAGTTTAAGATGTGATAACCAGAATAAAAACAGATTCAGTATGCTCCCTATAAAAATACAGAAATAGTTTCTTGTTAATGAATTTTCTTACAACTATATTGTTACGGATTTTGCAAATAAAAAAGCACTGGAGAACCAGAGTTTAAAACACACTTCAATCATTCAAAAGTATCTATTTTTACGCAAGAAATTAGATTATTGAATTTAACATTATTGGTTCAATCACCATTCTAATGTCTCAAGTTTTCTTATTTATAAATTAAAATTTGTAACTGAAAAAAAAAAAAAAGGGTTTATAAAATGATGCAAAAACTATTTGTCTAAGTTCGTAACTCCTACTGCAGACAATAAGCTAAATTCACTAATAAATTTAGAAATTAAAGATAAGATGTGCAGTATTCTAATTTTCAAAGGAAATTTAAAAATACTAAATATTTGTATGTTTACTGACAAAAACAACTCTGTGTATTTCAATGAAAAGATGACTGGTTCTTTCTTCAAGCCTCCTTTAAATCAATGCATGTGTTATATAGTGACAATTTAGTTATTCACCTCAAAAATTTTAAGGCCGTAGCGTTTCTGGACATGAGTTATGATATGAAATGTGACATTACCTTAGCCCACGATAAAACAACACTAATATTAAATTTTGTTTTACATTGGGCAAAAATGCTAGAAATGTTTGAAATGATTTAAACAGTGTATGGTAATGAAGCCATGAATTGTAAGAAAGTAATTTGTGATCCACACACTAGCGCTTTAAAATTTTTGTGCCGAATAGCTGAACTATGTTACTATGTAACATATACATTGATTTCAAGATGGCACTGCAAACAGCTTAGGGGAAAAATCAATCATCTTTGCACTGGGCCACATGTTGTTGTAGTAGTAGTGGTAATGGTATTAAGTAGCAGCAGGAACAGAAACAGTACACTACTACTACCACTGTTAATACTACTACTACTAATAATAATCATCATCATCAACAAAAATAATGATTACCATTTTTAATTGGGCAGGAAATAAGCACTTGCTAGCAAATAAATTTTAAAAATAATATATTTATCTTCTATTATCAACTAAATATTAGGAGGCTGGCAAAAAAAAAAAAAAACAACTAACATCAATTTCAACCAGCTATTTTATTTATCTGTCCTCAAAAAAAAAAAAAGTTAACATATATATGAACTCACCAACATAAACAGGAACTAAAATCTAAATATAATATCAGAATATTTAAAGCTATTTCATTACCCTACATAGTTTAATGCAATGATAGAGAGCTAGACTTGGAGCATTTAGTGGTCAGATCAAATCCAGTTCTGGCATTCCCATTACTCCAACTTCTTATGAATTCCAAACAATAAAACCATTTAATTATTATATTTATTATAAACAGTAGATTATAGGTTATATACAGCTACAATAAAAATCAGAATGTAATTATATACTATGAGAACAAAGCTCTAAAAATCATAATAGCGAGAAACAATATTACTATAGCGAACGAAGATTATGGTTGCTGATACCAACTCGGAATAAACATAGAATATCATTAAACTGCAATATTTAGAAGAGAGAGATACCATATTACACACCCACAGTTTACCATGGCAACATGGTAATGAACTTCCTTGGGGGAAAAAAAGATGTTTAAACATAGTAACTATATCAGATTCACACAAAAATAGTCATACAAAGTATAAACACTGTATTAATGCTTATTTTAGACTGGTCGTGTATTATTATTAGAATAAAATTAATTTTGAGAGAAGTGTTTCAATCTTACAACTGGTTTATAACTATCAATGGTTTATCTATGTTCACTTCACAAAGTAAGATTCCCAATCATGTTCCTTTACTGTTAATTGCTGGACTTTAACTAATTGGCAAGTGGTAATCAGCCAACTCCAATTTTGAATTTTGAGTCCTCGATGATAAAAGAAAAAGCCAGAAATTAGTTTTAAAATGGAAATTAAATTATATTACTAACTGGTGGCCATAAATTACTCAAACTTACAATAGTTAGTGTCAAATAACAAAGAGAAAAAAAGCACTCCTGTTTATAATAATTGTCAGAATCAGTTATGTCTTATTTTAGAGATTCTATCAGTGGCGAGACTACTCACTGCTATAATTTGCATTCCTTTACCAAAATACTTTAGTTCTAATTTCCAACTACAAAGTTGATCTTCTCTCTCTCAGTGCATGAAAACAAATACAAATCTTTGGATATCTGTAAACCAATTTTTCTAATCACAGAGTCAATTGCTCACTCAAGCAATTAAATACTTTTAAAATGGTAACATGGCTGGATAAATAACATGTACACAGACATATACATAGACGGAAATAGAAGTAAATTTAAAAACATTAACTATATTATACGGATTTAAACATATTATTTTTTAATCCATAACATGGTAAATATATACTTATTTTGACAATCAAATCCAGTAACTGAATATTCAAAGCCATTGAGTTCTAAAAGATTGTAATAATAATAATTATTATGAATAACCATAAAAGATAGTCTGATGACTGCAGGCTTGAAGGAGGAGATGGATTATAAAAAAAATAGAGTAGTTTTTGTTATTCTGGAATAGGTGTAGACAAAATAGAATAAATATTATTTTAGATCCAAAAAAATAAAAAAATTGTTTTTAAAAATATATAACTTGAATGATATACAAATTGCAACTAATCTGAAAGCAGTGTTTAAGAATATTAGTGGCTTATCAGCTGTATATTGGCAACAACTTGGAATAATATCAACTTTCTACAGTGTTATAAACAATAACATGTCTCTGCTCTCTATCCTAGAATAATCTATTGTAAGCACAAGTAATCAATGGTTACTTAAATGGTAGTGCAACTTAACACCTAACCATAAGATTGGTTTCTGGCTTTTGCCTTTATCAAATAAAAAGAGATTCAAAGCTGGAAGAAATGCATACAGCATCCAGCTTTATAGCCTGAATTTCAAAAAAAGACCTAAGATCTTAGAATATACAAAGGGAAGACAATATGAAAAATTATTGTTACAAAATATAATAAGAATTATATATTAAGAGAAAAAAAGTATTTTATATTTAATTAAATTACATTCTTGAAACTATTTTGAAATATTTGAACATTATTTTTAGTATACTGTACAATGGAAACCACTCCCCTCCCATTTTTTATTTATTTCTGTAAAAGCAAGCTTCTATTCCTTTAGTTTTAAATTACCTTTATTTGGATTTTTATATTCTAGGATAAAATTTACAATGAGTCTTACAATCTTTTAATGTATAGTTTAAAAAGGTGCTAGATATATATTGGTCATATTCGGACAATAATAAAACATTACTTATTTAACTATAGTTATAAGAGAATTTGAACTCGAACTTTCAAGCCCCCTACATTTATCTAATTTATCTTATACATCACTATAATTACATTAAGTTTAGTATAGACACTATACATATATTTATATATTATTTAACCATAAGTAAACAAAAAATTAGTTAAGTCACTGTAGTGCTGTGAATGAAATCAAACTCTACATAACTATGAAAACATCAGCTGAGACATAGGTTCAGTCTCTATTTTTAATACTTGATAATTTTTTAATAAAGAGTGTTTTAGTAAGGTTAAAGGCTAAATAGCTTATGAACCAGAATATAAAAATAAAGATTCTTACGTTAGGGAAAATATCTCTCTCCATGTTATAAATGAGATTCAATAGATTTGAAAAATTGATTTAGATAATTAGATAAAAACTATATATAAATGAAATCAAACATGCTAATTATATTTAGAAGATTAATTAATTAGAACTTAGATAAGCAATTAGAATTACTTGAAACAGTTTTGATTGCAAACATCAAATTGATCTGGCATTAGTCTATAAGTAAAAAAGAAGTTAAATTAAAAACTATTAATGCAATTATTCCGATTAAGAAGTGAAAAGAGCAGTTATTCATAGGACAGGCAGTCATGCTGATTATCTCTGATGAAGAGAGGGAAACATCTAAAAGAAAATACAAACTAAAGCATCGGTCCCATGATCTTGATAATTACCTCCACCAAAAATTAAGCATTAAAAACAAAATAGAGTGAAGATGTTTGGACTAAAGTGACCAAAGGAGCTTCATCAACTGATGGATATGATCAGTCATTCCTGGAGCTTTAAGAAGAAAACATGAAGTCAATATTATAACGGCTTGAGCAATTGCAGTGTAATAGCCGCTAGCTGCAATCGGCTCATTGAAATATTATTTTCTTTTTAAAATTACAGGAAAACTATACACATGACATTTACAAAAATCCCAGATATCAATGCTGCTTGACTTTCTTTTTAAAATGGCGTACCACATGTTTAAATCGGACAAAATTTGAATCTTTTATTAATAGGTTCATTTAATTTTTTTTCCTGCTCAGTTTACTAGATTGCATGAAGATAAAGACATTTGTTTATCAGCCACACTCATTACTAAAATGAACTAAAAATGTACTGATGATTCTAATTTCAATGCCTTTATCCTGATAAAAATATAATCACAATATCAGGCTGTAAGTTTTCAATTTTAATTTTTTGATTACAGAAAACACATTGGAATTATATACATCACAATAGCAGATCTTACATATTAAATTCCTAAATTCAAGATTAATAGAATGAGAAAAAACAACATTAGAGTAGAATTGTAAGTTTTTCTTACATAATCTTCCTCTAATATCAATCTAATCAAACATGAAGATAATGATATATTCGAACTTGTCCTGGATTATCTTAAAACAGGAAAAGCCCCAGGAGCAGATAGCATACCTCCAGAGTTTTATGATCTAAAGCCAGATTGGGTGGCAAAACTATTCAGTAAGATTACTCATACAGAGACTATTCCAAAAATTTGCCATAAAAGCAGGACTGTAGCAGACTTAAAACCAGATAAATCTACCAATGATCCTAAAAAGTATCATCCAATGTTCTGTAAGAGCCATTTGAAAGAATTATATCAACAAGAATTTTTCAAATAGCTAAAAGCTATTTACATATTGAGCAGGCTGGATTTAGGTCAAGAAAAAGCTGATGAGAATAAGTTTTATCTTTATCAAATCATATGGAAAAAAAACACTTGCAAAATAAATCTAAAATTTTTATGAGACGTCTACTGATCTAACTCTCAATTTAAAATTCTTTTTGAAAAAATGATCTAAAATTCTCAAATGTAGGAAAACTATTAATTTACTTGACAAAATGCTCTTCGATAGAAAAATTCAATTGAGACTAAATGATAATCATAGGAATATAAAATGTTATGGAACGAGCTATCGCAGAATTAATTCTTTATTTTATTTAAAATACACATCGATGATTTTCCAAAAACAATGCAAGGTATTTATCTCTACTAATGATATTGTTTTGACTTTTTGAAACAGATTCTATCCAGAAAAAAAAAAATCTTAATAAGGATGCCAACCAATGAAGACAATATGCTCAATTTTTCATCTAAACGGCAGAGACTCACTTTGTAATTTAAATACAATCATCTACAAGAATAAACTGAAACACAACCCTACTCCATGTTATTTAACAATAACTTTAGACCATTGCCTAACTTATTTTTCACATTATCTAAAATTAGATTTAAAATAATTTCTAAGCTTAACCTCCTTAGAGAACTAGCTGGCACTATTTAGGATTAAGTTGCAAATACTTTATGAACAGCTTCCTTAGCAGTAACGTATTTTTCTGGTAATTAATTTTGGATACTGAAACATTATGTTGCCTTGCTTTATAGTGACTTTCTGTTCTTTCACACATTCTTCTGCCAGATATTACAAATTGCTCACAGAAAATATATAAAAGCTGTTATGTAAATTGGACTTATCCATAACTCAAGGGAATTTCATTATGTAAGACTTAAATCAAGATTTTCTTTTTAAATGTTCAACCAAATATCTACAAATAAGTAATTATGGTGTAAAAAAACTGAAATTCTTATGATGTTCCAAACAAATTTATTTTTCCAGATTCAACAACAGAACCAATTTGATTTGATCATAGTTGCAAATGGAATCTTATCGACATCAGAATATCTGATCATTGCATTCATCTGCTTCATAAATGGAATTTATCAGCCACTGATCTATGTAAATATGGACAAATACAAATTGTGAACCATATAGTTAATAACTGTGGCATCTATAAGATTCAGTGGTAGAATCGAAGGACTAAATAAACCTCTTGGTAAATTTACCTCCTAGTTGAATGATATTCTGTTAATAGTTATGTTTTCAAAAATAATATGCTAAATAAATAATAATAGCACATAGGCATTGCCTATCTACAGTTTTAGGGTTGGTGTCACCAATAAACAAGTATTGCTGTCAGAAAAAGATGATCACTGTGTTAACATTATATTTATGCCTATGGAAATCCTAAATCATTAAACAGATCAACTCCAAACTGGATATCCAAAAAGGTTTGCATCATATAGTTATACAAGATCTGCAGTTAAGTCAATCTCAGTATTTTCAGTCTCAACCCATACTGGATCAACCTTTCAAAATAAAACTGCTTTTTTTTTTGATAAAACTGTTATAAGTTATTAATAATTTTTATTAATTATTCATTAGAATAGAGATTATCGACTTAATGAATAATATTTCTGTAGGTAATTTTCACTATGCCATTCTCACACAAGGCAAGGACTGGATTCTAATCACTTTTAACACTTTGTGGAGGAGTGTAATCGTAAACATATGGCCAAAGACATGTGAAAAAGACGTATGATCTTCAACCAAGATGCAAATTAAATTAAACTCCAGTTATTGACTATCTATTTACTGAACAATAATGTGTAAGAGATTGTGATTTGGGCCAACTAGCACTCATCAGTTGGCCCAAATCACAATCTCTTACACATATCTTTATTAATTGTTCAGTAAATAGATAGTCAATAACTGGAGTTTAGTTTAATTTGCATCTTGGGTGAAGATCATACGTCTTTTTCACATGACTTTGTTTATATGTTTATGATTACACCTATCCACAAGAAGTTAAAAGTGGATAAACCCAATCCCTACTTTGCAGGAGAGGCGAGTAGTGAAAATTACCTACAAAAATATTATCCATTAAGTGGATAATCTCCAGTCTAATAAATTACAAAATACAAATTATTAATAAACTTCCATCAAGTTATTTGTGTCAAAGTTGTGAGGGCAGTAAGTTTGGCACTTATAAATCAAACTGTAATAATTGACTATATATATATATAGTGAATAATGATAAAGCTATGTGTAACAGAATATGATCTGGGTTAACTAATGAGTTTTGGTTTAGCACAAAATGTGCATCTCGGAGAGAGCATATACCCTTTTCACGTCTTTGGTCATATGTTCATGGTGACACCTTTCCATAAAGTGTTAAAAGCAGATAGAATCCAGTCTCTAATTTGTGAGAGAGTGGTGTAATGAAAATTACCTACAGAAATATTATTCATTAAACTGTTCATCACATTATCACCATTTCTTATTCTTGCTCAGAACTGTAATTAAAACAGGCAAAACTCTCCATACAGTAGTGACACTACTATATGGAGAGGAGAGTTTTGCTTGTTTTTTATTAAACTGTTATATATTAATCTTATTATCACCTGTATTTATTCCTGATGAATTGTAATTAAAATTGTCATTATGTATAAAATGCTTCGATAAATAAATTAGCAACTTGTTATTTTAATTCTATTTTTATTCAGATGCATTATTGCCACACAAATAAAAATCTCAATACAGCAAATAAATAATGCACACATACGCGTGCGCACAGTATAATTTAAATCTATATGATTGATTTGTTCATTTATTTATATTTAAGAGATTTTACCTTTTTTAAAATTCATTTAGATTCTGCAATTTAACAATGTAAATGCCTCACGTTTGATTGATGTATGTAGTTGTTTTTCAAACTATTGTTAAAAATTTCAACTAAAAGGTAGCTAAGATAACAAGTTACAGGTGAGGAACCGGTCAATGAACTGTCATTCCTCCAAGATACAATTTAAAACAGTAAAAAAAAAAAAAGAACTACGTCATCATTATAATGTCACATGAATAATAAACAGATTAAAAACTATAAAAATAAATATCAAAAACTGACCAGACAAGATATGATTAATACAATCGGTTTTAGATCTTGTAATAAAAACCGCAATTAAATAGATAAGATTTTTAAAAACGAAAGAAAGAAAAAATAATAAGAATAAACGGAAAATCTTAGTCTCATTAGTTTACTTAATCAAATATAAAATCCGTTTATATTAAACTATAATTGCCATTAACTAAAACTACTTATATCTTTAATTTCCCATTAAGATGATTGCAGTAATTTATTAAATTAATACTTAATTATTAGCAGAATTATGTAATAGCTAATGCATCGTCATGGTATGATGTGGTATTTTAATCATGACATCATGTCTAAAATATTTCTGTACTTTTTAATAAATAGAAAAGGACTAAGTCTGCATGTTTTATATACGAGAGTAAAAATATAGTCAAGCGTTGTTAGCCGAGAGATCAGCGCAGACGGATGTTGCGGGTTGGGGGATGAAAATATAGAATGGAGTTCGAATTTAGAATATGAAATTTTGGGGGCAGTGAAATTTTCTAAGATTAGGATTTTTTTTCCCAAATAGCTAGCAAACAGCAATCTGGTTAACTACTTGTCGAATGGGTATTTAGTTACATTTAGCAGTTGAACTAACATGGTGAATCTTTTCTTCATTGTTCTAATGTAAGGGATAGCGGCCAACTTTCTGCGACGACGGTGAAATATTTTGTGTCTTACCATTTACATATACAAGATTGTTGCCTTATTTAAAATGAAGCCACCTTATTTACAACAAAACATTTGTGGCAAACCATTTACGATTACTCAATACAGAAACAAACTATTTATTTATTAATTACATACACGTTTAATAATAAAGGAATATATAAGAAATTATCTATGTGAATTTATTATACTGAAGACAATAATTATATATATCTTCTCTAATCTGTTTTGAGTAGGACAATAAATGTGTTGAATGTATCTGATGATAATAGCAAATGATGACTGATGATTTTCATTAATGGTATCTCATTATATGGCATTCATTCAAGCAGGAGAATGTGACGTAAAGAGCGTCTCTTTATACAAAATCAGAAGTTTCTAAGCATATGCTATATGCCTTGATAGTCACTATTTCAAATACTTTTTATATTACTGATTATTCCTTTCAAATCTTTAGAAGTTATTTGCAACATAACATGTATCCAAGTCCATTCATTTTTCACTGCCTCACATCAATGTTTAACAATGAACACAAGAAAAAGGAATATCTTTATTGTTGAACATTAATACTAGATGCAAGAAGTGACCAAATTTGAAAAAATATTAGTGTCGAAAGTAAATTATTTTGTACAGTCTTCCATTTGCATTAGTAAATGTAAAATTTCTATCAATTCCAGCCTACAATTATCAAATCATTCTTCTAGTTATTCTTCTCATCCTATTCCAGCTGATACTGATCCTAATTGCTAAAATAAATACTTCTCTCCACTGGTATCCATATTGATTTTTTTTAAAAATTACATGAAAGTTTTGATCCAATACAACTATTTCTTATTACCCGCCTTAAACAGGCTATAGGAAAATAAAAGGGCACACGGCATTGGTTGAAATTATTCAAAAATTTGTTAACAACAACAACAACAAAAAAAAAACTCAGATGATTAGGATTCTTAAATATATTATAATCACATGGGTACATATTCTATGATTATATAACATAAAAGGCAACATTATTTAACAAACTTCATTACAATTATATACATAAGTAGTAAGTAATACTTAGATTATTCAAACAGAGCAATATATTTAACAAACCTCTATCTTAATTTTAAATTTATTCACATATAAAAGTCTTATTCTCTTGTTAATTTTTTTATATTTTTCTTGATTACAATCACTGCTGCTTCACCAACTTCTTAACATTTTAATGTTTATCTTGGTGAAGGGTCCAGATCTCAATTCCCTACATTAAATTGCAGTAATTATATTACTATGAATGTAACTACCATTTTAAAATCTAAATGCAGCAGCAGCACCTAAAATCTGTTGCACCATAATACACAATTCTGCTACGAAGATATTTAAATCAATTCATTCTTATATTGATAATGATTCAAATTAAGAGATGCCGATGACTTCTCTTCCTCACTGGCCGATGCAAGATTTCAGTTTTATTAATTACTAAACCAAAGTATTCACAGAATCCATAAAAAAAATATTAAGTACATTCTCTAGATTATCTTTTAATTGATCCAAATTAAAAATTCCACCATCAAATTTGTATCACATCTTGATACGTGCTTCATGAACTTCCTTATAAATTATTTCAAAGATTACTTACATAAAAATAGACAACAAAATTGAAGCTAATTTATTTAATATCAGTTTTCAAATGCCTCAAATTTTCTGCTAGACATAATAATGCTTCATTTCATTCCATTATAAAAGAGCTGTGTAAATATGAACAAATTTTAAAAGACAAGTAACTAATTACATCATTGCTATAGACCTGCTCAACTATTTGAGTCACATGACCAGATCAATAAAAACAATATATAAATCACTCCTTGGATCCAAATGCTTATTTGCTTGACAGTATAAATCATGTCTATAGTGTTCTAGATTCTCTAGAACTGTACTGAATATCTGGTCATCATTCTCTTGTGACTGAAAACAATCCAACAAATTTTTTTTAAAATGATCAATAACAATGACATTCTACTTTAACTAATGCAGCCTACTGTTCCCCTTTATTTTTATAAACTGGAATAATAGAAGCATGTTTAAGATCAAGTGGTACAATTTCATAGGTCTATAAATTAAAAAAAAATATTCTAAGTTTTGAAATTAATACATCAACATCATATGTTAAAACTTCCCCAAGTATTAAAAGTCCAGTAGTTTTCAAAATAGCATATCACAATGATATTTTAAACATTGTCTGCATATCTCACTGAGATATGTGATTCTTAGAGTTGTTTTAGCTTCACTAAACTGAATATTTTTGTCCAATAGTAAATGGGGAGATAATTTGGATATATTATCAAAAGTGATCATCTCAAGTTTTGTATCATTATATAAACTATGATTATATCTTCCATGTTTGAAAAAACATAATCCAAATAAAAAAATACCACCCATGCACCTAATAGGATTGCATTATTTTTAAGATCCTAGATGGAAATTTCATTGAATTAAAAAAAAGATATAGAATAACTAGGATCAAAAAATGATTACCTCTTTTATAGTTTTAATCCCCCAATTATTTTTAAGTTTCTTGTTAGTTGCTCTATTTTTGCCTCTAAATATCTACTTTGGTTATGAAACTCCATATTCAATTTACTATTCTACCATATAGAGAATACCGTACATCATTTTAATCAAACCATTATTATTAGAATCATTATAAGAGACCCAGCCACGACCCTACATTTTAATGAATTTAAGACTAAACTTACTTGTATCCATAATGTATTTCTTAAAAAAAAAAAACCTCCATATTTCCAGTAACAATGATACTTATTGAAATTTAACAAATAACGATGATCAAACTTCCTACCAACATATATGGGATGAGATCTATTTTTTAATCCAACTACCAGTTTATCTCACAGTGAACTAAACCATTTGCACTTATAAATGCTTGTGCAATAAGAACTTCTTTTGAATTCTGAATCCTAGCTATAATGTAATATCTGGTAAAATGAAAATATTCACAGAAAAGCTAGTTTTTTTTTAGTATTTAGTTTTATTACTGCCTAGTATGTTTTCAATATATTTTTACTATATTATATTCATGGCATACATCACTATATGCTACGAATATGATATAGTAAAAATATATTGAAAGCATGCTAGGCAATAATAAAGCTAAATATTAAAATAACTACCTTTCTGTATTTTAACTTTACCAGATATTACGTTGGCCCAGAAATAAGAAATTAGTAATAATTATAATGTAGTCCATTAGATGCCACTATTTAAGCGTGGGTGCATCCAAGTTTCTTTATAGTGACTTTTATATCTAAGCATAAAAGGTATTGATTGATTTGAGTGCTGTGCAAATTTCAATAGCAATACACCATTTGAATTTACATTAGCAATAGCTAATGATCAATGAATTTTACTAGCACGGTGTCACATTGTAATTCTATTGAAAAAGTGATAATCCCTCATTTGCGTTTTACTAAAAATCAGCGATGTTAAATGCAAGATATTTTCATTCTAGCCACAAGATAAAGACTATGAGAAAATAAGAACAACCTTCTTATTTTCAAAGCTAAATGCTCTTATATAGGTCAATCTTAAGTGTCTTGGAATGAGAGCATGAAAATTTATTAAATAATTCCCTTTACATCCATTTCTTTTATTAATCTTATTAACACTTATGAAATATTAAAATTTACTTCATGCTAATTTTAGATGTTGAACTATGTAATGATCAATGAATTTTACTAGAGTAGTGTCAGATTGTAATTCTATTTAGAATATAATAATCCCTCCTAATTTGCACCATGCGATGTTAAATGTGAGGATACTCTCATTCTAGTCACAAGATAAAAAAGACTGAGAAAATAAAAAACATCTTATTTTCAAACCTAAATGTACTTATATAGGTCAATTTTAAGTGTCTTGGAATAAGAGCATGAATGTATATTAAATCATTCACTTTACATCCAATTCGTTTAATAATCCTATTAACATTAATGAAATATTAAAATTTACTTTGTGCTATGTAATGATCAATGAATTTTACTACAGCAGTGTCAGATTGTAATTCTATTTAGAAGGTAATAATCCTCCTTACTTGCACCGCACTATATATCAGTGATATTCTATGCAAGAATATTCTCATTCCAGCCACAAGATAAAGACTTTGAGAAAATAAAAATGACTATCTTATTTTCAAATCTAAATGTGCTTATATAGGCCAATCTTAAGTGTCTTGGAATAAGAGCATGAATATATATTAAATCATTCACTTTACGTCCATTTCTTTTAATAATCTTATTAATACTCATGATATATTAAAATTTACTCCGTGCTAATTTTAGATGTTAAATGATCAGTGAATTTTACTAGCGCAGTGTCAGAACAAGAGTATCCTCACATTTAACATCGCTAATTTATAGTAAGGTGCAAATGAGAAGGAATTATTAATTATCTTCTAAATAGAATTACAATCTGACACTGCACTCATATCTACATTCAAAAAAATAATAATGAACTCATTTTTTTGAAATTTCAAAAAAGAAATCTTATTGAAATCAATGCTTTTTATAACTGTTTATTTACTTACAGTTTCGACTGATCTACAGTCTTCATCATCAGAAGGGTTATTTAATACTTGAATTAAAATGCTTCCCTTTATTAATATCACTATTTTCTTTTCTACAAACCAAGAATATTACTCTATTGTTTTGATAAGTGATCAACCAGGCCTGGTGATCTAATCAGAATGTGTGATTTATAGATAATTTTTATACAATCTTTTCATTATGATCTTTCACGGTTGTCAGGGAATGATTCTTAAATAGAGCTAATTAAACATACAATCTTTGCAAAGTTGAAACTATTCTAGTTTATCAAACAAATTTCCAATATTGCCTTCTCAGTGACAAAAGCTTGAACACATAAAAAAAGATAACTAGAGTCATAAGGACTGTGCGTATGATAAATAAATAATTGAATGGCTTTATTATTTGAAAATTCTTTAGAAATTTGAGCACCAAAAATAAAAAAGTGGGCTCAAGCAATGGACCTTAAGTTCCAAATCTTCCAATCTACTAATACGGCAAACTATGCAAAGTATGTAATTAAAAGATGGAAATATGGTTAAGCAAGCATAAAAACACTATCACAGAATAGGAAGATACTGACCGACACAAGATGCTCAAAATGTTTAATCCTTCATCAACTTAAGTGATTGAAGATAGTAACATAAAAGAACACTAAAGATTGTATTCGAAACAGTATCTAATCCTTGAAGTGATATCTTATAAGGTAGCAGGAAATATTATTGTTCAAACCTTGACTATTGATTATTTACAACTATCTCATTTCTTAAGATCATTCCTTTATGTATCATCTATGACTTCAGTCATTAGACTAAATGGAGTACTTGATATAAAAAAAAACACACACACACATTAATCAAGTATAAAATCTCACAATATCAGAATCACTGGCTAAATAGTTAAAGAACTGCTAATTATAAAACTTGAAGATTAAAACACTTAAACGTGAAATACAATTTGTACTGGCCATTTGAAATATGAATATAATATACACATCAGTTATCAGAAAGTGAAAAATCTCAAAGGTCATTCTTTTATTCAGAATTAAGTACAGTTGAAGAACCTTGAAAAAATACCCAACATTCTTATTGAGAAAGGTTGTGTTTCATCACACTATTTCAAAGTAAAATGTCAGTCAAGGAATTTTGGAAAAAAATCCTGGAATTGGAGTTTTTGGTTAATAATACAATTTTATTGCGATCTCTGGCAAATTATTCAGTTACAGTATTTGATGCATTTAAACATTAACTTCAGATCTATTCGTGTGAACGTAAAATAATAGTAATAATAGTGACAAAATAGTAGCAAATTAGCTTGTGTAAGCATAAGAAATGGGGATCATGTGATGTTTTAAAGGTTTAATAATGGTGATGATAATAATAAAACAAACTATCTAGGCATCAGAATCTTAAACTATTTATTCAAAGAAATAAAAATAAACAATCAATTAAATTAGTAAAATTTGTCAAATTTTTTACCTGTTCTTTGACTAAAACTAATGAAATTATTTATTTATATATAAATAATTCCATTAAAAAAAATAACACATATCAAGCATCAGATATAACAGATTTAGCTATGATCCATGAAATTACATTACTCTGTCACTGAACTAATTTACATAGGGACATAATTTAGCACAACTGCTACTGTTTACAAGTATTCTTACAATGCAGAAATACCAATCTATTTGCATTTTAATCAATATCAAGTATTTCAAAACTGATTACATTAAAACAAATAAATCATTTTATTCATTTATTAATATTTATTTATTTATAAATAAATGAAACATTAGTAAGTGATTTAGCTTTTGCAAAAATTTCCTTTTCTAGATACTAATGAGACATAATTCGGGTTAGAATAAATAAATTACTCATTTATAAGTAAATCAAAAAATAGTGATTTTACAGTTTTGCTTGCATAAAGGTTTATGAACTATCTGTAGTTTGGCTTCTATGATATATATATATATACGTTTCTCATAAACACAAGCATGAGATATCACTTTTTTAAAAAAAAGTTTTATCAAATATTTGTGTAGTGAATACATAATGTAAATAAGATTTTACATAAAGTGATTAATTAAAATGGGCTTGGAAAAAATGTAGCAATCAAAATAAATAAATAAAAAAATTAAATTATTATTACTATTATTATATTTTATTGATATTGTTTTTGAATATTCATATTTATTGCAAAATATTAATTGATATCTTTTATTTTCACTTTCAATAATAAAAAAAATGAAAATATAGAGTAGCATAGAATACATTACAGAATATAAAGTTATGGAAAATTATTAAAAATTTAGATTATTTGTATAAATTTTTTAAAAAAAAACTTAATAACTAATTAAGCTAATACATTACTTAGAGTTTTCTTGAAGGTTTGTGACAATGGTGTGACTATACATAAGGTACGCAAACCATTAATCAACTTTGCTCCTATGAAAAAAATGGAGAAATTAGGAGGAACCTCATAGATATGAAATTTCTATTGACTGTTGCCTTTGGGGGGATGGTTCAGTTGGTTAGAGCGTTACCTTAAATTTCAATACTCCAAATTATAAGGGTCCAGGTTCAAATCCTATGCTAGTACTGTCACTGGTCAGGCCAGCAACACCTGAAGAAGAGGGGAGAATAATACCTCTCAAAATGTTGTGCATATACTAACCTGTTTGATGTACTATTACTAACAGTCAAATGTATTTGGAATATTTAAATAAAGCTATATTTTTCTAAAGACATTCAATACTTATATTAGATGATGGAAATAGTTCAATATAAAAATACAACTAATACATTATTTGCTTAATTAAATCATTTTTAAATTAATAGACTCACTTCTGTATAATACATGTTTCTGTAACTTTCCATACAAACAATAGATAAATTACAAAACAAAAACGTTAAATTACAAGGCATATTCAATAATGTAAAATTGTGTTTAACTGGTTCCAGAAAAATATACATGAATTTCTAATGAACAGATGTAAAATTCTCATAAGAATAATGTTAATAGGATTCAATTGGGTCCATAGTTCAATAAAAGTGCTTTTAATTAGCTCACTCTGCAAGATGAAGGCCTTGTCAACACATCTCTATAAATGAACAATAAAAAATAAAAATTCTTCAGGTGAAGTAATTTTCCAAATTTGTTTTATTTTTTAGCAAACTGTAACTAGATACAAATTTATTGACCAATATTCAATGGCTAAAAGAATGCCTCGAAATAAAAATCTTAAGTCTGATTAAAAATAAAGCTTTACTCTACTCAGATTTGAACTTTTGATTGTCAAAATGATGGACAGATCATTATATAATAAGACTCAATAAACTTCTAAAGCAACTATTTGTAAATAATTGAATTGTCCTCTATCTACAGCATTAGATAATTTATGCAATATAAGTATGGCCATCTCATATTATGATCTTCATTAATGTATAAATAATTATCATTATCAACTTTAGTCACAGAGAGAATTTTTTCATCAATCAAGTGAATTATTGCCAATTAGTTTAAATCAATTGAAGTTTCTGATTTGCATAGCAGGACTGCTTCTATCCATTTTGAACTTCACAAACACAATCTCAAATACATATATAAAATTAAATAAATACAGAGCTGAATATATTATAATGTTCTTTTCATGGAATCCCAATAAATTATATACTCTCCTTCTTTTCTTTTTAAAATTTTTATTTCTTCTTATCAACCATATATACATATTCGTATCTTTAACACCCCAATGTTTCAACCACTTTTTTACTGCAGTCTTTTTCAAGGATTTCTTTTTTCTCAAACTTTTTTCTTTTACATACTCTTTATATAAATAATATTTATTTTATAAAGCACAGACGATATTGAAATTAAACTGAGAGCTGCAAACCTCTTTAAAATTTTTACTTTCAACAGCCAATCCGATCTTAAACATTGAGACTGAGAATTTAACAAGAAAAGGGTAGTTCCTCTTCTTTACTGAGTTGAGTGTGAAGATATTTAAGATTCATGCTTTCAGATCTAAGTACTTTAGACAGGCTTGGATATATAGATAGACAAGTAAAGAAGAGAAACCACCCTTTTCTTGTTAAATTCTCTAACTCAGTGTTTAAGATCTGATTGGCTGTTGATAGTCACAAACGCTTGAGAGGTTTGCAGCTCTCCAGCTCTCCGTTTAATTTCAATACTCTTTATATATATATAAAATAAATAAATATTAAAAAAAATTATATAAAAAATGAATATATATGTAATTAAGAAGTATATTTTTCCAAAGCAACAGTTTGTAAATAATTTAAAAATTCATCCCTCTGACTAAAACTATTAGTGATAATCATTCTATATATCAATAAAGATCACAGTATATGGTAACTGTATTTAAATTGCATAAATTATTTAACACTATAGTAAGATACAGTTCAATTATTTGCAAAGTTTGCTTTGGGAGAGTGCGCTCCATAGTTATATACATATTCATCATTGTATTTATTTAATTATATAATATATATTCACTTTGTAGGTAATTTAAATATACTGAAGTTAGATTTAAAAGATAAAAATTTGAGTCATTTACAACTTGATTTAACTGCTTTCAAAAGATAAAAAAAAAAAACAAGAACAAGTTTGAATTAACAATAGAATAGCAGAAAGAAAATTTTAAAAGTTTGTTCTTTTCAAAAACAAAAAATAATTACTATTAAATGACTAGACCGAAAGCTAGACAGAAAGTTTATTTATTTACTTTTTATAAATTTATTGGAGTGATTTTTAAAGATGTTATTAAAATTATTTTTATAAAATTAATTTTATAATTTATTTTCATCCTAAATACCATAATACTACTGTTATTATTATAATAACTGCATTACAATATTAAACAGAATCGTATAATAAAATTAAAATCTAGTTTCTGTCATCATTCTTATGCAGGTAGCAAATGCCTATTATATTTTTGAATAACTACATTTTTTTTTTTAAAAAGTAGGTATTCGTAATCCTTAAATACTTATGCATATTCTATAATTATGACATGAACAGAAAACATATTTAATTAAATTTAATATAAAAGGTGATTGAACATTTTATCATCTTCTAAAATATTATTCATATATTTATACAAGTTTACTTACAGACACCATGTTTTTTAGCAAATGCTTAATTTGTAATAATTACCTTTTAATAATTCCACAAATATTTATTAATCAATTTATATTAAGTTAATTTTTTAAAAAAATTGAAATATAATTTGAAATTTATTAAATATCAAATATATATACAAGATAATATACATTCTTAAATTTCAAACATACAGATGCAATACATATAATTATTTCTCCAGTAATTTATATTTCTGTGATTTTATTCATAAACAATAGCTAAACTAAATTAAACTACAAATATTTACAAATATGTAAATCTTCATGAGGTGATATTTTAATTGTATATATTTCTTACTATGGAATACAGTATATATAAATTTTTAATTAGGTAATATAATTGAAAATAACATTATATGACAGCAATAATTCTATATATTTATTATAATAGTAATATAATAAAGCTTTTTTTCCAGCAAATCTTTTAAACCCTTCTCAATGTGATTAAAAACAATTTTAAAGATTCAATTTACATTGCATTCATAATGAAATCTATTGTTTTTTATATGGTGTATTTTTTGTTGTTGTTGTACATTTTATATAATTGTTATATTTTGTTTAATCAATAAACTTTATTCTTATAAATTACATTTGTAAATATTTGTATTGCCCCCCCCCTCCCACTGAGGGCATAAAATAATAAAAAAAAAAAAGCTTTTTGTTATTTATAATAAATATATAGAATTATTGCTCTTATATAATGATATTTTAAGTTATATTATTTAATTAAAAATTATATGAAATATCAGATTAATAAATTAATTTTTTTCCCCATTTTTTTTTTGTGTCATAACATCGGCCGGGAAACGAACCCACTAACCCGGGACAACTGCTTGTAAGGCAGCCGTGCTGACCACTCGACCACCAATCCATTTTTGATGATGTATATATATACTGCAACCTTGCAGATGCAGCTGTGAATTGGCTATTATAAATTTAAAACTAAAAATTTTAAAGGCTTTAATTTTTATAGTTAAGCAAAAATATTCATCACTGTCATTGGTTGTACAGCATCTTAGATAATCAATAACATGTTTAATAGCCTCTCATACTAATGTTTATGAGCAAATATAATTTTATAAAGCATTTTGGAATGGTTTTCCAAGCAGATTTTATTGTCAACGCTTATATAGAATATATGCGCATATAATTTATTGTTATTCTTATTAAGAAACAAAGATATCAAATGGTATAAACAGATATAAGTGTTCACATATATATAGAAATAAAGAATAGAATTATAAATTTAACATATCACACCAAAATATTTTGAGATAAAGCAATCATATTTAGATTACATTTTTATTTATGTACAGAATATACACGTTTTTTATATTTTGTGTGCATGTATTTAAATTTAAAAAAGATTGATTCTGTTAGAATATTTATTTATTAAGTAATATTATTTATTAAAAAAAAAAAATCAATTTAAATTTAGTTGAAATAAATATCTGGGAACTTTATAATTTTACGGTTTATTTATTTTAAATAAAATAGCCTAAAAACGATTTACTCGCTGACGAAGAAGCTTCCAAACAAACAAAACAAATTTCGCTTAAAATGTTTGTAATAGTAGTTTAAAACCCAGAAATGAAAATGAAGCAACTAAAGATTGAAATTATTATTATTTTTTTTCTTCATTTTTGAATGATATTCATAAAATTTTACTGCCATGTTTAAAAATTCTTAGCATCTAGCATTTTGCCCATAATAATCATGACGACCTCTTCTAATATTTCCCAGACAAACCAAGAAACCCCAAAATATGATGGAGAATATTCTGTAATCTAGATATCATGAGATAACTGGTATAAAAGCTGAAGTTTGAAAAATCTAGACAGTCTTCACAAATTTTTATTGCAGTCAGAACCTAAACAGGTTCAAATTTTTAAATAGCCATTTTGGTTATTATCTATATGATGATTGGCTAAATTAAACAGCTAGGTATTCGCCTTTGCTATGCAAAATGACTTCTCAGCATTCTGGGAGAAGGATGAATAACAACAAATAAGCCAGAAACCATCACTGATTAATTAATTAATTCTTTATTTCAAGAAATCTCATTTATTACAGACAACTGTTACTGGAAAAATGAATAAAATGACTTATGGAATGCTGTCTCACAACTTCAACAAAAATTGCTGGACTTCTTTAATTGGAACTAATATTACATAGCTGATATAATTGGAAAATTATATTTATTACTTTCAAATAACTTGCTGGTGTTTATCTTCAAAATATTGCAAAACAATTGTTTTCTTTTTACTTTAAGAAAATGTGAATATTTTCCAAATAGTGTAAATTTATCTCATCTTCAAATAAGCCTCCAGTGATTTGTCACTTAGAAAAACAAACGTAATTTAACAAACTTTGATTCAAAAAGTAAGGAAAATCGATTTGTTATGGATAATAGACTATTTGCTTTATCAGAGATACAATCAGAATTACTGGCATCATGTACTAAAGATCTATAAATGAATAGATTAATTATATATCTCAAATTAATAAAGTAATGAATGCTAATTCTTTGGATTAAAATTATAACATTTGTTCAAATGAATTAAATTGCAGCATGTAACAAACTATGAATTTGTATCCAGTGCTTAAAAAAATGGATTGCGGATTATCAGTGCTAAATATTTAAATACCATTCAATGGATAATTGATTATAAAGCTAAATATTTAAATAGCATTCCTAAATTGTAGATTATTAAAGCAAATAATTAAATATGATAAACACCCAAGTGATAAGCAATCTTAAAATGGATTTATGAGTTGAATGTAACTTACCTGGAGTCAATAAGTATGATAAATGGAATTTATTAATTTTTATGCTATATCCAGAAAGGATTACATTACAAAAATTAAATTAATTGTGCAAAAAACTGATATAGTATGCGCTTGGTGGCCATTTAACTTCTCACGTTACTCTCTTTCTCCGCACTTTTTTTTAAGTGTAGTGCCTCGGGCTATTTAATTTCCACATTACTTTCTTTCTGCCTCCTTTTAATTGTAGCGCCTTACGCGATTTAAATTTTTGAAAACTGAGTGCTTCTAGTCGATGTATTTATCGTTTGCATGAGCCAGCAGTGTTTTTGGGTGTTTTAAAATTCAAAATGGCCACCGAGCGCGTACTATATCAGCACCATGCACTTTCTCATAACTGATTCTTTCTGAGTTAGTTAATATTATAGTTGTTATTAATGTAATAAAGTTTTCTCAGATATTACTATGCTCATGTAATTATTGTTGTTGATATTGAATGGGATTAAATGTAATTTATCTTAGGTTTAGGTTGGATAATGTAAGTAACTGTTAAACTTACATAAAACTGTGCTATATTGCAATTATTATATGATTTACAGGTTCTTAAGTTTCAATTTCACAATTAAATGGAGATTAATTATCCTTATTTAGATGAATAGATATGTAAGAAATATTTTATGCATGCCCCTTATATATTAGTATTAATATTTTAAATGCTATATAGTATGTAACCAGGCATCCTAATGATCTAATTATATTTTGATAGTGGAATAGCATTTCTAAGGTTTAAGCTTGCAAATGAATCCAGTAAAGAATCTAGAGATAAAATAAATAAGCCCAACATGGGAAATGTCATTTAGGTATGCTAAGCAATAATTGCATTTGCATCTCATAAAAAAGTGCAAACGGCAACATTATAGAGGTTGATTAATAAGTTGACTAGTTAGCGAAACAAACTAATTAAGGGCCACATACCAGCATTTATTGTTGATTGTTATGATGATGGTTATTATTCGCCGGTATTTGAATTGAAGATTATTATTTTTACTTTTCTGAAATAATAAACACTTTCTGATAATACACTTTTCATATCTTAAATTCAAATGAGATTTTAGAAAATTTGTACAAATGGAAATATTTATTAAACATTTTATATAATTTTCTTATTGTTAATCATTAGTTATCATTTATTTTATATCGTGTAATAAAATAATTGTTAATATTTCTCTTTCATTGTTATTAAAGAAATATCTATCACAGCATTTTCACGATATAAAAAGTCATATTTGAGATTATATGTACCATCATTATTGTATTAATGCTATCTGAAATATAAAAATATTGGGTAAAATGATGTAGTACATAAAATCCTTTTTACAAAGTCGTATCCTAAAATGCATAAACACAATTTATATCCATGCATTTATTTTCTTACTTTATAAAATCCTGAGATAAATCATTATCAACTTTACATTTAAAATTGCTAGCCTTAGTTTTAAAACACAGACTGAGTTATTCTTAATTAGTTCTTATAGTAAGAAACAATATATTTTCCAAGATTTTTTTATTATTATTAAAATAGAATAAGATTTAAGAGTATACACACCATTATTGAATAATCCTGAAAAATTTATTTATTATTTTATTAAATGTGAAACGATTATTAAAGTACAGAATAGTTTTAGCTTATGTGGAAATATATAAAAACTAGTTACCAAAATCACATTTTTTCTTTATGTTTGCCGTAATGTCATATAAATACAATTTCCACAAACTTCAAACACTTTTTAGCAAACCCTTTATTTGCACATACACCTACGTTTCGACTGACCTGCAGTCTTCTCAGAGCTATTATATAATGAACAAAATAAAAATAAAATAAAAAACATAACTATATAATAAATCATAAAAAATTTTTAAACAATAAAAAAACATAAAATATATATATATTAAAAAACTGAAATAAATAATCAAACCCAAATAAAATAATTAATATAAATAAAATGTACTATATAAATAGAAAATAAATATAAATTATACATGTGTATTCCTAATTTTATACATTCAAGGACAACTATTAATCTAAATATTATCTATTTTATTATTATTAACAATCTACTAATTATCTCTATCCTTCTTAAACTTAAACTTTATGATTAGTAACTAAAATTCTTTAAATTTAAATTATTTTTAAAAGAAGAATGAGTAAAGAAAGAATAAATATTAAATGATTTAAATTTAAAGAATTTTAGTTACTAATCATAAAGTTTAAGTTTAAAAAGGATAGAGATAATTAGTAGATTGTTAATAATAATAAAATAGATAATATTTAGATTAATAGTTGTCCTTGAATGTATATATGTATAAAATTAGGAATACACATATATAATTTATATTTATTTTCTATTTATATAGTACATTTTATTTATATTAATTATTTATTGGTTTTTTAATATATATATATTTTGTTTTTTTATTGTTTAAAAATTTTTTATGGTTTATTATATAGTTATGTTTTTTATTTTATTTTTATTTTGTTCATTATATAATAGCTCTGAAGAAGACTGCAGGTCAGTCGAAACGTAGGTGTATGTACAAATAAAGGGTTTGCTAAAAAGTGTTTGAAGTTTGTGGAAATTGTATTTAAAAACTAGTTATTCATAGCAAATTACAACTGAAGTGAGAAATAGCCGCACTTTCTTCCACATTGTTGACTGCACCACATCTCAACTGAGATCGCAATGTCTCAACCAATTGCCTTTTTGGTTTCAATATAAATATACCTGTATGCTTGTAAATGGCTGTTCATATATCTATTGTTTTTTTCTGGCAAAAAATTGTCAAATTAATATTATAATTGCCTAAAGATTTATAAAAAATACATTATATCTTTATTATTCTGTTTTAAAGATAATATTATTAGAAGACCTTTGGAAATAAAAAAAGAGTTTTATGTATATTTTAAAGCAAAATAAATATAAAATAACTTCTAAGATTTTAAAATAATCAAAGAGAATAGATCATTTAAAAATAATTATAAAACTTTTAATTTAACCTATAGAGAATAACAATTTCCAAAATAGAAAAATTAGAAATTATTTGTACAAATAGTATTATTAAAAATTGAGATTATCGTTTGCTTGAGTGAGAAAGAATAATTGAATGAAAATGATTTTGTTTGATTTTAGATATATCAATTTGATAAAAAAAAATTTGAACAAATTTCTAACTCTCTCTCTATATATAATAAAGTAAGACAATTAAAATAGTCTTAGATAGCCCACTGAAACAACACTCCTCATAAAGAAATATTGAAAAAGAAAACATCATGTACCAAAATTTCTAAAATGATGAAGTATTTGTGTATTTTCCATTCATGCTTTAATTACAGATAATACTGAATATAGACCCTTATTAATCAATAGTGAAAGATTAACTGGATTGAATATGGGTCAGCTATCCTAAAAAATAATTATAAGCCTGACTAGAACTTGAAAAAGTGTTCAAAATGACTTCAAAATTTGGATTCAAATTCAGTTCATAGCTATTGCAGACAAAATAGACTACCATTACATGAAAAGATTCACAATATATAGGATTAATTTTAAAAAAAAAAACAATTTATTGCCATATCTATTAAAGCTTCCACCAAGCAGATTTTTCTTATTCTTTCTCTTAAATTTAAAACTTATTATAATAATTGATTAAAAATAATTAATAGACTGGGTTATTGCTCGGGAGTTCATAAAAAGTTTGAGCTCTGAAAGAGACAGAGCTTGAGCTGCAGCCACGAACCTTGAGATCTAGAACCCATGATATCATGGTATCAAACCACGCAGGAATACTACAGTGTGTTAATTTATTGCTAACACAGTCAGTAATTATATTATTTTCAACATAATTTAGTAAATACTTTTGATAGTATTAAATTTAAAAAAAACCCAACTTATTGAAATTTTATTTTATTTAGTCAAATATTTGATTATTATTGACTGGATTATGATGTAGCTTCTAATTTTTTTTAAGATCCAAATATTTATCAAAATGGCAATCTACCAGATGATCAAACAGAATAAAATGACTATCATAATGTGCCTATTCCAACACCTAATTCTCATTGCACAATGATTATCGAATGGTTTTAGAGTATAATATAATGGTTTTTTTGTACATTAGCAGTATTCAATCTTTAATGATGGGTGAGATATTTTTTTTGATATCAACAGACTGTAATCTACTTTACATCGAAATTTATTTTAGCTAAAGAAATAAAAAAATCCCAAATTAAAATGAACATTTGTTTTAGTCGTTACGAAAAGAAATTTATTATTAACTGAAAAGATATTCATTAATTTCCATGGTATTTAAACAACGGAGCAGAATGATGAATAACATGTCCATCAGGGGGATGTAATTTCTCTCAAATTACTTTGGAATTATAAAAATTCTAGGTTTAAAAAAAAAAAAAAATCAAAATAACTTTTGATTAACTGATATTCCAAAAAATGCCAATTAAAAAGTTTACAATTTGAATTCGGTTAACTTGAAATAAGTTTAACAACAAATTTCAGAAAAAGAAGCCAATATAATAATAGTATGCAACAAAAGTAGATCCCTTGATTCTTCATCTTACACAAAATCTAATAAAATAAACAGCTCCCTATTCTTTTGTCAACTACAGTAAGGATAAATAATCATTATCAGAGAATAGTCCATTTAAGTTTTCATTCTGGTCAGGGAAAAAAAGGTGCCTACAATTAGAAAAAAACTAAAGTTCCTAAAATATACAATTACAAATCTAGAGTCTCATCTATATAACTGTTTAATCACGTTCTTTTGGGAGCAAAACCTTAGAATTTTTTTTATTTTAATTTCAAACTTTTAGCTTAAATGGAATTGAGGTTGATGCATTCGTAATTATATTACTTCCAGTTTTGAATCCCAAATTTCACTGATAAAGACAAATGTCAGAAACTAACCTAGAATAGAAATTTAAATGTACTACCATCAGAATCTCACTGATTACTTAAGTTTATTATTGATGACAAAAAAAAAAAAGAGAAAACTATTCTTGTTTTATAATTAGCATGTTTTATGTGAGTGAAGAGAATGCTAAGAAAGTATAATATATATAAAGTTAAAACTACTAACTCTTAAAAAAGCTGTGGGAACTAAATACCGCCTAAAATACATTTTAAAAAAATTACACTTTACATTAAAAAAAAAAAACCTATGTACTTATAATTCAAAATTTTGTATTCCTATAATACATATCAATTTAAATAAAATAAATATAATAATCAAAATAGTCTTAAATTATAAAATTATACGACTTTATATTTATATGAAAGATTTCAAAGTGTAGAGGATATTGCAATAATCAATGAACATTGAATGGTTTTCTGGATTAGTTGAATACCTGAGGAAAAAATTCTACCACAAAAGTAGCCAGAAAAAATTTTCAAATTTCATTCAGCAAGGATTTGAATCCAGGTTTTATAAGTATGATGTAGATAACTACTATTATGCTATGACATCCTGGCCAGATCAATAATATGGTATTAGCTATTTATGATTTGAGAGTAAAGATCTCAGGATAATAAATTGGTAAGAAAAATGTTTTAATGATTGTAATAACAGGAAATTTTCTTGCAACGACTCATAAGAACTGTATCGAGCACTTTCAGATATGGACAGCATGTTTACTTTTCATATTTGCAAACTACGTAGACTAGGATATACCAAGTCACTAACACATTTTATATTTTTTTTTATGAAAAAACAACATTATTTGATAAAACAATTTCTGTGCCCATTATTGTGAGATCTGTTGAATTTTAGTTACATTTGGTTATATTTAAGACTGACAATTTAAACATTTATTAAACATTTGATCAAAGCATTGTTTCATTATTATATCTAAAGTCTAACAGTAAAATTATAAAAAAAGATTAATAAATTTTTTTTACCTTCATGTGGGCTATCCTGCCTGCTTTATCCAATTTAGGTTTCTTATGGAGCAATTCAATATCATCCAAACTTACAAGATCTTTCCTAGTTAACAAATAAATAAAAAGTAAATAAGCTTAGTAAATATTATAATCTAGTATATCAATACAAAATATTATTTTAAATAATTTTAAAATTCAACCATAAATGAAACTTAAACCACTCATTTATGTAAAAATATTTGATATCAATGTGAACAGTCTATCGTTTAAACAATATTAACTTTATCAATAGATAATAAAGAAATCTTAATAGAGAGTGTAATCATATAAAAAGGTGTGTGTGTGCTTGTTATTTTTTCTGTTTAGTCAGTGTATCAACACTCTTCTGTCTAACTGTGATTATTCTATGGTCTTTACTAGACAAAAGATCTATGTGCTTACTATTTTTTTTAGCCACTGCAGCAATACTCTTTTGTCCATGTGGGATTATCCTATAGCCTTTACCCTGGCACTACACACTTACTCAATTGATATTGAATGGCTAGATATCTAAAAAAATAATAGAACCCTACCTAGATTTGAACTCTAGGTCATGAATATTAGCAAACTAATGTACTAACCATTATATCAAAATTTTATTCTAGTATTGTATAAATATATAGTATTTTTTTATAGTTTACTGAGATTATTTTAAAAAATTGCATAATTGCTGAAAAACAAATACAGAAACTCAATATCCTTACTCTATTGTTTTTGTTAATTGGCATTTAAAACTCAAGTTTTATAAAACAGTCTGATATCCTTTGAACAAATATTATTCTAAACAACAACAAAAAATGATATTCTTTTATTCTCCTCTTCCAGTTCTGGTTCTGCAGGTTTTTAGTTTTTGTTATATTTATTAGTTATAAATTAATTCAAATATTATGAGCATTTGTAAGAATATATACTATATATACACACAGTGTGTCTTATATCTCACTAAGCTGTCTGCAGCACCTTCCCTAAATCAAAGCATGTGCTATGTAGGATATAGTTCAACTATTCTCAACAAAAATTTTAAGGAGCCATTGAGTCTGGATCACAAGTTATGACATGAAATGTGTTTTGTACCCTCATAGATTGTGCTCTCCCTACCATTACACATTCTAGTAAACCACTTGAAAAAAATTCATGGAACTCATGGCTCCACTACCATGCATAGTTTGAATCTCTTTCAAATGTTTTAGTAGCAGTTTTGTCCAATTTAAAACCAAATTAAATAGCATGTTCATCCATTGTGGTTTATGTTACAAAACACAGATATATGCTAGTATCTTAAAATTTTTATAATGAATAGTTAAACTATGTCACTACATAACACATGCATTGATTCAGAAATGGTTCTACAGACAGCTTGGAGAGAGAACCAGTCATCTTTTCATTGGGACATGCTTTGTATATATAAATTCAGATAAAATAACTATAATAATCAAAATATTCTGGAATAAACTCTACAGTTTCAATATAGATTTTTATTATTATATATATATTGTATATTGAATTCTGTAGCGTTTACCAGAGTATTTTGATTATATATATAATCTACAATTATGCTATCTAGCATCAATAAGAGAGTTCACTGAAGAATAGAGATCTTTCGAATAACCCTATACAAAGAAAAACAATGAAAGAAAAGACACTTGGCACTGGGTTTTTCAGCTGCTAGCATTTTACTCTCTAGTCCAAAGTAATTAATTTTTTCAATCAATAAATGGATAACTAGATTGGATAGCTGGGAAAAAAACATATGTTTGGGACATGAAAAAATTTCAAATTTATCATGAATTCAAATCCTAGTTCATGACTATGAAAGGAAAATGTGCTAAGTCAGCAACAGTCAACCTTTAGGGTTCTCCTAAAAAATATCAACTTTTTTCATACCACCATCCTTAAAAAATTTGGGCATCAAAATAAAAAAATAAGTAAGCAAATAAAAAATATTTATTTTAGTTTTTTGGTAACCAAAACATAATTACCGTAATAAAAGTTAAATATTTAATTTATTTTGAAATAAAATATCTATTCTTATTATTAGCATTTTCAAAATTATTACATAAAAAAACAACCACTATTTGAATAAATTATTTAAGTATAATTTTTTTTAAATAGTTGATCTCTTGTATATGTGTGTCATAGATTGAGAATCGCTGTGCTAAATCATTAGACTCCATGCATATTAATAGCATTATAAATATATAGGCATAAATTTAAATAGCGGTAGAACAAGTATGAATTTGGTGTAGGACATATTTGCTACCAGAAGTTTAGTTATTTTGCAAACATACTATTTGGCAAAAATGAGAAGAAAAAAAAGATGTAAACATCTTTGAATAAATTATGACTATGTTGTAAAACTCATATCTTACTAGCACATATAATTAGTGCATATTTCATTTAATCCTGAATATTTCAAAATAGTGGACATTCTCAAAGAATAAATTTCAAAATCTTACATACAGTCTAATAAACTTAACTAATATTTAAATCTTTTTTAAGCTTAATGCAAGTTCAAGGTGATTGTATCTACTGTACAGAGATCACAGGAGTGGGCTCATGACAATCCAGCTGCCTAGTGGTGATTATGGGGAAGGCAATCATTAGATATGATCCAAACATCATCTTCTTACTATTATTAATTAAGAAGCTATTGCAATAGCCAAGCAAACTATATTTTTGTCATATGCACCAAAATATTTGCATATATATATATAATAGAGCAAATTTTAAATTAAAAAAAAAATTACCAATCATTTTACAGCCATTTTTCAAGTTTATGTTATCATTTCCACTCAAGAGGTCTTCAAATACTTCCCAAACCATTTCTCTTTTGGACTTCATTCAGAAAAAACTAATTTTTTGGATATCACTTCTAATTATATCTATTCACAACCAGTGGGCTTAACCACTTGTCCTTCCATCTTTATCATAATACATTTCTTTATTTAAAAAAATAAAAATAAATGGTTTTATAGTTTGAGAGTTCATAAGAAGTTTGAGTGTCAGGAAGTGCCAGCACTGGAATCGATCGTAGGATCTTATATTTCAGAGTCTGATACTCCAAAATAATTTTTAAACCGAATGACTTTTTAACAAGCAAAGTGAAAAAAAGATCTGCCATTTTAAAACTTTGCAAATACATATTTAATTGATAAATATATAATTATAAATAATCACAATATATAACTAGATTAATTAAAAAATCACTCTTCTTGCTAAAGCTAATCATGATAATCTTTTTTATAACCAGAGAAAACTTAGGATCGTCCATTCTTTTATTATACATATTATTGAATGCTAAAGCTAGAGGGCATACTATTTATTATTAAATGATTTTACAACATAATATATATATATATATTCACACTGTGATTACTTATAATTATTTCTTCACATATTCTTTCTTTTTATTTATCACCTAAATAAATATACCTATTTATAATTTCTATATTCAAAATTTCTTACATCCGTCTCTTATTTATTTTTTCCTGTAATTTATCGATAATAATTTTGACTTATTCATAATAAACCATACATCATTCTCATTTCCAAGTTATACACAAAAAGAATACTAAAATGCGTATGTGTGTGGGTGGGGGGTCTGCTTTTAAAATAATTCTTTCTCCAGTTAACTCCAACTGGAACTCTATCCAAAATCTACTTTCCAAAAAAACTCATAATCCTTTGATCCAATAGACTAAACCATGTATCCATGTTTCCTTTTTTATTACTATATCATACATTTTTTCTATAAATAAAAAAAAATTCTAACAAGCTTCTATTCAATTTACAAACCATTTCTACTTTCCAAGTCAAATCAAATAATTTGACCTGACAATCTCCTATGACTTCTAAAAATTTCTCATATAATACTGTTGTTTACCATCCAAATTACAGTCTTTATAATAATAAAAATAATGCTTCAATATATAATTATTGAAATATGTTATCCTGGCAATCTTCTATCACTCCTAAAACAATTTTGCAATTACCTTTAAAAATCAGTTTATTAAAAAAAAAACTCTTCAACTTTCAGGTATATCCAATTTATTCATTTTATCATAAAGTGGCAACAAATATTCTTTATTTCTTATTAACATTTCTTTTACAATTTCTATTGCTATATCATTTATCCCAATCAACTTTTTACCTCTCATTTTCATTGATAGCTTCTATCCATTCTTTCTCACTTGTAACTTGGCATTCCTTTATCTCTATTGAATAAAACTTTTCATGTTTAACTCCATCTTCTTGCATTCTTATCCTCTATTCTTTAAAAATTCTAAGCACATCTTTTGACCCTCTCTTAGTTGTCCTTGCATTCTTATCCTCTATTCTTTTAAAATCTTAAGCATATCTTCTTTTGACATTCTCTCGGTATCTTCTTTTTTTGTAATTTCTTTTGTAAATTTTCCAATATTTTTTTTGAAGTTTCCTAATTTCCAATCTTGCTTCTCTCTTTGAACATACATGTTCTACATCTGATTTATATTTCCTATATGCTTGTTTCTAAACTTTAATATTACCTATATTCCACTTCACCTGATTTCTAATTTTACTTTGTTCTCTTCCCAGCAGTTTTTCTGCAATCCAAAATACTACATTATATAAAAAACTTCTCCACTTAGTCATATTATCCATACCTCTGAAAAAAACTTTCCATTCTACCATTTATTTTTCACCTTTCTTAATTTTATCCATTTAGCACTGACATTTGAAGCAAATTATCACAATTTTTCAACATTAATGCAGTTACAATTAGTATCATCTATTTTTTTTTTTTTTGTTTTTCATTATTAATCTTAATTTTTCTAATTTTATGCTTTTTAAATCCAACTATCAATATAAAAAATCTGCATTACATTTAGAATTATGTCTTATTCACGTGGATTAGCCCTCAATAAATAAATTATATTTCCATTTTCTAACACCTTCAAATTTTATATATCCATACTTATAAATTTAATGTAAATTACTTTTCTACAGGCTTGTTACTTGGATCCTCCAGTTTTCTTTTCTTAGGTGGGGCTTTATTGACTTGCTTCAATATTTGCTGTACGCGAATCTTTCTAAAATCTTCTTGTGTTAAAATTCGATTCTGAATCACTTGCGAAGCCTTTTCTTTTTTTTCTTCTGTAGTCAAAAGAACATCTGCTTCTTTAACTTCCTGTTAAAAATAAATTAACTATTTAATTAAAATAATGTACAAAAATATATAATTTTTAATCTTAAAAGATTTAATTTTTATTTATAGTAAAACTATGCCGTCTGATGTGAAGTACTATATAATAATTATAATATACATATGGCTCTTATAGCTGAGGATGAAAAGTGCTTTCAGAATACGTTAAATAAATTGGAGGATGTATGGAATGTGGAATAAAGATTAATGTTGAGAAGACTAAAAAAGACTACAAATTGAAATCCTTGATAACATAGTTTAACAAATAAAGAGATTTACATATTTGGATAGTTGTTGAGTGAGGATGAAAGAAGTTAAGATGCAGTTAAAAGAAGGATAGCATTGGCAAAGGAGGCATTTACTAAGAGAAAAAAAATATTTTGTGGACGTTTGAAGAGATAATTAAGAAAACGATTAATTAAATGCTGTGTTGAGTGTACTACTGTATGGTTGTGAAACCTGAACAATGAGTAATAAAATTAGGAACAGATTGGAAGCCTCTGAGATATGATCATGGAGAATGGAAAAAATCAGTTAGATAAATAAAATAACAAAGTTTTGAAAAGAGTAAATGAAGAAAGAAGATTGGTTGAGGAAATTAGAAATAGAAACTGGATTGGACATACATTAAGAAGAAAGTATAATTTAATGAAAGATGTTTTGGAGGGAATGGTGAGTAGAAAGAAGATTGACACTGTTGGAAGATATAAGAGATGGGAAGAGTTACGTGGAATTGAAGAACTGGGCAATGAAGAGATCAGAGTAGAAAAATGGATGAATTGGTGATCTGAATACTCTCTGGACCTGTCTATGGGACAGAATATATTGATGATGGTGATATGATTTTACTTTTTATGCTTATATATCATTAAAAATTAAAATATAAAGTTTCCAATGTGATGTTAAAGTAAATTACTTCAAAGTAAATGATGCAAATGATGATGATCTCTTATATTTATTTGCATGCAATGGGACTGTTATACCCCTGGCATTTAGTTCCAAGACCTTCTATGGGTAATCTCAGTGAAAAAAGGGATGGATTATTCCTTTTAAATGCCTAGTGTCATTTCTTGAATCAATATATATATATTACATGGCACCATGGTTCAGCTACTTACCACAAAAATTTTAAAATGCTAGCATGTCTGGTTCAGAATTTATGACATGAAATGTGTGTGTTTTGTTCCTTAATCATGATGGATCAAATTAGGCAAAATTACTACAGAAACATTAAAAATGATTCAAACAATAGAAAAGTGAGGCCATGAGTCACAAAAACATTTTCAAGGATTTTCAAAATTTCATGATGGCAGATAAAGCACTGATTTAGAAGGATGGATGAAGGTATGAAACACAATCACATTTCATGTCGTAACTCTAGATATGCTAGCACTTTAAAATTTTTATGATAAATATCTAAACTGTGTCACTACATAGCACATGAGTTAATTGAGAGATTGGGCTGCAACCAGCTTGAAGAGAGAGCCACCACTTCATTTGGGACATACTCAAAAATGTAATAATGTATATATATCCAGTATAAATGTTTCAATATATACGTATAATACAGTTACTGGAAACATTCTTTTATATATGTTTTTTAAAAAAAATATATGTCCATATACAAAACACATTTCAAATTTCTTTTACTTCTAACTATCTATCTTAGCATTTAAAAAAAGTGGAATCTTATTGTCAAAAACATTAAGTGAAAAAATAAAAGGGGCCAAACTCACAACCATCCTTCTATTGTTTAATCTTCCTTATTTCGAATCAAAAAGAATTGAAGAAAAAATTAATAACAATATTTAAAAATAAAAACTAGTGTAATTGTATCTAATCATTCTAATTAATATTATACCATGTTTTTACTATACAATGGATTCTTGCATATTCCAAGCCACCTGGTGAATGGCACAAATTAGCAGATAATAACTCAATGTTTCATTTACAATATTTTATTTACTGCACTTTATGTGTATAATATTTTTCAACACATATATATACAACACAGATGATTTTTTAACATATACTACATAGCTGTAATGCCAATCTTCCACAATAACTATGGAAACACTTTTTTAAGTCTACTATTAGGCTAAAGTACTTGAATTACGATAAGAATAACTCTCAGTTCCAGATTTGTCATTTTCAATTACTTAATTAAAAAGTCAGAGCTTCCCATTGTTATTTATCTTTAAATATAAAAATAAATTCCATTCATTAAATTCCTAACTATGTGTATGGAAAGGATTATTTTCTTTCCGCCAACTTATCCAGCAAATCTTCCACCATATTTGAATTATATGCCAACACAGACATTATGGTTATTGTAGTAATTCTTTTATGGGCAATGTGTGTCATCCTCTTCTTTGACTTTTTAAATATATATGCTTCAAAGGCAGGATTTAACTTTACAAAATTCAAACCGACATACATATATTTTAAGTATACTAAATCTGATACAACAAGATTGCTAGGGAAAATAATTGCTTGTCAAATTGAATATTTGTTCTAATTTAGCATTTGTCAAATATTCCAATACACGTTAATTAATATAGAGTAATAAAAAGATAAGTTCCTTATAAATAAAACATTATTTTCATAGCTGACCAAAATGTCAGCACAAAATATATTGTTAACAAATTTAACAATATATATTGGTAATTTTATTATATAGACATTTAATAACAATATAAATAAAATGAAGGATAAAAAAAAAATCACAATATTAACCAATCAAATATCATATAGTTAAACATTACAATACAATGGTACAATTCATTGCTTCCTCTGTCTGATTATACCTCTATTTGTAAATCTTAGCTCATCTATTAGTAACTTTATACAATATTAATAAAAATTTATATAATTAAAATAATACATAACGCTTGTATATTACATTACTAAAAGCAGTTCTAAATTCACATAATTTCCCGTATTTTAAGGCATGCCATATTATATTTTCTTTTTAGATAATAATTATTCGCAGAATACAATATAGCTTTACCATGATTCATATTTTCTGATCAGGCAAAGAACTAAACTATACATGATCATAATCCGTATTCTTCAGTTTAACATCTTAGCATTGAACGCCACATGTATTCAAACGTTATTTCTAAAACAGTGCACAAACTTCATAATCAAAAATTAAAATAGCAGTAATTCAGCTGAAGTTTACATGATTACAATTCATAACTATCTTTTTAACAACTTGCCCTTACTGAGATCTATTATAGTTCAAAAGCTCTTTATTTTTAAGTCAATACATAAACTATTTTCAGACTACTATTTCTTCTATAACAAGCATTACTTCATTTCAAATTCCATGAACTTCTGTTATTTTTACTTACAATTCTTTTCTTTGCATTATTTAATATTTTTATTGACGGTGACTTGTTGTTTTTCTAAATTTTTAATTGATGCTAATCTTCAAAAAAAGCAAAAGAAAATAAGATACATATTTGCCAACTTCTATAAAAATTAAATTATAACATACTGTTGTTCAAAATTTCAGTATACTAATTAAAAACACACTTAATTTGCTTTTTATCTCTCTTTGTTACTGTCAACAATCAATTGCCCAAACATTGTTGTGTGATTTGAAGTTTTTATATAGATCTGTTAAGTATCCAAGACTTGCATTCATATGTAAGATATGTTAAAGCACATCTATTAAAAATCAACCTTTTCAAACTAATAATCACATTTCCATTTAATATTAAGTTGTTTCTATCAAGGCCATTCCAACCAAGTATAATTCTATGATTAATGTCATCCATTATGTTTTCACATAAATAAGAGAACAAACGGGTATCATTGGCATTATTAGAAAAATTAAGGTTAGAATGTTTCTGGGTCGGATAGAGATGAGACGTTTAGGTTTCAAATTGAATCCTGACATATTATGAAAAGATCCAGAAAGAGACTATATGTGAAATGGATAGACGAGAGAAGAAAAGTTACAGATAAGAGAAACTGGATTAAATACTTTCATACTGCAGTGAATCATTAATGATTGAAAACGATAATAAATTAAAAATATTTATAATGATAATTAATATAGGGGATTTGAACTCGGACTTTCAAGCACCTTTCAACTATCCACACTATCTCATACCACTGATACACATAACATATATGTAGACAAGTTAAATAATTACCAATACACGTATTTCGTGCTGAACTAGCATCAGTTAGTCCTGGTTATCAACTCTCACACATATACATAATCAGTGCTCAGTTTATATCTTCCTATTTTAATGGACAGGCTTCAATCTACTCCAACTCTTCAGCCATCCATACCATGGAAAATCTGATGATGGAAAGCCCAAATCCCATGCTGATGCTAATAATGTTGTTATGCCCATTTTGACCTCGAGTCAACTTTTAAAAAAACTGCTGGTAATTTGGCCAGTTCTAGTTTTAATAATTTTAAAATATAATTAAACTAGTTCAACGTGTTAATCTTGAACAATGATTTAAAATTTTTTAGCCATTCTTTTATTCAATTCAAAATTTTGTTAGCCAACATTTTATTGCATAATATCACTATGAAGAAGTGCCAGAATGGGATCTGTAATGTATTTTAACTTCAAAGTTTGTCTTTCTATCAAAAAAGAAATCATCAAGACATTTAAAATAATTAAAATTCTCAAGCTGATAATGAACAAATCATATAGTTGAAGATTTCTTTGCCAAACACTGAATATCATAGCCCTGATTTTTTTTTTTATAATGATAATAATGTTCTGTAGATCATTATTTGAACTGATAAGAATCTTCAGCATAGATCTAGAAATCAAAACGATAAAGTTAACATAAAATAATCAAGTAAGTAAAATGTTTGGAATAAAAAGGCAGATTCTTCTGGTTTATTGATCAAATAAGTGGAAATAGAAAAAAAAAAAAAGGTAAAACGAGATCATAATAATAAGTGGCAGAAACCATTCTCATGACTAAGTACAATGGTTTTCAACTACAAGAGTGTAATACTAAATCTAAAGTGTTCATAGTAACATCGGATTTTAAAGGTATATATGATAAGATCAACTTAATCATGAGTATGTTAAGATACACTGTAGGCAATATCAACTTTAAATGCAACTGAGAAATTTCATCAAACTGATCTTAAACCGCTGTACTCTGTTTGCAGCACATAAATAAATATATATATAAGGTAAAACAGTTTTTAGATAGCCCATTGCAAAGATAAAAAAAACCCTTCTCCCAAAGAAGAATAGTGAAAAGAACACTACTCACAAAGTTTGCAAACTGATAGGCATTGAAAGTGATAATGAAAAGCTAAGTAATATTTAAACTAGCAAATATTGGATGATTAAACTAGGTTGACTATGGATAGATGACCTGAGGAAAAAATCTTGCACTGGAATAGAATATTTTTTTTTTTACACTTATCCAGCATATAATTTTTTTTACACTTATCTGGCATAGATTTGAATCTAAGTTGTAAACATGGAGACAATTGCATTAGCACTATACGCAAAATCATATATATAATAGTTCACATGAGTGTGTTATTCATATGGGGAGGTCAAGATGTACTAATTAGAAGTCCACTGGCAGAAGTTACTAGTTCCTCTATAGGTTTTGTTAAGCTGATCACCTCACCTCTGATTTACAGAAGTTACCACTTCATCTACAACCTTTGGCAAACTGATTGCCTGATATCTGGTTGCAAGCTATCATTGTTACTTAAAAGATCAGTTGAATTATCTAGTTTCCTCTCCCATAAATATTATGCTCAATCATGAATTAAAAAATTTCACAGTTGAAAAATTTTGGTAATGCTGATTTATTTTCTGTAATCCTCAAAAACCTTACATAAGACTTGGGGCGAAGATTATATATGACATACAGAAATTATTTTCAACTATGGAATTAAATTTATTGGTCACAATCACAGTGTTATAAAAAGATTCCTTTTCCTTTATTACATCATGTATCTATAATTTATTATGAGATCATTCATTGTAAAATCCATTTAACACCACAATAAATTATTTTTTGCAATTAGTAAGATCAATTTAGATAACCCAGAACCTTTTTACCTTAACTAGATACTCATTTACTGACAGATAAAAGATAACTAGATAGGTTAACCATAGATTAGTTCCAGAGAATTTTTTAAATGTGATTGTGCATGAAAAAATTTCCAAAGTTTACCTACAATAGACTGAAACTCCAAGGCATGGTACAGTCAGAAATTCATTAATCACAATCCATAAATTTAGATAATTTTTTTATTAATTTTTTTTTAAAAAATTGGAATATTTATTGGGTCAGAAAACCAAAGGAAATATAATGTCAGGATTTATTATTGCACAAAAGGTATAAAATATAAATTGACAGAATTCACTAATTAATTTTAATAAATTTCAATTAAAAAAAAAGTTTATTTAAATTAATTCAGCAATTATTATTTATGCTGCTGTATGATTAAATCGAAACTACTTACATTAAATGAGTCACATTTTCTGTACAATACTCAATTAGAAACATGACCCAAATTTTTGTTCTTTCTTGTTGGCTGACATAAGTCTGCTTTGTCAATCTGAAAAATAAGTTTGCCCCTTTGTAGAACAAATTCAGATACACATTGTTCTTGGGAAGTCTCATTGATAAACAAAACATTTTTTATTGCAAAATATTAGCAACATTACAATAGACAATTTCCATAGATTTCGCTGAATGATATATTAATGCAATTCGAGACAAAACATTGTGGTCTGAAATTATTAATCCATAAATTCTATAAGTAATATAAGAATAAGCATCTGTGAAGGTAATAGTTCTACATTAAATATATATCGATGGAGTGGATTAACCTGAATCAACTGCATGGAGCTTATAATGTTTTAAAATGTAAACAGATTTATTAAAAGAAGTAAAATAAAGATAGCGAAGTGACAGATTCTTTTTACAAGCTATTTGTGGTGCATCGTTAAATCAACATGTGTTATATAGTGACATAGTTTAGCTTTTAGCCATGAAAATTATAAAGGGGCTAGGGTGTCTGAAACATGAGTTATGACATTATTATGGCAATGCGTTTTGTAGCTTAATTCATAATGGCTAACATGTTAATATGGTCAAAACTACTACTGAAACATTTGAAATGATTCAAACAGTATATAGTAATGAAACTATTAATCGTAAAAATCATTTTCAAGTAATTTGCAAGATTTCATAAAAGCAGGGAGATGAAAATAATCTCTGAAGATACAAAACTGATTTTTTATGTCACAAATCATCATAATTCATTTATGCTAGTACCTTAAAATTTTTGTAGTGAATGGCTAAACAAAGTTGATTTAAAGATGGCATTGCAGGCAGCTTGGAAAGAGAACTTGTAACTATTTTATGGTGATAAATTTCATATATCAGAAAATAAAACACTCTTATCCTTGCTAATGAGAACTCTTTATATGAGAATTCATTATAATGAGAATCATCACTTTGAAAAACACAAATGATTCACTACAACAAATGGCGATTATTTTGTAACACACATTTAATAACATGTTGAAGTCACTAGAAAAACAAAATAAAAAAGCACTTTTTATATACATCATTTTTTACTTTTTAATAATCAGATATTTTGCAACTGATTTTTTGTAATTATGCATATTCAAATTAAAACTGACAACGTAAATAATGTTAGAAAATTTCCAGTATTTAAAATGAAATTAGCACTCCTTAAAAATCATTTACAAGATTTTTGTGTTTATGAAAATAATGTTTTTAAAAACATAAGTTCTAATTAAATAATCAAGAAAAATTAAGATTTCATTTCTTTTTCTACTTTAATTAATTATAAATAACTTTTTAATGAATTATTCATGAAATTCAATAAAACAATACTGAACTATGTGGTTTGAATTTTGTTTTGCCAATACTGTTAGATTGGATATTGCATTGTCAATGATACCTAACATGTGTACAAATAATTAAAAAAGTCATATATAATGTGACATTACTTTTAAGCTTGTAGTTACAAAAATGCACATAGAGAGCGTACCAATAGCTCAATCAAGCTTTTAATTAATAAGTGCGGTATGAGAAAATATTTAAAATCTCTATCCAAAACACTCCTATCTCCAGAGCAACTTTGTTTCTAGCTTATGGCTCACATCAGTGAAGAGCTAGACTATTCAGACACTAGACCTAAAATATCAACTCAAAAAACCAGCACTTATTTCATACGTATATTTAAGTAGAAACTCTGAAATTTTCGGACATGAAAATGTCTTTAAATCCAGCTATCTAACTTAAATAACTATATGGGACTGAACTAAATTCAGATATTTGTTACAGTGTAAAAGATAATATACCTCTTCACGATGTATTAATATGGGATAAAATCCAATCCCTGCACTGCATGAGAATGAGGTCTGTGTGGTAAAGAGTTAAATTTTTTATCATAGAATCATTACAACTACTTATTTTTACAAAATCTTTGATTTATGATCAGTTTTGCAATCATGAGATAGTCTTTAAAAAAGATTTAGTAACTAATAGCCACCAGATGATAATGCTTAAATCACTATCCTGTGCTGGCCTATTTAAGATCCTCAGACTACTTTCAAACTTGGGTTAGTATTTTTAGATCTAGTTTCTGAAGCTACCCTAGCATCTCACTGAGGAGTGCCAAATCACGAAACCATTGGTCTGGGTTTTGGGTGTGGTTTCTGATAGAGATATTTTAAATGCTTTCGCTTGCTAGCATTTTATCAACTAAGCTTGTTAGAGCAATTAGCAAAGCACTTTGTTTTTATTTACAAGTTTCGAAAATTGAGTAATATGATACATAATATTTATAGTCTTTGCTTTTAAGTCTTAAGTGATGTTATATTGCTAAGACAACTAATATATGGTTTGGCTGAAGATCTCTCAACTCCATATAGCTATTTGAGTTTGAAGACATGTAGGTGTCTAAAATTTTCAGATTTTCTCCTCAATAGTTAATTCTTAGATAAATGCTGACTTTGGGTTAGTATTTTTAAATCTAGTGTCTGAAACTATCTAACTCAAATAGCTATATGGGGTTGAGAGATCTTCAGCCAAACCATATATTAGTAGACTTAGCAATGTAACATCACTTAAGGCTTAAAAGCAAAGACTATAAATAGTCAATAAGTCATATATCACATGATCAATTTTTTAAGCTTGTAAATAAAAAGAAAGAGCTTTGCTAATTGTTCTAATAAGCTTTGTTGATAAAATGCTAGCAAGAGAAAGAATTTAAAATATCTCTATCAGAAACCACACCAAACCCAAGTCCAATGATTTTGTGCTTTGGCACTCCTCAGTGAGGCGCTAGGACAGCTTCAGACACTAGATCTAAAAATACTAACCCAAAGACAGCATTTATCTAAGAGTTAATTATCGATGAGAAAATATGAAATTTTTACACACCTACATGTCTTCAAATCCAGCTATCTAACTCAAATAGCTATATGAGTCTGAGAGATCTTCAGCCAAACCATATATTAGTAGTCTTAGCAATATAACCATCATTTAAGACTTAAAAGCCAAGATTATAAATAGTCAATAAAAATAAAAAAGTCATATATCACATGACTCAATTTTTTAAGCTTTGCTAATTGCTCTAATAAGCTTTGTTGATAAATGATATAATGGGCAGCTTTCATTTATCAGAATAAATTTTATCTTTTTAAAAATAAATAAAAATGTATATTCCTGCCCTCTGACGGTCATTTTAAAACATAAAGGCTCAAGTTTCAATGTAAGCTATATAAGAAATTATATTAGGGTACATGCTTAATTATAATAATTTGATATACATGGATATTTTATATTGGTAGACCTCCACTGCATTTTTGCTATATGCGATTTATAATATTTGTAAATACCTTGCAGTAAAGTGAGAATTAATTAGAGATATCCATAAAGTCAATTCAGAATTTATTTGAAACAAGCTCTGGAAATAAACACATTTATAATAATTTAAAGATAACTTTTTATAAAACAAGAAAAAAAAAAAAACTATCAAAACATGTACATGATCTACTTATCCAAATTCCTATTTTGCTTGCATGATATTTTTATAAATTAGAAAAAAATTAGAAGAAATGAACTGGTGAAGTTATAGGAAATATCTTTTTGTTTTTTTATAGGAAATATCTTTTTTTTTTTTTTTTGATGCCATGTGTGAAGTAATAACAATTCATAGATCAATTCTCACCCAATTGAGGAAGGTAAAAGAAAAAATCTCAACTCAATCAAGAGAACATAACTATTGAACTCAATCTGTCAGTTTTAACATCTCTATCACATAATCTGAAAATAAATAAACAAACAAAAAATTACCTCCATAATTTTTTTAGATGACTGAACAAAATCCACCCAATTTTCACTACTGTCTGAAGCCTCACTAGCAGTTTCCCATTCATCTGAAACAAGAAAAAAAAAAAATTTGGGTGATTTTTTTTTTTAGTTTCAAAGAAAATATCAATAAAATCAATTACAATAAGAATAATTCTCTGTAGTAAAATAATAAGAATTCAAATGAAAAAAATGCCTATTAACTATGCATTGAGAATTTTAAAATGTTATAAAATAATTATAATAACCATACAGTTTAATTCTTTGAAAGTCATACGATATTCAAGCATCAGTTCCATTAAGTTTGTCTGAATAAAGTTTTTCTTTATTTATAACACTCAACTAATAATTAATCCTAAAATTGTTTGCTCCGAGTCTACATGGAATTTAAGGTAACATTGTTTGATTCATGCCCATAACTTATGGTTAAAATTCATATGGTACATGAACATTTGTTCAAATAGCTAAAGTTTTCCCAAGTAAGCTTAATTAAAATTGTTTTAAATAGGTAGCCAGCCTACAGAAATTCTGAGTCGCAGTAATGATTTTTATAAAAATAACAAAATTGTAGTACATAATGCAATCTTCATTACTGATAAAATATATCATGGGACTATAAATACCTGAGCCTACGCTTTACTTTTCCCTTTAAAACAAATAGAAAAAAAAAAAACACCAGATGGCATTAATACCTTTAAGTACTTACAAATATCCTGTATGATTTTGGAGAATCAGATTCCGGAGTGCAAGATCCTCAAATCAATTCCAGTTCTGACACTTCCAGCACTCAAACCTTCTTATGAACTCCCAAGCATTAAAACCATTCAATATATTTTTTTATTTATTTAATCATCATCATCATCATCAATCCACTGTAGGATGAAGGTCTCTCCAAGTTCAATTCATCTTTTCTGATCTTTAGCTTCTCTTCTCCACATCACCCCTGCATCACTTTTTTATTTCATCCATCCATCTCAATGTGGTCTCTTTCTGGGTCTTTTACAATCTCTTGGAATCCAGTTTAAAATTTCAATTGTCCATCTATTATTATCTTTTCTAGCAATATGTCCAGCCCAACTCCACTTCAATCTTTTAATTTTTTCAAGGAGATCAGTAACACCTGTTTGTTCTCTTACCCATACATTGCGTTTTCGATCTCTTCTTGTTACTCCCAACATGCATCTTTCCATACTTCTTTCAGTGGTTTGAAGTCGCTGTATTGCTCTTCTATTAAGTGTCCAAGTCTCAGATCCATAAGTAAGAACTGGCAAAACACATTTATTAAAAACCTTCCTTTTCAAACACATAGGCATATTTCCTTTTAGTATCAAGTTATTTCTACCAAAAGCACTCCAACCAAGTTTAATTCTACGATTAATTTCATCCATTATGTTTCCATCTGTATTAATAATCTGACCAAGGTATTTGTAACTCTTAACTTCTTCTAATTCATCATAATCAATATTTATTTTCATATTTTGAGAAAATCTATTAAACATTACTTTAGTCTTTTTAACATTTATCTTTAGTCCTACTTTCACCTGATAACTCCTGCAACATTTCCTGTAACTCTAAAGCATTATTTACAAAAACAACTACATCATCTGCAAAATCTAAATGACTTAAATAATCTCCATTTACTTTCACTCCTTTAGTTTCCCATTTTAATCCACAAAATACTTCTTGCAGCACTGCTGTAAAAAGTTTTGGAGATATGGAGTCACCCTGTCTTACACTCTTCTCAATGTTGGCTTTCCTACTATCATTATGTAATCTAATTGTTGCTGTTGCATTTTTATAAATATTCTTTAAAATATGACATCCTGGACCTATACTTTGATGATCCAATGCTTTAATCACTGAAGAAATGTTTATAGAATCAAATGCCTTTTCATAATCTACAAATCCTAAGCATAATGGCAACTCATATTCATTTGTTCTTTCTATAACTTCTCTCAATACCTGGATATGATCTACTGTACTAAAACCACTTTTAAATCCAGCTTGTTCTCTTGGTTGGTGGAAATCCAGTGTTCTCTGTAGACGAGTTGGTAATTATCTTAGTAAAAATTCTGTATAAAACTGATAAAAGACTGATAGGTCTGTAATTACTAATATCTTCTTTATCACCTTTTTTAAATATTAATATTAATACTGCATTCTTCCAATCATCTGGTACATCTTTATCATTTAGACATTTGGAATATAACTTTGCTAAAAATTCTATTTCTTCACCTGCCTGACGTTTAAAGTACAATTGCAAGAATCACATAATAACTAGCTTCACTTCGAGTTGAAAAAAAAAAACCCAAAAATTAATCAATCTGTAACTGAGCTCATGAGATGTTTTTTGGCTTAAGTAACCAATTTCTTAAAATGAAATGTAAACAAATAGTAAAACAAAAGCAAAATCAAAAGGAGTTTTGAAAAACAAAAAAAGATACAAGAAAAAATAAATTAGAAAAATAAAGTTATGGAATAACTGTGGTGATTCTTTTTATGGCCAATTATTTAAAGATTTAGTTCAATGACAATATTCGAGTGACTCATTGTAGAGATAATGATTCCGATACTAAGAAAAGAACTTATTAATCTGTATACTATATATTTAATATCATATTTTAAAAACTAAAATAGAATAATCATGTCTGGTTATTATAGGGTCATGTGACATTCAAAGACTCAATGACTGGCTGATCGCAGAAGTTCTATTCAATTGACCAAACAGATTTTTTTCTTTAATCCACTCATGTAAGAATCGTAACCTTTAGTCTCTATGCTGAATCACATAAGAAAAGTGAAAAACTGCTAAGGCTCTAAGCAGTTCTAATTTCCAAATTCTTAAACTGTTGCTAAAATATGCTGGTAAAAATAATTTTTAAATATCAGCACATACCACAATTATATTCATGGAAAAATTAACACAATCCACCCCATATTGTACCGGTCAAAACATGTTTATCCATCTAACATGAGCTGGAACTCACAAAATGGACTTCAAACCCAGTCAAGCCCGAGATTTAGATCAGTGACCAGCCTGAATTCGAACCCACTCTCTAAGCCCAAGATCAAACACCTAATGAATAACATAATAGTGATGGCACATGAGAATTAATTTTAATCCGGCCTGCTAGCAAATCTGAGCAAAACAATGAGACATCTATTAACTACGACTAAACTAAAATATATATAAGCATGGCTGTATGTTTGGAAGTGGAGAAAAGGAATTCGAACTACTCAAACAAGTTAGACAATAAAATATAGTTTAATATAATGACAAATTATTAATTTACATATATGACTTAATTGTATACATTAGTGTGTGCGTGAATGAGCAAGCGGTAGATGATTACATAGTGCCATTCACGCTATTATTTCTCATATGCTCTTTATTAGCTAAATAATATATACTATATATAAACACACATCTTTGGTGGGTCCAATATTAAGATGCCAATCGATTTTATTAGAAAGAAGTTACATAAAATTGCTATTAATGCTTTGGTTTACAGTTCTGAAACATGGTGACTAACATTATTTCGGGGAGCGTTCCGAGGTTCATTACAGATATAATACAAAACTATTTTCATGCCATTAAGGTCGTGAAAATAAATAAAATACATTTGAAAACATATTTGATTATATGATTACAATACTTAATGAAAATTCTTTTAATTAGCGCTGGTAAGAAGAATGCTTTATTTTTCCCAAGGCATATAGATACTCTTTAGTACAGAAATGTTATGACAGTGGGATTGTATATGATTGAAATAAATTGAATTAATAAAACTAGTAATAGTTGGCCTTTATATTCAGTATTATTACGCAAAAAAAATAATAATAATATGAAGTTTGGGCAGTACTGACATAATAGCCAAAAGAATAACTAAGAGGAAACGGTCGTGCTTCTGGACGAGAACGAAGTGGATAGGCATGCCACGGTCATCGCCGACGTGCAGGCTTTCTGAAGAAAGTGGGTATGCATAGCGTGTGCCAAACTTACGGGAATCACTGCCAGAGGCATTTTATACTAAATAAATGTGGTTCCAGATAGCTCAACTATCTATGGAACGAGATACGAGAAGAAATCTATGGGTTCAAACTTGTCGTAACCCCCAGATTAAGAAGCACATATATATAATCACAAAGATGAGGCCAAATATCAGTAATGCAGTATGGGTAAAGGTCACTAACGACATGAAATATAATTTACTGCTTTAAAATGGATGACCCTAGTTTGAATGCCATTATTTATATAAATAATATGCTGTGCAGTTATATATATATATATATATAGAGAGAGAGATATTTAAATTTTAAAAAAATATACATGAAGATTTTATTTAGTAATAGAAACATTAAGATTTACCACCATCCCTTTTTCTGCTATTTAAAATCAATCAATCCCACCTTCGTTGATTTTACTACAACTGAAATATATAAGTACTGTATTTGATATTTTAAGAGTAATAGCAGTTATAAGAAAAACTAATTGGTCACCTTTTCAGAATTGAATAACATTTATAAAATTTCAAAGCATTAATTAGCCTAAGTTCTGGATTCACCCCGGGTAGAAAATCCAGAGTTAAACAAATATATATATATATATTTTTAATTAAAGCATAAACAAAATGTTGACATAAAAACAATTTGGCGAGTGTATTAATTAATAACGCATTATATTTAAAGGGACATTAATAATCTTGATTCATGAAGGTTTACTTAAAAAAAAGAAAAGATTTTAGAAAATTCAACTTGTCAGATTGTGTGAGATTGGCATATTAATCAACAAAGACATATAAAATCAAGTAATGAATAACTATAAATAAAAGACCGCACCAAAAATTAAAGAAAGTGAGCATATGAGAGAAAATTAGATTTAAAAGAAATTATTTGAGGGCAATTTACATATTATATTAGAAATAAAGTTAAATAATACAGAAGAAGAAGTCTTGATAATAGAGATTGAGATTAGTTAGACTAGCTTTACTTTTTTCTTTTTTTTTTTAAAAAAAAAAAATTATTGTCTTTGTTTATACATGAACTACATTTTTAACACATCTTGAATAACTTTACTCTGTATTGCTGTAGAGTGGAGGCTTGAGATGACGGAGTAAGTTCTATGATTCTTCTTCTTCTTCTATTAGGAAGACTTTGGACCATGTTTCTTTATACAGCCAATCTGGAGCTAACATTCTGTCTCTAATGCTGATGCTCTTAATCAATATTTTGAAGGTATCCAGGATATTGGTTGTTATATTACTAATTACATGTTTGCATCTGGTTAGCCAGATTGCAAAGGAAAGAAAGATTGAGAGTCTGATGTTTGAGAAATTTCCATTCTTGATTGAATGTTGAATCGAAAACAGGTCTGCATTTTGTTTTTTGGCTTTATCATTGATAAATGTTTTTAATGAGCTGAGTATCGGACAGTTATGAAAGATGTGTTGGATCGTTTCAGCCTCCATTGCGCATTAGTGACATCGCGAGTCAATTTTGGTAAATCCCCTTTTCCACACTAGAAAATGTTTGGTGGGTAATTTAATTTTATAATAAAGTCTATATATTTCGGTTCTAAAAACCAATATTTTGCTTTCTTAATCATGATTCGGTTCTAAAAACCAATATTTTGCTTTCTTAATCATGATTCTAATTGTTGAAGCCAAGAGCACTTGGGAGTGTAGTAGGAGTGTTGATCTTGAGTTTGTACACATCCCAATATGACTTTTTGCTATCAAGTGTGTTTTGTGTTAGGCTAATGCAGTTTGTTGACATGATTCCATATTTGTGTCATCCATATGCTGTTTTTAGGTAGTGGAGTGTCCGTGGGTGCAATAGTTAGTGTTATATCCAGGTGGGCAGATTTCAGGGAGAAGGTACGCAGGGCTGTTAATGATTTTTGCAGGTATATTGTGGAAACTGAGTGAAGGCCAAGGCCGTTAAGTTCTTTGGGCATTTGTGTTTTTGCAATGCTTATGGCGACAACCTTTCCTTTCCATGGTAATTTAGAACATAGTGAGTTGACTGCCTTTTCAAAGGTTTTGGTGGGTTTAATAATTGGTAGATAATAGTTTAGTCTGGAGAACACTAGCATATTGAACAATGTAGCTTTGCCTGGAAGCGACAGCGAGATCCCAGAAAGCGATTTCATTATTTTCATGATTTTTTCGAGGATTGTGTTTTGGATTTCTTTGGTCATGGCGAATTTAGTTTTGGCTATAGGAAAACCTAAGAAGTGTTGGGGTTTTGATGTGAATATTGATTGAATTATAGTTCCAGATTTAATTTTCCATATTGATGATATACTGTTGTTGATTTGAAGGTTTAATTTTTTTGTATGTTTATTGATGATTTTCAGTAGTGTTTGCAGATGTGATTTATCAGGAAGGAAGATAGTGACATCATCAACATATGAGATGTGATTAATTTGTTGTTTTAATGCTGGCACGTATATGCCAGGCATGTTGTGTTCAATTTCCTTTAGCATTGGATTTATATATGTTATGAAATAGAGTGTAGCCAGAGGCAAGCCCTGGGGGATTGAAAGATGTGGTCTGAACCCAGTAGACAACTTTCCATCTAGAGAGGGAAATATCGATCTATTTAAAAACAAGTTGGCAATTATTCTGATATACACTTGAGGCACTTGGTATTCTTGCAGTATTTGCAAGAGGATTGAAGGGATTACTGTGTCGAATGCTGAAGAGGTCTAATTGGATAGCTAGGGGCCGTGACTTTCTGCTTTGTCTAACATGTTCAATTATCAGGAGGAAGCGTTGCATGGCTTCGATGGTTGATGAACCTTTGCGTGCATATTGATATGTTGATATGTGTGTGTAAAGCTGGTCTTGTATTTGATCCTTGACTAATGATTCGATTGTTTTTATAAGCAGAGGTATCATTGAAATGGGACGTAGGTTAGTGAGACAGGATGGGTTTGCTTGTTTTTCCAAAAAAGGGACCAATGCCACTGGATACAAATCTGGAATGTTTTGGAAGTCGCCAGCAAGCATGTCAATCATCATCATCAGTATTGGTATGGTGAAGTGGAGAAATACAAATCTGGGTATTCCATGGAGTCTGGGATGTGTGCTTTCCGGGTATGCATGTAGCTTTTGGAGTATTTGATTTTCTGTAATGTTGTGGTTGGAAAAGTTACCTGTATTTTCCCAGATGTTACCTGTTTTAAAGTTATGATTTTGTAGTTTTTGTTTAAAGTGATTATGGATTTTGGTGAGCATCGCTGGACCACTGTAACAGTTTTGATCTACTGAGATCATAAGTGGTGTAGGCCGCCTGCTCCCAGTGCCCATCTGATATAACTGCGAGTCCAATTGTGCTTGTTTGCTAGAAAAATCTTGGATCTTTTTGTGGCTATATATTGAGCAAGTATCTTTTTGAGTGTTGTGGTAATGGATTTTGAAATCCAAGATATCTTGTATGTTGGTGTCTGTGAGGGAGAGCGTACTTAACCTGTGATTGATGGTGTCCAATTCTTTTAATAGCTGATTAGGACCTTTAGTCTTCTTAGTAATGGTGGTCGATAAGTGAGCTCAATATTCCTACAAATGTTGACCATGTTTGAAGAGGTGGAAGTGTGAGAATTTTTATTTTATTAAAAAGAATGTAAGTCTCAGAGAAAATCCATTCTGGAGTTGCTACTTTATTTAAGAGTCTTATGGTGCTATTATGGTTTGATTGTGTTATGGTGGAGGAGTCTAAGTGTAGTGAGATTAACATGGCCAGGTAGTCAGAGAAAGGTACTAGTTGAAGTTTTGCATTTAGATTAAAGTGGAGTTCAGATGAGTAGTAGAGCAGATCTATCAGGGATTTTTTATGTTTTGTGTAGAAGGCGAAAGAGTCAGGTGGAAAGCAACCCTCCCCACAAAGCAAGACTCTGCTAAAGAGATGAAGGTGTTTCATTGTAAATTGATGATACGGCATATTAAAATCACCAAAGCAAATGATAGGTGAGGCATCAGACGAAAGTATAGAATTGATTTTGGTTATTATTGAGTGAAGTAAGTCATTATCTTTCCTGAGGTAGAGATAGATGATGTTAATTGTTATTGGCAATGTGTATATTGATTATTAGTAGCTCATTGCTGAGGTACAGAATTCTAAGTTTTTGATAAGACAAATTTTGTTGATTAATATAGCAACTCCAGATGAGGCCATAGTTGAGGGCAGATATTCAAACATGCCATATTGTTGCATGATTTGTTGAATTCAGTAATCAGATTGTAAGTGTAATTTTGTCTCAGATAGACATACTATGTGGAGGTTTGTTTTTTCAAGCCATCTTCTTATTGCATGGACACGCTCAAGGGAGTTGAGCCCCCTTACATTAATTCCCCCTATTTTTAGTTACATATTTGAGTGATAAATGATGTGATATGAGTTGAGGTTATTCATCCATAAGAAGCTTATCCTTTAGGATAGGTTGTTCATTTGGATCTTGAGTTTCTTGAGGAAAGATTCGGATCTTGAGGAAAGCTATCAGAGGCCGGAGACTTTGTATTTGACTGTGTTTGGTCTGTTGCACTGTTTGTCTTGCTTTGATTTGAGGTAGTGGTGTTTTGAAATTGGCATTTTGTGAATAATGTATCCTCCGGTGTGCTTTGTTCACAGATGATTTGAGTTTCAGTTGGATTGGATCTTTTCTTCTTCTCTGATTGGATGCTTTGTTTGTGGTATGTTGAGAGTAATTTGATTCGTAATCTGATTCAGCGGTTAAATTATTTAATTCTCTGACTGCGATCCAGAAGAGTCTTGAGTTTTCCTTTTATTGTTTGAATTCCATTTGCGTTGTATGCATGGAGTGTGTTTGTTTAGACTCCTGTTGTTTATTTGTTATGTGTTGCGATTGCTATGTTTCCAACCCTGATGTTCCAACAGTGGTGTTGGAGTGCTCGTTTAGCATGAGTGATGAAGTTTGTTGAAGGGTGTTACACACCTCCTTGGAAGCTTCTGTGGATTCAACAGTAATATCTTGTTCTGTTGTTTGTGTGGTGCCCATCTCAACTTCAATAGATAGGTCTTTCTTCTCCTCTAGAACTTCATGTGCTGATGAATATGAAGAGTGTAGTAAGTTTTGAGAGCTTCGATTGCATTTGTGGTTTCTAGTTTTCCTTGCGTTGCAAACTTCACAGATCCGTTTCGGACATTGATTTCATCAGGTGGTTACGATCTCCACAGGAGAAGCATTGTGGCTGTACTCCTCTGATTGAGATGTAGAGGGGACATTTTTTTTCCCTCAAATGTTAACGGAATATCCAGTGGAGAGAAATCTTTATTAAGTTTGAGAGTGAAGGTTGCATTATTTGATGGTAATTCAAGGTCTGCCCTCTTTTCTTTGAAATACTTGAAGGTTATGATGGTACCATACTTGGCCAGGAGTCTTTGGAGATCTAGTTCATTGAAATTTAAGTAGCAATTGCGTGCTAGGCCATGGATAATTCAGGGTCTATTCATTTCTATTTTGATAAGGTATCTATTCTTTACCATGGATGATTCTGGGTCTATTCATTTCTATTTTGATAAGGTATCTATTCTTTAAGATGAGTTGATTCCGTTTGAATATCTTTTTTGTAATATGTTGTTAAATTCTATTATGAAGTACCTTCTGTTTGGATGATGGTAAATTCTTTTTATTGCATCTCCTAATTGGTGATTTTTTAGAAGCTCAAAGAGATCATCCGTAGGGAAAGTAAACAGATCACAGTTGTTGGTGGTGGTAGTAAGTATTAAGGTATGTTCACTATGGTAATTTAGAAAAGAGTTGAATAGAAGTGGGGATATACGTGAGTTGAATTCATTGCTAATTGCTTCGCAGTTATTTAAGGATGTTTGAATGTCCTGAGATATCAGTTCTTCATTGCTATGTGTGTAGTTTTCATCATCTACAAGATCAAGTGTTTTGGCTTGAGATGTCTGTTCAAGTTGATATTTTGTGTTTTGACTCTATTCTTGCGGAGTGCAGTAGCGTAAGTTTGATTATTTGTTTGGATTGAGAAATTTTTTGTGGCTTGAAATTGGCCACAATGGGTTGCTGCTTGATTTGTTACTGCGTTGCTTCCAGATTGTGTATTGTTCATTTTTAAACTAGGCATAAGGCAGGGAAAGTCCACGCTGAATGTATTTTGCTCGTTTCGTGGGTTTTGCATTTGTGTTCGATTTATTAGACAACTGTGTGCAAACTCGCAATTATCTATATTGAGATCAGATTCATAGTTTTTGTTCAATCTTTGATTCGGAGGAAGACCTTTGTCAGTATGGGGTTTGGACCTCATTTTTCCATTTGTTTCTCCACTGTGGAACTCAAATAATAATTCTTTATAGCTTTTTTCTTCATTTAAAGTTTCTTTACGGTGAAAAGTGGTTGCTTCCGGAGAAACGCCACCTGCATTTTTATTATTTATTGGATTTTCAGTTTCGTAAGTAAGCATTTGATTTTTTGTTTGAGGTAATTTTATTTTAGATATTTCACTTCGATCATTTTTTGCTTTGATTTCATGGAAGGAGTTTTAGTTATTTTAGTTTGGGAATCAGTGTTTTCCTCCGATTTTTTGCGAAATAGTGTCGACTCGATCGTATCGACCTTTTGATTGGAATTTGTGGTTATTATGTTTCTTTGTTTATGGTCTATATCTGAGTCTTTTTGCTTTTGAGAGACTTTAGCTGAATGTTTATTATTATTTGTACCTTCCTGATAAATTAAACTAGATTTGATATTGGTATGAATGCTTTCCACTCCTTGTGTTTGAGGGCATGTGTAAAGCTTGTCTAGAACTTTCCTTACGTTAGAGTCGCTTTGCGATCTTGTGATTGGGTTTGACTGCTGTGTTAGCTGGTCAAAGAGATCAATACCTTTGCTCATTTTGTATATTTATTACTAAAATACAAAAAAAGGCTTACCTTCTGGCCTTCACCACTCAAAATGGGAAAAAGTTTTGAGAAAAAACTTATAATTTATGTTTTTAATATTAGCCGATGTGCAAAGATTGTCACTAGTTGGCGCCATTAAAACTCCTTAGACTAGCTTTACTTGCGGCTTGAAAATTTACCTTGCACATATTATAAGAGTCCATATTTTAAAGTCTGCTCATGCATGGCAATTGATTCTTAAATAATAGCAAGCTTTTATTCAGCATTTCCATGATTCTCCAGTTGGGCTTTACTTCATTTCAGGGTAGAAGAATATTACGGCAGTGGAAGACGATCCACAAGGGTCGGGAAAAGCTTTCTGCTAGCTCATTTTTAAGATTTCAAAGCAGCATGGAATCTAGTAGCAATCAGTTCTCTCAATAGTAGCTAATCTTCTCTTGATTAAAAATTCAGCCATTTTATACTTTTGCCCACGTGTTTTGGAATTTTTAATCACTTAGTTTTAGCTTTACAATCTAATCTCTGATCTAAAAATTCTTACTTTTCCTTTATCATTGTTTTTGAAGAAGCAACAGTAAGATAACGTCCAAAAATAAATTCAAATCTATTTCCAGATTAGAAATAGATTTGACAAAATGTTTATAACAAAAGTATCTCTAATCTTAATCCCATTTTAAGTAAAAACTTTAATTAAAAATACCTTCCCCAGATTAAAACAATAGTGCTTCCAAGCCTTTAATTATTTTTAGACGATAAACTGTAGCATCTTCCATATTGGATTTTACAAAATATACAGTTTAAAAGAAAAAAACAAGCAATTTAAAAAGAAAAAGTTTAAAAAAAATGACGTATAATAAAATATTTAAAACATCAATTTTGTATTTTAATATAAAGAATTAATAACCATAAAATTAATAATAAAAATGTTAATATAAAAGTTAAAATTTTATAATGTAGGTGCACATCTCAAATGTGTACATAAAATATACATACACGACAAAGGAGCGGGATGGGATATAGGGTTTAAACACAGGTTAGTAGGCGGAACTACGAAGCTCAATCTTAAGCTAAGATTGACTGCTTCAATATCGATCCTCAAATCTGCCTTTATCAAGTTATTCACCAGCAGTTCAGTTAAATCCATTTTGTTACAATCTTCGATAGATGTCTTCTTAATCAATGATTGTAACATCATCAAATACATCATTAAAATAAGGATCTTCCATAAGAGCAACAACTTGTGACAACAGGATATTTTAAACAGAAACCATTCTGTACTTGATTAATTCCATATATGATAATAATATGCCAAATTGTTATTATTGCAAATATACAGATAAATAATCTCTAAATAAAATAAACACAAATATCAGCTTGTGCAGTAAATACTGGAATTCAATGTAAACAAAAAATAGACAGACTCAAACAGACTCTAATTTCAATTATTATCAAAATGCCCAAATTATTTCCTCTATTGCCCTATGTGATTTAGTACACTAGTAGAGGGGTGGATTCTAGAGCTCAAGTCCAGAAATCATGGCTTAATGTTTACCATGACCTGATCTAGAGAGAGAAAATACAATTTTGTTTGATTTATATGGAAAGGGTAAGTTATTAATTATAATGAATTATTGAAATCAAATCTCTCTTACATTTTGGAGAAATTTTCTTATCTATTTATTATTGTTTTCAATACGACATTAAATCATTATTTAACTTGTGTTATTAAAATGCTTTGTTTTATTATATATTTCAAAGAGCTTAACGATAAACTTTCCTTCGTAATTACATTTGCATCATAATAAAAATTCTGTTATCATTGACTCATAATCACCAGAAGGTTTGAAAAAAATATTTACAAAAATTAAACAGCAAATAAAAACTAAGTTTCAATTTTCTAGTTCACATTTCAACGACTATGCGCTACATGCAAATATCCCACTCCAAGATAAAGATGCCTTCTATAAAGCAATCATGTGGATGAAATTACAGGTAAATAATTTAATATCCCCTAGGTATTTTATCTTTTGCATTTTATCACCAGCAATTTCTATCAGAAATAGAATGAAGAGAAAAATATTTTAATTTTAAATTTTGATTCATCAATACAAATACTGTAATTTTTATCTATTATTCATTATATTATTATTTAAATAATTTTTTATATTTACATTTTAAAACGTATATATATTTTTAAAAATATTTGTAACATTAATAATATTCTTAAGTGTATATATGTAAAAGGTACACAGTACTGTTTTCTATTTTTTAATAATTATTTTTGTTTTCATAAGGTTTTTTTTTTTCATTTCTACATTAAAGCATATGACAGATGTATGTACATTCTGTATATATGTGTTAAAATGTTTTTAGTAAATATACATATATATGTTTAATATGTACATTATACAATATCCACTATTAACCACAGGAATCTCAATGCCACTTGCTGTTGCTATCATGGTCTCATTGTGTAATAATATCTGAATTTTTATTTTTATTCATAACTAAAATCAAACATAAATGGCAGATATTTTTCTTAATGTCCATTAAATTCTTTGTATAAAAACAAGATTAAGTATTCAAAAAAATTGTTTAAAACATGCTCAGATTGCAAAGAGAAAAAGTATTTAGTTTGTCATGAATATTTCTATATTGTTTATTTTTACCATCATTTTCTTCTTGCTCGACGGGTAAAACTTCAGCACCTGGAATGTAATCCTTACTATCTAATTCACCATATTCTAAAGGCTTTACGTTTGCAGCAGCTTCTGTATAACGGCCCTACAAAAAAAAAAAAAATTAAATATACAAATTATCACTGAGAAAACTGAAATACAAACAATAGGATACTTGAAGGTAAAAAGAAGTCTTGGATTACAATGAGAATGATTAATTTTTTTTTTAAAAAAAAAAGATGGTATAATATAAATTCTGTGTTATATAAAACTATGCATATGTAATAGATAATACTACATAAGTATAATGACAAAATATTGAAATAAAAGATTTTCAAGGTAAAGAAAAATTTAATTTACAATAGTACAAAATATATCGAATGGAAAATGCACTTTCAGGAATCATAATCAGTCTTTATGTTATCAGAAGAAAGGAAGACAAATAAATATGAAATGAATTGTACAGTAATGGACAATAGAAGTGATAATGTCTATGTGATGTCTCCCAAAATTAAATATTTATTGGAATTAGACAAAACACCAAACATAAAACACGCTATGAATCTTTATTAATGACTTCACAGACTTGTAAAATTTAAGAATCTTCTAAATTAAAAATCAAAAATAATTATATTAAGAGATTGAATCCTACTTTCAAGTTAAGAACATACAAAGACGATTTTTATCTAGAATTGCATGTACTCTACTTTGAATAAGAATTATAAGATTTGAATGACTTCTAGAAAAATATTAAGCACTCTTTATAGGAAAATAACTATTTGAGGATGATGATATTTCATTTGAGGTTCAAAACTGGACTTTTTGAATATCAAAAAAAACTGTGTAATATTATCTTCAAGTTTCTAAACTGGTATATAACATTCTAAATTGCATGAAATGAAACATTATAGTAATGGAAGACAACAATGATGTCAGAACACCAATGCTAGTACTGTAAGACGAACCTGACACTCCAAAATATTCAAATAGCATACGATTACGATACTTCCTTGCAGAGTTATGACTGGAACAGAGCGTTATTAAAAAACTGTTGTATTTTGACAGATCAAATAACATATCTCACAGTTGTGATAAGATTCTTTTGATTATGGACACAAAAAAAAGCTGGAAAAATGAAAACAATAATTTGACTCATCATAAGTCATGTTTCCAACCATCTTTTCTCATGATGACACCACTATTTCAGCATATCATAATATTCAAAAACTCATGATTTTAAAATTGAGAAGCTCGACCTAAAATGCTCCGATTATGAAGTTTACAATTGATTGTCTGATAAATGTTCAAATGTGTGTTTAGCTCTACTATGCTGGAGTTTGAGCTTTTGGTTACAATTCTTTGTTTTATTATCTCACAGTAACTTCCAACCATAATTGATTCTCTTATGATTAGGGAATTACTCTTGGGACAATTAATTTTAAAACATTAAACAGATTAGCAGATTTAAACACGGATGTTCCAGGTAATGGACAAAAACAGATTTCTTTTACATTCAGACAGTTTTGACAGATGTATGAAACTAGCATCAATTTTCTGCCAGATAATATTAATCATTTCCTTAGTGTTTTATATATATATATATTGTAACCTAGTGTTATTGACACTTGGTTTATTTGGCATTGTTTCCACAGGAAAACAATGCTATCCTTTTTTAGAAAATAAAAAGATAAAATAATAATAACATTAAGTGATTAATAAAGTATACTATTTACTCACTTTAACGTGTTTTAAGCAAATAACTAATAAATTTAGTAATGTGATGTCATTTTGAAGAAGAGCATGAATAATTTAATTAAAATATTAACAATAAGAGCAATTTAATATAGTATAAAAGCACATATTATAAACAGTAATTGATTTTGGATGGGTAGAGGGAGAGTAGATGAATATCTTGTCATAAAGCACAATAACTTCTGGTAAAATTTAAATTAATTTAGATAATAGTGTATATAGAATTATACATCACTAATAAGCATTGTTAATTAAATATACTTATTATTTTTCATTATTTGTCAATTTACTTGGTAATCCATTTAAATTATACGGAAAAATATAATTGTAATAAGTTTTTTTCCTTTTCTTTTGTTTATGTTATAATTAAATGATTATTTTTCTGTAAGAGGTCGCTAAAAGAAGACCGCCAAATTTTGAAGAAAGTTTAGTCTGACATTAGTTTTACAAGGAGGAAGCAGTACTGAAATTCGGTAACAAATTTTTTATTATTTTTTTATTGCAGAAATAAATATAAGTCAAGTAAATTTTTAATAATATCATGCGTGGCTAATCCTATTTGATAAGATATTCTGTTTTCTGTGGCCATCTACCTATTTAAAGCTTTTTATATGCAAAAATGTACTATCTTCTGCTAAAGTTCAGAATGACCGTATTGACTACAGCAATCACGGAAAATGTCATTATGTTTAAAATAAATAATATAAGTAATTTCCAGGAAATAATCAATTATTTGTTAACTTTACCTTATTTAATAATCTTTTCTTGGTATAAAAGAAAAATTATAATTAAAAAGACATATTATAAAAGCCAAGGAAAGTTAACTAGAAAATTTCGCGCTCTTTCTAAAAGAAATTGTCTGCTTTGAAAATAATGTAAGTTCCCCACGTTAAAATAAGTTTTATTCACTGAAAATTATGTAAAAATAATATTAATGATCAATGATATTTACTTATGCACCTGTATATTTTTTAAAAAGAAAATATAAATTTTCTCAAGGCAAATATCGGAAAATTTGTATGTGTGCATTTTACGGAGAATTCCTTATTAAAGACAAATTACAATTCCTAGAGTAGGAATAAAAAAAAAACTACAAACATTAGTGACTTAATTATAACCATAAAATAATATGTTATATTATACATCAATTGGAGTCGTTAAAACTTCATATCCACGTAAGTCAGCTGCAGTCCTTATAATAATAGTATTTTGGAAAATTCGCGCATTAGTTTTATTCCTAAGCCAGCTAGCTAAAAATGATACGTATCGCCAATAGTAAAAAGAAAAGAATTGTATATGTGATCGTCTATTGTCAAATATTCGTCATGTTAAAATATGTATTGTTTTCTTGGATCCCAAAATTATAGGTTTAATTCAAGAAAAAGTTAACATCCAACGCTGCTATGTTTTCTTTGCCTAATTTATTAATTGCACCAGAATGGAGGCAACTTTTATATAAATGAAATAATAAAATGTGTTTCTTATTTTAAATTTTGCTTCGTGATCAAGTTCTTCATCTAGATAAATTGCCCAACGGAAAAACATTTTTCCAGTGAGATAATAAGCACTTGTTAAGTAATGTTTTTTTTTACTAATTTGTAAAATTATGTGTATTTTTTTTTATATCAACAGGTGAAAGGCTGTATAGTCAAGTAATATTTAAATGACCTTGTAATCATAAAGGTATGTTTTCATGTAATTATTCTAGGTTAAATTTATATTTGATATGGAAAAAAAAAAATTTTTTTATAAAATGTGTTTACTTATGATATGCAATTATGGGTATAAATTTATATGTTAGATGCGTAAAAGAAGAAAAATTTAGATACTTAATAGGTAAAATATCTAGTTAAAATTATCAGAAGCAATTAAAGAGAAGTGCTATACAGGATATTACTTATTTAAAGTTTGAAACAAATTTATACTATGTTAATTGCGGAACTTATTCCCAATTATTCTTTATTAACGCATTCACTTAATTTAGTTCAAGATACTAGACTACCAATTACTTGTTGAATGTTTCTTTGGCAAAGGTGAAAATTATTATGGTTAATTCTGTGATATCCATTGATTTCAGACGTTGATCTAAATATACCCCGGAACATAAATTTAGTGTAATTAGTGTATTTGTCTTGCCCCGATATAGCATTGGTATATGCTTAAGATTCGCATAAGTAATAATTGTAATGTCTTTATTTTGTGGGATGGAAAATGATCTCCCCAAAAGCTTTATTTTCCATGAGGGGAATAGATAAATCTAGAATTCGGGTATGTTTATAACCCAAGTGATCGCTTCTCAGAGTTAGGACGATCAGTAATTTATATCGTATTTAGTGTATTTCATTCATTAAAATCCCAGGAGAGGATTATATTTGGTGTGGGTTCCTATTATGCCCAAGTAAGAGGCAAGGACCCACCAAACTATTTTAATGTAGTAGTTAAATCTACAGACCTTTGGTGTTATTCCATATTCCTCATGAGAAAATAGAGATAATTCCACCACTGAAGGTGTTGAATATTGTGTTGTTTAGAAAGTTATGGCAAGATAACGGGTATATTGGAGGTTAATTCCTCAAGATCCATTTAGTAAAAATAGCGTGCTAGTATATATGATCAATGTCTGGATTGTGCGGCGGAATAGTGCTGGTAATCCACACGTAAGTCAATGGAGAGAGTAAGTTTAAAATTGCGTGATTTAGAAATTTTTATTTGCCAATGGCGCCAAATGTAACCGGACCGCCATACAACCGTTTTATTACCTCAGTTGTAACAATTTTCTGATGAGCATGCTGTAGGAAGGAACTATCAATTGACATTCCTAATGCAGATGTTAATGGCACCTACAACAATATTTCCTGCTCATCAGAGGATGTAGTATAATAGAGACTGGGAACATCTAAACATTTATATGTTTGGTTTTCCAAACAGCGCCATTAGAGTTCTGTCTTACTACAACCTGACTGGCCTAGGTCAAGTTATGTCAGACGTAGCTCAGAGAACATGAGATTCTCATGAACCAGTGCTATAATTGGTGAGTGATGTGATAGATAAACAAAATAGAATTGGATAACTGGACAACCAATTTAATTTTTAGTAACAAAAATTTATTAGATAACAATTAAAGAATAAACTTGTAAACATTCTGGTCTAGTAATAATTCATTCCGAATTTAATTAACAATTCATTTTGAATTCACTTGAGAGAAGATAATTATGAAAATCCTAATTCAATGACAGTTCATTAATTTTTTTTATGAGAAGAAGCTTGTGATTACTCTGATTTAATAATTATTCATTCCGAATTCAGTTAAGAGTTCATTTTGAATTCACTGGAGAGAAGATAATTATGAATATACTAATTCAATGACAGTTCATTAATCTTTTTTATGAGAAGAAGCTTGTGATTACTCTGATTTAATAATTATTCATTCCGAATTCAGTTAACAGTTCATTTTGAATTCACTGGAGAGAAGATAATTATGAATATACTAATTCAATGATAGTTCATTAATTTTTTTTTATGAGAAGAAATTTGGTAGTAATTAAACATTTATGATTTATATAACATTTCGTTATCTTAACGTTTGATAATTAAAACATTCATACTCTAGCCAAGTATGGAAGTATATTTTTACACATAATCTTTGTGACATTATAGTAAATTTAGAGGCAGATAAGTATTTATGATTTATAGAGTATCTTGTCATTTGATAATTGAGGCATTTATACTTTAGCCAAATGTAGAAGCATATCCTCACACATAAACTTTATTACATTACAATGAGTTTAAAAGCAGTTAAATATTTATGATTTATAGAGTATTTGTCATTTGATAACTGAGGCATTTATATTTTAGCCAAATGTAGAAGCATATTTTTACACATAATCTTTATCACATTACAAGAAACCCAGAAATATCCAAATATTTGTGATTTATACAGTATTTCATCATTTTTGAATTATTACTGATTGGTAGACATTTGAACTCAACAAATTTTTGTTTATGGAGCATTTCATCTAGAAGCAGTCAAGCATTTATAGTTTATACAATAATTCATTTAAGGTAAGAACCTTATAAGCAGTCAAGCATTTATAACTTATACAATAATTTATTTAAGGTAAGAACCTTATAAGCAGTCAAGCATTTATAACTTATACAATAATTTATTTAAGGTAAGAACCTTATAAGCAGTCAAGCATTTATAGCTTATACAATAATTCATTTTGTAATATTTGAGACTTATGTTTTAATATTTTATAAAAGTTACCTTCCAGTTTTACGGTCCATTTTATTCAAACGAAGGCAGGCTATTTCATTAATAGAAAGTCATGGTGTAGCGTGGAGAGATTGAAGCACTTAATTTATTCCAGTTTCATGATAATTTCTCTAGTAAAACTTTTTATTTTTATTTTCACGTCTTGTTAAAGCCCTCTGTGTAAAACGATAGAGAGAAAAAAATTTCTTCTTTCTTCAACGACGTGTCTAATTTGAATACTGCCTCAGTTTAACTCAAGTATTTTTTTTTTTTTTTCTTTTTAATGATTGGATACTGAGAAAAGCAGTGTGTATAACAACTTCAGTTGTTATTAAGGTAAATATTAAAATAATAAGTGTAACTTCTGATAAATAACCCATAAATTATAATAAGTTATCTAAATAAAAACTATCATTTAATTAAATGATATGATAATAAAAATCGTTTGTACGTATTGCCTAGAATCAAATTGTTTTTGTTTTAAAACAGATCTATAGTCATTAAAGTTAAGTAACCGTTCATGAGTTGATGTATCGATAATAATATTTATTTTGTTATATTCAATTTGCATAAATGTAAAAAGAAGATGAAGAAGTAGTTCGAATCCAGGTCTAAAAGTAGAGACGAATTACTGTTAGTTATATTTTGTTTTATCCATATGGGATCGAATAAATTGTATATGTTTGTTTATTATGTTAATCATAAAGGATAGTTTTGTTAAACTGTAATAATAAATTATAATCTTGTTAAAATTTAATAATAAATTATAGTCTTGTTACAAGTTGTTTTGAGTCATTTTTCTTGTGTGCTAAATAAAAGTGTATTTGCATAATACTTGCAATACTTTTCTTGAGTCCGAAATCATTTATGAAATCTTAAATTCAATACACCAGATAGACAATTGTAAGCAGATCAGAATATATTTTAATTTAATAAGAATTATTTATGGAATTGAAACTTCAGACCAGAACATTTTATTTTATGTATGTGTAAAATCACTTTATTCCCAAACTAGTAGGTTTTGGTTGCACATTGTTCCATACACATTTAAGTGAAGTGTCTAAGTAATAAATCTTAGTTAAATTATTGTGTTGTCATGGATAATGGAAGGACACAAAAGCACCCTTGTCTTTTCATCATTCAGACTGAGATTCTGGATTAAAAGGGCTGTATTATTCAAAATTATGCGTTGTTATTGAATATGGTATCATCTCGTTAAATATTATAATAGTTGATATGTGGATGAAGACACCTGGAATTTAAATAAGGTAAATGTTTCCTATAGCCGACCAGAATGTCAGTCATATGCGACAACACAATACTGCCGAGCATTTTATTAAATATAACAGAGAACCCTGAGATTAGTGTCATTATTATAAGTGCTCTTACATTAAGAATTGATCAATTATGATCAACATTACAAGCGTGACATGGCTTAAGAGATTGAAACTTCTAATTGTATAATAATAAAATATTGAGAGCATATTGGCAAATTAATGAATGTTTTATTTTAGTCGGTAATATTAACAATGACATGAAATCATCATCATCATTGTCGAACAGTGCAAGTACTTACAGCTCAGAGAATGTGTTTTGGATAGAGAAAGGAATGTTAGTTATTCTAAATTTTCCTTTTAAATTTATTTTATTAATGATAATTTTTTTTAATTCTATCTCTGTCTGAACTGCATATCGCTGTAGCTGAATTATTATAACTAACCAAACGTCGAGCTATATTAGATAAAAATATAGGGTTTGCTACCCGAATCATAGAGGGAAGCGTTTGGGCTTTCCGAAGTGATTTAATAAATTCGCTGGAAACCATTCGTGTACTAAGTTAGAATATATATTACAAAAAGAAAAAAAATTGGACAATTAACCATTTCCATTTCTGTGTTACATTATCAAAAATGCAATGCTAATACAATAGATGTTTCATTATCCAATCTCTGTAGTTTTTCAGTGTTAGTGATCGTAGTGTCATAAATTCCATAAATTTAATAATGGCAATATTTGTTTGTTTTTTTGTTGTTGTTGTTGAAAATTGGATGATGGCAATACTTATTTTTTTGTTGCTGTTTTTAAGTATTCTGTTTAACAATATATATAAAAGTTATTTTGGAACTAGGTTTATTGGCTCCAATGAGTCAATTATATGCACGAGAGGCTATATGATCATTACGAAAACTTATTTGTCATTGTGATAGTTTGGAATGATTTTCTAATGAATCTTTAATATAAGTTATAGCCCTTATACTGGACGGTTTTATATGAGAAGCTAAACCTTGTTTCATTCTATGAATAGAATAAAATGAGAAGGTCAATAACTATTTTTTAATTTAAAAATAAATATTTTGCAGACCAGAGTGCAGCCTTACAGAATGCATATTGTAAAATGACTTCGCATAATTATGCTTTCTTATGGCAATAATAAATATTTTTAACACTAAATTTTACTAAAACAAAAAACTTTTAAAATTTTAATTATAATAATATATGAACAAAAAATATGTACAAGAAAAAATATTATTTTTCTTGTCATGACATTTTTAAAAATTTAAGTCCAACTTAAAAAAAAGAAATGGAAAGTGTTAAAAGTAAAATACATGTAAACACACACACAAAAAAAAATTATTAAAAAAAAGAGTTAAAATTGAAAGTAATGGTAAAATTAAGCATAGAGTAAACTAACTTTATCTTTTTTATGTAGCATATCAGGATTAATTTGCCGGAAAAGTTGAATAACGGAACGGGCAGCCATAGATACATCTAAAATACAATGATGGAGAAAAATATATATATATACCAAAACAAAATATCATATGATTACTCTAACATGCTATATGCATTTGACAGCAGCAATCTTTCTGTTTGCTCCACGACTATATCTATAACCATAGAAACTAGATGACCAAACTCCCCAGATCAGTTTCTAAATGTTGTACTTACTCAGTGGAGAGTACTGATTTTACATTACATCTAACAGTTTTTACTCATATCGTACACCATTCAAAACATGTGATAATATATCATCTTCTTACTGAGAAGTTAGAAGTTCTTGCAATTAATCAACTGACATCATCAAGATATAATTACCGATTTAGTATCAGACTAATACAACTAAATAAGCAATTTAATAAACAAAGATTTGCTGTGCGAGAGTTATGTAAGTCGAGCTGCAGAAGCGACAATAAGAGAATAAAATCGTCAATGAGAAAACCAAACAAATGAATACGTTCCAAAAATATAATCTTAAAAAATTAAATTACACACATATTCACAATAAATTAAATACAAACATAGATAAAAATTAATAAAAGAAAAAAATCTAATAATATGAAAAGGTGATAAACATAACCCAAAATCTAAAAGATAATAGAACTTCAAATGACAGGTCAAGATGAATAAGTTTATATACACAGTATGTCCCAGTGAAAAGGTAATTGATTTTCTCTGAATCAACATATATATTTCATAGTGATGTAATTTATCTATTTGCCACAAAAATTTTAAAGTACTAGCATGTCCAATCATGAGTTATGATATGAAATGTGAAGGTGTTTCATATTTTAACCCACAATTTTAGAAAAGTGTTAACATTAAATTTTGTATAAAATTGGGCAAAACTACTACTGAAACATTTATAATAATTTAAACTGTGTATGATAGTGAAGCCACAAACAGCAAAAATATTTTCAAATGATGACAGGAAGATCATTTAAAATGATCTAAGAAGAAATGAAACACACTGAGAATTCGTGATCCAGACACGTTAGCATATTAAAATTTTTGCAATTAATATCTGTAAGCTGCAAGCAGTTTGGAGAGAGAATTAGTCACTTCTTCAATGGGACACCCAGTCTATGTATGTTAAGTTCTCTGTCCATCCAAAATCAGAGAGAGTATTAAGAAATAAGCTTCTACAATCAAGTAATAATATCTATCATCAATGGAAGTTTATCACTGCTTGGTATCTTTAACATAATTTATTCCATTATCTTAATATTTCAAGCCATATCATAAATGAACCCTTTATATCCTTAAAATAAATTCATAACTGAAAAAAGAGCAAAAAAAAAAAAAGGTTAATTAAAAAAAAAAAGAAATAATTAAAAAAACCAAATGGTTTAACTATTCATGAATTCATAAGAAGTTCAATCATTGGAAATAATAGAATGGGCCATGATCTACAGACTGACATTCCATCATTGCATAAAATCACTTAGGAAATAATATCTTGAAACTTGGAATATTTAACAGAAGAATATTATAGAGACTTCAGATCACTCAATGAAGTATGGAGAGATATATGCTAAGAGTAATAAGAAAGAATCAAAAACGTAATCCTTGGGTAAGAGAACAAACAACATTGATATTAGATTGAAATAGAACTGGGCTGAATATATCGCTAAAAGAAATAATGACATATGAATCTGTTGTTAATATTAAGTAAAACTTAAACATCATCATTTTCCACAATTAACATCAATCCACTGCAGGATGAAGATCTCTTCAAATTTAATTAATTTTCTTTAGTCCATAACTTCTATTCTCCATATGACATCAGAAAACTTCTTTATTTCATCCATCCACTTCACACGTAGTCTCTGTCAAGGTCTTTTACAATCTCTTGGTATCGAGTTTAAATTTTCAAATGGCCATCTATTATCATCTTTTCTAGCAATATGTCCAACTCAGCTCCATTTCAATCTTATTAATTCTATCAATATTCAAAATACACAAAACCCCCCATATAGTAGTGCCATCTTGTGCTACCAAAAAAACAAAGGGTGCCGGAGGGGTGTGGAAAAACCCCCTTTCTCCCCCCCCCCCAAATCCCCCAACACCTCTTTTGGGTTTGGGGCCTTTCTTAGGGGGGAGCCTTGGGTTGGGGCCCTCCCTTAATTTTTAATTAACTCCCCCCCCCCCCCCCCCCTTTATCTTTACTAAAATAAAAAAATATTATTTTTTTTGTTTTTAAAAAGTATAAATTTAGAGATGTGTTGTGTTTTTTTTTTTTTTTTATAAATATTTTTTTTTTTGTTGTTCTATCAATGATGTTATGATACCTGTTTATTCTCTCATCTACATATTTTGTTTTCAATCTGCATAAATCTTTCCATATTTCGTAGTATCTCAAGTCTCTGTATTGCTCTTCTGTTAAATGGCTAAGTCTCAGATCCATAAATAAAAACTGGTAAAACACATTTAGTAAAAACCCTGCTGTTCAAACAAAGAGATAATTTTTTTTTAATACTAAATTATTTCTACAAAAGCACTCCATCCAAGTATTAATTTCATCCATTATGTTTTAATATATATTAATAATCTGATCAATGTATTTGTATATAATTCATTATTATCAATCTATTTTTCTTCTGAGAAAACCCATTAAACATTTGTCTTTTTAGCTTTATCTTTAATCTACTTTCATTTGATAACTCCTACAACATTCCCTGAAGCTTTGAAACATTATCTATAAAAAAATAATCATATCAACTGCAAAATAAAGATAACTTAAATACTATCTATTTTTTTTAATCCTATATATCCTTTAGCTTCCCAGTTTAATCCACAAAATACTTCTTACAAAAATGTTACAAAAAGTTTTAGAAATATGGAATTAGCCTGACATAGACTCTTCTAAATTTTAATCTTCTTAATGTCACAATGAAATCTAATTACTGCTATTGCATTTTGATAAAATATTCTTCAGAATATGATAATATCCTGAGTCTATATCTTGATGATACATTGTTTTAAAATAACCATGGAAATACTTATCGAATCAAATGCCTTTTCATAATCTATACATCCAAAGCGCAATAACTGCTCATATCATTTACTCTTTCTATAATTTTTTTCAATATGTGAATGTGATTTACCTGTGCCAAATCCAGCTTGATCTTTTGATTGGTTAAAATCCGATGTTTGCTATAAGCAAGTCTGTAATTTCTAATATCTTCTTTACCACTTTTCTTAAACATCAATATTATTATTGCAGTCTTCCAATCATCTGGTAAATCTAATCAAAAATGTTTTGTACATCCATATGTATAAAAATGCTCTCCTTCTTCATCACAATGAGAACTTGTAAAGGCATAAACCTCAACTAACTGCATTTGATATCTTCCATTAAGTTGAATTAATTAATCTTGCCACTTTGATATGTCATTAATCATCACAATGTTATTCTTCCATTTTCTATTTATGATGACATTTGTACCTTTATAGTAAATTACATGTCCACTTTTCAAATGAATTATCTTTTCACCTTTTCTTCTAACTTCACAAAGTCCAACAATTTCCCATTTAATATTCGACATTTCTACTTCCAATTCATGCAATCTTCCTTCATTTGAAAGTGATCTATAATTATAGATACCTAAATAAAATATCACCAAATGATAGCCTGGATCTACATCTAGGAAATTCTTAGCCAGCTCCATCTTCGACTATCAACCATTGCTCTGTATGATGATTTTACAACGTCTTATGATTAAGGGCACTAATTTACTTTTATTGTCCATGATTATAAATATCTATTTAATAAAAGAAGAAAGCATTCATACTCAGATTTATCCTGGCTTCAAAAAAATTTCAACTGATAGGTTAAGAACTATTATGTAACTGAGAAGAAAGGCCATAGTGTTTCTTGATCTTAAACTCACAATGCTGGCTGATGCATGTTAGTGAGCTGCCATCCATACTCATTTACCATAAGAACAATCATAAAGTAACAGTACTGGAATAATATGGAGCAGACATTAGACATTTTGCCCTGTTCAGTTTCTTCAAGGCCTCAATGAGAAATCAAAGGATCTCCTTTCAGCTAACAACAATTTCATTTTTGCAAACATTGCCACTATATATAGCATGATATTTGTGTTATATCATTACTCTTATATTTAACTCCAATATTTTTGAATTTTATAAAATCAAAATAAAAGTTTCAATTCATTGAAGACAACATTATTCAGCAAGTTTTTTTGCATATATTCTGATTGCAAAATATTATTTTTAAGTTAATCTTATTTATTAAAATTCATATTTTTTAAACTTTATTTTATGCTTCTTCTGGTAGTGGAATCTTTAATTGATTCACCAATAATTGTTTCTTAAAACTGAGTTGAATTTAAATTTATTCTATAATAGTTTAATTGGTTTCAAAGCTCACATGATCTCATTTATGATTTATTAAAGTAACTAAATCCTTTGATCTACAACTCTTCGTGAGACAATTTAAAACAATATTAGTCATTTTATACATAATGTCACCCCAAAAATAATTAATTTCTAGAAACAAAGTAAATAATTTATAATAAATAAAAAAAGCTACACTTAACTGTTCCTTCTTTTATTTTTCTTTCTATTCATATAATATAAATCAATTGAAAATGAAGAATAATGTATAATACATATTTAGAAATATTTCATGCTTTAATAATATATTATTATCATTTTTTGTTCTTTATTACTTTTACAAAGCTTCATATAATTATAATCCACTATAGTGGGTTGTAATTATATGAAGCATTATAAAAATAATAAAGAATGTAAATGATATTAATATTATATAGATTTAACAATGGAATAGAAAGATAGTCTAATAATATAATATATCACATTAATGTTATTTAAAAATTATATGTAAATTACTTACTTTTATCTTTGAAATTTTTGTATTGTGCTAAATCTCTTAACAGATCTTCATTCATTACTAAAGGTGCCCGAGAACAAAACTCTCTTACAGCATTGAGTCTATAAAAAAAAAAAATTAAAATGGAATAATAAATGTATCTTTTCCATTGATCAATTTACAGAACAAATAAGTATTACTAAGATAATTTATAAACTAAATTCCTAAACAAAAGATGATCATCTTTTACCTGCCAAAATAAATTGGCATTGACATAATGTGCTGGTCAAATGTGTGTGCTGATTTAACCAGGTTCGAAATGTAGACGAAAGTACCTCGAGACCAATCATATGCGAGATCTAAAATCAAAAATACTAGGTACTCTGCCTTATTCGTCCATCTTTCGAATCTAACAACGAATCAACATGTCCGAGACACACATAGATCCACATTTTTCCGCCCATGCTAGCATCAGGGAGAAACAATCGACTAAAACTACATTACCTAACTCAAGTAATGATACATAACTCGGGTCATGTGTGAAAGATTATATGTGATACTTGGATCATCGGAAATTTATCAAATAAATTAACATCAAAATATCATGTTTACAAATAATAAATAAAACGGAATGTTTATTTTCATATTAAGAAAATATACTTTAATAAAGATATTAATAAAAGAGAGGCTTTGTTCTCCACTATTCCACAAATAACACATTAACAAATCATTTAATAAACTTAATGTAATCTCATTTTTGCGGTATAAAATATAGGTTTGCCACATCAGCCCACTTTAACATTTAAACAGTTAACAGCATATTTGCGTGAGCAAGCTTGAATGAACTTTACAGTAATTTATTACTACCTTAACAAAATTGTACAGTGATATTTCTTTGAATCTGGCCCCCAGGAAATCAATCCAAAAATAGTGGTGCACAAACAAGTATAAAGCTTAATTTAAAATACTGATATTTTTCCCAAACTCTTTTTTGAGTAGAAATTTAAAAGAATTGATTTGCCATCAAATGCGAAAGACTAAGTGATTGCTGATGAGTGCTTGATGCATAAGAATATTATTAATGCCTGGAGATAAAATAAACCAGCCAACCTTAATTCGCATAACGTTGAACATGAAAACCCAAATGAAAAGAGCAAAATAGAAATAATTATGCGCATACACATAAAGATAAATTTCAGGTGAAAAAAAAAAAAACGAAATGTCAGCCAGCCTAGCTTAGCTAGTTAAACATTTATGTAAATCCTTCATATCCTGAGAAAAACGATAAACATTTCTCTAAATTGGGCAGCCATGATAATCCGGGCAAATTAAAGATGTTTTTTTTTTGTTTGATCAGCAAATCCGAAGGTCAGCCGAGGAAAATGGCAATAAACTCACGCGACAACAAACCAACTACAGCCAACCTCCCATCAGAAAATGAATACATAAAAGAAACTTCCCCAAGCTAATAATAGAATAAACGAAATAAAGGCAGCACTAAAAGAGATTTCCCAAAACCCAGACTTGGCAAACTATTGAACAGACATATTATATGAGTAGTAATGTATATAACATTTAAAATATACCCTATAGATAAATACCAACACCGTGTGAACAGTAAGAGAAATATATAATACCGATTTGATTTAAGAAATGAAAAATAGCGAAGGAAAGCATGGAATTATAAAGAATGATATAATAATAAATGACATAATACATAAAATTACAATTATACAGTATTGTCAAAGAGTTATATGCGAATAAGAACAAATGAAGATTTAAGAAAAGATGGAAAGTAAAAGTTCGTGAGGAGTTATTTTAAAATGTTCCTGGCCCCGGATTTTGGTCTTCACAATGGTACAATTCCCACGAGACCTTGATTGGCTTGCCGACTGGAAATTCATTTGTAAAGATAGCATGCTTATTATGTGAAATACCAATACCGACCGCAGGCAGACAGTTCAACAGTTCGATTCACTTTATCACACTACATCTTCAGCATTTGACTGGATAGAGACCTGGACGGCAGGCAAAGTTGATAGAACTAGCCGCCGTACATGGTCTTGTTCGAAAAATTAATCAGTTCAACCATATCAACTCTCCTTCTCTCCACTTCAAAAAAATTTATAAATTACATGTCTTTCCTTTTGTTCTCCCCACTATTTATATCTTTTAGCAAAAACTCTGTCTTTTGTCTTGCGTATCATTCACATCTTGACAAGCCCCCACTCTCCTTTGTTTCAAAACAATTTTCCTTTTACCAAAATCAAACTTTAAGATTTTGTAATCTATTTTTGCTTTAACTTCATTTTTTTATTTATTAAAGAGGCCATATTTAATTGCCCCGAAGGAAACATTAATTTAAATTTAATTTATTAAGGAATGTTAGAAGGCTTGTCTAAAATAAATCACACGAAATATTTTTCGGCATAAGAATAAGACAAATAAAAATATATTCTCAAGTTAGTTTTAGTTTCAACAGAACCCTGCATTAATTTATACTTATATGTTTACCACACATACATGCATATTTTATAAACTATGACAAAAAATATTTTTATGAAACCGCAGTTTCTTTTGATTACATCTACTTTACTAAATTATTTCTACGTGGATACCTAATTTCAAGGATCGATAAACAGATAACAAAAACACTTTATATTTCTGCTTAATGCAAAATTCTGTTAAATACTTTCATACAAGTGGAAACCAGGTTTGAAATACCGGTTGGATGAAAGGCTATGAAGCATGGATCTGACTTACCTATCCATTGCTTCAATAATAAAAAGATGGATGTTATTTACAAGTTCATTAAAAAAAATGATTCTTTAAAAGAAATCTAGCTTGTAAATTATCTTAGTCATGTATTTGGAATTGTTTGTTCCATAAATCGATTTATATGAGTGATACACATTTGATAAGCTGTAAAATTATTTATGGGCTCATTAAAATCATTTAAAAACAACACTGCTCACTTTCTAACGAAGCAATTGTCTTACAATTTATTCTCACAACTTAAAAATTTTATCTTCCACCAGAAATTTTTCAACTAAAACAATTATATAATGAAATAACAAATTTGTTTCACATATCAGTACAATGCAAAAGACACTGTAAAAAAATAGCCATATTTGAATTCAGTCCAAAATGAGATCCAGGGTAAATTCTTTACCAACTAGGTGTTTGTTCATACTACTGACAGTTAATTACTTAGTCAATTGTTTTAAGCATTTACATGCCGAATCGTTCATGACTGCTGCATACTGAAGTCGAAATGAGAAAAAATAAGCCATGTAAAAAAATGACCCATTTAAATAAGCACTTAGTAGCAACAATTCACTTCACATTACCTACTCATAATTCATTCACGTGCACCTGAATAATCAATAGTTACCAAATATTAGTGCTAAACTGATTCTCAGGCATTCTGATTATTGGCCTTCCTTAATAAAAACAAATTTCCATAATAGCCATTAGCTTGTATAGCATAAAATAAGTAAAAGATAATGATTATAATTTAAACTTATGGTTCTTATCAAGAAAAATAAATAGCCAGAAACTAAAATGGGCATCCATTTGGCACTCCAATCTGATAGCGAATGACTACATAAATTTTCATGGATTACTTAAACAGGAAAAAATCCTAGCAAAATAAAATTCACTTCGTGGCTTTGTGGAATTTAGCATACAAATTCTGTAAGCAAAACACATCAATATTGCATAAAGGTTTTATATATCCTTGACAACTATTTATATCAAAGCCAGATGGATAAGTGAATATGTCATATTTTTAATGTATGCTACATAATGTGATACATTAAGAAAATGGGAAAAATTCATAAATGGATTCAATTATCTAATCATTTTGCTTTTTTGGATGATATATCAATAATAAAATGTCCGGCAGATTAATATTGCACATGTTGCAATGAAATGCTTGAAAAAGATTTTTAATCATAGAATATATCTTTAAAAATAATGGCCAGAATTATTTGAGCTACTGTATTTTCTGTAATCTTTTATGCTTAAGAATGTTGGACATTGAGATGGATGAGCCTGTCAAAAATGAAATGATAGACAAAATTCTAAAACTTTAGCATTGTGGTATTGGTAAAAGCTTTTGATAACATCACAATCCACAAGAAAAACCAACAACAAAAAGACCAGGTTGTATATGCCTTTTCTTAGGGATAATAATAACTGATTGTACACCTTTTTTTTTTGTAAGTGGTGTATGTGTGGAGGGGGGTTGGGTTAAAAAGAAACATGATCTAAAAGATTTATTGCATAATGCTTAGGAAGCAAATATTAATCGCCAGTAAAATTTTATTACAAAAAAAAAAATATCAAAAAATAAAATAACTAATTCAATTTACACTTCCAACATAAAGCTATAAGTGTGATAGCACGATTTAATATTATCATATTGAAGACAAACGTAAAGTATAAATCTACAGGTTATTACTTAATTCAATTTACATAACTTGCAGTTTTCGATACCATAATAAAATGATGACTAATAAATAGTCAGATATATGACTGAAATAACAATTTCCATTGGGTTACATTTACAAATATGAATAATTACACTATATACGTTAATAAAAAAAAACTCACAGAATAAAAATTTTGAACAAATATAAAACAACTAAAATTTGAGATGCAACAGTAGTCAGAATCTAAATAACATTTCAGAATCAAATGACTAAAATTGTAATGGTCAGTCAGCCATTTGTAATCAAGATAATTTCCTTCTTTTCATATTTATATATGTACTAAGAGACTCAGATTTAAATATATATATATATATGCATGTGGGTAAATGTCAATGTATGAACATATTTACTGTATATTGTAAATAAATAATATTAAAAAAAAATTCAAAAGTCATACCCAACAGCCATGGCTTCATTCGAATTTCTTTCTGTTACAAAGTTATTTACAATCGCCTTTAATACAGGTTCTAAAATCTATATTATATATATATTTAAAATATTATGAATATACATAATATATACATATAGTTTTAAATTTTAATGAATTTATGGAATATACTTAGAGAAAGAGATAAGATTCATGTGAATATTTGTTAAAAAAATATAGAATTTGATTTTTATTAATTTTTATTTATTAATATAATAGTTAATAAAAATACATATAAGTTCAAATACAGGTCAATACAAAAAGTTCAAATGAAAACCAACATTCCTTTATACAAAATGCATAAAAATTATGCTACTGGGTGATAAAATAGAACATTAATGAGAACATATTATTTGTATCTTGATTTGTTCTATTAGCAAAAACTTCCAATTTTAAAGCTAACTATCTGTGAAAACTGCAATTTTAATGTTTCTAACAAATACTCATGCAAAGTTTACCATTTTTTTAAACTTTGGAGCAACAATGTTAATAAGTGACTACTACTGGATACTGGTAATATGTTTAGCAAAAGGCAGTTTGTAAATTGTTCAGAATGATATAAATTTTAAATCTTATATGCACACAGTGCATATAGTTCCTTAATCCCTCCTTTATATTCAAATTTAAATTTTTGGTCTCTTATCTGCACTTTGAATGAATATTAAATAAATAAATTAAATACCATTAAATCTTTTTTTAACTTACTGTGCAACTACTAGGTACTATGATCACAAAATGCCACAGACAGGAAATGTAATTTTTTTCAATAAAGGGGAATGAATTTTCTAATTTAATACCAGTAATAATAAAGGGTTGGATATTATTTTTACTTATTATAAAATTGCTAATTATAGTTTCTAAGTTTTTTTGTAAATTATTTTTGCTAAAGACTTAATGTGTATTTATTTAATTAAATTGTATTAGAAATGTGTGTACATACAGTATATGCCTGTTGAACAAGTGTGTACTATACATGTGTGTGTTAAAAATATAAATTTCACATTTGCACTGAAGCTTGGAACCAAACTACAAATATAGGGAACTACTATATTTTTAAAATTAATGTTAAGTTAGTTCACAATTTAAAAGGTTCCTTATTTAGATATCTTATGGTTTCACTTTCTTAATCTTGTGCATTTTATCAACAGTCAATCTTTTAATTTACCTGTGCTGTTAAAATTCTATATGAACAGCAATCAAAATGAATTGGATTTAAAAAAAAACAGCACACAAATAAACAATATACAATAAATAAGTCTTGCTTACTGAATCAAAATTATTTAATTCTATAAAATATATAATAAACACTTGATAATCTTCAGTTTAAGTACAATAAATATATTAAACTCTGACCAGAAACTAATTACTCCTAATTCAATAAGTTGGAAAAGTCAAGTGATTATTAAGATAATTAAGCTACAGGTTCTTCATCAGAATCCTCTATATGATTGCCATAGTTAAACTTTCATCATCATGGTTAAATTAAAAACACTGAAATATTTGATGAAAGTTATTAATTTTGTGTTGGAGTTGCCATATAACTTATTAGAATTGTCACAATATATCATTAAAGGTTTATAAGGATTTCTCCTTGGACTAATTTTTTTTTTGATTGAGAATAAGTATTCATTTAAATGTTTGGTAAACAAATTTTGAGAATTAGATATTTTTTACTTTTGCAGTGAATTGTTGCTAAAAACAATTGAGAGCTTGAATATTGATGAGGGCAATTGATTGGATTTTGTTATGACTGTGATAAAGCTCAAAAATCATAAAATATTAAAAATCGTTTTCTCACATTTAAGAATTTTGCATAAATCAAAAGAATAAATATGGTGCTGCGTTAAAATGTTGACATTGTATAACAGAGACTCATTACAAAATTCCAATAAAATAAAAGTACATTAATATCCAAGTCCTCACAATCATATAAATGATGTATCATCTATTTCGCTTTTTGTCTCCTTAATGAAATGTTCCTTATGATGATGGAGATCATTGCCCTCATTGCTGGTCAACATCTTCTTTTACTAGAAATCTAGATAATTTCAACATAGTTAGTTGTACTTCAAGTGAGAATTCAAATCTAATCAAATCAAATATCCACTCAATCACTTCCTTGCTATCGACATGTTCTTCAAGTATTTATACTAGCTCCATAATTCAAAAGCATCAAAAGCTTTTCTAACATTCTTTCTTACAGAAAGGATGATAAATTGAATATGTCATCTTTGTTTTTAAGAATGTATTATATCTAAAGATTTCTCCCGAGACCCACCCTTGTGATAGTCCGAGATGACACTCTTAATCCCTGCATCCTCCTTTGTTAATAAATAACTCAAGGAAGAAAGACAAAAAGTATTGATCACTTACTTCTTCTTTAACTTTCCTAATAGTGGTCTTCAGGTTTCCATTTTCATCTGTTACAAGATCTGCATATCTTAAGATTGTCAATGTTCTCTCTATCAATCCTGAACCACCATTTACCTTAGACCAATCTAGTCTCCCCCATTACACATTTCAGTACACAAATTGAATATATAGAATAGCATTATGCAGCCCCATATAACTTCTTTAACAATGCAAAAAACAGTTTTTTTCATTGCAGCTTGCTTTAATTGTATCTTCTAGTATAAGATATTACTCTAATAACCTATTTTTCTAAATAGAAAAATTTAGCATGATCAACTAAATCAAAGACTTCACTAAAATCAAAAGAGCACAGGCCGACTTTTTTCTGATTTTTTCTTGCTTCTTGACCGTTTGTGAAACTAGTATCTACATTTAGATTTAAGAGTTTAATTTGAACTCAGCATGATTTTATTCGAGTGGAGTATATGAAAAATTGTATGATATTTGCCACAATCCATTAAAGCTACTTCCTTGGCGATCAATTCTTTCAATTTGTAAGCCAATGAGTGGCTATTTAGAGTAAATAATGTAATTTGTTAAGCACTTTTATTGACATTTCAGTTTTCTGTAAAATTCCTGATGCAATGCCATGGAACAATTCCAAAGTTAACCTGACTTTATCTTTGATTACTGAAGATTTCCTCTTTGTGGATGACTTCATCAGCACCATCCTACATATCTTTGTAGTTTAACACTTCTACGCATTTATCCATTTCTGTTATTTGTTACTTCTGCTACAGCAATCTACTAACATTTTTCAGCAATACACTTCAGAATGGAATTTCTTTTTGCTTTGAGTGATTTAGTGCAGTAGTAGTGTCGGGATTATAAAATTCTTGTATTAATTCAATTCCTGAGTAACAGAGCTATATGATTATTTGTTTATATAAATCTTTTAAAAGACTAATTATTTTGTATTAGGTTGGTTTTTTTTTTTTGAAAAAAAAAAATATTAACATATATTGATATGTAAAGCGAAAAGGAATTTTTAAAAAAGAAAATTTACGGAAAAAAAAATTTTTTTTTAAAGATTTGAAAAAAAATTGCAATTTATCTCCATTTTATTCTTTTTTAAAAAATGGGAATGAAAAAGAGGGTAGGAATAATGTAAATAAAGTATGTATGTGCTTGAAAAAAAAAAAAAATTGTTACAAGTAATAACTATTTTTTGATAACGTTAATTTCAGGAAAAAAAAAATCCATCAGTGCATCGCATTTTAAAAAAATCTTCAACTTCCTTCATATGCAGAAAATAATGCTGAAAATTTCTTATTCCATTAGGAAATATTGCAAAATTTTAATACTCTTCTGACGAATAACTTCACATTAACAATATTGTTTTTTCAGTAATAAATTATAAAAAAAGTTTTCATATTAATCAACATTTCATTTTATTGGGTTTTGTACTGAATATGTTGACAGAGATGGAAATATTTGAAATAAAGTAATATTTTTTCATTTCCAATTTGCTTTTTGGAACACTGATGGCTCATTTCTTCCAAATTTCAAACACTAAATTAATTGTTTAATCATCAGAAGTAAAATAAACTTCACAAATATTTGAAAAACTTTCAGTTGCAAATTTACTTATTTGCGCATACACTTAATATGTACTGCCTATATTTTACAATATAAATATAAACGTGCATACATATCATACTAACCTCTGGTGGAACCAGTTCATGGGCAGACTGAGCAACAAACAAAAGAATTTTAGTAACATCTACAAATGTATACAAATAAAAGAATAAGATTACATAATAATAAATTTGTACAAAAAAATCGTAAAATATATGTAATTTTACTGACCTTTCTGATGAGGTTGAATAAATCGTTGGACAAATGGATAAAAATTGAAGAGAAATAACTGCAATAAAAATCAAAAAAATAAATAAATTAGTGACAATAATAATGATGAGTTAAATAATTTTCAGATTACAATAAACATTGTAAAAATTAAAAATATTATGCATATATTTATTTATTTAACAAAATAATATATATTTTAAAAATTCCACTGATATTTTCCAATTTCAAAATATTTAATATGATAAGAGCAAATAAATACATCAGAATTTTTACATGTATATCAATAATGAAACTGTATGCATTATGTAATAGTAGCAAATCAAGCAACAATGACTTATTCACATAAAATGCAAAATGCATGGAGGCCATAATGTTACTGGACAAACCCCTTGATAAGATGAAACAGCAGACATTAACATAAAATCGCAAAACTTTCTCTAATCACACTTTATATATTCTTGCAGGAGCGATGTGATGTGATGTAATACACTGTGACTTCTTCTTAAACGGAGTCAGGAATCTCTCAACAAGTATGCCCAGAGAAACCTGTTAGCACTTTACTTTCCCTTTCCATCCCCCCCCCCCAAGTTTTCCCATAATCTGCTCCAGCCCATGTCCACAACATAATCTTTGTCAACTCATTAGCCTTTATATCTAAATTCCCCCTTTATCTTTTCCCAAACCCAGCATAAAAACCAATAACCCACTTTCAGCATAATCACTTTGTTCATATTTATTCTTCCATAACTTCATTATTTGTACCCTTTCTGCTTTCAAGCATTTACATTCAATTAACAAATGCCTAATATTTTCTATGCCTTCCTTACACAATTTGCAGACTAAATCACCCATATTTTTCCATTTAATGTATATATTCTCTGTTGCTAAAGATCCCATTTGAGCCTTAAACAATAAACTACTTTCCTTGCTATTATCATAAATTAACTCACACCCAATATTCCATTTACTTTCTATATATATTTAAACTCTTTACTCTCCATACTAGTTCTCCATCTCTCTAACTCCCTATTCTTTATTAATGCATCTATTCTTTTATCCCATTCCTTACCACTATAACACTCAACAATCCCCCTAACACAATCATCCCACCTTTTGTACAAGTATACTGATATAAATTCTTTATCCAAATCTTTTGCATACCGCATTACCTTTCTCACCCATCTTGTTGCCTGCCCTTTACTCATAACCCAATTAAATACTATTTTAGCTATTCTTTTATTATCCATAAACTGCAACCTACCAAACATTTTCATTTTACTTTTTGCATCTCTCATATAAAAACTTGACCATCCCATTTCTCCTTGAATTGCCTCCCTTGCTGTCCACACATCTGCATCCAATGCATGTCTTCCTACTTCCCTTTGTACTTTTTCTAAATAATCTAATACCCCTTTACTAACACATAACACATCATTACCATATGTTAACCCAGCTACTGCAACTCCCCATACAATTCTAGCTACATCATATTTATTATATGAAAACATTGTTAATTTCTTTATCAATCCCTTTCTTTTTTTTTTTTTTGCTTCATTTATCAATTTTTTCTCCCATTCACCCAAGCAATTTTTCTGATTACTTAAGATGATTCCCAAATAACAATATCTATTCCACACTTAACTTTATATTTTCCAATAAAAATTCTACATCTTCTCTTTCCCCAGTATTAACCATCATTATATTCGATTTTTCTTCACTAAATTTAATCCCCCATCTCTTTACCCACCCTTGCACATATTCTCAGCATAACTTCCATATCTTCTCTTCTTTCTGCACATAAAAAGACATCATCACAAAAAAAGACCTGACAAAGTATATACTCCCTTGCTACCTACTAACGATATCTCTATCCCTCTTCCAATCCTTCTATTGCTCTCTCCATTTCACTCAAATATAATAAAAATAAAATACGTGACATAGGGCATCCTTGCCTTAGTCCCACCCCATTTTTAACTTTAACTGATTCTATATTTCCTAATTGATACATATAGTAATTATTTTCATATAATTTCTTAATAATATCCACTAAAGCTTAATCCATTCCCAAATTTTCTAAACTTACCTATAATCTATTTCTATTTACTCTATCATATGCCTTCTCTATATCTATAAAACTCACACATCCATAAGTTGTGTAACTACAAATAAACTATCTCCTATATGCCTATCTGATCTAAAACCTCCTTGTATTTCCCCACATTATTCCCTTCCATCCATTTTGCAACTCTTCCAACCACCATATATTGAAAGCTTGAATAACTAATGAATACTAAATAGTAATATTATTATATCCACATACATAGAATGATTTCTGCTAAAACAGTAATTCAGAAGCTAATATGGAATGTGGATGAAATAATATTACCATATAATATCCATTGATTCCTCAAGTTATTTATAGATGGTCCTTCAGTATAGTGAAGAGTATTATTTCTGACAGAAAGAGTATCCTGCTTAAATATCTTCATGATAATTGTTTGACAAATGTGTAATAATAATGAAGCAGAATTCTTAGATTAACAAATTAAAAACTTAATTTAAAATGATGTGTCTTATGATGATATTAAACTTGAATGACTTATTACTAGAAGGAAATAATAAAATATCTGACAGACATCTTTTATTATATCTAAACTTTTGAAGACATCTTATAAAACAGATTTTCAATTTGAGTATAATAGAAAACCAATCTCTAATTACAACGAATGTTCCATATTTTATAAAACTTTATTAACTATACTAATAGTTATCAAAACAAAGCATCACATGACTCAATTAGCTTACATTCAGAGTCTGAACTGAAAGCAGTAATGTGTTGTTTTACATCACTCTATTCTAAAGTTACCTATATCAGAATGATTCATTATCACTCTGAATTTATTTCTGGTTGCCTAAATTGCTATATATCAGAGGAGTGATCAATACCCCAGATAATAGTACTGAATAGATCTCCAGGTTAATACCAGAGGACTATTTTTTATAAAAAGTACTGAAATGCAAATTTGGTAGCCATTTTTATTTCTGCTACACTAGTCAAGTTTAAAAAAAAAAATACCAAAAGACTTGAAAGTTTTAAACTCAAGTTATTCTATTTGTCCAGATTACTGATGCTTACATAACTTAATTCTTTAGCAGAATGTTAATTATTGTGTAAATGACCGTGGAATGCAAACTTTAAATGTAAGCCAGGAAAGTCAGGCTATGTATCAATCTTTTTCCATAAAATCAAAGATTACTAATAATAAGTATATAAGTGAGGCTATTAAAATATATAATATAGGCCTATCATCTGAATAATCAGACTGGTTTGAATTCAAACCTTAGGGTAAATGAATACTTTGATACCATAGCTTGAACAGTAAAACTAAGGTTGATGACTGGTTAATATTAGCAACCTAGTGCCTCTAATTGATTATGGCCAGTAACCAAAAATTAGCCTTATAAAACAGTTCTAGAATAATCACAATTAATCATATTCTATAGAATATCCTAAATAGATTATCATCGACAATAATTCCATAAATTAAATCAAAACTAAAAAACTGCTGTCAATTATTCGTCCATAATGCTCAATGTTTGACATAATTAAAATTTTAGCATCAAAAGTGAATTAAATATTAGCTAGTCAGTACAATCTTTTGGAAAAGAATTTGATCAAAGATCTAAAGTACGAGTTTAAGAATTGTTACAAAATTCATTGCAAATAAAGGTAGTGTAGTTTAAAGAATAGCTTAATTACAGAAAGAACAGCATACACATTATATAATCTGCTTTACATTCAAAGATTGATGAAATAAAACGTGTAAATATTCTGCGTAATTCTTGCAAGAATTTTAGGCTCTATAACTTCTGATTATACTGAGATTTGACCATGCTGATGATTTGTAGTCTTGTACAAAAGAAATGAAGTGAATCGATGATATAAATAATAAAAACTTTCTGTGAACAAACGTTTCCTGATATTAGTTGATAAATGTTAGAAAATGGTCTGACTGTTCAAAACAGTCATTTGCACACCATAAATCTTGATTATTCATTTACTTCTATTTATTTTTAACATTTAAAAGCACTTCTACAGTACTGAGCAATTGTTATCAATCTATATACAAAAAATATTAAAGACGTTCTAGACAGCAAAAAGTTCCTGAATTAATTTCTAAAAGGAGTCTGCATTAGTTGATTAATGTCTGGAAATGTTTTGATAATTCAGAACAGCTGTCATCAATTTATTGCCGTAAATCTTGAATGTTCATTTATTCCATCTATTTATTTTAAAACATTTCTCCAGTACTCGACAGTTGTTATCAATCTACATACTGTAAATCATGAATGTAAATTTTTTTTCAAGATTTACAGCATATAGATATTTCTAAAATAAATAAGAAGTATAGAAATTTGATTAGTAACTTAAATTAATATGTAAATTTAAAAAAATTATTTACAACATTTAAAAAGTAGAAAAAAAAAAAATCAACAAATAATCTGAACAAAATCAAGAATTATTCCATCTAGATGGAGAAATTAATACAAAAAATTTCCAATAATCTGCAGGGATAAAATAACAGCTTTCCAAAATGAATTCAGATGATGAGTCATTATTAAAAATATAAAAGCTGAAGATGAGAAAAGGTGTAGTAAAAGATAAACGAGTTCATTATGTCATATACTATCAAATTTGACTAGAAGTGGTAATTTCATTCTATTTATTCCAAATAACTACTTTACAAAATTGAGAAATGCACTAGGTGGTAGTGTGATACTCAAAATTCACAAAGGAAGGAATAGAAAATATTAGGCATCTGTTAATTGAATGTAAATGCTTGAAAACAGAAAGGGCACATATAATGAAGTTATGGAAGAATAAATATGAAAAAAGTGATTATACAGAAAATGGATTATTGGTTTTTATGCTGGGTTTGGAAAAAGATAAGGGGGATTTAGATATAAAGGCCATAGAGTTGACAAAGATTATGTTGTGGAAATGGGATGGAGCAGAATATGGGGAATGTAAAATTAAGTAGCTAACAAGGTTTCTTTTGGTATAATTGCTGTGAGATTCTTTACTTCGTTTAAGAAGCTACAGTACATCACATCACATCAAAGTAAATAACAAAATATGTTCTTGGTAATATTCTTTTTTTCAGTCACAATTATAGAACAAAAGACTCATCTCTTTTTCAAGAAATTACTATCTCCTCAATAATGTTAATGCTTAGTTAATATTTTGAAATCTTGTACAACTTTTACTTTTAAGAAAATATTTTATTAAGCAAAGTACTACACATCGATTTTAGAAAAGATAATAAAGGAAAATTAAAATGTATGTGCTTGTCTCCAAGAAAAAAAGACTGCCGAATATTAAAATTTGCAAATTTTAATAGTTTTTGTTATTTATTTACATTTTTGTTTGTTTGTTTACATTTTACTTTGAATAGCATATACGTGAAATTACATAGTTAGATACAGCGTAGCTCATGGTTCCACTGAGCTCACTCCAATTTTATTCTAGATAATTCTTTATATTTAAATTACTATTAGTGCTTGTGAAAATAAATAACTTTGATAAAAAGACTCTTATACATCTTAAAGAAAAAGTATATAAAGTTTAATATTCTGAAGATCTTTCTGTTCTTTATATTATTATTGCGCTCTTCAATTGCCATTAAATTATTATGGTGAGCAGCGTAAGTAATTATTTTTGAATCTCTCCTCTCCTCAATGCATATTCTTAAAGACCATAATATAAATAATAAAAGAAAAATTATCTCAAATAGAAACATAAAATCATAGCAAAATAAAATCTTTTTATTAAGAAAAAAAAGGTACTTGAGTACTAAACCTGCAATGTAGGGAAGATAGGACCTTTTCACATTCATAATCAAAGTGTGATGTCGCAATTGTAACGGTAAGAATTGTCTCTCCACGTAACAAATTCTAGAACATAGGCAAAATACATTAAAGCTGATCGAATCCAGATGCTGTGATCCAGAATCCGACCAACATTCAACCCTTTCACCTCTGCTCAATGATTTACTACCCTATGGATGACATTCCTCAATGTACACAGACAATCAATTCACTCTCGGTCCAGCAGTCACTCCCGGTAAAACAAGAGACTCATAATTGAACTAATTTATCACTGATTTGATAAGATATATACACATATGGCTAAGTAATTAATTATAGAACTTAACAGGCTGATCTACATATATATGAAATAGTGTATGTGTAATTAAATATAGAGTTGGACAAAATGAATTCACGGACAATAAAATATGCAAATGAGTTATAATTTTAAATATTATTACTTTAATAAAACAATAGCAAATAATAAATTAAAACATACCAAATTATATGGTGGGAACGTGAGGTATAACGCTTGCAGGCGTTAAATAACTGCTGAGATTTATGTTATATATTTCATTATAAGCGTTTAACAGTGCGTAGTGCGGTATTGGAATTTCATGCCTATTAATTAATTAATATGCCAAATTTCTAGCTCTTTTGTAGTCTACTAGATCATGCGGAACTTTATATCCAAAGCTATATAACTAACTACCATAACGCTCTTATGGCGTTAATTTAATACAAAGTTAATTCGAGCATGTAATTAGGCTCAGAGATACGCAGGTTAGCATGTTAGCCTAGATTAGGATGTACACTAATGCTAGATAAGCGTTTAATATAAAAGGTAGAGAAAACTGATTTATGATAGGTTTACCTATATTCTCTATGGCACATATTAAACTATTAATTAAGCAAAAAGGTGCGAATGAGTCATTATTCACGGGCTTCAGTCTCCAAAGACTCGGTTTGCCTTAAGACCGCTCAACCTGCCATGAATAAGAACATTAGTAGTTCGGGTAGTCGGATAAGCGTTATGAATCATCTAGGTCCTTGTGCCCTAGTTCTAAAAGTGTGCTTGAACCCGAACTAAAGTAGATGAGAGTGACCTCCGCCAGCACGTCATCGAAAATCATGCAAGCTGATAAGTGTACATTGCGTACTTTGTAAAGACACATCCGCAACTTATACATATATATAACGCAATCGCGTAACATTACATTATCGTGCCTTAATATTAGATAGCGTATATTTGCATATCTATATAATCCAGTTCTCAAATTTAGTATTTTAAATATACTATTAAGGGACTAAATTAATTACTAACCTAGTTTAATATTATCACCTGCATCTCAACATAAATAAATCTAAGGAGGATAAAGCATATTTGTGGGATAATTACGAATAAAATATTAAAATATGCTTTGAGAATATTTCTGTGGCTAGTTCCGGTGATATATGAGTTGTATATATAAATAGTTATAATTCATAACTAAATTAAGCAAACTACATAAAATAGCTAGATAACTGATTATTGTAATATTGATACCCAAAACTTAATCAGTAACATAATATGATCTCGAAACAGCGAGTGGGAATGAAGAATAATAATTCAATTGATTAATATTAAATTATAGTGAAGATTTGAAATTATCTTCGCAAATCGATAAGCTAAAATGATATTTAGAAATACTTGCGGTTTCGAGTCATTTGGCATATTAAATACACATATTATATTAAAATGATAAAATCATAAAATAAAATTGAATAGATTTAGAAATAGGCATAAAAGACCGCAGAAAATTGTACATTTAAAATAGATTATTAGGAGTTTTACAATTTAAAAGAGAATTCGAGTTTTATATTATAAAAGAGAATTTAAATTTTATAATCAGGCAAGACTTAGCATTTAACAATCTTCTTTGTAGATTTTAGTAAAGGTGTTTAATGAAAGCAGATTTAGTGAATAGCTAGCTTTTAAAATAGAGAAACGAAAGTCACAGTTTATAGACAAGAGCTCTGAGAAAATTTACCGTTTAGTTGTTTCCATTGTAGCTGGTTTTGAAGCACTTGGGACAATAATTAATAGTTGACACTTAATGATGATGCACAGTTAAGAGATTTTCCATGGGCTACTTTTGGCTGGTGATGGCATTAGGTTTCAGTGGACCGAAGCTCTCCATTCTCCGCGAGGAGAGGCGGTGAATTACGGCCTCTACTCGCACATTTTAAGGTGAAACCGGCGTAGATTCGGCCTACAGTTCACTTAATATATATATGATTGATCTCCTTGTTAATAAAACTTTAAGTATTTATACCTTTTGAAATCTGCACACCTGTTATTTTTTTGCGTAGCTGAACAATCCATTTTATTTTAGCCAAACATTTAATTATTCCCACTGGCAGAAAAACTCATTTCTTTATTTAGACAAACAATTTTAGTGATAACAAAGTAATTTTAGATTCTGTTTTCCCTGCTTATCTTGATAACATTATATATTTCAAACAATATCCATGCTATTTTAGGACTAGATGCGTGACCTACATCAAATCTGTTTTACAAAATCGAATGTTATTTTTGACAAAATTACCCTGTAATTAGCAGAAAACACTTTATAACCAGAGGCGGTAGAATAAATGCAGAATAACAGGAGATATGTATATGCGATTTCACTAATACAATAATAAAGTTGCTAAATAATTTACTAAAATATTTCTTAAAATAGAAATGTCTATAAAATGAATTTACCTATCTGTAATATATATATCATTAGCACAAATAATTTAGACTAAAATATTTCCTAAATTAGAAATATTTGTAAAATTGATACATATCTGTAATCTATACATATTCAATTAAATTACGGACATACTGCTCGCATATATATATATATATACGTGATTCTGCATCTATAATAATTTAATGTTATTCAGATGGGTACTCTGGGAAGGTTTAAACCTGGCATATAGATAGATGTGTGGGTAACATAAGTGAAACGGGCAGATGGATGAAACTGACCGTTTCACAATGATGTTACCAAAAAAAATTAAGACCAAAATAAAATAAATTTGCATTTGATCATCTTTTATCAAGTCTTTAATTAATAGATTCTTTTTATTTCTTTTGTAAAGTTTTTTTTTTTTCAGCATAAAAATCTATATATGTAATAAGGACTTGCAATTTTTTTTCTTTTCCTGGTGACGTGTGAGTACTCTGAGTCGCATTATTGAATGTATTGCTAAATTTATTATCATCTTTGCTACAAGAAAAGGTATTTATATATAAAAGTTCTGATGTTAGTTGGTATTTTGGCTGATAAAGGCAACTTGAAAGAGATTCTACATGTTTTTTATTTACTCATTCAAGGCTTAGCAATTGTTTTGGTTAGCATTAAACTTTTGCCAGTGTTTCACAAAGTTATTTTCCAAGTTATCTCTGTTGGAAAGAAAACTTGGAAAACCAATGTAGTTTAATAGCTTCTTAAAGGTGGTAACAGAGTTAGTAAGAATAATTCTTGTTATTTTTAGCCTTTATGCAAATTTTATAATTGTTCTGCTTTTATCATCTTGGATGGAATTTAACAAAAATCTACACAAAATAGAAATTAAATATAATTAAAAGCATCTCTAATCAATATTATTTAATTAAAAAAATTTTGATTTTCGAACTTAAAAATAATTACATGCATTACAAAAATATATTTAATCAAATAAGTTAATTAAAACTTAATTTTTTTAATCTTTCTTAATTAAATCTGTTTAACAAGGCAAGAAAACAAACAAACCCCGATATAATTACAAGAAATTAATCTATTTTAAATTTGATTTAGAATTGATATTTTTTGCATACATTTATTTAAAACACTATTTGAATTTTTTAAACCTCACACACACCAACATACCTAAGCCACATTTATGACCAAAAATTAACTATATCAATGATCTCTCTTTCAAAACCAGGTGGCCATTGTTAATTTTTAGAAAAATTTACCCTAACTCTAATAACTTAGATATTTTGTGTTTGAATGTAATAAATATAAAAAAAACATGCATTAAAAAAAAGGTCATATATGAAAGAATGTAATGAAGCTGTTAAAATAATCATTTCATAAAGAAAAAGTTAAGAAAAAAAAATATTTATAATAGTTTTAAGAATATTTATTTTTACACTGATTCACAAATCCTAAATTTTGAAATTCAAATGATAAAATGACAATTTCATAAACAGCTTCATCACATCCGTCACAAAATTTCCAAAAAAAATGATGTATTGGAAGTCTTACCTGAGATAATTTTTCACTGAGAAAATTACTAAAACAGGCCTTGCTGTGGTCCATTTTTATTCCAGAGCCAAATGTGTTCATTTGTTCAAAAGTACCTATAACAATATAAATGGTTTTTAGTGGAGAAAAAAGTAACAGAACAGTGTATTCAAAAATAAATAAATAAATAAACTCATAAAAAATAAAATGAATAAAAATAAATCAATAAAGATAATTTTTTATTATTATTAACAATGATTACATGTGTGGAAGAAAGGCTGAGTTCAAATACATGGCACTATAACACAGAGTGGATGGATTGATGAAGCCAGAAACTGTGTATAAAATATCCTATATTACATGAAATTCCAGTTGTGTAGCATAAACTTGTATATAAATATATTTATTATTTTGCATAAAAGATATGAAGAAAGGCTGAGTTCAAATACATGGCACTATAACACAGAGTGGATGGATTGATGAAGCCAGAAAGTGTGTATAAAATATCCTATATTACATGAAATTCCAGTTGTGTAGCATGAACTTGTATATAAATATATTTATTATTTTGCATAAAAGATATGAAGAAAGGCCGAGTTCAAATACATGGCACTGTAACAATAAGTGGATGGATTGAGGAAGCCAGAAAATCTATACAATATCCTATATTACTTGCTTAAAATTGACACAAATCAATTGCGGGTCATAACTTTAGCAAGTCCGGACTGATGCAATAATTCGTCCATAAATTCAAACTTGGTCACGCGTGATACACTATTCATATTTATAATCATGCCAAAAAATGCATCAGCTCACGCGGTGACAGATTACCCCAGTTCCCAACTTTTTTCCATTCTACAGCATATTTATTTGAAAATATTATAATTTATTATTCTATAGCATATTTATTTGTTTCAGTACATAGAAAATATTATAATTTATAAAAAAAATATATATAAAAAAAAGTAATTACATACCCTTGAATGTTATCCAAAAACATAACTTGAGAAGAAGGCCCAGAATCGCGGACAACTTCAACGGAAAATCAGAATAAAATCTTCAGTAATTGATCCAACCATTGTGGAATAACTTTTTTACGATATATAAACTGATAAAAATAAAAAAAATAAAAAATTTTTTTAGGTACCCTTCGCTAAAAATATTCATAAAAAATCTAAAAATTGTCGTACAGAAAAAATTCTTACATTTTCATGTAGATAACAAAATGGCGCAAAGAATGACTAAGGCCCGTAAGTGTGACGTTTATCGTTTACGCGTAAACTCAGCTCAAAATCGAAATTTCTAGAAAGTCGTACAAAAGTCGTATTAGGGGTCAAAGAGTACTCTCTCTCTCTCTCAGCCTGACCTTGTCAGCTTGCCATTAACACAAATGATGCAGTTGCTTTAGTATGAATAATGTTACCAAATAGTTTTGGCAATTAAACTTTAGCTAAAGTTTAGGTCCTAAATTTTTTAGAAACTCTGAAAGTATACACTCTGCTTTTGGAACCTCCCCCAGCTTAAGATAATCAAAGGCAAGTTTGAGTTTATTAACATCACCTAATGGTTTAGAAGATTGATATTACAAGAATATTGTTAAAGAGAAGCTTTCACCTCTGCTTTAGTAGATGTTATTAATACAGGCAAAACTCACTATACATATTGTCACACACAGCAAGCTAGATTAATCAATGGATGCCAGAAGGCTTGTGCATAAAATCCCCATCTAGTGCCTACTCATCCAATATCCCCAGACTAGTTTCCGGCTTGTGGTCTTCGTCAGTGAGGAGCCTTGGATCTGAGAGCACTGCACCTAGATCTTAGAACCTAATGCAACCCTCCACTTAACCTTTATCTCCACTTAACTACAAAACTATGAGTCTTAAATTGAAAACACCTTAATATTTTCAATCCAAACTCATCAGCTTATATAGTCATATAGGTCTGAACTCAGTTCAGCACCCATACATTTTGGTGCCTTTGATGGCTTAAAACCAATCCTGCCTAATAGGATATTAGTGGTTATGGTTATTAAAGAACCAAAGACACCAAAATGTATGGGCTACTGAACTTAGTTCAGATCTATATTACTATATAAAATGATGAGCTTGGATTGAAAATATTGAGATGTGACAGAAAGTTCCTGAAAACCATCTTGAAAGTAGATGCAATAGTATGTAATACTGTATCCATTTATTTTTTAAATGTGGCCTTTATTTTATATAAACTAAATATGATAGTTAGTCAAATCTAATAATCTAAAACTCTGTACTATAATTTCATATTTTTTAAAATTATTTTTCAAATCAAAATAAAAACTGATTACAGCTACAACACTTTTTTTCTTATTTGAAACTTCTTTCATTTTTTAATAAGCTAAAAAAAAAATGTTCAAGATATTTTCCAAGTAATTAAATAAATATTATTATTTCTCTAAAATTGAGTCTTCATTTCCCAGGACTACTAAACCACTTAATAAACAAAAATTGTACTTAACCTAATATTGGAAAATAGATGAAACTTTAATTTCGATTTATAGTTAAAGAATAAAATCTTTAGTGGAATATATCTCTATACATTAATGGTAAATTTCTTTGAAAAAAAAAAAAGAATTATAATTCTCTATATGCTTATTGACTATCAAAAACATCACATTTAATAATTGTGTATTTCATCTTTCATACTTTAAAATAAAGCAAATGTTTCATATAAATAATACTTAAGCTTACTATCATTTGTGATTAGTGATATTTAGGACTGTTCTATTAAATCTTGTATTATCATACTTTACAATCCAAAATTTTGCTATTATATTTAACATCCTATATCTTATTTTCATATTGAGTTAACAGTGAGTGCTTAAATGCTCACTCATAATAATAAATTATAGCTCTGTAATATATTAATTAGATAATTAGTTGTGTTATTTATACACAATATAAGGAAATATATCCGTTAGTGTTTACATAAAGTAGACACATAAATTATCTTTATAACTATAATCATAAATTTATTTACAGATTTAGACATGATTATAAAAATTGATACAGATAGTTATTCAAAAGGCAAAATCCTCAGTTTTTAATGTGAGCACCGTTAATCGTAAACATAACATCCAAGTGACTTTCCAACTATAGACCTGTCAATACTGACTGACAGCAATCTTTTAAAAATATATTCTAAAATTCAACAAGCTTGCACTTCAGATTTTGTTTCGCTAAACAATTCTAGGCGGTCTGCTTTCTCATACACTTTAAAAAGTACATAAAAGTCAGAGTAACATATCATGCCACAAAGGCCATTTTACTAATATACAGGAAAAAACTTTACCAGTTTTTTTTTTTTTTAAGATAAAGAAAGCTTCACCAAGATATCGTCAAACGTTGTTTTAATTTTTATCTTGTATTGAAACTATAGACTATACATGAATAAACTCAATACAGAGTGAATTCTGGTGTTTTATATGTTATTGTGTTTCATATTATATATATATATATATACTGTACATATATATAAATTTTAAATTATAATAATAGTAGACAATAACAATATATACACTGATCAAATGGAAGTGCATTACTTCAGTTGATAATGATTTCAATGTAATCGAAAGTATTTCTTAATTTATATATGTATATAATGTTATTGTCTACTGCCATCATAATTTAAAATTTACATATATTTTTAATGGGTAAGTTATTATTATATATATTGTAACGGGATATATATATGCGTTACATTCAAATTTGATAGTAACTTTTTTTATCTAATACAGAATTAAAAACAAACTGTCAAAATGCACAAATAACGAATTATTAATTTATTAATATGTTAGATTGATTTAAATATTAAAATAAGCTTTAAAAAATAAATAAATTATAGAATCGAAGCAAAGATTCTAATCTTTAAATAAAATATATAATAAAAACCTTTTTAATAATAGCGAAGATTTTTTTTTAATTATAAAAAAATTACAAACAGATCCTTAAGGCAAAATCACAATTAAAGAAATGATTACGAAATAGATAAGAGTTCCCGCCCAGAGATAGAGACACAGACCTCAGTGGAAAAATTTACTTAGCCATAAACCCAAAATCTACTTGGCCACAAACTGAATTAACCAATAAAATATAAATAATGAAATATGTTTGATGAATCCGTGCATTCCAGAGATAAGGTGCCCGATGACTATAAAAAGGAAAATCCAAAATATAATTAATTAGTTAGAGTTGAAGAGAATGAGAAAATTAAAACTTTAAATTCAATTGTCTTTGTTGAAAGCAGAAAATTTTTAAAAAGCTATTATCACCGTCACTAAGAATGTAGTCAGCGTCAACGGGCTTCCTTCGGTGCGGCCGGCCGAAGGCAGCTTTCATCTCCACGGATCCCAAGATCGAACCAGGAATCGTCTTCAGAAATCTTCATAGATCTTCATCATGAAGGAACGAGCTCGGACAAAGGAAAGTATAATTTATAAATAATTGAAATATGAAATATAAACTCTTAAATTTAAGATCTTCGAACTTTATTTATTTCTAAAAATGAACTATAAACTTTCTTTCCTGAACAAACCTGAACTTTATCTTTTATAAACTTTGCCATTTTAAACTCTGATCAAAAGTTAACGTAATCTCTTAAAATATATGTATTGTTTTTTCTTTGTTATTCATGTTTAATAAGATCTGTTTGTAATAGGGCGGGGTTTGCTATTGCAAACGAATGTAAAGATAGAAAACACATCGTTATCTGTGCATTATTAAATTTAAAAAGAAAAGTAGGTTATATAAATTTGTAGTAAAAAAATAAGTTAAAATATAAATGTTATCTTAAAAATGATTTTAAAACCTTAATTAAACTAAAGATTTTGTTTTGAATTAAATTAATAAAATGATTTAAATGTTAGTTGAGTATATATGGCTGCTAGATTAGTTTAATATATGCTAGTTTAAAGAGGATTTGATTTCGGACTATTTATTTGTAGTTGTGTCAATGCTGGTGGAGAGATATATGGACGTTTATATCAATGTAATGTGAAGTGTGTTAGCACCTAGGACGACGAGTCCAACTGAATGCATGACCCCAAAGAGGCAGTCATACCATTGAAATGGACGCAGACGTATTTCCTGCGCCATTGACCCATTCCAGCTCTATGGATTTTGGACGATAAGCCGGCAAGATAAGACCGCTCTCCCATCCATACGTAGCGTTTCTTTTTATTATTTTATATGCATGTTTCCTTCGCCTGACAGATGCACATTCCTGCGGGACGAAGGCCATGTCTTCTCCAATAATATCACGCTCTTCAGACGCACATTCCTGTCGACGTGATTCTATGCTAACATGTTCACATTGCATTGGTTGCTGATATATATCTGGAAGCGAGTATTGGTGTGGCTGTGGATTTTTAGTCTGGAGTCAAGTGATTTGAAAATTTGTGAGTGCGTCTAGGTAGCTCATCTATACTCAACATTCTAAAATTTAAAATTAAAGTTAAAAACAAATAAAATAATAATGGAACCGAATAAAACATAAATTTCTTCTTGTGTTATAAAAATTAATTTTTTAAAGTTTGTGTGTTATTAATTATATACGTAAATAAAATCTTTTTTGTGTTATTAAAACTGACAGTGCTTGCTTTTTTTATTCTTTATTATTAAAAATATATTTTAATAAATATATTAAGTTTCTGCATCTACTTGAGCTAGTGACTTGGGCTGACGGCCGTGATCTTAACAGCGCGTATCTGTCGACTTTATAAATTTTCTAGGTTCAAAGTAGCTTAGTGGCGCTCTGTCGGCAGATGCGGTAAGACTGGAAACTTCATCATCATCCCCGACCGTTATAATATATTAGTTTTTAGATCATTTATGTTATAGTATAGTAGTGGCTGGTAATAACTGAAGATACATTCAATATTTTCTCAGCATAGAGAACAGTATGCAGATAATCTTATGTTTCCAAAAATTTTATATATGTTAACATTAAAGCTGCACTAAGAAATTACCTGGTTAATACCAATAAAGCGTGAAATTAAATCAAGCATCATCATCTTCACTTCGAACCTCTCGGTTGTTTTTTCTAATTGTTTAAACAATTTTTCTGCCATGCCTAAAAAAAAAAAAACTATTATTAGAATGTAATGAAGATACAATATGATCACTATCTCCTATGATAGCACATGTTATTAAACAGGCAAAACTCCATATAGTAGTGCCACCCTGTTCCAACCAGAGTCATAATTTTGTAGTTACGTAGAGATAAAAGGTGGCTGCTGGAGGGTTGCATTAGATCCTAAGATCTAGGTGCAGTGCTCTCAGATCCAAGGCTCCTCACTGTCGAAGGCCACAAGCCAGAAACTAGTCTGGGGGATATTGGATGAGTAGGCCCTAGATGGGGATTTTATGCAAAAACCTTCTGGCATCCATTGATTACTTTGGTTGGCACAGGGTAGCACTACTGTATGGAGAGTTTTTTTTTTCCCCATGTGTCATAGCATCAGCCGAGAAGCGAACCCTCTAACCAGGGACAACTGCTTGTAAGGCAGCTGTGCTGACCTCTCAACCACCAACGCTTGTCTGTGTGGAGAGTTTTGCCTGTTTAAGATACATTATTACAAATCAAACTTTTCATGTTACCTTGAGGATCGTAAATCATATGTAGTGCAGAAAAGTTGAAAGAAGGAGGCTTGTTTTTTTTCTTTTTGTCTTTCTAAAAATTAAAAGCAAATAAATATTAAAAATATTTAGAGAAGAAAATTGTATAATATAAATATATTTTTATTTTAAATATTACTTTTACAGAACAATTAAATGAGACAATTATCACACTTGCAAAATAAAATAAATAATCAAATAGCTTCATTTATTCAGAAGTTCATAAGAAATATTATTAAATTCACCATTGCCTTTATTTTACTGTAATATATAAATTCAATTTATCCACTTCTTTGAACACTTTTTAGCAAAACCTTTTATTGTATCTATATGCATACACAATCTTACATTTCGACTGCAAAACCTTTGATTGTACCTATATGCATACACAATCTTATGTTTCGACTGCCCTGCAGTACTTGGCTCTGAAGAAGATTGCAGGGCAGTCAAAACGTAAGATTATGTATGCATATAGGTACAATAAAAGGTTTTTTGCTAAAAAGTGTTCAAAGTAGTGGATAAACTGAAGTTCATAAGAAGTTCAATCATCGGAAGTTTCAGAACTGGATGGTTTTGTTTAAATAAAAATTCTATGTATGATAAAAGTTTTATTAATAACAGTATAAACTCTTAAATTATGTTGTAATTTATTTAATATAAGTTTGCGACTTCTTATAGCAGTAATTAAAAAAAGATAACAAAACAATAATTTACTTTTCATTTAATAACTATCTTTTCATTATACATATTGATTCAAAGATCAAGTCAATTTTATGCTCTAGAATCTGACAGTCTACCACTGCACGATGCAGAGCATATCCTGTAAATTTCACTTAGACACAAGTAAAAAAGCAATTGAATTAAAAATATAATAATATATATGTAAATGTATTTAATTTAATTCCAAAAAAAAAAAAGCTAAAACTTTACATATTCGATGACTTCATACAATTATGTATTAAATTTAATTAAGTAATAGAAATCACATATTAGATATCTTTTTATAAAAATTTACTAATATCCATTTAAGTCTATAATTTGGTACTAATTCCTGGTGATATTATCAATGATTATTGACACTGATTAAGAATTTCTAACTACAAAGGTGTAACCCATAAGTAAATTACCCAGCATTCTCATATAATAATTCTTTTTTTCCTAAAATAAATTTACTAAAAACTCAAATAAGCTCAGCTTTATTTAAACAATTCTGAACAGTAAAGATCTGATAGTTGTTAAAGATATTAGGGACAGTTTAAATTCAAACATCTCAGTGATAAATGTAACAGAAAACCTTTAATGTGATTCTGTGATGTCAGTCAAATCGATAGTTTAAAAATTGTAATTGGCTGCTGATTTCATTCACAGCAAAAAGATATCGACATTTATATACTACAAAAATATCCCAATTCTTGGGAATATTTTGAAGGAGTAAATCATAGATATAATGGAGTTATTTAAGAATACGCATCATGATACAGAAAAACTGAATTAGATTCAAGTTTCATGTTTGTTCGAAATTTTAGAAATTAAGCAAATGATATCACTCATTAATAACTCTACATCAAGATTTCTCAAATTATCTTTACTGAAGGATATAAAATAACTTGCTAAAGTACTTGTTCTTAAAAGTGAAAAGTAAATCATTAATCAGCTGAGATCAAGTTAACTTTTACATAATTTAAAAGACTTTAATAACATTTAGAACACTATTTAAATTATAAATAAAAAAGAGTGGATATTATCAGAAAAGGTCTTTCCAGCGTCTTCCTGTAGAGGAATGGTGAAGACAGCAAAATCAGTGATGCAATGATTGTTGATTAGTCATATGTATATTACATGGTAAAAACAAGTTAAATTTATATTCTTTTTAAAAAATTACTATTTAACAATATCATAATTCAGACAAGTGAATAGATATTTGGTGGCAATGGTGATAAAAGAAAGGAGGAAATGATCGATAAGATGCATTTCGGCTAAATTAGTCTTTTCAATTGGCCCATAATCTTTCTCAAATGCTCTCAACATTACTGATCAATTTTTACTGGCATATTTGCTTCGGGAAGATTTTTTAAAAACACATAACTTGTTTTTCAGTAAAAGTGACACATATTTCTAAGTATATATACATATGGGTGCTCATCAGTAATTTTTAAATGCATGTGATTTGAAGTATGTACTGCTGCCGGTACCGTTCTATTAGCTCATGTCAGCCGTTTGATGACAGTGATGCTATGTAAAAACACAGAAATATAATATTACCGGGTCACCGGCATAAAAATTAATTTTTAATATCTTTATATATTAATGTACATTAGTGTATCTATAAAATCAACAAGTTTGTTTATTTGTTATTTAGTTGATGAAGTGGAATATATGTATATAAATGAAATGAAGTTGGATGATAGAAATTAAAATAAGTTCAAAACAATTTTTTCTTCAAATTTTACTCTCACCCCGCTATGTAAGGTGGAACTCGTTTGTAAATAAATTAGATAAGTTATATTTATTATATATGTATACTTAATCAAACCAGATATGTATTAATTAATTATGCATTAGAAGGCCAATAGTTATATACATGACTGCTAATTTAATCTTTGGATTAGAGAGGTACCGTGCAATCTTTTTCATGCAATTAGATATTCAATAAGAATCAGATCTATGTACATAAATAGTTCAACGATGATAGCTATTAATAATTACTCATGCTAAGAATAAAATGCTGGCATATTACCCACATCTAAATTAATTAAAGGTCTTTAAGGAAAAAGGGTTTTTTATTCATTTCATAATGGATTGGGTTTTTTTTTTTTTGTAGCATAGTAACATAAGGGATGGTATACCTATATATTAATGTTAATAAGGTTGTTTATATCTGCAGTACTGTGTAGTACTTGGTATCATGTGTCTATGTTTTTTTATTGCTTTCCGAAATACTTCATCGGCCAATTCTTAAGTATTGGAGATGCCCGGAGTGAACTCCTCCTAAATGGGCAAACTAAAGAAAAGGACATAAGCTACCAAAGCATGCGCATTCCTGAACTTGGCTCACACTAAGGCTTTCAAAATGAACTAGACTCTGGAGCCGTTGAAGCAGGTCTCCTTTTGAAGAGAACACTTTCGCCGAAAGGTACAGGACTTGCATCTGAACTGCAAGATGGTTTTGGACATTTCCAGTCTCATCGTTTCGCCACACACATCTATTGGCATGTAGGAGTATGTTGTTGTCCTGTAAAAACGCCACTGCGCCTGCTTCGGTGAACGGCAGTTGGCACAATTTGAACGGCTCAGTTTTGCAGTCAAATCATTTTATTTGTCACGGACGTGTTCTCGCGCAAATGTGAGCTGGTCGAAGGTTCCATGTTGAATAGGGAAGCATGGCGACAGATTTACAATTGTTAGAAGGTAATAGTAAGTCAGATGATTTGTAAGTTAATTACTTTAACATGCATATTTAAAGAGTTGTGATAGACTAAAGTCCAGACACTGTCAGACAATATTGTAGTGAACTTTGAACTGTGAGCATTGGGATAAAGTACATAACACAAAGCAGCAGGCCGGCCGCCAGAGCAGCATGCAAAACGACCTCTTTCTGTGCTTTTGCATAGAAATAAGGCCGGCGGCCGCATAAACAGCATATTTGTGTTTTGGCATATAAACAACATCATCAAGTGGCTGACATGAGCTAATAGAACAGTACCCGGCTGCCAAAAGCAATGTAGTAAATAATATGGTAAGTGCCTGCATTATTTTTTAAACAAGATTTACCAGAAGAAAAAAAAAATATGTATATTTTTTGTAAAATAATCAATAACTTTTATTACATCTAACAAATATTTGTCAAAAAAAAAAAGTAACCATATTTGGTTTGCATTTTAACATTAACTACACTGACATCATCATTCATAAGAATGTTTTTATGCAGACACAACTTGAAAAACATTAATATAAGAACTAAAAATATACAAATTCCTTTCATGTGCTTTCAAGAACAATTAATTATCTTTACCTATTTCTAGAGCCACCTACTGTAAGTTTGAGTGATTAGTAGACACCAGATATTACTAGCTTGAATAGTACAAAGAAATAAAAGATGACTACAAGATGCATAAAAGCATTGAGCCGAGCTCTGAATCCTAGTCTTAAGTGATAAAGGCAAAACCCAGAAACTAGTCTGAAAATGGAGATTTTGTAACAGTATACTATCTGGTGTCCATTGATTACTCAAGCTTAAAGTAGATAGCATGAAAGTAGAATTAAAATAATGTGGAACTATGCTTGAGCTATGAAGTCAGTAGATGTTAGACTGGAGTTTAATGTAATAATTAAATGTAAATTAATTTGCAATTCTATTATTATAACATTATAAACCAAACTAGAATAGCCTTCTCAAAGACTTGTCCAGATCTCTGCAAGGGAATAGCGAAAGAAAAGTTATTCATCAACTGCTAGATAGTTTTGCATTTTTCCTTTTTTGTTTTAATCTATAACTAAAAATAATTAAATATCCATGTATTGACGAATAAATTAATGATTAGCTGGATCAAACTGTGGGCTGGTTTTCTGAAGCAAAAAAAAAAATGATCATAAACTTGTTTAGAAATCCTCAATTATCTGAAAAATTTTTTCTTTCCCTTGACAACTGTAACTATGATATAAAACACTCCTATAAACATATATGAACACACATCACATGAAACATAATATATAACGTAATAACAGCATAGTTTTAGAAATTTTATGGCAAGACAAATGGATGAATTATACCTTAAGTAACTCTAAACTTCTTTTCATACGTTTTAAACGATTTTGACTTTTTTTGCCGACTCTATGCCTTAATCGAATTTCATTTTCTGTCCTACTTTCATTCTAAAAAAAAAAAAAAAAACATAATTACAATCACAAATAATTTTATGCATCGCAAAATAATAATAATAATCATTTCCCCGTTACTTCAGAGTCATTTTCACTGTCATTTTCTTCATTCTCATTGGTACCCAAAAAAAATGTAAGAGTCGCCACTAATATCTACAATAATAATAAAAAAAAATTGTTATGAAAAAAGTTATGAACAAACTGAAATAATCATAAAACAAATTATTGGAAAAAATATCAATGTAAAGAAATCATTTTACTTTTGATCAATCAAAGAATAAAAAAAGGGCATATCTAAAAAGATTATTAATGTTTAAAAATTATATTACAAACTATAATACATCATTTCCAACAATATACACAAAATAAAGTTATAAATAAGCAATAAAAGTTTAATGTGAAGAACTATTCAATTTATCAAATACAATTAATTATCAGAATAAAAGTTTGTAAACAAAAAATTAAACAATTTAAATATTATATAAGATAGTGATAAGAGTTATCTACATTAGTTCTAAAACAGGCAAAACTCTCCATACAGTAGTGCCATTCAGTGCAAGCCAGAGTAATCAATGAATGCAAGAAGATTTGTGTATAAAATCCCTATCTAGTGCCGACTCATCCAATATCCCCAGACTAGTTTCTAGCTTGCAACCATTGATTACCCTGGCTTGCACTGAGCGGCTCTACTGTATGGAGAGTTTTGTCTGTTTTAACAGCTTGAGCAAGCAGAAGAAATGGTGATCATGTGATGTTTAGTGGTTTAGTACATTAGTTCTCTTGTAAACTTAGCTGAAATTAACATTTTTCAAACATCATCAAAGATTAATTTAGAACATTTTTATTATTTTCAATCTCTTACATCATGTTCATTGTCATTTCTTTCCACATCTTTACTCACATCTCTAACATTGCTCACCAACTATTCTTGATGCATGACCTTAGTGGACTATCTTCTCTCTAAAACATTTGCTAACATTCTCTTAAGTTCTTACAATTGCTTAATTCAATCTCTCCATGATATTTTCATAAATCTTCTAATCATATCCATCTTCATGGCTTCTAATTTTGTTCATTGTTTATATTTATTTTCCAATTTTTAAATCGATAAAATAAAATATATTTGATCATTTTAACCCCCAAATTAAAGACTGAAATAGAGACCAGTTTATCCCCACTTATCATTTTTATTTTGTTTTATAAAATTAATTCTTTATTATATATATTTAAAAATCTTCTAGAATAAAATTATTTGCATTTTTTTAAAAAAATCATATTCAGATTAATTAACTTTATGTGGAACCAAACCAGGAATTCCTTGGACTAGAAGGCCATTAATTCATGCTACCTAGTTACAACTTGCAAAAATCCTAAAAATACACTCATAATGAGTATTTCCATATAAAAATTGAAAACGATTATGTAAATAAACTACCAATTTAGAAACAAAGTTAGAAGAGTTTTACCATTTCTTTCATCAGAATAATCTAATTTCATATAAACTTAAATTATTGAAAGTTTTGAAAAGATAGTCAAAATAAGAGTCATAGATCACATGACCCAATTCTCTTAAACTTGTAACATATAAACAATGAGCATTGCCAATTGCTCAACAAGCTTTGTGATAAATGCTTTGTCAGAGAAAGCATTTAAAATATCTCTGTCAGGAGATAGTTGTAATAAAACGGTCAAATATGTTTTTAACTAAGAAATGGTTTGAGTTTCAAAAATTAAACACAAAACAGCAAATTATTTTCCATTAGCAAGAGATTGTAAGTTATCACCAATGATGATAAATATTATTGCTTGCTCATAATCCCCGCTGCCTAGACACCACAGTCTCTTTCTGAACAGAGAACTTAATATATTGAAAGTACTAATACAAAGAGTATCAAGGTGCCTCAGGATTCAAATATGAATAAAGCAAACCCAATTAGCTATCCAATATTAATAGATGAAGCTATACTTAAGTCAAAAGAAAAGGCCTCTAAAATATTCTTCACTAGATAGATATAGGTCGAAGCATGATCACAAAACAAAAACACAATTGTAATATAATTGTCAAAAGTATGGGGTGTGCGACATCCACAAATGCTAAATTCATTTATCTTTAATATAGAAAACTTAATATTAGTTTTGCATATTTTAAAGAGAATTGTAACAAAGTTTACTGCTTCATTCAGATATAGAAAAAATTGCAGATACATACTATGGAGACCAACAAACATCACTTTGATGATGTCTGCTTACATTTAACGTATGTTGAAAGTAGCAATTCTCTACCCTTTACTCCAGAATTATCTACTGTAAGCATTAGAACCAAGTTCATCACTGATAAAAGCCATAATCCAAAAACTAATCTGGGAATATGGATATAAATGCATTACAATCTAGAATCCATTGATTACTCAAGCTTACAATACCTAAAGCAGAATCATTTCATAAGAAAGTCTGCACTTGTAGGATAAAATCATGTGTTTATAGATGTATTGAGACTAAGGGCTCAATTCTCATGCAAATAGCAACAGTAACTAAACAAAAAAAGTTATTACAATCAAATGATAATACTTAGTCATTGCCTGTGGTAGTTTATCACCATCACACTGCAATTTTTGTTCTAGAGCAAAGGCATGGCTATAACGAGAAAGGGGAGTTTATTCCAGGATTTTGTTTAGTGGTTATTTGAAGATGATATTGAAAAAATCTTGTTTTGGCAAGGACAGAATTAATACTGATGAAAAAAATATTCAATGGATCATATCTGTTGATGACTTCTTGCAAAATATGAGAAAAATTTTAATATAATAGAAAACATTTAGAAAGTCTGGAGATTAAACAATTCAAAACAAAACAACACTCTCCATATAGTAGTGCCATCTTGTGCTAACTAGTAGGCACTAGATAGGGATTTTATGCACAAGCCTTCTGGCATCCATTGATTGCTCTAGTTAGCACAAGATGGCACTACTATATGGAGAGTGTTGTTTTGTTTTGAATTGTTTAATAACAATTATTGTGCTAGTATGAGATAGTGATCATGTGATGTAAAGTCTGGAGATAATACAATTTTATTCTTCTTCCTCCTCTCTTTATGTATTGATTTCTATCTTTACATATGATGCCATTTCCAACCTTCTTATACCCTAAACAATTCTATTTTTTATATCAAAACTTTACTCTTACAGTTTCAACTGTCCTGCAGCCATCATCAGAGATCTTTATAATGCTATTTCCAAAAAAATAGTATTGTTAAGTGTATAAGAAGGCTGGAAATGGTATCATATGTAAAGCTGGAGATGGGAAAAGCTATGATTAAAGCAGAAACTATGAAGATAGAAGATTTAAAAAAAAAAATCATGGATCAGATTAATGCTATTAAACATTTGATTAACAAGTTAGCAGACAAGAAAAAAAAAATTTGAATAACAACTCCAATATTTTTAATAAGCCCTTTTAAGTTATTACTTCTGAGTAACTTAACAATATTAACTTCTTTTTTTACTATTAAGTAATTAATAGATAGTTGAACGGGAGGTAATCTGATATTTAAGCATCGAAGTGACAGATGTGATAAAGACGACAGTTGCATTCAAATGATCAGATTCAAACTACAAAACAGGAAGCAAATTCTTAAAAGTATATTAATAATTAAAGATATATTTGGCAAAACGGAGTGGAAATAAAATAAGATGTTGAGAGATGATTAAGAAATAAAAAGCATGTGTATTTAAAAAAATGTAAGGAATTTTGAAGAAGATAAACAGAAATGTGTAAAACTTGTATTACAAGCAAACAAATATGCATAATGTAAGAAATCATACACGTAAAGATCTCAAATTGATTAATATTGGGGAACATCTGTTACTGATTATTATAATTGAAAAATGGGATAGAATAATCTGAGGATTAAAAATTTTTAGATGAAAGCTCCATCTATCAATTTGGTACTTAAATGTCATATAGTTTCTCAATCAATGTTTTTTTTTTTAACGAATACTGTAAATGGATAGTTGCTAACAAAGTCTTGTGATATTCAAGCACCAAAGTTACACACTGAACCCAACAATTACATTCAACTGACCAAACTAAGATGATTTTTTTTTTACTTTACTCAGGAATTGATTGGGAATCTTTAGCTCTCAAGTCCACTAATTTATCATTACTCAAAACCAACCTCACAGCCCAAAAATAGAGTGGGCTATTAAAGATATTTAGCCAATCAAACTATTAATAATCAAAAATAATAATTAAATAATAATAGTACCTTTAATTTTGAAAATATGACAGTTTAATAGCAGGCAGAATATGTAGTGCGTAAAAAAAAAAAAACAGATTCAATGCCTCTAAATCTTTAACGATATTTTTTTATTTTTGCAAAAATTATTCCTTTCTATTTGTTACTTGAATAAAATATTAATATAATCATATACAGTATATTAATTTTAAAAATAAAGAAAATTATCAATACAACGATCTATAAATTATTGTACTTTTAAAAGTTATGCTATTATTATCTATTCTTATTAAAATATCAATTAAACGTAATTATTATCATTAACTTTAAAGACTTTTGCTTATATTTATATATTGTAGTATTAAAAGCAACAGTCAAAGCAGAATATCTATTACTGCTAATAACGATTTCAGTTAAAAGTGAATTGTAGGTTATTTGAAAATTCAAATCATTGTATTGCTTAGCATAAAAACTATAGATGCCCCTTGGATAAGTAACATGCAAACAGTGGTCCCTACTGAAGATATCCATTAATCAAAAACTAATATCATCTAATAGTGGTTACTCATGCTTACATGAATAGTCACAAATAAAATGTAAAGAGACGAAATAGTCTTATTAGCCAATAAACATCACATGATCACCATTTCTTATGCTTGCTTATAACTGTCATTAAAACAGGCAAAACTCTCCATATGTATTGCCACTCAGTGCAAGCCAGAGTAATCAATGGATGCCAGAGGCTAGTGCATGAAATCAATTCTGCCTAATAGGATAGTGGTGGCTATGGTTATTAAAGAACCAAAACCACAAAATGTATAGGTACTGAACTGAGTTCAAACCTATATGACTATATAAGCTAATGAGCTTGGATTGAAAATATTATAGTATTTTCCAATTTAAGACTCATAGTTTTGTAGTTAAGTAGAGATAAAAGGTGGCTGCTGGAGGGTTGCATTAGATCCTAAGATCAAGGTGTAGTACTCTCAGATCCAAGGCTCCTCACTGATGAAGGCCACAAGCCGGAAACTAGTCTGGGGATATTGGATGAGTAGGCACTAGATGGGGATTTTATGCACAAGCCTTCTGGCATCCATTGATTATTCTGGCTTGCATTGAATGGCAATACGTATAGAGAGTATTGCCTGTTTTAAAGTGTTATTGTTGAGTGCAGATTAAATGCAAGCAAGAGAGGTTTTGATATCTGTGTATTTTTTACATCTTTCTTATTTAACTTACAGTAATGAAAGAAATCTAGTTTGAATCACAAATTTGAAACAACTAATGTGATTAGACTATAGTAATGTTGAATTTAAACTTAATAAATTGATACCTTTTTCTAATGCTTTATTATTATTTTTTTTTAATGTGTCAACTAACTCTCAGTTTTCTTTTGAACTTGACTTTTTGTTTTCTTTGAAAGTCAATTATTGTACAATTTTAAAATATGATAACTAATTTTATAAAAAAAAAAAATCAGAAGGTTTATAGCCTTTTTAGGGGAAGGGGGGGGGGGAGGAGTATAACATTGAAAAAATAAAATAAAAAAATTAATTTATAATATATTACATGTACAATCAATGTTAAAAGAATAAATAAATAAAAAACTTCTAAAAAAAAATTTCAAATGAAAGTTTTTCTAATATACATCTAAATATCTTTTCTAAACAATTTTCCATTATAATTCCAAACTATTTGGGTAAGTCTCAAAATCACGTACTTTATGTTTTGTTTTTAAATAGCATTAAGTAATTAATGAATTTCAATATATAAAATGTTAAACAAAAATGAATATATTTTTAAAAAAATAGTACTTTTACTTAGTTTCTTAAAAATGATTTGAAAATAAAACCTGAAAAAGTTAAGACTTATTTATTCCATAAAGAACTTGCCCTTAAGCATATACCACATAAACGGTCACTTTTCCAGGCAGAGGTAACTCTCTCCGGCTGCAAGAAACGTGAAACATCTCATGAGGCTATTTATGTGATGTGATGTATTGTGGCTTCTCCTTAAACGAAGTCAAGAATATCTCAGCAATTATGCCCAGATAAACCTGTTAGCCATTTTATTTTCCATAACCCACTCTAAATTTTCCCATATTCTGCTCCATTGCATTTCCATAACATAATCTGTCAATTCTATAACCTTTATAGCTAAATCCCCTTTATCTTTTCTCAAACCCAGCATAAAAACCAATAATTCACTTTCTGTATAATCACTTTTTTTATATTTATAATGAGTTTAAACCCTAGGGTGCCATCTAGTCAACTAGACTAGACCCCAAGAGACAATGTTAGAACACTTCAAGCGATAGACATAATTACCTCAGTTTGGAAAAATGACCGTTTTAATATTTTTATTAAATCTCGGTCTGACCGGGGCTATGATTAATATGTAAATATTAATCATATTTACTCCTCTGCTTGAATAACAGGGTCTTGAAAATCATATTAAAGATTAATATGATTTAATAAAGTAAAATAATAAGTAATTAGATTTAGAATAATTCATAAAGTTTTTAAATTGTTGAATCCCTTACAATATAGATGTATCTGTAATCAATATTTTATTCAATTATGAAATCTATTGTACAATTTTAAACTATAAATATAAAGTGCAAATGTTGAAAGCATGTTAGGTTACATGAAAATAATATGACTCTTTAATTGAATATATGAATACAGCAAAAATGTTTTAGAATATATATATCACATGATCACCATCTCTTATGCTATCACATAACTGTTATTAAACAGGTAAAACTCTCCATACAGTAGTGCCACTCTGTGCCAACCAGAGTAATCAATGGATGTCAAGCCTTCTGGCATCCATTAATTACTCTGGTTGGCACTATTGTTTGGAGAGTTTTGCCTGTTTTAAGTATATATATATATACAAACCATAAATGCCTTGCATTTATTCATAAACAAACAACCATTCACAATTAAATCACTACCTGAAATGAAATTATAAATTCACTACCAATGGTTTCTCTGTTAAGGCACAATTCTCAAGTACAAAGCAACACAACACAAAACAAATATGTATATACTATCCTACCATCTCATAATTAAAATTAACATTCCAATCACCTTTAATATCAAAAGAACTTTTAAATAAGCTAATAGCTTCAGAATGTCAAATCTTTATGAAAATATTATTTTTTCTTTCATTCTTTTTTTTTTTTATTCTGAAGTTATTAACTTATTTAAAAATTCTTTTGATATTAAAGGTAATTGAAACATGAGTTCAAACTAAAGGAAGGTAGAATAGTATATATTTGTTTTATGTTGTGTTACTTTGCGCTTGAAAAATCTGTCTTGACAGGGAAGCCATTAGCAGTGGATTTTTAATTGTAAAGTGATATACTTGGCATTTGATATTTTATATACAAACATATATAAATATAAAAATATATAGATAAAATATATGTATATATATACACACACACACCTACCTTTGTCACTTTTGAAAAAAGAGCTGTAGCTATTGCATTTACAGTTTTTGCATCACACCATACGTTTTTCTTATAGAGATCTTTCAACACATCCTGTTTTTTTTAGAAATAGTAAAACTTAATGTAAAAATCACAAATCAAAATTAATAACCTAATTAAAAAATAAAAATGGTAAATCTTCTCAAAGAATCAGATATAACTTCTAAATATAGATATTTCCTAAATTCGTAATTCTGATATCTAAACATAAATTTTAAAAAAAGAACATTTAAGCCTATTATTTAATAAATCTAAAGATCTATCAATTGCTAAGAATTTAGATTGATCTGAATGATAACTTAATATAGAAGATTAATAATCTATCACTAATATCATCCATTATGGCTTTAGTAAGATTCTTTTTAAATAAATTACTATTTACTCATTTTTTCAAACAATGAGAAAATAACCTGACCTATACTATTTTCTGAATGAAGAGAACTAATGAATAAACTGACCCATAATAATTTGAAACTGACTAATAATAGTCGAAATTCTTGAAAGTTTAATGGTTAAATAATCATTAAAAATTAATTTAGTTACACAATAATAAATTCCAAAATTTAAAAAAAAACCATCATTCTGTAATAAACGATTTACTTCCCCAATAGTTCTTAATGATTATATTGCGCTTTAACGCAAATTGGTGAAGTTATTAAACTAATAAATAATATTAATATTTAGCTTAGCGCTTTCGGGGTATGTTAACTTCTATATTCATAGCCTTTGTCGTTAGTGATACAGAGCAGTTGTTTTATATGCAAATCTATGCAAATAATCCCAGTTTATGCAATACTTTATAGCAATAAACTGTTTGTTTTACTCTATTGTTGCCATTTATCATAAGCCTGACTAATCATTAGATACTAGAGAATAGTGCATATTGAATTTAGATCCAGTACTATTATCAATATAATGAGACGGTTTCTGACTTTCATTAATGGACAGGATTTATAGTACTACTTTGTGAATCTAATGCACTTTCAATCCATAACCACTTAACTAGAGTTAGATCCATAAAACTACGAAAGCAAGCTGGCTTGGATTCAGAACACTAACTAGTTCTTAAATTTTCAGCTAATAGCAAAAAAAATTTAAAAGTTAGGCTAAATAGAAAGAGGATTAGATCCAAAAAAGATTCATGTAAAAACTCTTCATTAACAAAAGCCATATCATATAAATATCTACTAAATACTCAAGTCTTCAATAAATGGTAATATCGGAGTAGGAAAAACAAAGTTTGCTTCTGCAAATATTTCTATATTATATCTGTACTTAATTTGGTGCTGTGCATAATCTGGAGTTCCACTCAATCATTTTCAGTGTTCAAACTTCTTATGAATTCCCAAGCAATAAAATTTTCAATCATTTTAATGTAAGCAAGAATAACAATGGATGCTAGATATTAGCACCTACGTGATTCTCAAGTTCAATAAAAGATAACTTCTGAACAACTATATCACAAAACTGACTTCCATATTGAGGAAATCCAACCGCTAGAAAAAGATTGAAATCTATATACAGCGCAGCCAGGCTTAAATAGATTGTGAATGAATAACGTGATGTAAAATGGATTACTGCTATTAAGTAAAATCTTAATTCCTTTTTCTAAAGCCAATTTCACTTCTTATATTTTAAAAAAAAACACCTTTCAAAAGCATATTTCTTGTTTACTTTCCTGAAAATAATACATTTCAATGAATATGGTTGCTGTTAATATTTTAGCATCAACTATCTTTTATTAGATTTTTTTCTAATGTTATTTTCTTCAAATTTTTTATGTTTAGTGACCACTCTCTCATAAAGTCATATTTAAGGATGACAGTTCTATCTAAGTTGGTTGGGTCAAGATTTTTCGATGATGTTTTGCTTATAGGAAATGAATAAGACACTTTAGAAAATCAGTAAGCAACTTTTGCACTGAGCTAACCACTTAAGGCACTCCAACCTCTCAAATATTAGACTTCGTATCAAAAATGTATCATTTATTGTCTTTCATTACAAAGAATCAAAATTAATAAAGACATAAAATTATAAAACTATTTTTTCTTTTAAAACATTGATTAGTTTTTACATAACTGACCAACTCCTTGTGCAAAATTCTAAGAGAGTAATATAATTTATAGCCCTACATAAAAATTAGTCTGACTGTGAAATTAAATATTCCTCAAATGTTACTCAAATGCCAATTAAAAGAAAATGTATTCTCTGCATATGACTCTGATGCTTGTACATATCTTGTTCCAAAAAACTGACCTTAGATAAAACAAAAACAAAGTCAGCGAATAACTTTTAAAAATAATAAATCTATAAATCTGAATTATCTAATAAAAATTAATACAATCTTTACATCTACAATTTGTTCCAATGATAAATTGACTTGTTCTCTCTTTAAGCTGCTTGTAACAGTATCTCTGAATGAACACATGTATTACATAACAACATAACTCGTATATTCATCTTAAAATTGTTAATGTACTATGCATGTCTGGATCATGAGTTATAACATGAAATGTAACAATATATTTGTTTCTTAACCCATGACATAGCAATGCGCTAACATTAAATTTTGTTTAAATTGGGAAGATTGTTACCGAAACATTTGAAATGGTTCAAAGTGTGTATGGCAGTGAAACCATTAATCCCAAAAACAATGACTTACAAGATTTTGGAAAGGCAAAAACAGCATGGGAAAACAATGTATGGATGTAAGAAACGCATTGTCAAATTTCATACTTTATTTCATGATCCAGACATGCAAGCACCTTAAAATTTTTGTGAATAGCTGAACTATGTCATAATATGCATGGATTTAGAAATTGCATGGTAAGCAGCATAGAGAGATAAGTAATCACATTTCCATTAAAACAGAATTTAATGTGCTTACTCATATATGCCCAAGAACAGATATCAATGGACCAGATGGTCTAGTGCCATAAAATTTCCATTTTCCGATCAGTCTGGGATTTAAAGCTGGAATTATATATGTATAGGATTTAAACCAAGGCCGACTCACTTGCATAGTTTTATAGATCTGGCATTAGGTCAGTTTCTATATATTTTAGTAACATCTAATCTTTATCTGGCAAGATATAATATCACTAATGCCATGACTTTCTCATATGCTTCCAAAAGCAGTCAGTTTCTCATTAGTAAAATCATATACTGCAAGCCTAAATAATGAATAGATTCCAGATAATATTGTGCAATACAATCTCAAGATTGTTTTCTATTACTTTTGTACTTAATGACTAATATTCAAATCTGGAACTAATCCGAGTATGCATATATGAGCCTTTTTTTTTACTCCTTTATAACATTCAAGCTAATATTCCAAAATTTTAAAAAAAATCCTAAGACTTTAAATCCCACCTCCAGATTGTTTTCTGGTTGTTGCCTTCATCATTGAAGACTAGGATTCAAATCTAAAACTAATGCATTTAATCTTAATAAAGTCACAGCCTTGGAATGTTTGCATGCTTAGATTTACTTTTTATTTGAGGTCTTAGAAAAACCAATCAAAGCTGCTGGAGAGATAAGCAATGATCTTTTGAAAAGAATGAGAATAATTTTATGAATTGTGCTGACTTTTGAACCCATTCTTCAATATACTTCAGATTCTAAGTTCTAATTCTCGCACATAATTAGGTCATCATTCATTTTTCATTGAATATCGTTTTATAAATACTCTGGTATAGATTAATATTACTAACACAATCTCTTTTTTTAAAAAAAAAAAAAGAATGTTCCTTTAATTTTTTTATTAAATGTTATACAAATTCTGGTATTCAGACATTCCTTATATTAATAGTTCGTATACCTTTTTCCAATAGCACTAATCCTTTCTTCACAATGCATAATCTTCCCTATTTATCAAGCATTAACCAGAAGCTTAACTGCAGTAGGCATACTACTGAGCCATAATTTCAGGGACAAAGAAACCCCCCATTTGCCATTACTAAATTCCTTCCAATATTTTTCAATTTTTAAAAATAATGGAATAATAATTGCAAATTAATATTTTTAAATTATAACTGAATCTTTGACTATTATTAACATTTTTTCAATTATTAGACAGAAACAAATTACTTACTAAGGACATTTTGGCTGTGTTGGCATTTTTATCGTGCAGCATTGTGAACATGAAACTCTGAAGGGCCTAAAAAAAAAAAAAAGCTCCATTATATTATTTATCTAGGATTATTTTACAATTATAACTTTACACTTTATTGTTTTCATTATTCTTTTTTTATTATAATTTCTCTAAATTTTCAACTGGTAAACAATCTTCCTCAGGGGATAAATTAAAAAAAAAAACTTCTAGCCAATCGAAACAGAAAGAAAAACAATAATTAAAAAATAATAAAAACAATATTATCTCAAGATATCCAATGTGAACTAAGAAAAAAAAAAGACATTTTATTTACTAATATTTAAATAAAGTATGTGCTGCAAACAGCACACATTTATATATTGAGATGACAGGAACATCAGTAAAGTCCTGAACCAATATCTCAGTTAACAAATTTAAATAGGTTTGATAAAATAAGCCATGAAAATTAATAACATGAATTTGTGTTTTGTAGAAAGTTAAAATAAATTGTCTAAGTTAGATGGAGATATGAAGAGTGTACATTATGGGCACTACAAGGTACTTTTTATATTCATAACATAAAGTAATAGAATTTTACATTTTTTTGAATTAGGTAGAAAAATAATTGATATTTCTTTCTTAATCCCTACAAAATACATTTAAGTTAACTTTATAAACTAATATGTTACATAAAAACAATATTCTTTGTTTTTTCCCCAAAAATAGTATTTTTCTTTTGTAACAACATTAATAATTCACCTTTGATTTCATCAGAATCAGAAATAAATTAAGTAATCTAATTATCAGAAAACTTATTATTCAGTTTTAAATAATTTATTTTAACATATCAAAAAGATAATCATTATTTTCCTCTCAATTATTATTTGTCATTCCGGACTTCATTTTAATATTTGTATTTATACTAAATAGAGAGGGATTTTATGCACAAGCCTTCTGGCATCCATTGATTACTCTGGCTTGCAATGAATGGCACTACTGTATGGAGAGTTTTGCCTGTTTTAATAACAATTATGAGCAAGCATAAGAAATGGTGATCATGTGATGTTTAGGTGTTTAATACCAATCCTGCCTAATAGGATAATGGTGGCTATGGTTATTAAAGAACCAAAGATACCAAAATGTATAGGTACTGAACTGAGTTCAGACCTATAAGATTACATAAGCTAATGAGCTTGGATTGAAAATATTATTGTCTTTTCAATTTTAGATTCATAGTCAGTTAAGTAGAGATTAAAAAAAGGTGGCTGCTAGAGGTTTGCATTAGATCCTAACATCTAGATGCAGTGCTCTCAGATCCAAAGCTCCTCGGCGAAAGCCACAAGCTAGAAACTAGTCTGGGGATATTGGATGAGTAGGCACTAGATAGGGATTTTATGCACAAACCTTCTGGCATCCATTGATTATTCTGGCTTGCATTGAATGGCACATCTGTATGGAGAGTTTTGCCTTTTTATTTATACATTTCTAATAGCATTACACATACACATGGCATTTGGAAAAGCTTCAGGTCCTAATGATATACATGGATAAATTTTAAAATATTTTATGTTTGCTTCAAAAATATTGGAATTTTTTTTAGAAATATTTGAACTTCTGAAGTTATGCTGCCCAATCTTAGAAATGCTTCATTGTTCCAATTTGCAAAAATAATGGAAATAGTCAATACCGTAACAACTATCATGGAATATCATGCAAAAGGCACATTCAAGGATTTGTTAAATAGAGAATTTTCTGTCATAAATGAATGGTTACCAGGGATCTAGTGTAGTTTTAGAGAATCAAGAAGCACTATACACATAATTTTTATTGTCAAGCAAATGCAAAAAAATTGTCGGAACAAAAGAACGATTTATATATTGCTTTTATTCATTAATTTGGTCAAAGCATTTGACTCAATTAATCAAATAGATCTATGGCACTATTTAAAATTAATTTAGTATCCATCAAAGTTTATTCACATTATATAGTTTCTCGTTATGCAATGAGAGGAAGTGTCATTTACTATCGGCTGAATATTTGAGATATGTAATACGAAAAATGGTATTAAACCAGGATATATTTGCGCCAATATTGTTATTGATTTTTTATAATTGTGATATTTGGAACTATTTTTAGGCAGCTTAATAAATGAGGGATCAAAATGAGATACGGGTTTAATGGTGGAATTTTTAGTTTGAAACCAATTAAAAGCAAAAACGAGAACTTCATTTTCTTGAATTTAGGATTTACAATATGCTAATGATTGTGCTATTTTTATCAGTTCAAAAAACAATCCACAGGACATGTGAAGACCTTAGTTTAGTAATTAATGTGCAAAAATTAAGTTTTTTTATAGTGAGGAAGAAAAATCTTTTAATAACATTTGGCTGGAATGGTTATCAACCTGAGAATGTAAACTAATTTAAATATCTTGGTTAAAATTTTTTAAATAAAAAAACAGATTTAGATATTGAGGTGCAGTACTGATTCCATTTGTACTTTTAATAAGTTAAAAGATCGAGTATTTCATCAGAATAAAATAACTATGCATCTAAATTAGCTGACTATAGAGCTATTATTTTGTCTAATTTATTATATGAAAGTACAATATGAACATCCTAATCATCGTAATACAAAAGCATGATTTTCACGGGAGATCTCACTTATATTAAAAAGATTATAAACGGAAGTGCAATTTGATTGTTCTCAGTGGAAAGATATGATGGAAAATAGAATGCATTGAAGAGATATAAATAGACACTAGTTTAGAAAGAAAAGTTTTCTGTTAAGAAATTTAAAGACAACATTGTAAAATATCAAGCAAACAGAAAAATGGGCCAGAGCATTCTAAACATGGACGTATTTACAAAGTGGCAGAAACATCAGTGACAGTGGTATAAATAACAGCAACAGTGATGGTAGTGTAAATAACAGCAGCAGCATCAATTTGTCTTGCCTTTTTATGTTTTTCTTTTGCAATTGGAAAGACAATAATCATTTATAAGTGGCTGCTGATAAAATATACATACACACACTATCAAATTTAAAACAGTAGTAAACTTTACATACAGTAAGTGAACAAGTGCAAGTCATAGCAATCAATAGATGCAAGAAGATTTATGCATAAAATCCCTATCTAATGTCTACTCATCCAATATCCCCAGACTAGTTTCTGGCTTGTAGCTTTCATCAACAAAGAGCCTTGTATATCAGAGCACTGCACCTAAATCTTAGGATCTAATGCAATCTTCCAGCAGCCACCATTTACCTATTTAATTAACTATAAAATTATGAGCTCAAGATAAAAACACAATAATATTTTCAATCCAAGCTAATTCGCTTGTATAGCCATACAGATTTGGATCCAGTTCAGTATCTAAACATTTTGGTAATCACTGGATTTTTAAAAATTATAGTTACCTTCATCCTATGGGCAGGTTTGATATTAAACCATTAAAACATCACATGATTACCATTTCCTATGCTTACATAAGCTATTAAGACAGTGGTAAACTCTCCATATGATAGTGCCACTCAGTGCAAGCCATAGTAATCAATGGATGCTAGAAGATTTGTGTATAAAATCCCTATCTAGTACCTATTTATCCAATATTTCCAGACTAGGTTCTAGCTTGTGGCGAAGAGTTGCATTAGATTTTAAGATCTAGGTGCAGTGCTCTCAGATCCAAGGCTCCTCACTGATGAAAGCCACAAACTTAATCTGAGGATGTTGGATGGGTAGGTACTAGATAGGGATTTTTGCACAAACCTTTTAGCATCCATTGATCATTATGGCTTGCACTGAGTGGCACTACTGTATAGAGAGTTTCTACTGTTTTAACAGCTTGTGTAGGCATAGGAGATAGTGATCATGTGATTTGGGGGGGAGGGTACTAACAAGATTACTCATTCATTGTTTTGTAGGCAAAAAATATTAACGTCTCAATTTATAGATACATTTCTAAAAAAATATCTTTAATATCTCTGTAAATATGTATACTATTTTATAAAACAACTGACATTAGATTTTATTTTTAAACAGATTTTGATATAAAAAAAAAAAAGATTTGCAGTTTGAAAAAGTTTTTAGAAATTTTGTGCTGATTAAACTCTGTTCATCTGGATCAGACTTTAAAAACTAAAGTAGAATTACAATTTGTAAGATCTATGACTGAAGTATACACATTCGATATATAATTTTATGTTAATTATTAAAAATTGGATATCTACTTTCTAATATATAATGACCCAAACTTTAAATATAAGACTTTGAAATTTTTAAAATTCCATATGATTAAGGACTTTTGTTTTACATACTCAGGCAGCCTAATGTCAATGTAACTAGACATTTAGTATTAATTTGATAAGTGGGCATCCAGTTACTCTTATTTTGAAAGTAAAACTAGAATGGAAAATTTCTGAGATGACCTGACAGTTTATAAGCATGGTGAGCAATGTTGTCTCTGTAATTGCCCTTCGAAGAAACCCTTGACCTTTTTTATTGGTGCAAATCATGAAATAAAATATTTATTTCACTTTTCAATAAAATTTTTGAATAGTCTCTACCAATTCTAAAATCCAGAATGAACAGTGAATAAATCACTGAACATATGACAGATATTCCAGATGTCAACTGGGTTACAAGTATAAAAAAATGTCACTAGTCTTTCTTTATATCAGAATCTGCTTAGTTATGGCTATTTAAAAATCTCATACTATAATATATATGTTTAATAAAACATAAAATCTAAATAACTTAATAATATACACCAAAAAATAGATATACATTTATTGTCAAAGTTTTATTAGTCAAAGTGTTTGAGACAATTTAGACTGAATTTTTAGTATAAAAGTTTAAATAAAATTCAGATTTAAAATTTCATTTTTACTGAAAATCTGAACATGTCTATTTAAAACAATTGAAACATTTAAGTTTCATTATTAAAAATAGAGCAAAAAAAAAAAAGGTATCTGCACTTTTTTGGCGATATTATTAATTTCATGTTAAAATTATAATTCAAGAAAAATGGCGACTTGCTTTTATATAATATAACTTACAGAATTCAGTTTTAAATTCTTCTGTTTAGCATTTATCTTTTTAATGTCGCTAATGATATGATTACGTAAAAATTGACGGAGAATCTTATCCTGACAACGAAGAAGCCAGAAAAACAACTCAAGTAAGCTTGTAGGTGATAAAAGATCTTTATTCCGTAAAAGAATTAAAGCTCTGCAGAATGTCTAAAAATAAAAATGTATAGCATATTATAGTTGTATTACATAAATACATATACATCATATTTTATACAATTTATCATTTTCAATATGTATCTATCCACTGCAAAATTGTCTCTAAAGGTTCATTATGGTCCTTCTGGTCTATGATTTACTTCTATATATTACTCAGAAAACTTTATCTTACTCATTTATCTCATATGTTATTATCTCTTTCTAAATATTTTATAAAACTCATAAGTACATGTGATTACATTATTTACAAAAAAAAAGGTAATCCATAAATTAAACCATTTTAAAATTAATAAAAAAAACGGTCTTTAAAGTTATAAGAAATAATATACTAAAACTGAGAAATAAGTTAATAATTAATTGAGAATCAGCGAAATCATAACATTCACACACATATTCTTGTTTCTAAAAACTCAGCTTTCTTTACTATTGTCATAAAATGACTCACATTCAATAATGTACTTATTTGTATAGAAATTTTAATTTTTTATTCTCCACATTTGCTCTCCACCTCTCACTGCCTTCAATGCATTATACAGTAGTACTATCTATGTTCTACACAACAAGTGTCTGGTTTGAATTCAACATTTTAGAGCATTTGAAGCTTCAAATTATTAGCTTAAATAGCATGGTAAAAAAAGGTATTTAGAAGTAAACAACAATTGCGAGACTTTGTTCAGGTAATATATTTCTGTGTTTGAACAAAGATCAAATACTAACATCTTTAGGCAATGATTGTACTGATTATTGTCAATTGTAAAGCGAACTGCACTTCTCCCCTTTTACTTTAGAACTTTCTAAAGAAATCCAAGAGTACACAAGGTAGAGAATCTAATCCGAAAATTTAAAAAAATACACTCGGCTGCAATGGAATTAACCTTGGCAAAATATCTGGTGAGAAATATTTATCTCTCAATTATAGAAATATCAATGCTATTACTTTGCTCATAATCAATTATTGATCCAAGAATTAGATGATTAAAAAAGACAATAGAATAAAAACAGTATACATAATTCTCCATTAAGAACTAAAGTTAACTGCAGCTAAGAGATTACCTTTTACAAAAAACATAGATGATAAAAAATGTATAATTTCAATAATAAACATTAAAGTCAAAATTCTTGGAGTGAAAGTTTAGAAATCTATCCAGTTTTGTTCAAAACATCTTATCCTTACCAAGATCATATTTAATCATAACACCAATATAAATATATTCAAATAGGATGGGCGCAAGATTATTTTATACTCTAGATAAGTCCAATTATTTTTATCCCCTCCTCCTACCACCTAATTGCTAATTTCTATTCTTTAAAAATAGATATAAAATAAAAAGCATAAAAATTAAAAAAAAAAAACCTGCTAATTTATATAAAATTATAATCTTCAATAGCGTGCCTCTCATTGAGCTCTATGCCCTATGCAATTGCCTAATTGGCAATGATAGCATTAATCCTGTTATAAAAAAATTAACATCATATTAAAAAGCTAAACTAGATAAACAGGATATGGCTCTTTATTGAATTTAACTATAGAAACTTTTATAAGTCATATGTGAATAATGGAATCATAATCAAAGACAAAGCTAGATAGCCAGATTGATAATTAATCATAGAATAAACATATAAAAGATGAAATTGCATCCAGGATATTACTTTATATTATTTAAAAACTATCAAATAATAACTTTCTCCAGATTACAACCCTGTGGAAATGGTAACATGTTCCTCTGCGATGTCCAACAATTTGAGTTTAAAGTCCGAGTCAAGTAACTTACTACATTTTTTCACATCTTCAGCAGATTTGGGATTTTTTATTCATATAAGCCAATAGCTACAGCAATCTCTCAAATAGGATAAAAGTTTCAGATAAACTGGATTGGTCAGACAAGTATCAATGTATTGCATATAAAAATAAAAAATATGATTATAGTATGGTGCGACCTTCACCAATGATTGGAATGGAATCACAATCATAAGTTAAATCCATCGTTACCTAAACTTAGCCAAATGATAATCCTAATTCACACTCATAGAATGTAATTGCATATTATTTGTTTTGAAACTCTACCCAGAAACAATCTAATGCCTAATTATATGATCCGCTTACATTGTAGTAATCCATTGTATATGTGATTTGCTAAATTTTGTCTCAACTGTCCAATCAATATATCATTAGTTTGTAAAGTTTGCAAACTAAAAAAGTTTTACTTCTAGCTATTTGTTAAAAACATCAACAATTTTTGCTTATTTAAATTCAGATCTTTACTAATTCCTACACCCTAATGAACAATAAAATAAAATAATTAAATGGCTAAAACTCGGGAGTTCAGAAGTTCGAGCACTGATAGTGATAGAGCGGTAACACAATCAATGGATCATGACCTCCAGAATCCATCAAATAATTTGCCATTGCATCAAATCAGAGAAAGCCAAAAAACGATTGAATGGTTTATTGTTCAGGAATTCATAAGAATTTCAAGCACTGATGATAGATCCATAAATCTCAAGCTAAAAAATCCACCATTTTACCACAATAATTCTTTCATTCAGTGATGATTATTAATTGTATTTGGATACATAAGACTGAAACTCTGTGATTTCTCAGGACAGTGTTAGTATGACTAAAGTATCTTTTATAAAGACAAAACAATTCTTAACGATAAGTCTGATGTTCAATTTTTTTTTCTTTTTGGCTTCATAGTTTTATCATTTTTGATATACGCTGACACTATATCTATAATATTTGTTTTACATCATCTACACAAATAAGATGATAATAGATCAGATCAGACTTGTATTCTGGCTTTCAGCAAAAATGACTGGGTTAAACATTTTATAAGATGGTCTCTAATTCATTAGAAAAGTATATGCTGCTTGAAAAGGTAAATGGAAAAAGAAAGAACATCAGCAATGAGATGACTGGACTCCTTCATCAGAAGAATGAATGTGCTTTTAAACAATCTGAAAAATATTCTGGAGAAATGCCATTTATAGAATCACCAAGAGTCAATCTCAACTAAACAACAATAACAATATAAACATCTGCACTATGATAAATGTGTAAATAGTTAGTGATAATTCTGTAAATGTTTTATTGTAAGTAAACTTATTTTAAACTACAAAAAAAAAAAATTATGGTACTGAAGAAAGCTGTGCGTATTATGAATAATAATAGTTAGGTTGTTCTGAACTATGACAAATCTAAATCATAAATATCATTCTTTTTTGTTTTTGATAATAAGGATAAAAATATTATGATGTTGCTTAATTAAAACATTACACTGAAATTTTATTAAAAGACAATTATAGAAAAATTTAGTAAATATTGATATGTTTCTCATATATATATCCGAGGATATTGCAATTACTTATCAAATGAATATCTCAAATTCTACTGTTATACTTGCCATCAATTTTAAAATGACTTTATAAGTCACAAAACATTCCCTTCTATAAATGACACTATTTACCGATTGCATAAAAATTTCATATTTGACCTTTTATGAATATCTTTGTGTAATTAAATTACTACGAGGAGGGAAAAAGTTCTCTGGTAGGCATGCCTATTGTAGTATAGGTTTCTCCACTAGATATATCATGCAGGGACCCTTCTGCATCAATCCACCAAATGGCATTGCTATGTAAAATTGCACTGTCACATAGCACATTTTTATGCAAAATGCATTTGTCAATTTTTGTAATGGCTGAAAAGTTGGAACAACATGAAATTCTGTTTACTTTTAGAGAAAATAGCAAGAAAAACAGTCCTAATGTTTGAAGCCGCTTACAAGCAAACTGCTTTAGGCAAAACATAAGTTCATAAGTGGTTTAATGGAAGTATCAAATTCACCATGCCCCGAAAAAGCGTGGTAAGTGATTTACAAGTGCTGAAGAAAAAATGAAGCAGGCATTAAAAGGCATCACTTTGCAAAAGTTTTTGGATTACTTTGAAAAGTGAAAAGCACATTTAGAATGGGGCATTGCATTAAGTGAACTATTTTGAAACGGATTCAATTTGTAACACCTAAAGATAAATACCCATTTCTTTATTACAAAGTTTCGGTTATTTGTGGTCCCATCTCGTATATTTATAAAATAAAGTTTTTAATTATTGTTTTCTAAAACAGAAGCTTATATTTTACATGAGGTTTACTATTCTCTAATTTTTAATTATCATCAGCATATTTTTGGGCAGGAATATCTTTGACATTATCTCTTACCTCATTTTGTTTCCTTTTTTTACTGATTTTATCATATTTTTTAATATTTCCATCCATTTTCATTTTTACATTTTTTTAAAAAAAAAAATCAACTTACTAGTCTCATCATAGGATCCAACACCGTGTGGTGCTTCCGCAATACATTCATCAACTCTTGAGGAAAATGGATGAGATCCTCAGGAAAACAGTGAGCCACCTAAACAAATATAAAATAACATTAAAAGCACCAATGGGCATGCTTAAGTCATAATTTTTATAGTATCATAATTAATACAGAAAAAAACAATATAACAAATTATGTTAGCAAATAGCAGCAGACAAAATAAAGTGCAGAGAAATTACTTATAAAGTGATCTGCCTTTGGATAAACAACTATTAAGTTCTAATAAGTAAAGTTTACGAGGATAAATTCGAGTTTTTTTTATAAGCATTCTTTACACTAGATTAATTTTCTGCTGAAATCATCACAAGCAATGTAAGTTTTTATTAGTAGTAGTAAATCTTATGCCTAAAACTTAAAAGGATATTCGATTAAAATCTGAATTCAGCATTTTCTAATTTCAACTTTACAAAAACTCTAAGAATCTGGATGTTTTTTTTATATCTGAACTTTTCATCAAGAAATTATAGGTAAAATTAAATGAAAATCCTTATGGATGCTAAAGAAAATTATTTTAAAACATATAAATATTTGAAAACCAGGCACTCTTCACAAACCTGGAGCTTAATTGTAAATATAGGGGATTTGAACTCAGACTTTCAAGCACCCTTCAACTATCCATACTATCTCATATAACAGAAACGCATGACCACACACATATAGAAAAGATAAATAATTATCACCAATGTATGTATTATTACGTATATTGGTAATTATTTATCTTTTCTACATGTGTGTGGTCACGTGTTATCAGTTATATGAGATAGTGTGGATAGTTGAAGGGTGCTTGAAAGTCTGAGTTCAAATCCCCTATATTTAAAAACATATACATATAAATAGAATGTAAACAATATAAATTAATTAATCAAAACTAATTATAATCTCACCTGGCTGAGAAACATAAGAATATCGGCAAAACTTCTTTCATAGTGTGATGGATGAAGTTCAAAAGCTTGAATTTTTGCTTGGTAAAACCGATATTTAACAAGAAACTGAAAATAAAAACAAAGATAAAATCCTGTTCATAAAAAAAAAACAAAAAACATTATTTATACATTAGAATAACCAAATTTATTTGCAGCACTTTAATTAGTTAATAAATTTTTTAATTCTAGCATTAAATTCATCCATGACAATTTGTAAAGATTTTCTGGGAAAAGTAAAAACATTTTGTATATCTATATAAAAATCTTCTACATCCTCATCAGAATGAGCTTGTTGGGACATAAACCAGAATTATCTGCATTTGGTATTTTCCATTAATTTGAATAATTAATCTTATCATTCTGTCTGATATACCACCAATATCCACAATGTCGTTTTTCTACTTTTTGTTTAAAATGAATCCCACTCCATATATGTACGCATTTGTAGTAAAGTATATATCCACTTTTTAAAACAAAAGTCTCTTCACCATCTCTTCTATTTTCAAAAAGTTCGAATAGTATCCCATTTAATATTAGTCAGTTCTACTATTTTAAGATATCTTCATTCTCTTGAAAGTGATCTGCAGCCTAGGTTCACAATCAAGAGATTCTTGGTACTCTCTGGCTTCAGTCGCTAGCTGCAATTTACAATTTCTTGGGAATAAAGAATTTACAATTTCTTGGAAATTAAGGCTATAAGTCTGTCAAGATAATCAATATTGTTCGGTAAATAAATACTTAGTAAGGAAAACAAATGGTTATTCAATTAGATTAGGACTTAAGTTACGCTTGTTTTTTCAATATAATGGCTTACTGATTTATATTGTTTTCTTGTTGGATCATTTTAACTGACAAACGTTCAGCTAAATACACAATGTGTATGGAAAATATTTAATTCCAAAGAGAAGCGTGTTATGTAAAACACTGAACAGACAAGTTTAACAATTCTATGGTAAAAATAATTAGCAGAATATTATGGTTACACTGCCATTACTGCTAGATTAACTTAGATAAGGATTACATTTTAGAACGCAAAGATAAATACGATATAACTATTATTTGTACCTTTTAATTATATTTAGTAAGAAAGCACATGTAACAGCTACGATTACTATTGTTAAGTATGTAAACAAATGTTGATATTTTTGATTTCCTATAACTATATACATACCTCACTTTTATAAGACTGTGGATCTCTTTTAATTAAATTTTGTAACTGAGGCAAATTATTAGCTAGATATTCTGCTCCTCTTCGACCCATTTTCACTAATGTTTTTTTACACGTGAATTAAGAAAGAATGATTTTGGTTAGAGATTACATAAAACAGCGTTTCGTTTTGCAATAAAGCATAGCCTTAAACCAGATTAATAACATAAAGCGCAATCTAGAATCTTATTCATATTAAAACAGAATATTTTTAAAAATTTAGTACAGTATTTGCACCTTCTAATTATATATTTTATTACCGCACTCAATCGTATCGTTGCATTGAGTTGTGTGTATGCTTTAACTATGTAATTTTTTTAAATAAAATTTATGTCAAACTGTTTTGATGTTCGGAATAAAAAATGACTTCTCTACCGTTATTTCCTAGCCTTCTTCCTCGCATTTCTGATCCCTTATGGTTTAATGTGGATAAACCGTGCGATGATGAAAGCGAACTGTTACAGTATGAATCCGAACATCAAAGTTGGGTAAGTAAGATCAAATCAAACATATTGTCCGAAGATTTTTTATACAGTATAAAGATATTGTTTACTAATGTTATAAATAATAGTTTTGGGATTGCAGATAAATTTATTGTTTTGTCGTATTATGTTCTTATATAACCTAACCTGCTTTTGAATAGAGAACTTTATATTCTTACAAAAGTAATTCGAAATGTAATTTAAACAATTGTAAAGAAAGGATTAATTTATAGTAAATAAATTTTTTCGGTGGAAAATCAGGATCGCGACATGAAACTATTATAGCAAAGAAATATAAGTTAATAAAGTGAATAGATACATAGTTAAGAGGACATATCTACATCGTTGGTTCTAATTAGTTGGTTGTCCAATTAAAATTTATTCACATTATGCAGTTTCTATATGATGGGATACGAAGAAGTGTTATTATTACTAGTGGGAAATTTAATGCATTTAAAAATGAAAACTGATGCGAAACAAGGATGTGTACTTGTTTCAACCATTGTTTCAACTTTTATGACAGTGGTCTTTAGAAGTGTTCATAGGCGGCTTATTCAAATAGGAACAACATAAGATACAGATTTGATGGTGGAATTTTTAATTTGAATCGACTAAAAACGAAACAAGAACTTCATTTTCTAGATTCTGGATTTACAGTATGCTTATAAAAATTCTAATTTATTAATTAGTGTTAAAAAAAATCAAGTTCTTTATCAACAAGTAACAGAAGAATAAATCGTCAATAACTTATAGCTTGAATGGTATAATGTAAATGAGTTTAAATACCTTAGTAGTTTCATAAAAATTAAAAAATATAGTATTTCATCATAGGGAAAGAACTATGCAACTAAGTTAATTATATATAGAACTGATTTTATTTGCTTTATTGTATGGAAATGAAACTTGGACACTTATTGATGCAGTATAAAGGTATTAGAAAATTTGCTCTGTAAAATTTTAAAAATAGAATTGGAAGATTGATCTTTAGCTTGCTGGATAAGATACTATTGAGTCACACCTTTGTTGGATAGGATATGTAGAATGAATGAACAGTGGAAGACTTCCCAAAAGGGTGTTTTGTGGTGAATTTGAGCATAGGCTTGGTAAAAGAGATAAATCCCTTCTACATTATAAGGATTATCTCAAAGACATTCTAAAGAAGTGCAGTTTCAATTGCTTCTATTGGGAAAATATGTCAGAGAATAGAATATATTGGAGAATACAATTAGACATGATGTTGAAATATTTCAGAAAGCAGTTTTTTGCTGAGGAAACTAAAAGATAATATCTTAACATATAAAGTATACAGAAAAATGGATGAGCATGTTCTTTATGTGGACACATTTGTTGTTCACAGATCATTTTTAGAATACTATTTTTCTCCTACCTTTTTTTTTTGGAGTTGCAATGGCCATACCTATTCTTGAGTGACTATTGTTCTATGAGTAAAGCAATGCCAGGACTCAACATTTTTTTACTGGCTTCTCAATATTTAAAACTGCACTGTAAACCAATAATCAATTGATCATCTAGAGGCAGATGATTTGTATGATATAAACAACTACCATTATCTGGATTTATAGAAAAAGATGATGTAGACAAAGATTCATCACTAATGGAAATTGAGATTGTAAAAGCTAGGAAGATGAAATTTAAGAGAATTATTTGATATTTAATAGCGATTCAGAAGAATGACTGGAGATTTCTTTTGTTTGATTTATTTAAAGGAAAGGCTTAATGCTAAATTTAAAATAAGTTTAAATCTTACGTAACCATGAATGCCTTAGAGCAACCATACTAAGGTAGATGTCAGAGCTAAAGGTTCGTAGATTGAAATTCGACTTCTGTCTTTGGTGGTAGAATGTCTTGCAAGCAATGTTCAATTTTTTTTATTAATCTCACATGCAACTAAGTGTTTTGATGATACTGAATAGACTGAATAACAAGTTAGATATGTTGACAATTGAAAAGTAATGATTTATTTTTATTGAGAGATATTTAGGAAGGAAATAAAAGGAAATTAATATTTGTTTCCTTAATATTGACAAATCATTTGACAGAGTAAAGAATTGAATTATTTTGTAGGATATTTTGAAGAAGAAAGTGGAAAAAGATATTACTTTTAGACAATTTATATATGAATCAAAATTACAAAAAAAAATCAAGTCAGATGTCACATGACTTAATTTGCTTGTGTTTATAAATGTTATATATTCTACAAAGCTTGTTAAGAGTTTGATTTGTGAGCTCTCTATATAACATGAATCAAAATATCTGTAAGATTAATTAGTTATCTTGCGAAGGAATTAAAATGATGAGTCTAAGATAGAAATGTTTTTTTTATTATTATTTATTCGGTGTTTATTTAGTTGAATTGTAAATGGGTATTGCTTTGATGATGATGGACTGAAGATTAATAATAGATCAGGTCATGTAACTTTGAGCAGCTTAAAGACATAATGAATTTTTTACTGTTCCACTTAGTCGTGCTTCGATCTTGAACAGTCCACCATTCTGTCATTGCTAAACTATGCAGTATATTAAATTACGATTGTTGGTAGAAATGCTCATTATGCCAGTTTCCACTATAACAGTAAAAGTTTTTTCCAAAAGTGACTTTTAGATTCATTGAAAATTAATAACAATATAAAAGCCAGAATACAGTCATTTTAATTAACCCACTTTTGGCAAGAAATTTTTACTTACATTCTTTCGTAATTTTATATTGAAAAATAGAATATGAAGCACTAATTATTTATAATTAAATTTGAAAAGTTGAAGCTAACTTTTAATATTTACTTACATGTTTAGTTATGAAATGTTTATGCAAGTTTAATTTATGTTGAAAAGATAGAATGGACTATAATTGGAGACAAATCTTTCTATTTTATAATAGTTTGTAAATTTATTATTGTTTTTAAAAGGGGATTATGAAAATTGAAGGTGGGAGAGGGATAGAGAATTGAAAATATTAGAGCTTTTCAGTTGAGACTGATATATAGATAAATATTAAAAAATAAGTGTATAATAGAATGGGTGAAGGAATAACTAATAAGAAATGTGAATACTAATAAAATGAGCAATTGAATTATTCATTATTAAATAAAGAATGAATAAATAAAATTGGAGAAAGGATTGAAATTGAAATATCCTATATTAAATCAATATTAAAAAGAACAATTATTAAAATTTATAAATTAACTTTTGCCTTGGAGGTCTCTGAACCTTTAAAGTTCTTTACATGCTGTTCACTCCACATTTTTATCTTCATTTATAATGTTTTTTTGTTGTTGTTGTTGTTTTTTTTTTGCAATAAGGGTTCCCAATTACAAAATTATATGTTTAACAAAAGATTATCAACTATTTAATTTGTTCTTGTAATGATAATAACAAATAATTTCACAGTTCACACACCATAACAAGTGAAAGGAACCTCTCCAATCTACTGCCATGTATAGTAAACTGATTAGAGGAGAAGAATTTAAATGCATGTGGGTTTCACTAATTACTCAAGCTTTTGGTAGATGGCACTAGAATGGAGAGAGCCTCGTCTTATTGTTATAATATCTATTCTTTATATTTAAGCAATTTAATCATTAATATCCATAGTTCTGGTTTAATTTTTGGATTAGTTATATTAATTAAAACCTAACACTTTGATATTATTTGATAATTATTTCTAAATAATACATGGGCAATTTAAAAGTATTGCATTAAGGTTTTAGATGACTATTTATTAGTCTGCATTATAGTGACATGTTTATTTCATGTTTAAAGAGGTTTATTTAAACTTCATTGTAACAATATTTTATACTCTGTAGTCAAGTTGCAATCTTTAAGTGTCCATATATATTCAATGGACCATTAGTAAGAATGGATTTCCATTCTTGCTATTAAAAGGTGTGAAGGTTGCCTTGACAGCAGTTAGAAATATTGGTTGCTATATTTACTGTGAATGTTTAGGTGGTTACTGGTTGGAAACTAATTATATATATATATGTTTTTATTAGTTGCAGAGTTTAGCCCAGAAGGACAATGACATCGTTCCTATTGGTAAAACAGCAACAGAAGTAAGTAACAATAAATTCTCAGTTTGATTATAGTAAGCATGATAAGTTTCCTGCCTGAATACAGTTTAACATAACTTTGCAACAGAACAATTGTTGTTATGGTAACACCCTCTTAAACACAATTCTAATATTTTAATATTTGGATCTATACCATGAATATTAATTTAAGTAAAAATTATTTATTGACTAAGATGAATGCATATAAATATATAATTACTGAATCGATTATTGCAATGGTGGACTTCAAAAGCTAATGGTTCTTGAAAAAAAAAACAATTCAATTGGTCCATTAAGTATTATAGAAAAAAATCTGTAGGTATTGTTATAAAATTTGCTTCCATTTTAAAAATATTTTATCATTAAATTTGATAACAAAATGATTCTATCAAACATGTTATATAAAGACTTGTGGTGTAAAAGTTACGTTTCCACCAGTCAGTTGCCTGCCATTTAAATCCGGACTTAACTGAACTTTTTTTAAGAGGCGTGGGATTTTTCTCTCTGTTAATTAGCCAATAACCAATCAATAAAACATTGATCATTAAATATTTTGTGCTCATTCTACAACATGGTTTCTTGAATGTTATATTTATACATAGAAAAAAAATGGAAGTATTTTAGATAAGTAGTAATAGAACAATTGTATCTTTCGAATAAAGTATATGAACAAATTTCAAAGCACAAAACATTTTATTTGAAATTTATGTTCGGAGAAGATTCGAGCAATTTCAATGATTGCAAAATAGAAATAATAAAAGAATTGCTTTTTTTGAGAATTCTAAAGATGGAAAGAGAAATCTATAGATTCTATTCTACAAAACTGCAACTTTACGATTAATAATAGATGAATCAATGGAAGACATGCTCAGAGAAATGAGAATGTAATTCTACAAGATATCTTATGAGATACCAATTTATATTTAAGAGCTTAAAATTGATTACCTTGTCAGTTGAACTTTTGTTATATCAAAGAATAGCGGTGTATAAATATTGAAACTTAGCATTTCTGGAATAATGTTAATTTGTATGTATTTGTATAATATTAAGGACTTGTGTAACTAAGTATCCTTTATAATAAATTATGTGAAGGGAGGAACGGTTGCTAGCGAACTACCAGAAATGTTAGCACTTGGTCATAATACTTTGTATCTGGTTATTCATTTTGTAATTTGAGTACAGAACTTAACACACACTTATATATATATATATATATTATTTAATTATTCTCACACTTGCTGCAAACTATTGATTTATTTCTGTTTCATTGATATTTTTTAAATATTATTATTTCTGTGTTTACATCTTTTTGCATTTCTTTATTAAACACATCTTACATGGAGGTCATTTTCAGGGATATTAAACATGACATGGTCACCATATCTTATGCTTGCACATAACTGTTATTAAAACATGCAAAACTCTCCATACAGTAGTGCCACTCAGTACCAGCCAGAGTAATCAATGGATGCCAGAAAGCTTGTGCATAAAATCCTCATCTAGTACCTACTCATCCAATATCCCTGACTAGTTTCTGGCTGTTTTAATAACAGTTATGTGCAAGCATAAGATATAGTGATCATATGATGTGGTGGTTCTGGTTATTAAAGAACCAAAGACACCATAATGTATGGGTCTGAACTGAGTTCAGATTCATATCACTATATAAGCTATTGAGCTTAGATTGAAAATATTATTGTGTTTTTAATTTTATTGTCATGGTTTTGTAGTTAAGTAGAGATAAAAGGTGGCTGCTGGAGGGTTGCATTAGATCCTAAGATCTAGGTGCAGTGCTCTCAGAAACAAGGCCCCTCACTGACGAAGGCCACAAGCCAGAAACTAGTCTGGGGATATTGGATGAGTAGGCACTAGATGGGGTTTTTATGCACAAGCCTTCCGGCATCCATTGATTACTCTGGCTGGCACTGAGTGATATTAAACATGCATTCATTTTTTAAAAAAATTTAATTTATGTTATGTTTAGTATTTCTGAACATGGATTTATGTTTAATATCACCGGAGATGATCTGCACCGCAGCAAATTCTTTTTATTTTTATTTCATCATTTTTATGCCACCTAGTTTAAGCTTTAGTAATCAATAGATGCCAAACAGTAATGCCTAATAAATTCTTATCCAGGGTAATCCAATATTCCCAGACTCTTTTCTATTTTACTCTAGGCAACATAAAAGTAATGAGGAAAAAAGAATTTTCTGTTGAACAGCATCTATGTAAGAATGTGTCATGGTGTTTATTGTATAAAGCATAAATTTTTGTGTTTTAATACCAAATTCAGGAAGAGATAAACATAGAAATAATAATAATAATACATTGTATATATGAGTATAGTATTTAATAAATAGATATGGATATTTGTAACAAAAAAAACAGATATCATCAACCAAACAGTAAATAACACTATATTATTATTGCCATAGTCTAAGTATTGCGAGTCTTTTGTGTTTCAGCTCTGTTGATGGTAATCACACTGGTTTTTTGAGTATGTCTCTGCCTGATTGTTGGCATATACTTTGTCATTATGTATATATGATCACTACCAAAGTCTCTCCAACATTAATCCAATTTTTCTGATCCATAATCTTTCTTCTCTGCAACATGCCAAGAAACTTCCTTATTTCATCCATCCATCTTATATGTGATCACTTTCTAAGTCTTTTACAATTTCTTGTGATCCAGTTTAAGACTTCAACTAGCCATCTATTATCATCTCTTCTAGCAGTATGTTCTACCCAGCTTCATTTCAGTCTCTTCATTTTTTTTAATGATGAAGTGGTAAGTGTTCGTTTTCTTGCCCATGTATTTTGTTTTCAATCTCTTGTTAATCCTAAAATACATCTCTCCAGTCAATGACTGGTCTTAATGACTGGTCATCCATCTCAGTATGACTCTTCTGTTAAATGTCAAAGTCTTAGATCTATAAATAGGAATCAGTAAAGTGCATCTATTAAAAAAAAAAAAAAAACCTTCCTTTTCAAACACATAGACATATTTCCTTTTAATATTAAGTTACATCTACTAGAAGCACTCCATCCAAATTTAATTTTATGAATAATTTTATCCATTATGTTTTCATCTGTATTAATAATGTGATCAAAGTATTTATAGTTATTCTTCTAATTCATGATTATCAATTTCCCTTTTTATAGAGAAAACCCATTGAGCAATACTTATCATTTATCTTGAATCCTACTTTTTAAATTTTATCTGATAATTCCTGCAGAAAAGAGTTTGCTGTTAAGTGAAGAGAGACCTTTTGATTTCTCTCCGAGGCCTTCCTGATGTTTACTTGATATGTTTTTGTATTTATCATGATCCCTGGATCATTTCCAATTCTGGAATCTACTTTTATTTATTTATTTAGATGCAGTGCATATATATTAAAGCTAAATGAGAGGGAACATTTTAAATTATGCATTTTATTGGATTACCCCAAATTTATAATTAAATAAGTTAAAAGGCATTTGAACTCAGACTTTCAAGCTTCCTACATCTTCTCCATCTTATACAACCAATACACATGACCACATACATGTGAAAAAAGTAAATGATCTCCATTTTATATATTTCGTGCTGCACCAGCACTCATCAGTTGGTCTAGATCATCATCTCTCATGCTGATTATATATATATGTGTGAGAGATCGCAATCTGGACCAACTGATATGTGGTGGTTCAGCACAAAATATGTATATTGGGGATCATTTATCTTTTTCACATGCATGTGGTCATGTGTCTTAGTTGTATAAGATGGAGTAGATAGTTGTAGGAAGCTAGAAAGTTTCTGAGTTCAAATACCTTCTAATCACATTAAGTTCAATATAAATAAGTTGTACCATATGATGATATTACGAATGAAAGCACTTAAAGCTATTCTATTAGCATTATTTTACTAGGACATGTGATGTCACACAATAACCAAATTATGAATTGTGAACCATGACAATATGAGGCTAACAGGATAGATTTCAGGAAAGTTTCCATCATCAGCTTTTTCAAGCCCATCATCATCAACCATAAGTCAGCTTAGATTTGAACTTATTTATATCAAACAGATCTCACTTTATTTCAAAATATGAAAGTTGAAACACACGCATCCAGTTTAATCTGATTTATGTTTCGCATTATTGAAGCTTGGCATGACCAAAGATCAGAGGTTCAAAGAAAGTATCTTGTGAGACTTATATTGTCATGGTTCATAATTCAGTATTTGGTTTATTGTCTATATCTTACATCTTTATTAAATAATGTTGTTATGGTACAGTTCTGTAATATATTAATTATGTAATTGATTAAGATTCTAAATTTTAATAAATCCATAAATAAATCATAGTTTTAAATATATAATGTTGAGAATAGTATACTGCTGGGTCCTGTGAGCAGCAAGTAAAGAATTGACAAAGGCAGAATTGAGAGGTTAGTTCATAGTTTAATTTAAATAATGTATGGACATATTTACAAATGTACATACCCTATTTACCGTGTATTAAAATAATAAAAGGTCATGGTTACCTGCACATAATACACTCTAGTTCTGGTTTTGGACTTACTGAGGCAGAATTCTCTGAATTACATTTCAGAATATATAGACCAGATTCTGGGATTTATTATACCTCAAGACTTCTGGAGGGTTTACATATCTTACCATATATGGTGTTTTTTACATAAACATGGTATTTTTCACACTCCTCGCCATATATGGCATTTTTTACAGTTCTCTGACCTTATAAGGCCAGCTGGGGCCTAAAATACAGCTACACATTGATAATTACATTGCTACACATTTATTGTTACAGTTATTTATATAATCATTATATATATATAATTATTTCACCCAATCATTATTCATAATTATTGTACAAAGTTATTATTTTTATTCTACACAATCATACATTTATTGTTGCACACGCACATATGTATATTCCTTGCTTGACCTTGAACACTGCATATACATTTGTTAATATATAATAAATGTTTTAAAAATTTTAAAACCAATACGACATCATATGACCCCAGCATACACAGTGCTGTTCAGTGATAAATTCTTTCTATGTCTCCACAGTTAATCTGTCTATTATAAGCTATAGTAATGAGTAGATGTTAATGCTTAGATAAATGCTTATCCAGTGCTGACCTATTCAATTTCCCCAGACTAGTTCATGAACGAAAAGCTTTTGGATTTGAGAGCAGTGCATTTGGATCTTTTGGGTCCATTGCATCTTTTCCCTGGTAGCCTCTTTTTTTTTACATCTTTGTTTTACAGTCAAGCTATTAGCTTAGAGTGAAAAAGATATTAATGCTTTCAATATAAGACAATTTTCTTGTATATAGATCTGAAATCAGTTCAGTATCTACATATTATGGTGTCAATTTTTTAATAATTATAGGCACTTCTCGCCTTTGACCAAGATTGGTATAAAAACATCACATAACTCCAGCTTGCACAATGCTATTCAAAAGCAATTCAGTTTTTTTTTTCACCAATGTTGTGCCATCTAGTGTAAGCTTTAGTAATCAATAGATACCAGATGGAAGTACCTAATAAATTCCTATCTAGTGCTGTCCTATCTAAGATTGTCAGACTCATTTCTAGCTTTTAGCTTTCATCAATCATGAAACTATTCTAGGAATATTGATTAGGACAGCATTAGATAGGGATTTATTAAACACCGCCATGTGTTATTTAACATTTTAAAATAAATTTACAATATTTATTGCATTTTTGCTTAAAGAAAATTTAGAGATACAGCAAATAAATGATTATACTACTTAAATTCTATTATTTTATTTACTGATAGATACATTGTTGGGTACTAAGCTCATAGAGAGTGCTGTAGTAAATTAGGACAAGAAATCAAGAACTATCAAAGATGACTTGTTTGATAGATATATTGTTGAGTACTAAGCTCATAGAGGATGCTGTAGTCTTTTGGAACAAGGAAACACGCATCCATCAAGAACTATCAAAAATAATTGCTTGATAATTTTTCAGTGAGTTCTGAGTTGCCAGATCTGGTTGGAGAACTTATCACAGAATAAAGTTTATTTAGGTTTTTTTTAGATTATTATTTTTAATTCCATTTTAAAAAACAACAACATACCTATTTTTTAAAAATCAATAATTTGATATATTTACGTAATGTTGTATTGAATTGTACATTTTGTAGAATTTTGATGAAGAAGGAGATGAAGAAGATGATGATGATGACAATGATGATGATGATAGTGAAAGCAATGATGATGATGATGATGAGTTAGATGCAGATGACATGAACTATGATCGGGAATCTCCAGTAGATGTAAGTTAGTTGCTAAGCATTACAAAAAAGTTTTACTAATTTTCTGTTCAAACACATTTGTAAAGTTTTTATTAAGATAATTATGGATAGATAAGTAATTAGGTCAATGATTCCATATTTGTTATCTTTAAAAAGTCCTGTAATCCATTTATATGCTTTAATAAATGATTAAACTTTAACTGAATTTAGTATGTAGATCTGCTTATAAATAAATAGTTGTATTTGCTCAGGAAGTTATGTGACAATTGAATTGAGATTGTTTTTTTTTTATATATAATTACTCCACTGAAGTTTGATTCTCCACCATTGCACCAAACTTTACAGGGCAAATGTTAGATGCTTTGCACAGAATGGTAGAAATTACTGTTTTTTATATAATCAGTCTACAGATTATTCCAATTTTTATAAGTAACATGAGCGTTAAACTATTGTAGTAGCGTTATTCTAATAACATAAGATCAATTCAAGTAGAAATTTTATTTCAGCGTTTAAACTAATGTGATTTCGTAATCATTAAATTGAAAAAAATACTGATGATGAGCTAATTTTTTTTATATTTTAATCTATGAATTCAGGTTACTGATGATATCCACTAATGTGGATATAGAATGACTTCCAGATATGATAGTTACCTAAGAGTAAGCATTAAACAGTATATGGTATTCCCTATTGATTTATGGAATAAGATGTTGTCTCATTAAAGACTATATACTGTTTCTGATACAATCTTTTCTGCCTCCTTTCTTTATCTCTGTCTTCTTTTTTTTTTTATTATCTTTATTCATTTAATTTAGTATTGGGCCAGATCATCATAAAAACTGCTTACCACAAGTCACCTCTCTATATGATGTGTGATAATTTGATTATGAATTGTGAGGTTTATATTTCATTTTTTTAAGCACACACACTGCATTTCTGATTTCCAATCTTATTTTTTTCTTTTTTTTTTTTTATATAAAAAGCCTTCACCATTGAGAAAAGCACTATTCGGAATAGGTTTAGCAGATTAGGTATTTTCAATAATACTACTAGTGAATAGTTTTGGAGCAAGTTTTTCTCAGCAAATAATTATATGTTTGCACAATCCCTATTCCGAAAATGTTGAAGGATCTAGAAAAAGTACTTGTAAAACAGCCTGTCCCACTAATCTTGCTAGTTCACTGTGATAGGCAAATTATTTACCAAAGCAAAAGAAATAATTGTAATATCAGCAAAAATGTATAATAAATTAGAAGTTAGTAACTATAAATACCTAGGACAGATTATATAATAGATGAAATTAATCATAGAATTAAACTTAGATATTACAATATTAAAAGGAAATATGACTATGTGCTTGAAAAGTAAAGGGTATTAATAAATGTATTTCATACTTACTTATAAATCCAAGACTTAGACACTTAATAGAAGATCAGTTTAGAGATTGCAAATCACACAATAGTATATAGAAATATGTATGGTGGGAGTAAGAACATGATATTGAACGAAATAAGAGTGAAATGAATCTATGTGGAACTGTTGTCAGAAAAGATGATAGTAGATAATATTTCTATCATAAATGGAATCCCAGGAGATTGTAAGAGAAAGAGGTAATATGTAAACTAGATGACTAAGATAAGAAGGTTTTCTGAAGGGATGTGGAGTAGAGAAATTATATATATAGTTTTGTTTAAGCTGTATTAAATTTGAATAGGCCCTGATCAAGTTCATTAATTGGTAATGGTTTAGATGATGATATATATACATATATTTATAAATACTTAATCAATATATATAATCAGAGTAATCCTCCTTTAGAAATATATTCATAGTGCTGCTAGAAACATATTTGGTTGAAGTCAAATAGGCTTGGCATAAATATTCGTCAAAAATGGCAGGAAAATATTAAATGAAATATGTGAGTGAGCGAACAAATAAATATCACTGACATTGCTAGGCTGAAAGATAAATGGATGTATGAATATCTAAAGTAGTTTTTCCAAAAGATATAAAAAGCTATATGCAAAATTACAGGATAATGAAATTTCTTGGAGTGATAGGGAAAAGCCATAGATCTTATCCTGTAATAGATCCAAGTTTGTAATGATGAGGAATGTGCTAATTATGCCCCTCCCCATAGAAATATTAAAAATATATTAGAAGCCATTTTGATTTTTTTCTTATTGTAATTTAAATAAATATTTTTTAAGTCATTTCTTTCAGGATTGTTTGTAATTATCTTTAATACTTTATCACATTGAATATCAGGTATTTGGAAGAAAAATAAGATCAGTTATTTGCTTATTTAGATTGATTTTTAAGAATTAGTTATTTTGTCTCGGTGGTTTTATTGTTTGAAGCTATTGACTCTACTGAATAAGTGCTATAAACTAATGAAAAGAAATTGGGAAATACCAACTTACTAGTTTTTATATATAAGTAACGTATTTAATAATTCATAAAGGCTACTAAACAATAATTTTTACATCTATTTGTAAATTATGATAATTATAGGTTGATTTTCATCATTTATCAATCCACTTTAGGAAGTAGCAAATTTAATCCAGTTTCTTCATTCTATAGCTTCTCTTTCCTATATCAATCCAGCATGCTTTCTTATCTCATCTATCATGGTCCTCAGCTTAAGACTTCAATTGACCATTTATTTTTTATCTTCTAGCAATATGTCCAACCCAGCTTCATTTCAACCTCTTAATTTTTTTTCAATAATATCAATGAAATCGTTTATTTTGTTGCCCATGTATTTTGCTTTCGATCTTTCCTTGTTATTCCCAACATACATCTTCATATTTTGTTGTGTGGTTTGATGTCTTTGTATTACTCTTCTATAAAGTGTCCAGTCTATATGCAAGGACTGTTAAACACATCTGTTAAAAACTTTTCCTTTTCAAACTCATAAGAACGTATCATTTAAATTTTCATCCATCGTTTATAGTTGTTAATTTCTTATTCATGATTTTAATATTTATTTTCTAATCTCATTAAATATCTTTAGTTTTTTTTTCTTATTTTCATCTGATAGTTCTTGTAACGTTCACATCTTTAATGTGTTTAATTATTATTTTTTATTATTATAGACTGAAATTGATACCAATGACGGCGCATCTGATTCACCACCATGGATGATTTAACCAAAGAGAAATGTTTTGCCATGTTTTTTTTTAGTTGTGAATAGTTTTGTAATAATAAATTTACATTATTTATTAATTAAATCCATTTTGTAATTGTTTATAATTATTAAACCTTTAAACATCACATGATCACTATTTTCCATGCTTGCTCATAACTGTTGTTAAAATAAGCAAAACTTTCTCCATACAGTAGTGCCACTCAAAGCAAGACAAGGCCATATGATAGTTTGGCAATATTGGATGAGTAGGCACTAGATAGGGATTTTTTGCACAAGCCTTCTGGCATCAATTGATTATTCTGTCTTGCTTTGAATGGCACTACTATATGGAGAGAGTTTTGCCTATTATAATTATTAAGAAGGAAATCACTCTCCAATCATGCTGTTTCATAACTATTATAAATCTCCACACACTCACCTATCAGCGCATGATCGGAAATTGATTTGCTTCTTAATAATTACAGATTTTTTTGTGCTTAATAATAATAGTAGGCTAATGTAATTGATAAAAGAGTGTTTTTTTTTGTTTATGTTATTGATTGCCTTCTAGTTAAAATTTGTTATTATTATTATTAGGTGCCATCAATTTGATATCACTTTTGGCAATCATGTTGATAATATTTCTTCAGTGATCTATTTTAGTAACAGATCACCAAATTCCTAAATTAAACATTATGATAAATCAAGAACAACTGTCCATTTTTATTATTGATTGCCTTGTAGTTAAAATTTGTTATTATTATTAGGTGTCATCAATTTGACATCACTATCATGTTAATAACATTTTTTCAGTGATCTATCATAATAATAAATTACGAATTCCTAATTTAAACAATATGATAAATGAAAAGCAACTCCCCATTCTGGTACCAAATAATGTAAATTTGAGCAATTAGTGATTACCAGATGAATATAAAATCTCTATCCTTAGTATTTAAATTCCCATCCTCATTGATAAAGGGGAAAATTCAGTAATCAGTCGAAGAGTAAAAATTTAAATACTAAGATAGAAATTCTATATGCATCTGATGACCAATTACTAAAGCTTACACTAGATGGCACTGATGCGGAAAGTTGCAATTATTGCTGTAGGCATATAGGAGATAGTTTATTTGTAGTTACACAACTTATGGGTATGAGAAGGAATACAGGTAGACAGTTATATATGGTTTTTATAGATATAGAGAAGGGATATGATAGAATAAGTAGATTATGGGAAAGTTTAGTAAATTTGGGAATGGATGGAGTTTTAGAGGATATTATTAAGAAATTATATGAAAATAATTACTATACGTATCAATTAGGGAATATAGAATCATTGTTAAAGGTAAAAATGGGATGGGACTAAGGCAAGGATGTTTTAAGTCATCTATTTTATTTTGTTTTATTTGAGAGCAATATAGAGACTAGGAAGAGAGGTAGAGAAATCATTAATAGGTGGCAAGGGAGTATATATATTGTTGGATCTTTTATTTGCGGATGATGTCTTTTTGTGTGCAGAAAGAAGGGAAGATATGGAAGTTATGCTGAGGACATGCGCAAGGATGGGTGAAGAGATGGGGATTAAATTTAGTGGAAAAAAATCAAAAGTAATGGTGAAAGAAAAAACAGAGGATTTTTATTGAGGGATATAAAGTTAATTGTGGTGAATAGATATAACTATTTTGGAATCATCTTAAATAATCAGAGAAATTGCTTGGATGAATGGAAGAAAAAGTTGATAAATGAAGCAAAGAAAAGAAAGGGATTGATAAAGAAATTAATAGTGTTCTCATATAATAAGTATGATGTAGCTAGAATTGTATGGAAGTAGCAGGGTTAACATATGGTAACAATGTGTTCTGTGTTAGTAAAGGGATATTAAAAAAAGTATAAAGAGAAGTAGGAAGACATGCATTAAATGCAGAAGTGTGGACGGCAAAGGAGGCAATTCATGAAGAAATGGGATGGTCAAGTTTTTATAAGAGAGATGCAAAAAGCAAAATAAAAATGTTTGGTAGATTGCAGTTTATGGATAATAAAAGAATAGCCAAAGTAGTATTTAATTGGGTTATGAATAAAGGGTGGGCAACAATATGGGTGAGAAAGGTAATGCAGTATGCAGAAGATTTGGATAAAAAATTTATGTCAGTATACTTATACAAAAGGTGGGATGATTGTGTTAGGAGAATTATTGAGTGCTATAGTGTTAAAAAATGGGATAGAAGAATAGATCCATTAATAAAGAATAGGGAGTTGGAGAACTAGTATAGAGAGTAAAAAGAGTTTAAATATACATAGAAATAAACAGAATATTGGCTGTGAGTTATGATAATAGCAAGGAAAGTAGTTTACAGTTTTAGGCTCGAACAGGATCTTCCTCAACAAAAGAATATATACATAAATGGAAAAATGTGGGTGATTTAATTTGCAAGTTGTATAAGGAAGGCATGGAAAATATTAGGCATCTGTTAATTGATTGTAAATGCCTGAAAGCAGGAAGGGTACAAATAATGGAATGAAGAATAAATGTAAACAAAGTGATTATATAGAGTGTTATTGGTTTTTATACTGGGTTTGGGAAAAGATAAAGGGGATTTAGATATAAAGGCCATGGAGTTGACAAAGATTATGTTGTGGAAATGGGATTGAGCTGGATGGAAAAGAATATGGGAAAATTTAGGGCGGGGAATGGAAAGTTAAAATTTACTAACAGATTTCTCTCGACATAGTTGCTAAGAGATTCCTGACTTCGTATAAGGTGAAGTCATAGTGCATTACATATCTTAATGATCTATCGTGTGTTTAGTTTTTCAACTTTTTTAAATATCCTTAACTAGAATGATGTTCACACACACATCATTGCTTGTCCTCTTCTTTCACTTATCAATCTTTCCAACCATTATGCATTTTTCTAATGAATTAAATCAATAGATGTGATGTACTGTAGCTTCTCCTTAAAGCAATTATGCCCAGAGAAACCTGTTAGCTATTTTATTTTACATTCCCCAGTCTAAGTTTTCCCATATTCTGCTCCATCCCATTTCCACAACATAATCTTTGTCAACTCTATGGCCTTTATATCTAAAGTCCCCTTATCTTTTCCCAAACCCAACATAAAAACCAATAATCCACTTTCTGTATAATCACTTTTTTCATATTTATTCTTCCATAACTTCATTACATATGCCCCTTCTGTTTTCAAGCATTTACATTCAATTAACAGATGCCTAATATTTTCTCTCTTGATACAATAGCGCCCTCCAGTGCAAATCTTAGAAATGGGTGTTAGAAAGTTTGTGCATCAAAATCCTATCTAGTACCTACTCATCCAATATCCCCAGACTAATTTCTAGCTTATGACCTTCTTCAGTGAGGAGTCTTAGATTTGAAAACTAGAACTAGTCTGGGAATAGTGGATGAGTAGGCACTAGATAGATTGATTTCTGTGGTTTGCACTGGGTAACACTACTGTCTGAGAGAGTTGCTATTATTTTAACAGCTTGTCTAAGCATAAGAAATGATGATCATGGAATGTTTTAGTAAATTAAATGATTTCATATGATCAAAATTTGACAATTTCAATCTTTTCATTCATGCTTCAAACAAGAATTAAGGTTTAATCTCATCAAGTATCCACTTTGTTATTCATAGAATTGTCAAAAGTCTTCAGCAGTAGCATCAATATTTTCCTTATACTTTGTATTCCAACTTTGCATTCATAGTCTCAGAAACAGTTAGAAATTCTGATATTAATGTTTGAAGATGCATCTACACGTCTAAAACTTCTTACCTGGTTTTTCATTCCAACTCAACACCTATATTCTTTAGATTATTCGGTTTAAAAGAATAGGGTTTTACAACAAAAAATTTTTTGAGAGAGGGGGAACATGGGAAGTATGTGTCATCATAAAACAAATCTAATTCTCTTCTTCGTCGTATTCTGAAAAAATTTTTTTTAAAAAAAATTTGGGCTTCCCCCCCCCTCTTTATTTTTGTGACCATAAACTTTATTTTTAGTATGAATAATGATGTACTTAAATAATTTTTTTATTTAATTTTAAATACACACACTTAAAATAGTAATAATAAATCCAGCACAATAATAAATTAGTAAATACATTTATAAATAAAATTAAAAGAAATGACATTTCAGTCTTTAATAACGATGTGAATAGCATGTTTCTATTTTGTCTTTTTTAATCACAATTTCATTTTTGCATAAAAATTAACAACAAAACTTTAATTTCAATTTTTTAAAAAAAATATTGATTTTATCACAAAGAAAAAGATAATTTTTAATTGCTAAATCTTGCTGAATACTGGAGAAAATAATTGAATAAAAAATAAATTGCTAAACTGGGTTGCATTCTCAATCAAAAAATGTATGACAGTGCGAAATTTAATGGCAAATTTTTTCTCGCCCATGGTTATGCTGCCTAGTGTAAGCTTTACTAATCAATAGATGCCAGATGGTAATGCTTATTAATCCCTATCTAGTGCTGAGAAAAAAAATTTGCTACTAAATAGCATTACGAATATTGGGGTCATGTGATATCTTATTGGTTTTAATTAATAAATTTAGTTTTTGATTGCTATAATGATGCTGTATTGTTAAACTAAAATTCTTAATCCATGAAGATTAAGAAATTAAAAAGAGCTAAATTAATAGTATTGTGCGGATATATGCCATTGGACATTATAACTGGTCTGTCCAGATCACAACTCATCTGGCACTTAAACTTCTTGAACATCTTAAATATGATAATAAATCCAGTATGTGTATTTAACACATATCACCGTTAAGTATCACATGACTTTTTGTAATATTTAATTACATTATAACAAATCAATGAAAAAACATGATATATTGAAGCAGTAATCTTAGCTTAAGATTGTGCTTCATGTTTCTACTTACTAACCCGTGTTCAAACCCCTATATCCCATCCTGCTCCTTTTGTCAGTATATATATTTCATGTATATATTTGAGATGCGCACCTAAATTTGTAGTTTAACTTTCAATATTTATTATTATTGATTCTTTTTATTAATTATTAGTTCTTCTTATTAAAATTATAGTTGCAGCTCAAATATATACATAGGAGCAAAACTTACTAACAAAATATTGATGTTTTTGTAAATATTTTATTATATGTCGTTTTTAGCTTTTTCTTTTCAAATTGCTTGTTTTTCTATAAATTATACATTTTTTATATAAAATCCAATATGGAAGATGCAGGTGTTGTTTAATTGTCTAAAAATAATTAGGGGTTGGAAGCACTGTTGTTTTAATCTGGGAAAGGTATTTTTTAATTAAAGTTTTACTTAAGATAAATGGGATTAATTAAGATTAGATTTACTTGTGTTAAAAACATGTTGTTAGATCTATTTCTAATCTAGAAATAGATTTGAATTTATTTTTGGCGTTATCTAACAATTGCATCTTCGAAAAACAACTGATAAGAGAAAAAGTATAAAATGACTAAATTTTGAATCACATAGTTAGTTATTAGTTGAGTTATTAGTTATTAATTAGTTACTATTGATTGAGAGATTGTTAACATTGCTGTAAAACTAAAAAAATGATGTAGCAGTAGATCCACCACTCTGCTCGGCCCTTTGGGTCATCACCCGCCGTGACCGTAATTGTCTGCTGTCCTGAAATGAAGAAATTAAGAACTTTAATGTTAATAGAAGCTTGCAGAACTTTCATTTTCAACTACCGTGCACGGACAATATTTTAATCGGACTCTTAAAATTGAAAGGTAAATTTCAAGCCGCTACCTAATAGTCAATTTAGTCTAAATAATCTCTCAAGATCTTTTCTCATGTATTCTTTAACTTTGCATTTTTATATATAAATAACATGTAATTTGCTCTTAAATAATTTATTTAAATTTAATTCTCTCTTATATGCTCTTTAATTTTGGTAGGGTCATTTATTTATATTATTGATTATTTGATTTATATATCTGCTTGCTTATTAATATGTCAATCTAAAACAATCTATTTATGTTTTAATATAATATATATTTGTTTAACTCTGAATTTTCTACCGCTGTAAATTCAGAACTTAAGCTAATTAACGCTTTGAAATCTTATAAAATATCATTTATTTAATTCTAAAATAAGGTGACTTAATTGTTTTATATATATATAACTGCTAGTTTTTTTTATATACTCTTAAAATGTATGCTTTAAATTTCAAATACCGTATTTATATTTCAGTTATTATAAAAATCACGAGAGTGGGATTTATTTATTTTAAGTATCAGAAAAGGGATGGGGGTGAATCTTAATGTTTCTTTAACCAAATCAAATCTTAATGTATATTTTATTAACTTGAAATCTAAATGCTAATAAAATCTACACGTATATTTTATTAAATCTAAACATTCTCTCTCTATATATATTATAATTGCATTGCATGTTAAAGTATTTAAATAAAAGGGCATTTATTTTGAAGCTGTAAAATTTATTAAATGTTTTAGTGACATATATCATTCCTTGCGTTTCTGTCATTTAGCCTATCTTTGTGTTTTTATATATATACGTGCTTTTAATCTGGGGGTTACGACAAAGTTCGAACCCATAGATTTCTTCTTAAGTCTTGTCCTGAGGATAGATGAAGCTACCCAGGACCATTTATTCCATATAAAATGCATTTAGCGGTGACCCAAAGTCTGGCACACGCTATGCATATTTACTTCGTGGATAAAAGGCCTCTCACGTCGGTTATACCAGTAAAACGCTGGGTCACGTCATGCCAATCCACTTTCTCTCTCTAAGCACTACCCAAAATGGGGGTGTGGGATTTCGTTTTTCATCCAGAAGCACGACCTTTTCTCTTAGTTATTTTTAGGCGATTATGTCAGCACCGCAAACCTCTTCCTATTATTATTATTTCTTTTGCTTCATGACCCTGTTTTAATGCTCTAATATCAAAATTAGCTTTGCTTAAAATATATATAAATGCCATTTCTATTATATTAATTTATTTCAGTCTTATTCAGTCCCACCATCGTAATTTATATATCTATTTAAGAGTATCTATGTGCCTTGGGGAAAATAAAGCGTTCATTTTATTATTGTTGTTAAAATAATTTCTCATTAAATATTATGTCATTTTCAAGTATGTTTTCAAATAGATTCAAATGTTTTCAAATGTATTTATATGTATAATGAATTTCAGAACGCTCCCCTAATATATATTAGTCGCCAGGTTTCTGAACCATAAATCAAAGCGTTAATATTAATTTTGTGTAACTTCTTTCTAATCTGATTGGCATTTTAATACTAGACCCACCAAAGATGTGTGTTTATTTGTAATATATATTTAGCTAATAAAGAGCATATTAGAAACTAGCGTGAATGACACTATATAATCATCTACCGCTTGCTCATTCACGCACATACTAATGTACTTAATTTATAAATGTATATAACTAAATTTTCATTATATTAAACTATCTTTTATTGTTTAACTTATTTGAGTAGTTCGAATTCCTTTTCCTCCACTTCTTCCACATATATTACAGCCATACTTATGTATATTTTAATATAATCATAATTAATAGATGTCTCATTGTCTTCTCAGCTTTGCTAGTCGGCCGAATTAAGATTAATTCTCATGAGCCATAACTATTATGTTATTCATTAGGTGTTCGATTTGGGACTTAGAGAGTGGGTTCGAATCCAGGCTGGTTCCTGATCTAAATCTTGGGCTTGACTGGGTTTGAAGTACATTTTGTGAGTTCCAGCTCATGTTAGATGGATAAACATATTTTTACCGGCTCAATATGTACTTTGTCTTTTTTGAAGATAAAGTGGATAATTTGAATATCAGTATCTGTCATATTTTTTGTTTGTTTTTACTTAAAAACTATTTTCTTAGAAGTCTAGTAGATTATATGAATACTTTCCATCTATATGCAAACATAATCTACTTATTATGCACTGGATCATACAAATGAATTTAACTCCTAAACATCTATGTTGCTAAATTTGGTGAATCTAAATGCTCTTGTAGATAAATTAATTAGTCAAACCATATTGTAACATATATTTCATAATATGAAATATTCCAAGAAACAATGTTCAATGTTTTACTCATAATAGATTAGAACTTAATTCAGTAATAGAATTCTATTTTGTACTAATAAGAAAAATGCTAAATATTCTTGCCATGGAGTAAGCAATATGTTACACTTTGTTACAAGACATTTGACTGAATATTATATTGCAAATATTATAACATTTACATGTTATTAGATATTGTCGTGTTCTGCATACACAAACATCTCTAATATAACTGTCTATTCATAATTTTCACCACATTGACTGCAGGTTAGATTAAATTCTAATCGTTTTAAATTTAATGTGATGCAATGTAATGTAGCCATTTCTTACCAAAGTTAACTAATAATTTATTCATAATTCCATTTTCTAAAAATTCTAGTTTTTCCACATTTTAAAAAAATAACCTATCAATTCCTTTTTCCCATAATCTTTACCTTCATTATGTATATATTTTGTAATTTCGTTTTTCTTTTTTTTTTTTTTTAAGTTTGCATGCCGTAAATGTTCAACATTTTCTGTTCATATAAATTTAATACTTTTTTCCCATTTCTTAGCATATTCTTGTCTTACACCATCAAGCATCACATGATACCATTCTTTATGTGTACACAAGCTGTTTTCATAGAGGCAAAACTCTCCATATAATAACCACTCAGTGCAAGCCAGAGCAATCAATAGATGCAGGAAGGTTTGTGCATAAAATCCATATCTAGCAGGTTACCTACTTATCCAATATCCCCAGACTAGTTTCTAGTTTGTCGCTTTCATCAGTGAGGAACCTTGGATCTGAGAGCACTACACTTAGAGCTTAGGATCTAATGCAACTCTCCAGCAGCCACCTTTTACTTTTTTAGCAAATTATAAAGCTTTGAGTCCAAAATGAAAATGCAATTAATATTTTCAAAAACTATGAATGCTGAACTGAGTTCAGATCTATATAACAATACAAGATAATGAGCTTAGCTTGAAAATACTGTTCTTTCATTTTGAACTCAAAGTTTTATAGTTAGCAAAAAAAGGAAATGATGGCTGCTGGAGGATTGCATTAGATCCTAAGATTTAGATGCAGTGCTCTCAGATCCAAGACTCCTCACTGTTGAAAGCCACAAGCTATAAACTAGTCTGGGGATATTGGATAAATAAGGCACTAGATAGCGATTTTATGCACAAACCTTTCTGCATCTATTGATTACTCTGGCTTGTACTGAGTGGCAAAACTACATGGAGAGTTTTGCCTTTGTGTCATATTCTTGTCAGTAGATTTCCTAATCTCATTATAAATTATGTTTATTGCTATGATGAATATCTTCAGATTTACTAGGAAAAAGATATTAATGTTTTATTGTTTGGAAGTTCATAAGAAGTTTGAGTGCCACAATAGATCCTGGATCTCATGATCCCAAGTTGGATGCTTTACCAACTGTGTCAAGTCATGCAGGATAAAAAAAGTGCTAATAGTTTTATTGCTTGGGAGTTCATAAGAAATTAGAATATCAAAACCTGTGAGTATTGGATTCGATTTTGGGACATTCCTTCAGATTCAGTGTTAATTTGTTTTGATATGATATTAGTGTTCCTTTTTTTACCATGTACTTTTAGTTTTCTTAACAATTCCATTAGAATATTCAATTGTTATATAGATCCATCATTACTGAAATGAACAATTTAGGCACCTAAGGCAAACTTAAAAACAATCTTTTAAAATAATTGGAAAGGCTATTGGTATGGTGCAGAAGTAGTCCATTCATCTACCAGTCTGATGATCTGGAGTTCAAATTCAGAGCAAATGAAATTTTCTATGGGATTAGAATTTTGTTCTCAGCTGGGTAGTAGCTAATCTAACTAACCATTTATTATTGGTCAGTAAATGGGTATCTAGTTAACTAGAACATAAAGCAAAGATGGAAAACTACACACCAAGCAATTGATAAATCTAGCACAGCACTTCCCAACATTTTTATACACTAGAGCACATTCTAAAATACTGATAAAGCAAGTGGTGGACATAATCTTTTTTTTTTCAAAGTAAATTTATAGTACTTATATAGAATATTGTTATAATATACAAGCGAGAGGAATTATTTTGTTTTCATTTTTTCATAGTAGTGATAAAGTTATTTTTTAGTTTTTAAATTATATCGGCGATAATTAGGTTTAATATTTTTGGTTATATTTAGAATTTTTTTCAAACTTAAGAATTTTTTTAATTTAATAACACACAATTATTTTTTGTATTATAAATTTAAAACAAAATAATTGCTGATTTTTAAGGTTTCCTCTTGCATAGGTACTATTAAAATAAAAGCTGTTGCCGAAAAAATACCTTTTTATTTAAATTAAAAAAAAAAAAATGTTATACTACTACTACTAATATATATATAATAATAATAATAACAAAAATAACATCATTCTCAATTGCACTGGCCAAATACTTATAAAGTTAGCTTTAACATGACACTGCATTATGCTTGTTATAATTGATTTTGTTTTTCATATCTTAAATTACCAACTGTTGATTTGTATTGCATTGTTCTTAGCTTTAAAAACTTTACATTTATTTTAATGGTATTGGTGATGACCTCTTTTTTTCAGTATTTGCATTATTGTTGCTTTCTTGGTTTCTGGTGACTTTAAAATGAAACTTAACATCTTTTTGGTGGTTGTCAAATAGTAACTGACACCCACAAATCAGTTTGTGAGCGCATTTGTACCCATGTGCACTAGGTTGGGAACCCCTGCTCTAGCAATTACTGCTTTATGGAGGAAGGCTGTTGAAAAGACCTTTGTCCCACAGTGGTCTTAAAAAAAGCTTTATCTACTTAAAATCGTCTACTGAACAAAGCAGTGGATATATTAGGGAGGGAAATATGTATTAAATAAAAAGAATATATTTATTAAAAGCATACACACTAATATGAAAAATAATAAAAATGAAATAAAAAATAAAGTAAAAGCATAATATATGAAATCATTCTTTGGGCTTTTGTTGTGGTAAAAAGCTCAATAGCTTTTCTATGATTTATTAATTTGAATAGTTTTTTAAATCGTATAATTGTTGCTTATAAATATCTTAGTAAAATTTTCAGTCTAAATCTATCATCAGTTGGTGCTACATTTGTAGATGTTAGTAGAATTCATTGTATGATGATATTTGAAAATATACTTTCAAAATCATTTGCAAAATTTTTAGTAGTGCAATCTGAATTCAATTATTCACTTCTTTTGACATTTATTACCTATATATCCTTGTATTCATTCAGGGACGGGAAAAAAGGCTGCCTTTTATTAATAGTTGTAAAAAAACAAATAAACGATCATGGCTGCATCAATAGTAACATTTTTTGGTTTTTTATCTTAATAATCTAAAAACTTTATTCATCATTTATCAATTTCACCATATTGAGGCTATCTAGAAAGAGTTTAATAAAAAAAATTATTTAGAAAATTGAATATTTTTTGATTAACGAGAGTGCGGAGTAAGGTTTTCCATTAAAAAACACTCACAAATATTTTGTCTTTTCCAGCTATTAATTTAATAAAAATAATTTTCTAAAATTTATTATGCCTCATTAAACTATTCCTACGAACCAGACTAAATGTCATCTTCATTTATGTCATATTTTAACCAATTTTGTTGACATCATTTCAACTAATATAATTTTAATTATTTTAGCAATTATATTCTCATTGATAAATTGTAAGCCTCTAAATCTTTTGTATTTGCTCGTGGCATTTCTCACGTGATGGCCATTTAGTTTCCACCTTGCACAACTATATCTGCCACCCTATTTCTGCCAAGTGCACACTTCCCATTTCATTTTGTATCTTTAAAAAAATGTTACATTGCATCATTATCATAAATGAAAACAATTTCCTTAAGATTTTATTTATGAAATCTCTCATCATCACTCACAAACAAGTATGGTGTTTGCAATTTCACACAAAAAAAAACAAACTATAGAGATGAATTTGTCTGAAGGTTTGTGATGATGGTATATTATTAGATGTGATATGTTGGACTATTTCCATCATTTATGAGTGAATATTGAATGTATAGAAAATTTTAAACTTTATTTAAACATACCAAATACAAACAACTTGTTAGTAATAACACACAAATAGACAACACAGGTTAGTAATTGCACAAACGTTTATAGTATACTCCACTTTTCTTCAGGTGTTGCTGGCCTATATGCACAGTGACATTATTTGCTTAAAAGTTGAACTTGCACCTTTAGATTCTTGAATATCGAATTTAAGGTGAACGCTCTAACCAACTGAGCTATTCTATCAGAGGACTAGTTTTGTAATGACTATACAAACAAATGTCAAACATAAATGTCTGCATATAGATCATGATAGTCCATTTTTTTGTTTGACATTTTACAATGTTGTCTTAGTTCCCTTAGCAGGAAATTTTTCTTTATGAAATACTTCACTACCATATATAAATGTAGCTCTCTAATGTGCTCTGTTCTCTACTATATCTTTCTTATGGAAATCTTTGACATTGCACTTCTTTAGAATGTCTTTGAAATAATCTTTATAGTCTACTTCTCTCACAAAAGAATGCTCAAGTTCACTATAAAATACCCTTTTAGGAAATCTTGTATTACACATTCATATCACACTGTCAGTCAAATGAATGTGTGATTTTGCAATAATGGATTCTATATTATAACATCCAGCACATTGAAGAACATACTGATTGGATTTGTGATCTTGCCAATGTATTTTTGAAATTTTATAGAGCATCCTTAAATGAAACTTTTCTAATGCCATTGTATTACATTGATAAAGTGTTCACATACATTAGGTATAATAGCAGTTATTAAAACAGGCAAAACTCTCCATAGAGTAATCAATGGATACCAGAAGACGTGCATAAAATCCCTATATAGAAACTAGTCTGAAGATATTGAATGAGTAGGCACTAGTTAAGGATTTTATGCACAAGTCTTCTGGCATCCACTGATTATTCTGGCTTGCACTGGGTGGCACTACTGTATGAAGAGTTTTGCCTGTTTTAATAAGTTATGAGCAAGTATAAGAAATGGTGATCAGGTGATATAATAGCTGTTCTATATATAACTAATTTAGTTGCAGTAGCTCTTTCCCTGTGATAAAATACTCTATCTTTTAATTTGTTAAAAGTGGAAACACATTGGAGTATATGCTGTATTTCATTACCAACTACTAGCATTCTCAAACTGATAACCGTCCAAAATAAAAATTGGAAAAAATAGCACTAACATCCGAATACCACAAATTCAAAATCCTGGAAGATATAATATTAGTTTTCATTTTTGATTTAAATGTTATCACCAAAGATGCATCATATTGGATTTCTATTTCATTAAGCAACCTATAAACAGTTGCAATGACCGTTGACATAAGAATTGAAAACAATGTTGGAGAAAGTACACATAATTTGTTTAATAAGTTATCTAATGCTTCAGATTTTTCACTTATAGTAAAAACATTTCCTTCATTCCATCATGTAGAAGCTGTATAATAGAAACAAACTTTGGTGGTCAATTAAATAATTTCAAACAATGCTATAAGTATATTCAATTGAGTCAAATGTCTTGATCAAATCAATTAAAGTATTATATAAATTATTCTAGTAATAAAAAATATATCTATAGTGCTTCTTGATTCACTAATGTATCTGTTAACCATCCTTCTATGATGAAAGCAACCTGTTCAGAAAAATCCTTGAAAGTTTGTTGTAAACCACTAAACATCACATGATCACCATCTCTTATACTAGCACATAACTGTTATTAAACAAGGCAAAACTCTCTCCATACAGTAGTGCCACCCTGTGCTAACCAGACTAATCAATGAATGCCAGAAGGCCACAAGCCAGAAACTAGTCTGGGAATATTGGATGAGTAGGCATTAGATAGGGATTTTATGCACAAGCCTTCTGGCATCCATTGATTGCTCTGGTTGGCACAGGGTGGTACTATTGTATGGAGAGTTTTGCCTTGTTTAAAGTTTGTTGTAATGAATAATAATGATATTTCACAATAATTACTGCAATTCTATCTCTTTTCAATATTTATAAATCTAACATATATTTTAAAACTTCAAGGATCTCATTAAATTGGATATCTGTCCAAATCTAAAGAATAGATAAAAGTCAACATTTCAATTCTTGTATTATTATTCAAATGATTATCAAAATCACAGTACATTATATAAGATGTCATTCCTGGATTTAATAGAATTGTAATATCAATTCTCTAGCCCATATACTGTTCCAGTGCATCAAATAAAATCTAAAGTAACCATGATCAACAAATAATCTCCTTTACAGTTTTAATCCATCATCATTTTTATGTCTTCTTGTCAATCTTTGAATTTCTGCCCATAAGTTCAACATTTATTATTCTGCCAAGTAGCAAATGCCACATTTTCCTTTTAATCAAGTCACTACTAATAATATTACTATCAGAACAGTTATGATTCTTTTTAATGAACCCAAAAATACATTTACATGTATCCATTATGCTCTCCTTAAGAAAATTTCACGTTTTAGTAACATAACAATGTTCATATTCCAAATTGGCAACTTCAGTATTTAATAGCTGCTGAATTTTAACACTCTTGGGGAAAATGATTTGAATAAGATTTTTAATGCAATTATTATTTTAATCTTTGAATATATTAATTTATAAACTGTCTAATAATTTGTGCCTATAATTCTCATGTAATATGGACTTCTCTTGTCTTCTGACCGCTAACTGTAATTTGTTAAATGCTATTGTTTTGAGTGCATAATGCATTCATGTTCCTTTATAGTAATTTTTCTGCCTAAACAAAGTGTTTGAGATGGTGAATTCATGTGTTATGCAAAAATTTAATAACTGCCCATTTGGAACCAATATAATTAATTATTCCTAAAAACTTTTAGCCAAAATCTACTATTTGTACCCAAATTGATTATTGTACCAACATGTGAATTAAAGTCTCCAAGAATGAAAAAAAGATCTTTTAATGCCTTAATAATGCTCTTCTGTAACAAACAAAACTTTTCTGTCACTGATTTTTCTTAAACTAATGTTGAAGCATAGGCAGTAATAAAGTAAGTACCGATACAATTAAGCAAGCCAAGTTTTAATACCACTAGCTTTTCATTGATATGCGGAATTCCAAGCATGGAAGATATTAAATTAGACTTTATAGCAAATCCAACACAATGTATTCACCATTCGCTGACTGAACTGCCCTTCTAAAAAAACTTGTAGCCATCTACTTATTCCATTAAATTTTCTTCTTTTAAAAGATGAGCTTTAGAGCAATTATAATGACTTTAAATCTTGACAGTTCCTTAATTATCAATACAGCCTTCCATTCTGGTCTGAAGAGTTTGTATCAAGTAAAATTCACATATTCCATATACATATACTTAAAAAAAAAATTAGATTTATACCTCCTGCTTTACTGCTAGTACTGACAATATTATTTCTATCACTTTAATAAGTAATCTACCACGAATGAAGTCAGACCATTTTGTAAGCAAGACTGTGTCAGACCAGAGCCCTTCCATTTCTATGCTACTCGGGCAGTTCCCTAAATGGTGCTGCATAAACATATAATTTTACCAGTTAAAATTTCAGTCTTGAATATAATTACAAATCAATTTATCAATGATTATATTGCCTTAAGCAAAGATTGTGACTAATGAATTCCAGCTTACTATGCTTGCTCTTTTCATTGCTTGCTTAATTCTTGAGGAGTTAGAAATAATGCATGTAACTAAAGAATGGAAATATGGTTGCACAAACACACAATTTAATTGTCATAGGTAGTATAGATAGAGGATATGAGGGACTCACGATCAGGTTCTACACTAACTTAAGTGATTGAAGAAGAAAAAAAATGATTATAGAAAACAATAGTCTTTTACAAGCTAACATCCTATTCTATGAAGAAATATTTTTGTTTAGACTCTTTATGTTCCTTACAATTAACCCTCACACCTGAAAGTCATTTCACTATTCATCACTTTTGAAGTCCATCCGTAGCCTGAGCAAAGCTTCCAATTATGAAATATCTATTATAATCAACCAATATCTTTACTATTTTTCATTTTTATTTTAGTTATCAAATTCTCTTGTCATTGATGTAAATTCCATTTTTTTAACTTTAACTCCCAAATAAAAATATCTGTACACTTCTGCGGAGTATTTTTTTTTTTTTCTTTTTCAAATTTATTAATTAGCAACAACTTTAGATTTTTCTTTGCTAAATTTAATACTTAATATGTTTTCTTTTTCTATGGATCTTAAATAATACATTCATCTCTTCTTTGTCATATATCCATGTCTCATGGTGTGTTCTAGAAGTAAAACAAGAAAACTCAAATTCCAGAAGTCTGTGATATGAATTCCAATGCAAAACATTATTTGTACATGAAATTATATTAGAATATATTAATTCCTCAAACACATGTATAACACGATAAATCTAAATTTTATTTTAATTAATAATTTTTTATACGATTTATAATGATAACAATATGTAAATTTAATCTAATATTATGCAAAAAAAAAATTCTAATAAATAATGGGTAATTATCCCATATACATATATGGAAGAAAATCATCCCTATCTTTTATGTCACATTAATTATCTACATCATATTCAATTATATATATACATATAAATCACACGATAACTGCTGTTTTTTTTTACATAAACCATAAAATCCACACTCTGTTATCAAAACAACAAACCTCTAATACAAAATTTCAAAATTCTGGGGATTTTATTATTATTATTATTATTATTTATTAACTAGACTGAAAATTCTAAGTTTATCCCTCTATTCAATATAGTAAACATTCAATATACTGAATGAATAGGTTAATTACATATTGTCTTGGAAATAGGTTACACCATAGGATAAATCAATTCCATCCCCCTGCTACTAATATAAATGGATATGTAATGGTACAATAATATGAGGAATTAGACTGATATAATGACTATATGAGTATGGCTACAATATCAAATCCACTAAAGGCTTTGAGTATTCCATCGTTGGTTTTTCAGTGAAATGGATGGTTAAATTGTTGAGAGGGTGAGAAGATTGAAGCCTGGCCATTAAAGTTGTAAGGAATTGCTATCTTAATATAAGCCAAACACCGTCTGTATATATGTGTGAGAGTTATGATTTGGACTAACTGATGAGTCCTGAGCATGCACAAAATATGTTTAATAGGGATCATTAATCTTTTTCACGTGTGTGGTCACGTGTAATGGTTGTTTGAGAGATAGTAGAGGAAGAATACAGACTGAATATCCTAAGTTCAAATCCCTCTATTTATTATTTGATTAGTAAATGAAATCTGCAATTAAACTATTATTGATTAATTAATAAGTGATTTAAAATTTTAATAAATATTTTAAGCATTTTATTTTTTTTTAATTTACGGTGAATCAACAAACAAAATGTCTGATCACAAAATTTTTTAATTTTATTTATTAACGTTTTGTGTCCTTTATTTTAATCTATAAAAAAACAAAAAAACAAATGTATTAGTTATTTATCTGAATTTTAACAATAAACTCTAAAATGTCTGAAGTATCTTTTTGTTAGGGTAGATCTGTAATAACTTTTCACTTTCTCTCCATAGCTGCAACTGAAGGTTTTTATCTTGAGAAAGGAAACTAGATTCGACCATAACACAGTTTTCAAAATATTTACCACCAATACCTTCTATTTCAGGAGAGAGAGCTACATATATAACTGTATCTGCTCCAACAATAGGTTCCTTAAAAAAAAAAAAAAGCATTTGAATATAATTAATAATTTATTACATTAAAAAATTGTAACTTATATTAATATGATATAAAATGGTTACATTATGAATAACAATGTTATGTAAAATGGCTTCCCTTTGATGATGTCACAAGTTTCTATGCATAGTCCATATGGCTATAAACCGTCTTAGTCAAGTTGTATAGTCCCTTTAATTAAAAGCCATCTATCAGTTTATTGTAAAATACTGTATTAGTTGATATTGTAATATAATAATTCAAAACTTGATGTGGATAGCAAAATTCATAAATAATTGTGAACCATATATAGTATGTATTAATACATTATTAATACACATTAATAGTACACACTTTTTTTTAACAAGTATATATGTAATACACAAATTATAATAAAAAAATATTTCAAATAATAAAAAATAAATTATAATTAGAAATTTCATAAAAAATTAATCCTGTATCTTTTTTATTATTTTCTCTTTTTATAAAAAGTCAAAAGAATAATTAGAAATGGCTGACAGTTAAGCATCTCTCTTCCCTTCCTCCATTTCTTTTGCCAAACAAGAATAATCTTAAAATTCTTGTGACAAAATGAAAAAGTTATAAGTGACTATGATTGTACTAAACTACAAAATTAAAACTTTACTGAAAAAAATTATACTAGCTATATGCTTCTAACATTTTTACAGCATGAAAAAATTAAGTTTTAGAAAATTAGAATTCCTATTTTGTAAATTTCTAACATTTTTATTTAATATTTTTCTAATCATGAATAGGTGAACTGCGAATGTGGAAGTAGTTGAAATTGGTTATTATATATATCATCTAATATTTTACTTCACAATGAGATGATAGAGAGTATTTCAATGCTCTGATCTAATGGAGTGGAAGATATTGAAAAAGAATCAGGAAAAATTGTATGGAAAATGTTAAAAATTGTAAAGTTGAAAGAAGTTAAATTAGGCAAATTTTCTGTTTTCTGCTTAAGTCTTATGACAAGAATGGAGAATATATATGGTTGGAATTTTGGATAGTTGGAATATTGGAGCAAATAAACATCTTTTATTAAAAGGGATAGAAGAAAAAGACATACATCACAGTGCTAGAAGAATGATTTAGTTATTTCTGATTAGAAATGATTAATAGGATGAGCAGATGAGTCTTTTTGTGTTATTTAAAGATTTCAGAATGAGAGAATATTTAATTTGGCCAACATGATCTCTGGACAAATGGTTTAGTAGAGAAACTTCTGATCTCATCCAAGGAGAAGCCATTTTATAAAACATCACAATAACAATATTTGGGTATTGATCAAGGTTGCAAATAATACAATCGTAAATACGAACAATGCTTAGACTTTATACGGAAATGTGATTCACATTTAGGAGGTGTGTGTATTTACTATGTTATATGAACATCAGAAAATATTGCTCAAATATTAAAGTTTAATGAAGTTGATAACTAGTAAATATGAAACATAACTAGTATGAATTATATCTTTTCTAACTTGATTTTCCATTAATACATTTTTAAGAAACATTGCATATCATATTTTCAGGAGGAGTAAAATAACAGAATACATCTGTGATATCTTTATTAGTATGACATAAAATAATATAATATTTGAATGCTTTTTAAGCCACTTTTCAAGAATAAAAAACAAATTCCCTTTTCAGTGGGATACTGACTTGTCAACCATTTTTCAGAAATGGACAGCAAATGCTGAATGATATTTAAATAGGGTGATTGAATACACTGTGAGATCTGTGTAATGTCATATTTATGTTTTTCTAAAGAATATTTGATATTGGTTAATATAAAATGGAGCATTACTGTCTTGGAAGACAATGATATTATCCAAAAACAATGCTTGCACCATGGGATAAATTATTCCCCTAACTTTTTGGATAATCTGCAGCAAGTAATGCATTATGCAAACTAATGAATGGGTCAAGAGGATACTATGACATGCCTGTCCAAATTACGCTTCCTATCACCTTTCACAGTTAGAAAAAGCAGTATAGGAGTTTTTTGGGCCATCACCAGACATAAATCCTTACAAAGCTTGGGTAATGTGCAAAAATAGTTTTTCTGAATGTATAATATGCTTTCACTATCCAGTTTTTGTTTCTGCACTGTGGTATTCATATCCTCCCAGTAACTTTGACAAATCAACTTTGTTATGTATGTATATATTATAGAAAATATTATTTAACTTACTAGTCACATGATATTCATTACTATCTAAAAGTGATAATCAACTAAAAATGAATATCCAATCAATGATTAACTGCCTCACATAATTTCTTCTCACAAACTATATTAATAATAAGATAAAAATTACATATAATGAGACAAGAATCAAACCAGACACAGAAGGAGAAAATCTGGAGTAGATAGTCATGTTCATCTAAATATTGTTAATCTTACCTGTATTAATGTATACAGATATTTGTAAATAAAATAAATATTGAATTTATTACTTTAAGTAAACTGATATATTAAAACAGGCAAAACTCTCCATACGTATTGCCATTCAGTGCAAACCAGAGTAATCAATGGATGCCAGAAAGCTTGTACATAAAATCCCCATCTAGTGCCTACTCATTCAATATCCCCAGAATAGTTTCTGGCTTGTGGCCTTCATCAGTGAGGAGCCTTGGATCTGAGAGCACTGAACTTAGAACTTATGATCTAATGCAACCCTCCAGCAACCATCTTGTATCTTTGCTTAACTACAAAACTATGAGTAAAATTGGAAACACTATAATATTTTCAATCCAAGCTCATTAGCTGATATGGTCAAATTGGTCTGAACTCAGTTCAGTACTTAAACATTTTAGTGCCTTTGGTTCTTTACTAACTATAGTCACCACTATCCTATTAGGCAGAATTGATTTTAAGCCAATAAACATCACACATGATCACTATTAAAACAGGCAAAACTCTCCATACGTATTGCCACTCAGTGCAAACCAGAGTAATCAATGGATGCCAGAAGGCTTGTGCATAAAATACCTATCTAGTGCCTATTCATCCAATATCCCCAGACTAGTTTCTGGCTTGTGGTCTTCGTCAGTGAGGATGCTTGTATCTGAGAGCATTGCACCTAGATCTTAGGATCTAATGCAACCCCCCCCCCCCAGAAGTTATAAGCAAGCATAAGAAATGGTGATCATGTGATGTAAACATGATATATATTGAATTAATAGTATTTGCCAGATCTGCATTAATACTCAGCCTAGGTCAGACAAATCAAGAGGTGCAATCAATAGGATCTAGTTTTAAGAGGCAATCAAATCATAAACTCTGTAAAATATATAAGATTATGATATTGCAAAGGCCTATTTGTGGAATTTGATATCAATAATTCCTCTAGCTAGCCATTATATATTAAACACATCACAACGTATCTTCTGATAATGCAAAGATAACTACAAGCTTTGCTGATTTAAAAATTATAGAAGTAACAATACTGTCTATTTGAGTTAACAGAACTAGAAAATTTCCCTTACAATTAAGAAGAATTATCTTTATATTTTTACTCATCTATCTCATGATACTTTGCCAGACTTCATTTTAGAAATCATTGATAGGCAAAGGATAAAAACTTAAAGGAATACAATGTAACTCTTTGCAAATTAATGAAAAATTACATCTACGGACAATTAATGGAAGAGACTCCCATGGAAAAATTACTGTGGGCAATATCAGAAGTTAAATTCAGAAAACAACTCTTAGCAGATTCTGATTTAACATACAAAGAAGCTATTAATAGGAATTGAATCCAGAAGACAATGAAGCCAACACATAAAACAAATTTACTGCAAAATGAATGTAACATGCAATTTGACTGTTATTGCTGAAGATTGCAGATGAAACCAAGAAAGACACAAAAATTGCAAAGGTAAGTGCTATATAATGCAGGTTGCTGAAGACTAAATCAAAGAAAACTAGTAGAAGTGACAACTAAAATTAAAAACTTAAGATGTAATAAAGCATTAAATTACTCACTTTACCACTGTTTATTGAGGGCAAATGTTTGAGATTTGAGATCAATAGCATGCCAGGTATCTCTCATATCCTTTAAAGGGTGGAAATTTATAACTTCAAATGCTTGAAAATATTTTCTTATTAGAAAAACCAAGCTGTGAACTAAGGCTGTAAGTGGTAATGAACTGAAGATAAAAGGGAATTGCAAAGGCATAAATAATATTAAACAATAAACCATGTAATTTACTTATTATCATAGTCGTCAAGGAAATAAATTCGCTTATAGGATAAAATTAGTTCAAACTGCTTGGGGTCAGTATAAAACATTAAGATTAACACTGAAAAGTCTTTCTAAACTATGAGAAATCAAAACAAAACCTATCCACATAGAGCTCAAAGAAAATGCCTCCCCAATCATATGCAAAGCACAGGAAATATCTTTTGCACAAAGACAAAAGGTCAAAAAAACATTAAATGAACTAATTAAAAAGGGTACTTTGAACTTTATTGATAATAGTGGTAATAAGCACAATGGCAAAATACAACTTTTTGGTGACTACTGAATGACAATAAGAAACTTGATAAAATTGCTTATCCCATATCAAATGCTTGAAAAGTCAGCATTTTTCATAATGATAGATGATTATATTGCATTCCACCAAATATCTATAAGCAAATAAACTTCTGAAACATAACAATAACAACACATATGGCATTATTTAACTATAATCAACTTCCATTTAGAATGAACACTGCACTCAATGTTTTTCAAGCAAAGTTTTAGATATGCTATTAACTGGACTTGAAGAGATAATTCACTATACATATTAATTGTAGCAAGTACAGAAGGACATTAAATAACAGAGCAATTGATGTTTGTAAAAGACTCAAATATATATATATATGGATAAGAGAATCTAGAATAACAAAAAAATAATATTTCTAGGCCACATCATCTCCAATGAAGGAAAGACTCCCATGCCTGAAACGATTGGATCAATTAAAAATGTTTCTTAACCTAAAAACAAAACTGATATGTTTGTGTATTCCTAAATGCGCATACATATATAGGTATAAATTACTAATGAAAATAAATAAGTTTAAAAGAATTAAAGAATTTTAAAAGACTAATTCTTTTAAAATAGGAAATAAAAATTATTTATAAAAAATTTATTTTCTAAAAGTAAAACAGTTTAATTAATGAGAGTAGAATACAGTATGATAATGAGATATTAAAGGAATTCAAGTTTAGATTTCCTTCATGAGATAAACTATAAGCTAAAAAATAACTCATTAATTAAATTTAGAGAGATAATGATTTAAATTCTTGTATCCAGCATGTGAGCAGGGAAAAAAAAGCATCACCTGAGTGGATGGATGGGATTACAAGCCAATCAGCTTTAGGGAATAAAGCATTGAATGAACTCAGTACAAATTGGATCAAGAAAATGATACTTGATTCTTGGAGCTTCACCTGTGCAGACGAACTTATAAGTGGTGCAGAATGTCACTCCTATGCACAGGGACTTCAACTGCAGAGAGCTGGCCTCCGAACGGGTGAATGGCTAGCTAAGATTCTTACAGGTCGTATTGATCTATAATTTATGTATGCCTATGGGCCTATGTATATATATAATGTATATTGTAACCCAAATAAAAAGAAGAGATGGGGGGGGGGGGATGAAGGTGAAGAAATAAGCAGAAGAAAAGAAAGAAAAATAATTAGACCGAATGAGAAATGAGAGAGGAGAATGATGATGAAATGGAAGAGATGGAAGATATTAGAATGGAAAATAAAATAAAATAAAGATGGAATGAAATGAAAATGATGAAGAAGATGAGATGATTAAGAGATGGAGAAGATAGAGAGATGTGATGATGAAATAATGATGGAGAAGATGAGATGAAAAGAAAAGATGGAAGGAAAAAAAATGAAATGATGGAGGAAAAGATAAGATGAAAAGAAAAGCTTGGAAGAAAAGAAGATAGAATGAAGTAGAAGATAAAAGAGAAAAATGAAATGAAATGGAAGAGATTGAGAAAATGAAATGAGATGATACTGTTAGAGAGAGAGAAAAAATGAAGATGAAAAGAAATTATTATTAGAGAGAAGAGAGAGATGAATTATTATTAGAAGAGAGACTGATGAAGAGAAGAAAGGGAAAGATAAGATGGTGAAGATAAAAGAGGGAGAGGAAAGAAGATGAAGGATAAAGAGAGATTAAACTATTAGTAGAGAGACTCTTAATGACTTGACTCAGTGGGGTTACAATAAATTTAAGAAAAGAGATGATAATCCAGAGATGTATAATCAAATAGAGACCAAATCCAATACCAATACGAATATAGCTATTATGGCAAATTAATAATTTACCACTAAACAATACAAAAGATGATTTCAAAAATTATTAGTTAATAGTTATCAGATTCGGCCTACCATCAGATCACACTCTCTGAATAAGAATAAATTATACATTGATTGGAATGACTATTTCACTAAATGATAACTAACAAGGCAACAAGAGTAAACAATCTCAGGAATTCTAAAACTAAACTCTTGTGCAAAATAAAAGTTTAAGTTGTCTCCTAAATAATTGCTGAGATAAATAAACATGTGAGTAATATCTTGGCTGACTATAGAATAACTACCTTATTGTTCAATCATGGAACAATAAACAAAACAAATATTAATTTAAAAATTTAATGAATCAATTTAAACTAATAATGGCCTATTACCCAAAATATTACTCGAGCAAGGAAAGGGGCAAGGGTACTTTTTATGCCATTCCCCATACTCACCGACAACCTACTAATGACCTCAAATGCAGATGGATTAAAATTCTAAAATATAAGATGATAATAGATAATGTGAAGTTAATGTAAGATAATGTGCAGCTTTTAAAATAATAAAAAATAATACATAATCTTCTGATGCACTAATATTCTTTATCTCATATTGCATAATCTTCAATCTGAGAAAATATAATGATAACTTAAAAATCAACTTTTAAATGAGCATTTAATTAAGTATCTGATATAATGTAATTATCTGTTGTTGTGATTCAATCTGAGAATCACGTAGATTTGCATGGTTTTATAATTTAAACCAGTATCAAAATATATTTTATAAACTTTATAATATGTTTATGAACTTTTGAATTGAAAATTTTGAACTGTGAAACTCAAGCTCTAATGAACTTTGGAACACAAGACAATAATATTTTTCATATAAAAGTAAAAAAAACAGAGACAAAACTTTTTGAAATAATAATAATATGGTTTATTATTTTAAACAATATCAAGAAAATATTTACAAACAAAATTTATTACCAAAATTTTACTACATTGCCAATATAGCGCTGGAATTTATTACAAATATTTTGACTTTTTGAACTTTATTTTGGTTTACAAAATATGAACAATTTCTCTGGCTATTTGTTTTGATAAACAAAATACTAAAATAATAAATACCTACAATAACAAGCTATTTAATACTAAATTCTAATCTCTTTTAAACAATCAGAGAATTCCAAATCTTTAAACTTAAATTAAAATAGACTAAGTTTATTAAGCACAATTCTATTTTTTATTAGCATAATTAATAATATGGAAGTGTTATCTATCAATCAGAATAACACACAAGAAGCTTAAATTTATTATCCTGAGCTTAACAAATGCTAAGCTGGAATAAGCATATTCAGCATATATTTTAAAAATATTATCACTAGTTACACTGACATTACTAATATTATAGCTAGTAATATATTTGTAGTGTTTGTAAAAATGGCAGACATTTTTGTGCACTCCAGAAAAACTAGAATTTATTCGTAAGGCTGTTTTTAGATCGCGCTCTGATAGCTGAGGAATTTAATTAGTGCATTGACGTAATGGCGATCGACAATTCCTAGAGGTATTTGCTAATTACAAATGCTTCTAGATAAGAGACGTTACCTTATTGGTCAGTGCATTGATTGAGATCGTTGCAGTTGTCAGAGAGCTAATAGAAGACGGTGTAACATCTAGCAGGAATTAGAGGACAACTCCAGTAGAGAGCAGTCAGGCAGTAGTGAGTAGCAAGCAGTATTGGAGAGACGTCTGTTTAACATCAGCAAAGACATCTCATGTCAGTGCTAGCGGTAAGTGACTAGCACACCCAGTGAAAATGTAGTTCACGGGTGTAGCTAAAAGACACCACAGCAGAGAAGAGCATTAGTTGCAAGAAGAGCATTAGTTGCAAGAAGAGCATTAGTTGCAAGAAAAGCATTAGTTGCAAGAAGAGCATTAGTTGCAAGAAGAGCATTAGTTGCAAGAAGAGCATTTGTTGCAGAGAAGGGCATTAGTTGCAGAGAAGGGCATTCGTTGCAGAGCAAGGCATTCGTTGGAGAGCTTCGTTAAGAAAGAACAATGTGGGAATTGTATAACGTTTTTTGCTGACCGCACAGTATGACTTGCAGTTATAACCTTGGCACAGTCTTAAGTGCGGATATTACAATGGCGCAGTCACATTTGAACCTGGGAGTAGCGAATACGTTGAACTATAAGTTTAGCCGTAGACGGAGAAACCGGGCGAAAATGACAATCCCAATTAGTAACGTTAACATCGGTGAAAGTTTGGAAATAAAACGTTCGTACAATTAACATCGGAAGCTAACGTAATTGGAAAAAAAAAAAAGTTTCAGCAGCTGTTAAATCGCATATTTCTGGTGAAATAACGGGAAAGTAGCGAGAGAAAAACAACACCAAGGAATAGCAACAAGGGTTTTTCTGGAGTGGAGAGAGGTGTGTAGTGTTTGTAAAAATGGCAGACATTTTTGTGCACTCCAGAAAAACTAGAATTTATTCGTAAGGCTGTTTTTAGATCGCGCTCTGATAGCTGAGGAATTTAATTAGTGCATTGACGTAATGGTGATCGACAATTCCTAGAGGTATTTGCTAATTACAAATACTTCTAGATAAGAGACATTACCTTATTGGTCAGTGCATTGATTGAGATCGTTGCAGTTGTCAGAGAGCGAATAGAAGATGGTGTAACATCTAGCAGGAATTAGAGGACAACTCCAGTAGAGAGCAGTCAGGCAGTAGTGAGTAGCGAGCAGTATTGGAGAGACATCTGTTTAACATCAGCAAAGATATCTCATGTCAGTGCTGGCGGTAAGTGACTAGCACACCCAGTGAAAATGTAGTTCACGGGTGTAGCTAAAAGACACCGCAGCAGAGAAGAGCATTAGTTGCAAGAAGAGCATTAGTTGCAAGAAGAGTATTAGTTGCAAGAAGAGCATTAGTTGCAAGAAGAGCATTAGTTGCAAGAAGAGCATTAGTTGCAAGAAGAGCATTTGTTGCAGAGAAGGGCATTAGTTGAAGAGAAGGGCATTCGTTGCAGAGCAAGGCATTCGTTGGAGAGCTTCGTTAAGAAAGAACAACGTGGGAATTGTATAACGTTTTTTGCTGACCGCACAGTATGACTTGCAGTTATAACCTTGGCACAGTCGTAAGTGCGGATATTACAATATTTAAGCAAATTTCTAGCTAACTTTAAATTAAATTAGATATATGGGCCACTCACTCATCAGAGGTCATTTATACACTTTTTAAATAAATTCTGTCCACATAAAATTTTTAGCCTAAGTGTTTTAAAATTAAGGATTTAAAAGACTTACAAATCCAGCGGCGAAACTCTGGATGAACATATTAAAATTAGTATGTGTGAATTGCCACTTGTACCTTATGCATAATTAACCTACTTAAAAATAAATACAGATTATTGTTGGTTGGCTTGTGGATAATAAAACTATCATAGCAACACAATCCAAACATTGATACATCTATAAGCATTAAAATAGCTAACTGCCTGAAGAAGCAAAGTTCCTCAAACAAACATATCTTGTCATCACAAATCTAAAACAAATGCAACATCACCTACTGTGGTGGAACTAGCATTAATTCATCATGAATGATAGGCTAAAATATAAAAACATATATGCTCCGCAGAGCTGGATAAGAATGTGGTGGCTTTCAAAATACCTAACTTTGAGGCAGAAAATAGGATGCCTGGATCTTGTCTACAGCGCATCAGGAACATGAAAGACACACCAGGAAAGTATGATCCTCTCTCATGGGATTCCAATGCTTATAAATGTGATAATCATCACTGAAAAATACAACTATAGGATATACAATAACCCTCTATGGGCACAAGCACTATCAATTCATGGAAAAGCAATATAATAAGGATGAGGACCTTGTCTACTCCATTAAGTATATTCAAAATAATTAACAAAGCCTAACTCTATGAGGCTAACAAATACTTAACTAATGACAAAATATATACTTCACATGAACTAATTAAGTTATCACTAAGAAGTTTAAAAATACGACACGTATATATTCAATGTCAGAACCAACAAAGCAAAACTGTGTCAAATGACTACTATAAGAAATACCTAAAATTAAATGCATATAAAAATTTTAGGCAAAGGCACAATGCACACATAATAAAATATTAAATACTAAAAATATAGTGACTAGTGGAGTTTTAAAAGATTGCAAATTAAATGTGAGAATACTAATTCTCAATGCATTTAAAAAAAAATATTTGCAGTTATTATTAATGTAGCATTCATAAAACAAATGAATGGAAATTCTCTGATAAACCTCTTTGGCTGGTTTAAAATAAAACTGAGTGAAACATTCTATATATAAATAAGCTAAGACTGAGATATTTAAATCTCTGTGAATGAAATTATCAAATAGAAACTAACTTGTGAAATGCTTAATAAATATAATAGTATATAATTTACCTGAGAATGGCAAATATATTTACTCATTCTAATAAAACCCTTTAAGATTAAAATTGTAACGTTAGTTTACCTGTATTTCTATGCTAATAGTGTTGCATATATTTTAAAACAAAATATATAGCATAAATATTTTTCTGGTTTCTTTTTTTAAAACCAATAAAACAGACAAACAAACAAAATAACAATACAGTAATTTTAGTTTATAGTTTCAGCTCTGTACTGGTTTTCCGTTCTAGACATGTAGATAATTAATTAAGGATAATTGATCTGATGGTATCCGAAGCTTCTAGTCAAAACATTTATAAGCAGGGCAATGATTTCTTAAAAACGAAACATGTTTAATAGTTCCTTAACGATATTTTTACTTTCTTTCTTTAAAGATATTCTAAGTATTAAAACATTGAAATAATAAGAATAGGCTGGCATTGAAAAACAAATTCTTCAGCTGAGAACATTTTTATAAGGATCCCGGGTTTAAATGCACAATAATATAGCTTTATGATTTTTAATTCCATTTTTCTTTTATAAAAGAATGCATTTTTTTTTTTTAAAAAAAAAATTCTCATACAGTATTTTGAAATTCTATTTCCAAATAACTTTCTCTTCCCACTGCTTAGCATAAGACAGGAATTTTTTTTTTAAAGTACATATTTTCACCTGTTTTCACTTAGCTAAAATAAATTATTTCCATTTTTGGTCAAGGTATAAGCAATAAACTTTTTAGTTCATTATCATTTGAAAATTCATCCTTAACTAATTGTAATTTACAATATTTTGTCCAACAGTTTCTGGAGTATATAATTAGTCTCTCATATTCAATATATTTTTAAATTGGACATTTGGCAAGGTTAATATTAAATTATACTAAACGCTTGGCAGATAAAATTCATTCTTTCTTATTTTAACGTAGTATATTTCTCTCTTCTAAAATCATTTTAGATATAAGCATTATTAAAATAGGAGCATATTTTAAAGATAATATCAGGTATCAGTAATAAATTTCGGACTTAACATCAGTTTTAAATACATTTTAAAACAAGGAGATTGACGCATTTTTTAAAACTATAATACAGTTCACTATAATGTCTTTCAATTTTCCTCACTTATGTTTTAACTTAATTAAATAATTATTAAGTATCCTCCAGCTATTAGTTCAGTACAATAAAGGTATTTAGCCATATAAATACTAATGATTGGTTTCCATATTTTAACTTCCGATAAACACAAGTCATGCCATAAATTAATAAGATAAAAGATGCAAAACTTCCTTTAAACATTTTGTCACTATAGTTTTAAATTTAACTGAAAAGTTGATATCAAAAAAATGGGTTTACCTTTAATTTAGCAGTTTTTCATCGCAATTTTAAAACAAGTAGTTATAATTTTAAAATACTTTTGCTTTTAATAAAATAATAAACTTAAAAAAAAAAATTACAACTTTTTTTTTTTATTAAAGAAAAGAGAAGTTCAGGATTCAGAGCATGAAGACACACCCACACTAATAACCACTGAACCACCTCTATTTATATCTGATAAATTCTATTCCTCCCAATTGTCAATTTAGTTTAAAATAACTAACCAATCCAAATTATTTTAAATTTAACTTTGACACTTTTGACAGATCAGCTGTGAAATTGATTATTGACACAACTGATTTAAATATTTGAACTCACATGGTCATTAATGGTTTCTAAACAAAAGTTAATTATTAACTATTTTATATAACATTGTCTACAATATTATATTACATAAAATAGAAATGAAACAAATATAAAAATTAAAACTAGTTTTATTTATCAAAACCTTTAAATATTTAATTATAATACCTTTTATTCATTCATTTGTTTTTTAATCAATATTGTTGTTAAATTACCATTTATTCATTTTTTTAATACTTCCCTGTACATGCACACACACATGGATGACCTATAAACATGAACTCGACTAATTACTTACAACTTATTTAAAATAACTACAAAATTAAAACACTAATGAATATTAAATTTGAAATAATTTTTTATTTAAACAGATTAAAGGCTAATTTAGATTAAATATTTAAATATTATCTGACTGCTTTAATAAATTTAAATATTATTTTTAAATCAATTTAATACTATTTACTTTATTTATAATATTAACTTATTATACGTTATATATTAAAAATGAATAAAACAATAGTTACTTTATAATACATTTAATTTTATTATTAATTTAAACTATCCCTAAATATTTCCTTTAAGTAAACTTACTATCTTACATCTCTTATCAAACTAATTATCATATATCTATTGACTTTTCATAGCATAATCACACAGAATTTAATAAATATTACAATACTATCATTATTATCCTATATTATTTACTAATTAACAAATGTCTTCTACTTTTATCATTATTTTTTTAAAAATCAGAAAATTACAAATAAAAAGTTAAGCTAAGATAAACTCTGGCACCTGTTGGAGCCAAGTGAAGTTTCACTTATGTACAATATATATGTTCACTAGAGGGAGCTTACCAATAGCTTTAAACAAGATTTAATTTATAAGTGCCGAAAGAGAAATTCCAAAATCTCTATCGGAATGTCTTCATCCCCAGACCAATTGATTTCAAGCTTATGGCTCACCTCAGTGAGTGCTAGGACTCCAGACACTAGATCTAAAATACCAATTCAAAAGTCAGCACTTATCTAATATGTTACTATCAATTTGAAAAACTGAATTTTTCAGACATGTAAATGTCTTCAAATCCAGCTTTACAAACCAAATAGCTATATGGGTCTAAACTCAGTTCAGTTTTACCATATATTAATAGCCTCAGCAATATAATATCACAAAAACTTTCAAAGTTACACTTATAATAATTAATAAAACAAGACATAAAATGTGTAACTTGTTTTTAAGCTTGTATTAAAATGTTCACTAGATGGAGCTTACCAATAGCTCCAATCAAGTTTTAATTTACAAGTATTGAAAGAGAAAGAATTCAAAATCTCTGTCGGAATGTCCTCATCCCCAGACCAATTGGTTTCGAGCTTATGGCTCACCTCCCTGAGAAGCTAGGACTCCAGACATTAGATCTAAAATACCAACTCAAAAGTCAGCACTTATCTAATACGTTACTATCAATTTGAAAACCTGAATTTTTCAGACATAAATGTCTTCAAATCCAGCCTTATAAACCAAATAGCTATATGGGTCTGAACTCAGTTCAGTTTCACCATATATTAATAGCCTCAGCAATATTAGATAAGTTCTGACTTTTGAGTTGGTATTTTAGATCTAATGTCTGGAGTCCTAGCTTCTCACTGAGGTGAGCCAAAGCTCAAAACCAATTGGTCTGGGGATGAGATTTTGAATTCTTTCTCTTTTGACACTTATAAATTAAAACTTGATTGGAGCTATTGGTAAGATTCCTCTAATGAACATTTTGATACAAGCTTAAAAGCAAGTTACACAATTTGGTGTCTTGTTTTATTATTTTTAAGTGTATGCTTGAAGGTTTTTGTGATGTTATATTGCTGAGGCTATTAATATATGGTGAAACTGAACAGATCCATATAGCTATTTGGTTTGTAAAAAGACATTTACATGTCTGAAAGTATTAGATAAGTACTGTCTGGAGTCCTAGCTCCTCACTGAGGTAAGCCATAAGCGCGAAACCAATTGATCTGGGGATGAGCACTTTCCAATAGAGATTTTGAATTCTTTCTCTTTCAGCACTTATAAATTAAAGCATGACTGGAGCTATTGGTAAGCTCCCTCTAGTGAACATTTTAATACAAGCTTAAAAGCAAGTTACACAATTTGTGTCTTGTTTTATTAATTATTATAATGTATATACATGTATATATAATTTGTAACATAGTTAGAAATTGCTAAGATTTAATTATTAAGTTGCATTTAATTTCAACTTAATAAAGTTATGTGATTACTGGGGATTTATTATTGTTAAATAAGTCTGGAATGGTTAATTCACAGACAAGGTGTCCAATAGTATATGTCTGGACATAGCAAAAACTATGTAATTTTTGGAGTGATAATTTTCCTTAATGGCAAAACTCATATCATTCAATCATTACATATTCTGCTTGGGACAAAAACGGACATTTCCAGTGTACCATACCATACTTCCTTGCGAAATCCTGTTCCTGATCTTGCACTGAGCATGAAGTGATCAAGATTTAACAGGGAAAGAAATGAATACCAATTTAGCCGATTGTCTGTACTCATATATATTGGTACTTCCAGCCAAACTGATAGAAAGAGTGAATTGACAGGACTCTTCCAATTAAAAACCCCTTTAGTTAATATCTTACTTGAATGCCCGAATGTTTAGGACCTATGGTAAGTACACACCTTTGAAAAGTCTATTTACAAAATAGCTTTTGCGCGCCACTCCTAGAAAAGAATAAAAAATGAATTTTCCCCCCTCCTAGAAGGATGTGCAATACCATATGTTCAGCGGAGCATAAGAATAAGATTGAACACCCCGGTAGACCGATATCCCGTGTGGCTAGCTCAGTACACTCTATATCTAGGGTCTTCAATGGGTAAGTTAAATGGTTATTGTAGGTATGTGATTGATAAGGAAAGAGTACATTTTATCAAATAAATAATAATACGAAAACGAAACAAATTTAATATTATGATCAAATATTTATTTAATCCCAGATACCCACCACTGTTTCATACTTAAAATATAATAAAAAATAAAAGAATTATAATCACAGACCTGTATATATTATTTGATGCGTTGAAATAGATAAAATATAATTACAATTTTAAATGAATAAGCAAAATAATAAACCCCTAGAGCTATTTACAATGTTTCATAATGAATGGAAGTGGTCTGAGCTTTTTACCCTGTAGAAATAAGTTATGTCTTGTGTAATTTGATATATATTTCTCATATAAAAGATTTTCGGTTATACAGGCATACACGTCTACTCAGGACTTTAAAACCTGTTTTATTGATAGCAAATATAAAAAAAAACAACCAACTATGCATACATATATTTGCGCTATAAAATATTTCATTAATTTTGTATTTTACAACATGTCAATAAGGTTGCGTTAGCTCAGATACCATAGAGCACTCAACATGAGGTGCTGTATCTATTTGCCTTTTACGATAAATTCTTATACATGTATATACGTGCAGCACAATTATACACTCACTACTATTCTAAATATAAAGTTATTAGTGGACTTGCTTACAGGAAATTTACAATAAATAAACCCTTTGGCACTCATCATAAGGTGCCGCAGTGACAAAAAATAACTTAAAAGGATATACAGATAAATACATTTTTAGACACTCAACATGAAGTGTCATATTTATTGAATATTACAAGTGTATGTGCACGTATATACACATGTATATTTATGTATGACAATTTTCAGGAGTAACAAGAAGAAGAAAAACAAATAGCAACAAAAAAAAATCTAAGTGCAACCTTTGCTGAAAATACTAGAATTTGAAATAGAAAAATGAATTTAAAAATTTAATTAAAAGCTGTATCATTATGCCTGTAATAGCTGTAAATTCAATATATATATATTGAGAGACAACTCTCTCTCTTTTTTTTAAATGATTAATAATAATAAGAAAAAAATATATATATTTCTAATTATCAGAAACGTCAGAATTAATTCATTCAGTATTATAAAATATTTTTAAAAAAAACTTATGTAGGCGTCTTCATCTTCTCCTGACTGGGCTTTGAATCAGCTTCAAGTCAAATGGCTGTGCAGTGAGGATTTCATCTCATTCAGGCATAAGCAAGGTGGCTTTTGTCATCATCGTTTCTGGCTGGAACTGGCGTGATCACATCTTGGCGATTTGGACAGAGAAAGGGCGGGTGCACCAGCTGGTTGTCTACCCCACGGTCATTTTACTGGAACCTCTAGTAGATTGCTTCATATTTTCTTTTTTTGTATATTATAATAATTATGATTAGTATTAAATTTTCATCTGCTGTCTCGAATGGTTACTCGAATCCACAAGAAGACAAGAGTTCTTAAAAGAACTGTATAATGGATTTCTTCTTAAGAATATCAGTAATAGTCTGGTCTGTATATGAATCTTTAAGTGGCTGGATGATTGGAGAATTCCGGAGCCAAAGTAGTGAATGACTTGCCCAGAATGACTGCCAAAGAAAGAATGAATCCCACAGCACTGACTAAAACCTATCAATCCCACTCATGAAAACCAATTCAGATAGCCCCCTGAGAAGTATGAATCAGCCAAACCTTTTATTTTACCTTATCATTTAGATCATACACATTCCTTTCTATTTTTTCCAATTAAATTCTACATTTCAGGGTTTGATATAATGATTAGTTTCCATCTTGAATACTTAGACCACTTCATTACAGATATCAATTCAAAAGAATTTCTATTTTATCTATAAAAAAAAAATAATATTTTAATTACAACATTTATTATCAAACATTTTGCTTTTGGTCAGATTTTTGCCAAAGTAATTAACATTTTTTTTGATTATGGAATAAGATTACAGTTTTTAGAAAAGTAATTAAAAAATAAAATATATATATAAGTATGTTGGAACAATTACTTTAATTATTTATTTTACTAATACGTTCCAACATGTGATCCATTTGTTCAATAAAGTTTGCTTTTCTCTATTTGAATTTTTCAGAGAAAAGCAAAATACATAAAATGACATATACTGAAAATATACAAAACAATAAAAATAAAATAAATAAAAAAAATACATCAGTTTATTATACGTGTATTTGTGTACAATATTTCAAATTGGTGTGTGTGGGGGTATTCTAATGCTCAGACCCCACTTCCATTACTAATGTAGCACATTTATATATTTGTTGTGCTTAATATATATAAATTTACATGTGTATCTGCTGTAATGTTTTTTACAGCAGACTTTGTGCATGGACATTTGATAATGCCTGGCACAATACCCCCTCTCCAATGAGACTTTTAAATGGGTATGACCATTTAAAGTCTTAAGTTTTTATTTATATAGATATTATGAACTATACATGTGAGATGATTTCTAGAGCATCCTGGGTGCTATGGTAGGGGTTTCAGTGCACAAGCATTGTATGTGCCCTTTATTCCCTGTTCTGTTTTAATCCAGAAAGCATTATCCCCACTGCACTCCACAATTTCAAAAGGGCCTTCATAAAGATTAAAAAATTTTTTACACTGGAACTTTTCTGGAATGCTCACATGAGGCATTCTGACCATCATTCTATCCCCTACCTTAAATTGGTAGTTTTGCATGCCGTGTTTCCTTTTATTTCTTCTGAGACTCATCTGGTGCATCCGGGCTTGAGCCTTTTTTTTATCAAATTCCATGTCAATTGTTTTGTCTCTGCTCCCTGGGCAGTTTGCCTTGAAAAGTTTTGGTACAAGTTTTCCAAAATGTATCTGCGTTGGAGGGAATCCTGTGGATTCATGTACAGACCAGTTTATATAATTTAGTATCTCAGAAGAAAATTCCCATTCTCTTGATAAATGCACACTGAGAACAACTAGAGTAAGCCATGAATCACTTTTCAGGGGCGAGTCCCCATATTTCATATTTTGTTTCCCAAAGTCCGGTAGAAAAACCGGCAAATGAAGCTTCATTTCCAATACAAGTAGGTCAGTGTAAGCCAGCAACTCTGCATCCGCGTTGTTCAAAATCCCTGTATCACAAAAAAGTGCTGTTCCGGTGGTTGTTATCCAGCACTAAGATCATTGTAAGCAATGTTGCCAGCATCAAAAGAAGAAAAGTATAATTGAAGATTTCCCATAGCATGTAAAGTGTCAGATATTAGAAAGTAAACTTAGAAAATGGTAAAAAATGATGCATTTTACTCTCAAACAGAGGGTGGTGTAATGTACCTAGATCGTAATGGTACATATATCTAATTTTGTCTAAAAATTATTAAAATGAAATACAGTTCGTTAAAAGAAAATAGTATGTAAAAGTTTAAGAGGTTTTATTGCAGTTTGTTTTCGAAACGTAAAATTAAAAGTCAAAGAGTTTTTTTTTCTATTATTAGTAGTTGAAATAAAAGTTACAATTAATTAATTAGAAGGGGGGAGGGGGATTGCTTTAGTCAAGTTAAAAGTTTATAAAAGAACAAATCCATTTACTTCTGTTTCTAATCACGACTCAATCCTTTTTTTCTTTTCAAAATATACATTACATATAGCCATATAATTCTATAATTAAAACACTTCTTTTCTTTTCAAAAACTTTATTTGATGTATATATATATCCACTTGTTCCAACGTTTCGACTATTTTTACTCTATAGTCATTTTCAAGGATCTAGAAAAAACATATTACATTATAACAAACTTCACATAATAAAACCAAAAAAACCCAAACAATATAAAAACACACAAAAAAATATATAAACCCCATAAAAATTAAAAATAAATAAATAAAATACATTAAAATCAATTAAATTAAAACACAAAATATACACCACACTTACTTGACTCCCTTCTCAAAAACCTTTCCTTTTTTACATTTTCTTTTATCCAAAAAACCAATTGTTACAATAAAAGACTTAGTTCCTTATTCTTTCTTATATACTTCAAAAATGAATTTATTTCCAAAAATAATTCTTTATCCAATAGAATTGGATAAGTAATGGATAAAGAATTATTTTGGAAATAAATTCATTTTTGAAGTATATAAGAAAGAATAAGGAACTAAGTCTTTTATTGTAACAATTGGTTTTTTGGATAAAAGAAAATGTAAAAAAGGAAAGGTTTTTGAGAAGGGAGTCAAGTAAGTGTGGTGTATATTTTGTGTTTTAATTTAATAGATTTTAATGTATTTTATTTATTTATTTTTAATTTTTATGGTGTTTATATATTTTTTTGTGTGTTTTTATATTGTTTGGGTTTTTTTGGTTTTATTATGTGAAGTTTGTTATAATGTAATATGTTTTTTCTAGATCCTTGAAAATGACTATAGAGTAAAAATAGTCGAAACGTTGGAACAAATGGATATATATATATATATACATCAAATAAAGTTTTTGAAAAGAAAAGAAGTGTTTTAATTATAGAATTATATGTTTATATTTTAAAGAGTTTTTTGCTAAAAAACAATTAATTCATAGTTACGGGGAAAATTAAAAGAAGTTGATTTTCACATAAGTAAAAAATATCTCTTTTGAGTTGAAGAAAGAAAAAGTAATCTTAAAACTAATATTGAGTGTATTAAAATAAAATATACAAGTCGTAAATGACGAATTAATGTTAAGTATAAGGAACAGTAAAATATATGTAGATATAATAAACATCTCCATACTTCCCCATTCTCTTTAAATACATATAAATAAAGATATAATAAAAGACAAATGACCCCCAAGATGCATTTCGTGTTGAACCAGCACTCATCAGTTGGCCCTGGTCACACTCTCTCATATACATCTTTATTATATGCAAAGTATTTATCTAGAGTAAATTATTACATTTTCATTTACCATTGTCAAACTTCCTCCACTCACAACTTTGATACCATCCATTTCAGATAAATACACTAATGATTATTACTAATCATTTTCGAAACTAGAGATTATCTCTAGCACAGATATTAACTTTAAACCTCAGTTAAAGATTAATATATCTGATTTTTTTTTTTTAAATTTATATGTGTGTGATTGTAAACATAGCAAAATGTGTGCGTGTTAAAATGGAATAAATGAAAGTTAAAAAATTAAAAACACTCAGCGATGGCTACTGATTAAAAATGTAAAAACAAAACGTGCAATGGCTGCTAATTAAAGATCTCCAACAACATGTAATTAAAAGCTTATCTAGAGGAATGCAATTAAAAACAAGGAAGGAATTTCGACAACAGATATCGCTGGAGGACATCAAAATGACAACAGGTCTTATTAATAAATAGTCCAGCTTTTCATTGGACAATCAATTGAGATTACAGTTGAGAAGGAGTTCAGATTGCAGTTCAGTTCAATCAATTAATCAGATCAGCCTAGTATGTATCCAGAATCCATCATGTTACTGTTAATCATCGTTGGAAACATACGACTTTGCTCTAGCCTGAGTCCGATGAAACAGCTAACCTGTCCATGAAAATAATGCCTGCTTAACAACTTGAAAGTCCGCTTTCAATATCTAAATGTCTTAAAGAAAAATACTTTGGAATACTAAGCATTAAACCTCCTCAAAAAAATCTCAAATCCAGCCGGCTGAAAATATTCTTACTTGAAGCAGTAACCAGGAAGAAAACAAAATCCTATTAAAATCAAGTTCACAGCAAACAGCAAGAAGAAGTCCACGTTCTAAAATCCTAGGTAATAACATTTTTCTTATTCTCATTTCTAAAGTAGCCATTGCATAGTTTGAAGCCTCCTGAGTCAAATAATAATGAACTCTATGGCATGTATAAACGAACTATTGATGTGCATGCTTGTGAATGTATATATTAATGCTTTATGATCTTATGAATATGATGTATTTATTTAATGTTCTCTTATATTTTATTGCATAAATTATGAATGTGTGGGGTCCTTATATGTCATTATCATTATATAGTTTAATCAAGTCCTTTATAAAGGTATTTAAAATCAGAATAATAAATGTTTAGTAAAATAAATTATCTTGAAACTTAAAGCTCAATTTGTCGGTCAATTCTTTTTTACCACTAATTTAAACAATAATTTGTTATTCTATTATAAGTGGCTGAACTAATTATGGGATTGTCTTAGGCATTGAATTAGTTACCATTGTTCAAAGTGCGTTATTTATCTTCTGGGTAAGTAACTGGTGCCCGTGTTCTACAAAACAAAAAAGTGCTTTGAATGTGGTGTTGAATTCAACAGTCGAAAAGAAATCTGTTTCCTTCAAATGTAGTCAGTTAGATATATTTCACATATATATCTGCTGGCTTGGATTCAGGTGCTCTTTGAGTACTCTCTTCTCTGCCTAAGGGACCATGGTGGAGCAATACGTAAATTGCAAGGGATTAATAATAAATATTGTATTATATTTTGTATAAAAGTTTACAAGTCATATTTCGAGTTATAATTTTATTAAAGAGTGAAAATATATTGATTGTGTTTACTCCATTAGGGATCTGGTAAATCCACCACCCGGTACACCAGGAAACAAATTTCAATAAAACAAAAATTGACCTTGGATAAAATTTTAATACATTACAATAGTAACCTAGAGATAATTTTGACATCCAATGTGTCTGGTTTCAAACTTGAAGCTGTGTTAACATATCCTACAATAAGTGGAGAAAGATCAATTGTGTATATATCCAAGACATTAACAAAAGTAAAGAGGAACTAGTTAACTCAATACAAAGGCATTTGCTATAATTATCAGTATATTTAAGTTCCAACAATATTCATTTGGTCATCTATTCATTATTAGTATGGATCATAAACATTTGTTAGCAATTTTAGCAAAAACAAAACTCATTCCGGATTATCTTACTCTATGAATGCTCTGTTGGATCACCCTTTTATCTGCTTATGACTATGAGCTAGAATTTATTTATAAAAATCTGCATTTTTTATGTTATCAAGAATACCTGAGAAAGCAGAAATTAATACTAAACATATTGAGGTTAGACTGCCTGTGTGTGTATAATATATACATGAATTTAAATAAAGTTTCTTTATTTAATCGTGTAAGTACATGCAGACAATATATGAATAATATATCTCATTATCTAGAAAATTTACATATGCCAATCATACATTTAAATATATATTAAAAATCAATTATGCTAATAAGAAATAATTATGCAAAAATGGACTTTAATAAAACAAAATGCTAAGATGTAGTCATTGTGTGTAAGGGATTATAATAATTGTATGTTTTACATACTACATTAGTAGCGGATTATCTGCATACTGTTGATATGATAAATGCTAAAGTGTAGGTTTGAATTTCATAACATATATGTATATACTGCAATCAAATCAGAATTTTTGGGCAAAGAACTTCCTTTATTTAAGATGCAAAGCATGGATTATAATTATTCACTGTGCATGTGTAGAAAATGATATACACAAACAGAAGCTTATTTATAAACTTTAGAGATTTCTAATTGTATATACTATTTTTTCCTTATTCCATTTTGTTATTTTACACTGAATAAATTTGTTTTGTTACCGCAAATTGTACTTAACTTTATTTAATGTTACTGATGTTTTCCTGATGGGTACTGAGATAATAATACCCTCGGGACATAGCAGAGTGACGCAATCGACAATTGAAAAAAAAAAAATCCAGTGAAACATAATGAAATGCTGTCAATATTAATCTTTGTGGGGTTGATAGAAGTCTATGTGCCAATAGCAGATCCAGAAAACAAGAAAAATGTATCACTAAACAGCATATAACATTTATGAATTCGATATGGATGACACCATGCACTGGAAGAGTTATGTCAACCATAATGAAAGATATATGTCCATAAATAAAATTGTGGATGAAAAAAATTAAAGTATTTATGCTTATGTGATTCATGGGAAAAGATGTATTGAAATTGGCAAATTAACTCTATGATTCTAAGGATATCTGAAGAAATTCCATATCAGAAACTGAAGGAAAAACTAAATGTTTATTTCACACATGCAATAACTATATGAGTGATATGACTGACATTGAGGAATAGAAAGCAACTACCTCATGAAAAATATCAGGATTATGGCAAAGCACTGAGGATATTAGCAAAGGATTGGGGTTATGGTTTAGAGTAGCTGAGTTATTAGACCAATTATTATATGGAATGATAGATGATAACTTTAGAACCAGACCTTAATTGTAAGCATCACACAAGAAATATAGGGGATTTGAACTCAGACTTTCAAGTACCCGTCAACCATCCACACTATCTCATCTCAATGATACACAAGACCACATATATGTAGAAAAGATAAATAATCACCAACATGTAGAAAAGATAAATAATCACACATGTGTGGTCGTGTGTATCAATGGTATAAGATATAGTGGATGGTTGATGGGTACTTGAAAGTCTTAGTTCAAATCCCCTATATTTACAATTAGGCTCCAGGTATGTGAAGAGTGCCTGTATTTCATATATCACCCAAGAAACTGTATTATATAATCTTTCAAAATTTATCTCCCTAAACAAATGGATAAATATTCAATTGTAGTAAAGAAAACAGATACAGATGTGGAAAAAAGGCCACTTAACGAGAAACTGTGAATTTATAAGAGAAAATTGCAATATTTTTAAAATAACAGGACATTTAATAACTGTCTGCCACAATAAAGACAGGAATATTAAAACAAGAATAATGCCAGCCTATAAATCTGGGGGAGGGAGAGTAAGAAGAAATCATAATACTAAAAAAATTAAACAATGCAAATAATGATCATATTCTGATGGATATGATATATTTGAGCAGAAAATTACCATGGACGTTAATAGTGGAGCGAGTCAATCATTATTATCATATAAAGACTTGATGAAAATTAGTGCTAGATTTAAGAGAAAAACATCACTCATAAAGTGATGTTACTGCTATGGATAGAAATGGAACTAAGAGAGATGCATGAAAAAATACCTGTATCAGTAAATTAAATTTTAAAGTTATATTTCTACCACTATATATCATCAATAAAGATTTTAGCCTGTTATTAGGAGAAATCGTTTTTGTTCTTCAGGAATCCACATAAATATTATCAAAAGAATACAATTGGAAGCAGTAATTAAAAAAAAAAGTGTCCTTGAGTTGTTCAAATCAGAACTAGCAGAGTTATTGACATTAATGGTTGACATTGAATCTATAAAGAATGCTCAACCACTTTTCCACTTCCGTTCACATTAAAGTAGAAAGTGGAGAAGGGTATCAATGGGATAGTTCACAAAGACATATTAAATGTCAGTAGTAGACAGAGCTAATCCAGTAGTATTTATTATGAAGCTAGATAAAAATCTTCACTTATGTGGCGACTATTATGTTATGCTAAGTAAATTTATTAATAAAGTAGAACTCCCCATTCCTACATACATAGTGTCATTGCAAAAAACCTTGTTTGTTGCAAAAATAGATTTAAAGCCTGCTTTCCATCAAATCTCTATTATAGATAGAACAGAATTATTAACTTTACTCATTTAGAAATTTACAAATGCAATAAGTTACTGCATAGCATTACGATTGTGCCTAATATCTTCCAAGCTAATATGAATAACTTGCTTTATGGCATTGAAGGTGTTATCCCATATTTAGATGATACATTGGTTAAATGCTGAATCTGAGTGCGAACTGACATTACACACAAAGTCTGTTCCAAATTGGAGAAATTCTAAATATTGATAAATATATATGGCTGACATCGGAAATAAAATTTCTAGGGCTTGTAATTAATAAAACTGGAAAATATCCTAACCCAAATAAAATAAGAGCAATAAAAAATACTCAGGAACCTAAGAATGTAAAAGATTTGCAGGCATTTTTAGGCAATTGAAATTTTTTGAAAGCTTTCTAAAAGGAAACTTTCACATGTTATCGCCTTTACATAAATTATTAAAAAATTAACAATGAAAATGGTCAGAAGAACAAGGCATTGCTCTCCAGAAAACTAAGGACCTACTTCAAAGCAATTGCTCATATGTTATCATAGTGATTTGGATGTAATTATTACAATGGATGCATCGTAATATGGAATTGACACCATAAATTTTCCACCATTGCTATGAAGAACATCCTAAAGCCTATGCCCCTAGAACATTTCCAGCAACTGAGAAAAATTACCATTAGTTTGACAAGGAAGCTTTAACTATAATCTTCAAAATAAAAAAATTCTATCAATATATTTATGGACAGAAATTTCAAATTTGTACTGATCATCATCCACTACTGGGAATATTCAGATATGATAAAAAAATTACAGAACATAAAGTATGCTATGCTGTATAAATGTATAGAAGCATATGATTATGAACTGTTATATAAGCCTGGATAGGAATCCTGGCCTAAATTCACTCAACCATGGAAACATCTTCATCTGGACCATGCTGGATCAATGAATGGTTACATATTCTTAATAGTTGTGAAATCATATTCATGGTGAACAGAATATAAATCATCCAAACCATTAGTGCAGAGAGTACCATTACATTGCTGAAAGAGATTTTTGCAAATCAAGATTATCCCAAGACTATTCTGATGGATAACAGGACCAGTTTTGCATCTCATAAATTTGAGAATTTTCTTACAGATATGGGAATGCATCAGGAACTTATATTGCCATATCATCCCAAATCTAATAGTACACAAAAGGCAGTTCAACAACTAAATTCTACAATAAATAAAACCTCCCACAAGAATATTAAGGAAGTATTATTATATGCAATGTTTTTATAGCATTTTATTCCATATATAATCACTAGAAAGACATTGGATGAATTGTTAAGGTACAAAAAATACTGTACTCAACTTTCAAAATTATTGCCAACTACAAATAAAAATTTAATGACTCCATGGCTTGTGAAAATTTTTAAATTGGACAAAGTATAATTGTTAAATCATCAAATGATGATGAAAATTTTATTGTGAAGGAGGGGAACCAAACTGTGGAAATGCATCAAGATGAAACCAATAATCCAACCAGGGATCAAGCTATTGAACCAATGAAAGATTGTATTATATTAAGCTTGCTCCAACAAGAAGGGATTTTAACATCACAAAAAGAGGAAGAGAGATTCTTCCTTAAAAGAGGATGCATACACAGAAAACCTGCAAAATTAAAAGATTAGAAGTGTGAATAAGAGGGGCATTTCTAGGATAGAGGGAGGTGCATCATCTGTGTATGTATAATATACAAGCCAATGTAAGTAAAGTTTATTATTTAATCATGTAAATATGTGCAGACTGTATATGAATAATTTATCTCATTATTATGCTACTCTAAGAAATCTACATATTCAATCATAAATTTAAATGTATATTAAAAATCAATTATGTTAATGAGAAATAATTTTGCAAAAAATGGATTCTTATAAAAAAAAAACCACTAAGACTTATTTGGTGTAAAAAAGCATAATAATTGTGAATCTTTGTAATACATACAGTCATACCAGAATTGGTGCTGTGAAGAACTTTCTTTGTTTAATTTAACATGTAAGACAATGGATTATAATTATGTAGTGTGTGTGTGTGTGTGTAGAAATTAACATACCCAAGCAGAAGTTTATTTACAGACCTCAGAGATTTCTAATGAATTTTCTAATTGTATTTACCCTTCATTCTTTTTTCTATTTTATTTGACATTGAATAAATTTCCAAGTTGTACTTGAGTTTATTTTAACGTTATCAATGCTCTTCTGCTTGATAGCGAAATAATAATACCCTTGAGACATAGCAGATGTAAATTATATTGATACCTGAAATTCTATGACATTAAATAATAAGTCTGTATTAATGTAGACAAATAATGACCAAAACTAATTCTTTTACTCCCAAACAATAATTATATAAATCCAAATATAGAATATAAATGACTAAAAATTGGAAAAGAAATTTGGATCAGATACAACCTATAAAAAAAATGGACTGAAGGAGAAATTATAGATATATATCTACAAACCAAACAATCCATTAAGACAAAAGAAAGCATAGTTTTTAACAGACACATTAATCATATACAACATTACTGAAGTTCTAATAATAGTGAATTTAGAAGCACCATGAAAACAATAGTAATCAGTAAATTCCTATTATAATTGATAATTGAATCTAAATTACATGAAGAAAACAAAAACAATGCGATCTTAGTAGACAACAATAAAACTAATAATAATATAGAACATTAAGATATTAAAACTACAGATGCAAATGATGGAAACTTAGGCGGGTTCTTTTTATGATCTTGGTGATTTTTTTCATTGCAGATTTCTAAGTACCCAAAAACTATTTTTGAATAATAGAACTAGTAAATAAAAAATAGTTGTTTTTTCCCACTTATCTTTCAATTTTGTGTAGTATGACAGAAAATATTATATATGTACTCATTATAAAAAAGGATACTTAATAATTAAAATGAAACCCACCGCTATCTAATTAACATATCAATAAATTATTGCATAGAATAATTTCTTCTTACATACCATATTAATATGAGAAAAATTGTACATAAGAAGAGAGGAATTAGGCTGCAGACTCAAGAGAAAATCTAGAATATTCAGATATTTATTTAAATATTGTTAATCTTAGATGTATTCATACTATATAACTGTTTGTACAGATATTTGTAAATAACATAATAAATTCATTCTTATCAGAAGTATATACTCTTATTCTTCTCCTTCACTTTCTTTGTATATCTTCATATAATCATATATATTGCTTATAACACTCTATTCATATACTTGTTAATGCAACAAATTTTCTTAAAAACTTCTTTATTTTCTTACAGTTTCGACTGTCCAGCAGTCTTCATCAGAGATAGAGCTCTGATGAAGACTGCTGCACAGTCGAAAGCTCTGATGAAGACTGCTGGACAGTCGAAACTGTAAGAAAATAAAGAAGTTTTTAAGAAAATTTGTTGCATTAACGTGTATATGAATAGAGTGTTATAAGCAATATAAATTCATTCTTTTAAGTAAACTGATTTGTTGTATTGAATTAATAGTCTGCCTGATCTGCATTAATATTCGGTCCAGATCGGACAAACCAAGTTGATCATAAATATTCTACTTAAGATATTCATGATGAAGATAAATATATAAAAGTTCGTATATGCTGACCTCAACAATAATTTATTTCATTGTGGTTAAGTTTTTGACTATAATTCATTACAATTTTAGTCTGCTTTTCATAGTAAGGATGGTTCTTGAAAATTTTATAATCCCATTAATTTGGTTATCATTCTTAAAAATATTGAAAACTAATATCATCTAGTTAGGGATCAATAATATGATTCTTTTCCTACACGCTTAAGAAACGTAAATGAATTTTCTGACTATATGCAAAAAAAAGTTTAAGAATATATTTCCATTTTTGTGTTTCATGCTGTCAAATATATAATGTTCATTAATATGACAGATATTTGTTTATTCTCTTCACATATGTACTCATGTATCTCTCAAATATTCAACCCATTAGAATTTTTTAAATCATATTTTTGTTTTTCGCTTAAACCTTATTATTAAAGAACAACAATCCAAAGTTTTAAATGATAAATTAATGAAAAGTCATTCAGTTTATTTGAGAAAAATGTAAATCAAATGAATTATTTAAAGCAACTCAGTTATTTTTTTGTTCATTGAAATTAGATACAAACTGACTTGCAAACAATACAACAAATTTATTTGCAATCTTCTGCTCATCATGTCTTCAAAATTTATTTCCAATAATATAATTAAAAATAATAAAATATATAATTGATCAAAATTTCAATTTAGACAAAGGCGACCTCTTTCTTCACTCATAGTAACTAATTTAAATAGTTGTGGATACAGTGAGTTATTGCCATTAATAGTTTAATCAATGGATCTAAATGACAATTGGACTACAATGAATTGATCAATTTGTTTTAATCCTCATTTTCATCATAATGACTTGAAAGTTTCAATACTTTATGGTTTTAAAATTCATTCATTCACTAGTGAATAGCTATATCAAAGCAGTTTCTTCTACCTGAAGATTAATTAATTAGAAATTTGCCAAGCAAGAAAGTCTGCTCAACACCTTCATCTAGCATCCATTACCTTAATGAAGAAAGAGGTCAGTACCTCATGAAGTTTAAAGTATAAGAGAAGAGCCATGAAAAGAATCTTTATTTTGGAAGAAATGGAATTTAAAAACTTACGATAAAAAGCCATTTTCTCAAACAACTAAAAATTCGTCTTACAAACCAATGAACATTTTCATAAAGATCTGAATATACTACACCCGGGTGCAAAGTATTTGTGGTAACGTAAGCTCCAGCTTCTACTAGCTGTCGCTGCAATTCATAGGTGAAGAGTACTAAGGCGAGTTTTGATTGAGCATAACCTGCATGTGGTGAGTAAAACTGCCTACAATATATATATAATCATTCATCAGATTTTTTTTTTTTAAAGAATTTTCTATAGGAAAATAAATTTCAATATAAGCCTTTAACAATTAAAATAAATTAAATAAAAAAATAATAGTGTTCTTAGTTTTTAGAAATTAAGAATTACAAATTGTTTTTATATGTAAAAATGAGTTTACAATAATGGCTAGTTAGAAAGTTAGACTTTAATTAATGATATACAAAACTATGAAGAAAGAGAGAATTAGAACATTTAATGAGGTTTTACTTAAATCTGATAAATAAGTTATACCAATCGTTAACTACATCAACTGAGATCACTCTCTCAATAAACATGTAGAATTTGTTTTGATTATAATCTAATTTGATATGTTCTACTTGCAGTCTGGTTTCTGATTAAACTATGTTTGTTCAATTCTAGAACTGTCTATTATAAGATTGAGTAATTAATGGATAATAGATGGTTGTGCTTGCTACATTGAAATTCAGTGCTTCTCGATGAAGATGACCAATAGTCTGAAAGTAATCACAGTTTGAATATAGCACTCCATTTGATACGCATTCATTATTCAAGCTTGCAAAAGATGGTTCTGGAGTAAAATGAACAAAGCTGCAGATTAAGGGCTCACATACTTTTTGTGAAGTACATTTCTTCTTTACATTTGATTTGGTTTTTATTATACAAATTGCAGGTGAACTGAAATCATGGAATAAGAAATCATTCATGATGTCATGACTCAATAACTCATGACAATCTCTGAAAAGATGCTTGCTTTTTTCCAAGCATTCTTATGTTATTTGTTCTTTTGGCCTGAAGTTTGATTTAATATTCTTTAATGACTTTATTAGATTTCAAACTGGAAATTCATCTTAATCAATCTACTCTCAAATATCTGATATCATCTTCACGTTTTGTTTCCTTATTCACACCAAGATTTTGCATCACAATATAAGCATGTGATCCTATTGCCAATACTAATAGTATGATTTTATGAAACAGATTATCTTTTAGTTGTATTTTTATATTGGACTATTTCCATCATCTAATATGAGTATTGAATGTCTTTAGAAAAATTTAACTTTATTTAAATATTCCAATACATTCAACTGTTAGTAATAGCACATCAAACAGGTTAGTATACGCACAATATTTCGAGAGATATTTTTCTCCCCTCTTCTTCAGGTGTTGCTGGCCTGACCGGTGATAGTACTAGCATGGGATTCGAACTTGGATTTTTAGATTCTTGAGTATTTTTAAGGTAATGCTCTAACCAACTGAGCCATTCAATACTCATATTAGATGATGGAAATAGTCCAATATAAAAATACAACTAAAACACAATCATCACAAACCTTCAGGAAAACACAGATTATCTTTTTATTATTATTATTATTATTATTAATAAAGCTCATTTTAATTAAAATTAATTAAAGAGTAGGAAATCCTCATTGTGATGACTTCCTATTTTGGTCAGGTCTTTTATAATTATAATAATTCATCATTATTATATTACTCCAATGAAGAATTGCACAAAAATGTAAACTGGACATAAATTTTATTGAAAAAAAATAATAGAGAGAAAAATTTCAATTTTTTGGACACATGTTGAATAAATGATAATTGAAAACTAAAAATCCTAAAGGAGCAGATTAAAAAACGATCTGACAGAATATCCGGGATAAACAAATTTAGAAGGATATGATGAACAAAGCACTGCTGATATTGATGAAAATATGGCTTTTGTACAAGCATAATGCCAATCACATACTTCTATAGATTCACACATAATACATAACTAATTTGTAAGACTAATCACAGAATAAGGATCCAGTATATGATATGGACAAAACAAAAAGAAACATCATGATATAGAGAGCTCAATCCCAAGGTAATAAATTCCAAAAGGAATAGGAATACGAAAGCTGGTCAATAAAGAAGTACGATAAAAACGTGTCAAAACTTTTGAACTGTTACATCAGTACAGTTTAGATATCAACACTTATTTTGGGAATATATATATCGTTGAAACAAGTTTTATCCTGAGCAATTTAATGTAGTTGTACTAATAGCAGCTTAAGAATTAAAAGATTCTTAGATGGATTCTAATATATTCAGGGCTAACCAGTCAATTGGCAACTGGATAATTTTGATATTTAGATAAAGAAAATAACAACTAAAGTTTAATAATAAAATCAAGAATTTATTTACACTGAATAACAATAATATTAATAAATTGGCTATTTATGAAATAGCTGGAATTGGATTCTTGACTAGAGATCTTCTTTATTAATTTCCAAAATAACAGAACTGATTACAAAACAAAAACTTAAACTTAGTACTCAGTATGCCATTTTTCACTGTTAATTTTTTCCCTCCTTTCCATTCTTCTTCTGCAGACTTTTTATCAGCTTTCTAATTTGCATACACAAAGACTTATTAATATGCAAATTTGCCTGTTTCTTGCAATTACTGATTTCTTTTTTCTGCATATTAATTATTTACTTCTTTTCTGGCATATTCTAGCACTATCAATTTCTATATCTGTATACACACATTTATTCATCCTTTAAATAAAAAATACATGCATAGATATAGCATATTCCAATTAAGATAATAAAACAATGTCTCAGTTTGATCAAGCGAAAGGATCTATTGTGTCCAGTCTGTTGTTTAAGTGTTTGAATGTTAATTACTTCCTAAGCAATTGACCGTACTATTAATTCGTTTACTGAGTTTATATAAGTGAAACTTTCCAATGTGATTGTATAACTGATATGAAATAAGATTTTAATCAATTATATAATTTTCTCTAATTTACAAATAAGAAATATCATTGGTAAGATTCTTAGTTATTTTTAATTCAGTTCAGATTTAATTTTAAAGGTTTATATACAATTTATCCAAACCACTTTGAACACTTTTAGCAAAACTCTTTATTTGTACGTACTGTATATACATACACCTACATTTTGACTGTCCCACAGTCTTCTTCAGAGCTAGGCGGAAGAGTGCAGGACAGTCGAAATGTAGGTGTATGCATATATGTACAAATAAAGAATTTTGCTAAAAAGTGTTCGAAGTGGTTTGGATAAATTGTATTTATAGGATATTACAGCAAAATAAAGAAAAGTGTGATTTTGATAATATTTTTAAAGGTTTATATTCAATTTTCATTAATTCCCTTTTCCCGTCAACTCTTAAATGCAGAAATAATTAAATCATTAAGATACTTAAGAGGAAAACACGGATAGGTGAGAGAGGCTTAAGTGAAACATGCTTACTGCTTGAATAAAATTACTAAATTATATTTTTTGTAAAATTATAGTAAAAAAAGTAAAGAAAATAAACTGCTACATCATTCAGAATGGACAATCACGATACAACATTCACTTGATTTTCTTCTCACTACAATAATGTAAAAGAGAAACAATTCTTTATTCGAATACTATCTATTTCGTTTGAGTAATTAATAGTTATCAAATGGTTTTAATTTATCAATAGAGAAGTGAGATTCAAAGATAAAACCATATACATCTAGTAGCCATTTTAGTTTCTTTTTTTTACTATCACGTTAATAGTCTAAAATTCATAAAACCCTAAGTTTTCAACCCAATCCAGTCTGCTTATAGGGTTGTATAGATCTGACAACAAATCTTTATAATTATAAAATTCAAAAAATTCAAGTAATGATGTGTTAGTATTGACATTTCTAAGGTGAAGAAAAAAGATGCCTTCAGTTAAAATAGAACTAGTTAATACAATATATAGTTACCAACCTGGCATCTAATCTATAAACAATATAAACAAGTTGGCTTGGGTTTAAAACCTTAGATTTTTTTTTAATTTCAGGATATTAGCTTGATAGTAAAAAAGGAGTTAATGAAGACTATTAAATAAATAACTGCGCTGGTTGTAACTTTAAATCTGCATGCCCATAAGACAAAAGACAGAAATCAGAATGGGAATTAAATTGCATTATGATCTACTAACCACAGAATACAAGCTTACAATATATGGCACTAGAATAGAGAAAGAATAATTATGCTTGTTTATCATAAACAAACACCAAAATATCCCAAGCTATAAAAATCTTACCGACTATTTAAGTCATTTAATTGAATTCTTCCAACGTAATGAGTACTGGAAGAAACATTTATTATCCTTGAGCAAACATCTTTGGTACCACTTTCTGCAAGATTTTCCAATAAAAGTTGAGTGAGGAAAAAATGCCCAAGATAATTCACACCAAACTGAGATTCAAATCCATCTTGTGTTAACTGATAAGGAGGACACATAATGCCAGCTAAAAAATAATCGGAATAAAATGTACTTATTTAACGTTTCGAAAAATAGACATTATTTCTCATCTAAGTGATAAACTTACCATTATTGATTAAAAGATGAAGAGCGAGGTTTCGTTTAAGAAAATGCTCAACAAATCTTGAGATAGACAGTAGGGAATTCAAATCTAGAGGTTGAAATTCAACTGAAAGAAAGACATGAAAAAAAATAACATTAATTTTGAATAGTATATATATATAAAGACATCTATTCTAAGGATACTATCAAACAATTAAGATGTACAGTAAAGTCATAAGATAAAAGTGTTGATTTTATCACCTACTTCATATGATGTTTTTTTCTAGTAATTGTATCACTGATAAATCACATGACTATTGTTTGAAAGTCTGTATGTATGGCATTTTACTTGTAATTACATGTTACACTAGTGCCATAATCTAGTTTTTAATTGTTAAATGTTTTTAAAAAAATTCAAACTAAATTTTTCAAAGATATTTACTTACTAGTAATAAAGTCTGAATTTTTCTAAAAACATCTAATAATCATCAAAATGTAAATAGTCTAACGTATAACTACAAGTAGTGTTATTTACTAACCTATGAATTAATATTAACAACTGAATGCATTTGAAAAATTTAAATAAAGTTTAAATTTTTCTAAAAACATTTAAATAATTAATAAAAAAAAAACTAGATGATGGAAATACTCCAACATTTAATCACAAATATCACATGATTATATCTATTTATTTTAATATATGCTTTAAAAACGGTTATAATTTACTGTGTTTAAGCAAGAGATCAATGGAAACAAGCTGGAAATGCCATATGCAAAATTCCAGATCAGTTTTTGGTAGTGACCTTCTAAGGAATTGCATTTGCACTTACACATCCAGAATTAATTTCTATTGCAGTTTTACTATTAAAGTTATAACTGAAAGACAGGCTTATTTATACCTGTGTCTATATATATGTAATATTAGGGTATGAGCACAGACTAACATGACCCACCACTCTCCACTCCATCTAATAACACTGACACACTTAAATACATATATGTTGAAAAGATAAATAATCACCAATATACGTATTTCATGCTAAACCATCATCAGTTGGTCCAGATTATCATCTCTACACATATATACTATATCTGGACCAACTGATGATTGCTGGTTTAGCATGAAATACGTATATTGGTGATTATTTATCTTTTCAACATATATGTGTTTAAGTGTGTCAGTGTTATTAGATGGAGTGGAGAGTGGTGGGTCATGTTAGTCTGTGCTCATACCCTAATATTATTAAAGTTAATAAAAATAAGATTCAAATATACTAAAGTAAATAGCTTACAACTTATAAAAAAGGGTTAAGATACCTACTAAATATATAGAGATTAAATCCAATATTCTTCACTGATAATAAGAAAATAATTAGAAACTAGTCTGGGGATTGAATGTAATGCTATTATATTGTGTCCAATGATTACTCAACCTTACAATGACAGTTTTTAGAAGAAAGTATAGAGAGTGAATTACTGTTTCTAGTAGATGCCTCTTTCCATAGTACTGAAGCATTGGATCTGGTTGATCTGATTTTTAAAAATCTTATACTAAAGACATGTTTGAATGCTACTGGAATCAAGCTTTTAGATGGTACTTTCCTCATGTGACATATCTAAATAAATTTATTGGTAGCCCTTTGAAATAGATTGTAAAGTATGTGGTTTTGGTGAGGAAACATTTTTCTAAGTCTTATGGATCTTTCTGTTTATTTTAATAAAATCAATACTCATTATTTTCAATATCCACTTAGGAAACATTAGGTATTTTGGTGAGATAAAAGAAAAATAAGATCTGCTTTGTCATTGCTAAGATTCATACAGTTATCAATATGGAAAAGCATTTTTCAAAACAGACATCTTCATCATTATACAAATTTTATGAATAGAGATAAAAGAAGAACTACAAGGATCTAAAGCATCTTCCAAAAAACTTACCAAATAAAAATGTAATCTTAAAATAGTAGTGAAAAGTAGTTTCAGACTTGCTTAATTATTCATAGTAAATGTTTACAAGAGCAAATCTTTTTAATTTATATTAATAGAGATCCAGCGAAGAAATAGTGACACCCCCCCCTCCTCACTTTATATAATGATTTGAGTCGTAAACATGAAAGAAATGATTGTATGAGACTAGCAGGCTTTTCAACTTTAAACAGATTATAACTGAAATGTAAATCATTAGATCATCTTCCATAATAAATAAAAACATTTTGCATATGAATTTTATAAACTTAAATATTCTCATTATCAAATATTTAACAGCTGATATTTATTTATACGATTGTTAAAATAGGATGCCTATTTGTAAACATTTTTTTTTTTTTAAATAAAATTTACAATATAGCTGTAAACATTGAGACTATAAAATAAATCATCTTGAGAAGATAGCAAACAAAGATATTGATTAATCAGAGCATCTATCATCTATTTATTCACTTGACTTTGGATGGAAAAACTTAACATACATGCTTTCATTTAATGCTATTAAAATAAGTGCTAACTTATGAACAAAATAAAAATACAGACCTTCAGCAGTGGAGTATTCTTTCTTAATGTTTTCAACAGCTTTCTTACCATCTTCAACATTTTTGGTAGCTTCAAATAAAAGACAATAAACTCAATTTTAGAATATTGATAATAAATATTTCTAAAAATTATAGTTATCAATATTATTTTTTATATATAGATAAAAGCTAAAACTGCCTTTAAAGAACTCATTGCAAGACAAATTGCTTCCCAGCATCCCTCTGCAAAGAAGCAGTGAAAAATACTCAGTAGCCAAATCAACAGCTAGATGGCGAGATTTATAGCCTACCCTTTCTTGTTTTATCCTCTAACTAAAAATATTTGGAGAACTATTTACCAATACATAATCAGATACTAGCTAGAACTGCATATAGACCAGCTATTTGGAAGAAAAATCCTATTAATCTTACTTAAAACCTTTAAAAATCACCAGGATTTGAACCACCAGAATAATATATTAGCCTCTACATGACAAGGCCCTTTGTTTTTATCTATATAACACTAATTTAGCCCAAATTATATTCTAATATAAAATTCTTATTAATGATTTTATATAAGCCATATTTTTACAAAATATTTAGGTAAAAGATAAAATAATCTGCAGGACAAAAGCCTCTTTAATAGCCAGAAGGCACTACTCAACAGGCTTGCTAATGTGACATTTTATCCAAAATTTGGTATCTAAGAATAACTAGATATCTATTTAGTAATTGACATCAAATGACTAATTGCTTTTTAGGCTTAATTGGAATCTGACAATATTCTCAAATTTTACCAAGTCTGGTTTTAAACCAAAAGTTGTGAATAAGATGGATGAATACAAACCATGAAATCCTTTAATCATTTATTGCTTCCAATGTGTAAAATGTAATATTTTCAAATTTAAATTTCTGTCCATAATTATTAGCATGTGTTGCAAAAACTGGTTTTAACATACATTCATATCCTGGAATCGTATACATTTGCACATGAATCTTTTAAATATATGCCTACTGCAATTATAAAGCATCCCATTCAATTGATACATTATACAAAGGTACAGAAAATACTGATTTACAAAATGTTCTTGTAATCTCTGTAATTTTATGACAGGAGATTTTAAATAGAAAACACTGAAATTCACTTATCTTTCTTATATCTGTCTGAATGAATATCATTCATAATTTAACCACAAAAACTTTATGAAATTCTATTCCCAAAAAAAATGTAGTGAAAGCTGTGCAAGAGGTTTTTGCACTGGGAATTGTAACTCTTCCAATGTCTACAGATATTAAAAATATTTTTATAATGATAATAACCATCTCAAGCTCTGTGTACTTTACTACAATAGTAGAACAATGAACTTGTGAGCTAAAGTTCCATGGATTGTAGTTCAACTTTACTGATTCTGGTGCTCTAACATCTTACAACAAGTGACGATACATTCGATTATCTATTTATTTATAATCTCAGCAGTTTAAATATAAATCCAGAAACTCCTTATTTATTAACATCATTATAAGTATGGCTTATTGCATTTATTCTACTTAACTACACATTGCAAATATTTATAAGTCCTCATCACAAAGATATTATCCACAAAACTACGATGCTATTTAATGATGTTATTTTACATATCCTTTAGAATAGATTCCTCACAATATGTTGGTGTAGTCTCATAAGAATAATCAAACCTAAAATGTAATGGAAAAATATATAAAAGAAATAGATCAGAAAAAAATCATAAATTATGATAAAACTTTGTGACAAAATAAAAATATATATCTGGTTTCTTAATCACTTTAAGAATAGACAATGTTAGACTGCAAATTAGATTAAGAGTTCATAGTGCTGTAAAATAAAACATAAGAAAGTACTGTAAATAACATATATTGGAGAAATGACATTAATTATTACAATTATACCAGAAATAATTTTACAAGTCACAAATAGTAAAGAACAATAATCATATGATAGAGAAAGGGAATCATAATAAGTTCAAGCATCTAAGTAGCAGATTGCCATCTATTCACCTGATCTAACTGGAATTTTTTTTTTTCACTTCCTTAGCTGATAATAGATCCAGAAACCTTTCTTTTTTAAATCCCCATTTCTCAATTATGCTACATTAGACAAGTCAATTACACACATGTTCAGTAAAATTGTATAATAATTGATAATTACCTATAATAACATGAAATTCACAGCTTGCCAATATTTTGGCTACTTGAAAACCAATGCCTCTGCTTCCGCCAGTAACTATTGCAACTTTATTTCTTTGCTTTGGCAATTCTAAAATAAATAAAAAACATAATTACTACTTTTGTGTCATAATATGCTGAGAGTAAAGTTTACATCCCAAAATAACCTACATCAAAGCAAAACCTTCCAGCTTCATAAGTGTTGAGGAAGACTGAAAAAATGCAAAAATTTTGACTATGCATGAGGGTTTTTTTTATAGATTCCACCCTTGTTTTTACCTCTTATCTAAAAATAACTAATATCAATTAATAATACTTACCTAGCTGTAACAACTAATTTTTTTTGGGTGGGGTGGGGGAGAAAGCAAACTAGAATTTATTTGGAATTTTCCAATTACTTAAAATAACTTTGGTGTTTTCTTGGAATTTGAATCTCTGATCATGGACAAAGGAGTCCAAGACATTGATGACTATACCAAAAGGTTTTTAAGTGATACCTTATTCAAATAAATTAATAATTTGTTTTCATTCTTTTCTTTTTTTTGTAAAATATGTTTTTACTTATATTTTGTATATCCACTAGACACAATTTCTAGGACCTATGAAAATTTCAAAGCAGCTCTGACAACTTGTATTGAATTAATTTCAAAATAATAATTTCTTGATATAGTCATAATAGTTTCTAGAAAAATGTACGATTTATCTAATAGTGATGTATGCAATTAAATCAAAATATCCATATTCTGATTTCTTAATTTTGGGAGTCACCAATCACAAAAAAAAAAAACTTTCCAATATTACAAAAAAAAAAAAAACCACATATATACTAATGAATAAATACATTTATAATAAAAAATTACTATTGAATTTCTATATAAATAAAGTCTTATAGAGAGAAAGAAAATTTAAAATATATTTTTTTTTAAAAAAAAAATTGTTTTGTAATTTGAATGAAGAAACATTAACGATATTTAGAATATAGGAAATTTTTTGTAATTATTTTATATTTAAAATAGTATTATAAAAAATAAAAACATTCTAAATTGCAATATGTTAAAGGAATGAGTATTTTAATAATAACTATACAATAAATTATAGTATCTAGATATATAAAGACATGTTTGTACATGTACGTTAGATATTTTGTTTTTTAATTTATTAAAATTATTATGTTTAAAAACTTGATAATAATAAACATATATGTATATGCAAATATATATATAATGATGTTACTGTATATTTATATAAAGAAATAATGTAAGACAACGGTTTTTTTATATCTGGAGAAGATTGATAGGTAGTTAAAATTATTGTGAGTTAAATAAAAAAAATTGTGAAAAGTACATAAGAAAAAATGTAGCTTTTTTTAAAAAAATTGATCTTTAGCAATGCAAAAAGAGAGGAAATGGTGTTGACATTTATATTTTGTAACAGTCGGACAATGACACTCTTTTAATTAAAGCTAGTTTCTAATATAATCACTAAGTGCTTGAAATGAGGGAAAAGAGTTAGGCTACAACTTTAATGTTTATCTCATGTCTAGGCAATTCTTAGTTATTCAATAGAATGCCATTAGGTTCTACCAGAAACTGGAAGATGATTTAGATTGGGTTTAAATCCCAATCTTCTTGGAAATGTACCTTTCCATTTTGGGTTTCCTTAACACACTAAGTAAATACTGTGGCCACATATTCTCTTTTAACTCTATAATATAAATTTGTAATAAAAGACAATTATGTTGTTATCTCTGAAAGCCTATCCTTACCTTTGCTCCATTTCAGTCCATAACTATCACATAACCTAATTATTTCCATCATAGGTCTCTCTAATATAAATATTGAATGATATACCAATAATGAAAATAGATGTGAAATAATAATAATTTAACAAATGTTGAAATAAAATTTATTTGTACTCAAAATTAGTTACAAAATCATCATTAGTTAATGATTCACCATTTTGAATTTATCTTTATATAAATATTAAATGAGCTTGACCTTCATTCATACTTTCTAAATGAATTTCCTTTCTTTAAGTAATTTATCTTCAATTTTAAATAGCATTTCTGCTTTCCTAACACTAATTATATAATTGTCTTGAATATAACCTAAACAATGTCATGAACACATTACACGTTATTAGGACTCTAGTTTATGTATGTGTATATTCATGAGTTTGGTATACAATGCTTTGAAAGTGAATTTTAATAATTATTGACTTAGCATTTTAATAGCAATTTTAAAATATCTTAAACTTGATAAATAATCATTTCAAATAATCATCTTAATAATATAGTCCACACTGCATAATACAATTGAAATATATTAAGGTTGAAATACTTTACAAGTGAAATCAATCAATAAAATTGCAGAGACACAATCACAATTACTAAATAACACTCATCAAATATAACCATGCATATATATATATGAAAACATACAAACAAGATAAGCCATGTAAAATAACATATTTTTCTAGATGTGTAAATAATATTTATTTTATAAAGCATAGACAATTTGAAATTAAATTGAAAGGCTGCAAATCTCTGGCGCTTATTATAATTATAATACTTATCTGACAGCCAATCATATGTTATGATGGCTGTCTGAATAGGTGTGTGTATAGCAAGACTACATTAACTGCATATGACAAACATAAATAACTTTATCATTCATACCATATTTGTAACTTCATCACCAACTTCAACCTCTAAATAGGGTTCATAGTATGGACTAAATCAACTATACATGAAAAGGAAATAAAATAAATAAATGTGCCAATTAACATTTTCCCAAATCATATTAAAGGCTTGGCTAATAGTAAATAAATTGTATAATATAAACATATATGCAATTTTGTATTTAATTCTTTAAAATCATTCTATAAGTATTTAATGATAACTAATTCCCATCATATAAAGTACTGGCAATAAAGTATAAATTACTATCGAAAATACTTAGCATCAATAAATCTTTCTTTTTATAATTGTAACTTCTTTTATTGTTGAATGTTGTAATATTTACCATTCATTATATTATTGTTACCATAAATTCTCATGCTTCAATATTTTCTTTCTCTACTTTTATTAAATTTAAATAAAGTGGGATTAGAAGTAATTAAAGGTAGTCAAGTATCAGAATAACTTTTTCAAAATTAAGTAATTTGTTTACTTCCAAAAATATGTAATTTAATGGATCTAAATTGACATTATTAACATACTTTCACACACCCATATGAACATTCATGCACTATTGTTAAGTAAATTCTATTTTTAGCAATTGAGAAATTTATTTAATCCTAAGTGATTTTTTTTATAAAGCCCATTTTAAATTTACCCTTAATATTTCTTTCACATATAAAGCAATATTGATAATTGTCAAAATAAATAATTTTCAGATGAAGGTTCATAATAATAAATGATGTATAAATTTCAAGGAACACATTTCAAATTTTTTCTTTTTATTATTTTTTTCTCAATCACAATTGACTTAATACATCGAATTATCTCCATTTTCCCTTTTTATTTATATAAATCTTTCCAGTATTTTGAAATGAACTTAATATCAAAAGATAATACAAAAGACAGATTATTGTATAATATCAATAAACATAAATAATAAAAAAAAAATACCAGCATATAAAGTAGTTTTTTTCTTTGTAATAAAACTAAAACAAACAATCTCTAACATACATGGCTAAACTTTTAAATGATATCTTCTAAATCTTTTGTAAAGTCTTTCTAAAAATTTAAATGAATAACATATATAACTTAAGCAATGTGTGAGTACTCATATAAATCATCTCTGGAAGTTTTTAAAATTTTGTTGATTGTTCAATATTTTTTGTGCAAGATAGTATATATTTGACAAACTAGGTAGTCTTATAAATTTTCCGAAATTGGCTAATTCTCTTAGTTAGTTTGGGAATAATTTGCAATAGACAAGCATGGAAAGCAATGCTCAGGATACCACTTTGGGACCATTTTGGCTGAGGAAGATAATCTGAGAAAGAGATCTTATAGGTTTTTAGTTGCTCATTCATGGTTTCTTTTCCATATAGCAGTCTATTTAGTTGGCATTGAAGTTTTGATTGTGTTTCACAATGGTTCTTTTCCAAGTTATTTCTGTTATGAAGAGAAATGTCTATCTTCTAAAGCTGGTAGTACAGTGAATAATAAAAATAAATTATTTTTGGTCTTTATATAACCTTAGGATAATTATTCTCTTTATTCTCACCTTTTATGGAATTTAATAAACAAGTTACCTAATCCATATACCAAACTAGTCTTAACTATAATTAACTAATTATACTGTTTTTCACAAACATATTACCAAAATCATATAATTAAAACTTTAAAATCTTGAATTTAATTATTTATAATATAATTTTCAAAACAATATATATGAAAATAAATTTAATCAAAACTTTAATTTTGAGCTTGACTAATTACGTCTTCCAAAAACATATGGAATTCAGCTAAATTTAATGATATAGATTACTTGATTGAAGCTCAAAAGAGACCTGGAAACATCACTAAATTATCTAAAAGTGCTGATTTCGTTTAAAATGTTTGATTCATTTGACGTATTGATTCACAATGAATAATTAAGTTGCTTTTCCTCTCTCTTTATATGCTAATAATAATTACCCAACGGAGATGACAAAAAAAAAAAAAATGTACTAGGCTAATAATTAACTATAAGTCTTTGTTCTATCTATTAATATCTTATATAATATTAATTGCAGAGAAATTTGGAATGATTCCCATTTTTCTTTTAAAAATATATTGACACAAATTATAATAGTACTGATATATCAATAAATGGAGATGCTCTACCAATTGTGCAACCTATGTATTAGCGCAGGATGGCAAAATTGGCCTAAACTATATAAAAACTAAATCATTAAATAGACTTCAAGCCAATAAACATCACATGATCACCATTTCTTATGCTTGCTCTTAAAAAACAGGCAAAACTCTCTATATGTATTGCCACTCAGTGCAAGTCAGAGTAATCAATGGATGCCAGAAGGCTTGTGCATAAAATTCCCATCTAGTGCCTACTCATCCAATATCCCCAAACTAGTTTCTGGCTTGTGGCTGCAGTGCTCTCAGATCCAAGGCTCCTCACTGACAAAGGCCACAAGCCAGAAACTAGTCTGGGGATATTGGATGAGTAGGCACTAGATGGGGATTTTATGCACAAACCTTCTGGCATCCATTGATTATTCTGGCTTTCACTGAGTGGCAATATGTATTGAGAGTTTTGCCTGTTTTAATTAAATAGACTTCTGGATGTCATTAATTACATTTTTACCATAAGCCCCCGCCCCCACTTTATTGTATATTTTTAAAAAATCATAATCAATTAAAATAATGTGTTATTATATTGCATTTAAAATCACCTTATTAGTGTTCATGTCAGTCACGACAATTCCAGAACAACTTCTATTATGCATTTATTTCTGATTTCATTGTTAACTTTGACCTGAGATTAAAAACTGATCTGAAATAATCCTTAACAATATTTTTAATGTAGTTACTGCTGTTTCCCAAAGATCTATTATATACATTTGTTTTAAACATTCTTTAAATATTATCAACGGCAAATATTTATTGACGATTTGCTCTTTTATATTTCTGTTTCAAAGATCAAACCAATGTGAACAAACCAATGTAATAATGGTTAATAATGAGTCGCTCAATTAAAAAAATTGAATTAAAATACTTTTTTATTTTGATATGATTATTAAAATTTAGTTTTTTTAATGTTCAACGTTCTTTAGTGCAGTCATAAAACGTCAGACTTGAGTACGAGATCCTCAGATCAATTCCATTGCGGCACTTCCAGTGCTTGAACTTCTTATGAATTCTTGAACAATAAAGTCACTTATTTATTTATTTTATTTAACTTTTAAAAAAACTGTGAGGCATAAAATATTGAAAACAAAAATCAGAAGGGGGGCTTTGCATAAACAAATAAAAAAATGATAAAATGAATGCTTATATGTAATGCATCGCTTGCTTTCTTTTAATTGCATCTTTTTATAAAAATATAGTCTACGATTATTATCCATTAATTTATGAATTTTCACTAGCTAATACTACTGTTTAGGATTTATGATCAGACATGTTGAAACTTAGATTAATATCATGGCTTTTAAGTTGTCACTAAAATAATTTTTTTAAGGAGAAGAGATAGAAAAATATACTATTGCATAGGGTGGCAAAATTCCTAGATTTAGTCCTTCCAATAAAATATGTGGTTTAATGCAATAAGTCATATATTGTAGCTCAATTTTATCACTTCCGGTATTTAAACTCCTTATGAATTCCCAAGCAACAAACCATTCAATTATTTCATTTACTGAATAATAAATATATTTTTTTTATCTGATTATGATCTTTTATTCTTTATACTTCTATTATAAATATCAAAAATATTTTAATTTACTTCATTGTTGATAAACAGAGCAAAACTCTCCATATAGCAGCAAGGAACTTAAATAAATAGATACTTGGTTAGATCTTACTTTGCAATGTTATTTGAAGCACAAATGGTCATGTTAAAATTATATTATTTAACCATGATACAATTTAATTTATTAGAAAAGTGTGTAATACTAGCACGTCAGTGATGAAAATAATAGAGGATACCAGCAATGAGATGGATAAATTCCTGTCACAATAATGAATGAATCTTTAGGTAGCCTGAAACCACACAGATGATAAGTGATTGCAATATTATTTATATAACCTACCGAAATCCAAATCGATTTGGAAACTTGCATATAATAGTAGCGATGTATATTTTGAATAATTTTTTCTTCATTTTTAACTCAGCAATTAAATAAAGGAATTTACTGATAGACATTATATGATATATTTAAATGTTGTGTCCAAAGGAGTACGTATGCAATATATTCACTTATATTATTTACGACAATTAAATATCAATTCCTTAAGTTTATGTTTTAAGATTATATCAATATGAAACAATAATAGACCTTTAAATATTAAAATGGAACTATTATAATTTTTCACAAGTCAAAGATTTAATGTTTCGAACTTAAAAAACAAATGTGTAATTTGTATCATACATAAAAAGCTTTATGATAAAATCACAGAAAAGAATTTAAGCTAGTTTAAAAATATGATATATAATATATTTAAAAGCTTCAACATCTAACAGTATTTGTTTACGTTAAAAACCAATCAAGAATTTTAAAAGACGTCTCAAATTAAATGAATTAAAATACTAAATATTTGAATTCCAATATTATATGATAAAGAATCTTCTATTTTTGCTATAAAAAAATAATAATATTTTTACAATTTAAGGCTAAAACTAATACTAACTTGTTTACAGAAAAATATCTATTATTATTTATGTTTACTAGTAGTACATCAAAGCTTACATCGATTTAAGCCTAAGTAAGAACAAATTTTTTATACATATATTTTATACCTTTCATTTTTTTATGTTTTTCAATAATTTGTTTTAAAACAGAAATCACACCTATACAATATAGCAAAAGAAAATGATAAAACAATAAAAAATAATTCCGAAACACAAATACCGCCATTTTTAAATTGCGAATTAAGACATCTAGCGTGAAAATAAAAAAATAAAATGCATATATTATTATAAATTAATAATGTGGAAATAATAAAAATTAGCAACAGTAAGAAAGCAAAGTAAGATTTAGTATTTTGTGATATAAAAATCAGTTACATATCTTCTAATCATGCAGCAATAAATCATGACAAGTGAGATATATTTTATAGTAATATAAATGTTATTAGTTAAATATCTGAAATAAAATCCAAATGTCATAATTAAATTAATATATTCATTTATATAGATAATAATTTAATAAAAACTCGTTATTAAAAAAAAGTCATTTTATCTACAGACTTCAGCAAATAAAGTTTGTATGTTTAATTAAATCCATTTCTATGTTCAAAGAAATATCATTACAACAAATTTGTAATATTGGTGTTTCACAACAATTAAAGCAATCTTATCTCTTCCAATATTTTTGGCTTCATGTTATTTATATATAGATCCAAAAGGGTTATTAAATAACAGAGACAACTAATTCTTAAGACAATAAAGCTAATTTTTCAAGGCTTTAATAAATGTAGATAACAATCAACTCTTAAGCTATCAATAATCTCAACCTGTAGTCAAGACAACATTTAACAATAAAAATTGCCTTGACTACAGGTTGAAATTGTTGATAGCTTAAGGATTGATTGTTAACAACTAATCATCAAATATAGTTTTGAAAATCATATGGAAATGTTAATAAAACCCTCAATTGAATTTAAAAATCTAAAAGGAAAATCGATGTTTCTTAGTGATATAAGAGTAAAGGAAATATGTACCAATCCACAATTATAATTAATCATTTTCATTATTCATCAACTTTTTTGGTCAATGTTATGTATAATACATAGCATGAACTTGTGTACTAACTTGATTTAAATACAGTGTGAACTATTCTGAGAATACTATTATTTATTCAGAGGATTAAGACGGAGCCTCAATTTTAACAACCTCTAAATATTAAATGAAATGTCAGTTTATTAATTGTAATTGTAAATAACCATAGTTTAAAGTCAGTAAATAATAATAAATAATAATATTATCAAAATATTTATATATTTAAATAGGTTAATATACGACTACATGCTCTGCAGTACAACAGTTGAATAAACATATGCTTAAATATAATCAGAGCTAAAAGAATAGACTGCATCATTCCATTCTGCATTATTATTAGTTTATTCATAGCCCATGGTAGTTTACATAACCACCACTTTAGTTTCAATCATGTTAAGCTATGGTTATTAAAATTACAATATATATATATGTAATAATATTATAATTCGATGTCTGTATTTCTTCAAATCAATATACGTAATCTTGTAATTGAATATTTATAAATACAATAATCAGATATATGTAAAATATAACTTTAAAAATTTTAGCCACCTAGGAGTGCTTTTGACTATCCTTGTAGTCTTTGTTTTTTGTTAGTTGACAAAACTATGAGGATAGTCAAAAGTGCTCCTAAATGGATAAAAATTTTAAAGTTATACTTTACATATATCTGATTACTGTATTTATAAATATTCAATTATAAGATTATATATATATGACATCATAACATTTCTCAAATTTATTTTGTTTATGGAGCTTATCCAAACCACTTTGAACACTTTTTAGCACAAATCTTTATTTGTACATATATACATACACCTGTTTCAACTGTCCTGCAGTTTTCTTCAGAGAGATAATCCTGACACCAATGTTGATTACAGATAATCCTGGATACCAAAGTTGACAGCCATGTTTTTGCTAAAAAGTGTTCGAAGTGGTTTGGATAAATTGTATTTATGGGATATTACAGCAAAATAAAGAAAAGTATGATTTTGGTAATATTTCTGAAATATATTTTGCAGAAAAAGTCATAAGCTTGTTACATTGATACTATTTCAGAACCATCACTATTTCAATATTGCTAAAATAAATTGTTCATGGTCTCTTTGTTTGTTAGTTAATGGCACTAAAATATCACATGGCTTTCTTGGTTTATGTTTAAAATCTGCAATGGCAGGAATAATCATTCTTCTAGATTTATTTACATAAACATGATTAATCCTTGATTAACAGTTATTAATAGCAACAGATTCTCAAAGCCATTTCTATGGTCTTCTGCCATTTAGAAGCAGTAGATTGCAAATCACTATCAAACAATGCCTATACTTTTATTATATAAGTTAATGACTTGAAAGTATTCAAACACTCCAAGGTTTTGTACCCAAGCCAATCTACTTTCCCAGCTATACATATGCATGTCTGACACTGTGAGAGTATCTATGTAATTTCAGTTTTAAGCTGATAATATGCATTGTTGGCAAATGAAGAATATATTCCTAAACTTAATTCCAAAATCTATATTGATAGCAATAATTCACTTTATTTCAGTATATCTTAACTCTTAATCATGATTCAATAATGGTCATTCTCATTGCAGTGGTAAAGTGATGAAATCAAGAACTATAATACTCATGAACAATTTCCAAAATAATAAACTATTTATTATTTTTACCTTATAACAATGGATATAAGACAGTAGCACCAAATAGGTTCCTAGATTGGTTCATTGATATCACCATCATTGGTGAAAAATAGTATTAGATTCCTATAGATCTTCAAAGCCCTAGTTCTATTCATTTATGAAAGCCGAAAGCAAATCTCCAGATCTCATTGGTACTGCCATATGATAGTACTTACTTACTCATGCTTATGTAGGTGACTCTAGAATATAGTAATATTTAATGAATTCTTGATGTTTATATTAGTATACTAATAACAAAGAATGTTAAAAATTGGCATCATTGATGAGAAGTAATAATAGATTCCTATAGATACTCAAAGCATAGTTCTATTCACTTATAAAATCTGCAGACCTCATTATTACTGCCACCTAATGGCATTTACTGATGCTTAAATAGGAAATTCGAATATAATAATATAAAGTGAATTATTGTTGTTTATGTTAGTATATTAATAACCAAAAAATGTTAAAAATTACAATAATGCAAAAGTTATGTACATTAAAATAAGAAAATGTATTTTAATAATTATAATTTTTTATATATAAAAAGACATATCGCTTTATTTCTTAGGAGTATAAGAAGTTCTAATACTAGAATTGATGGGTGTTCCAACCCCAAACTGGACACTCTTATCAACTGCACCAGAAAAACTTGTATACATGTGACACAAACCAATGATCCATTCTAAAAAAGTGTAATATTAACAGTTTTAATTGTTAGGATGTAACCGACAATTAGACATAGGGTTCAGTCTTTCAGAAAGAAAACTTTACTGTAGAAGAAATAAAAGACAGAATTGCACAATATGAATAAACAGAATAATAGACAAGCTTGGTTTACAAGTGGATGCATTTGTGTTTACTGATTGATTGTGTAATCACTGCAAAACTCATGTCTAGGGTATTATTAATATTTCTTTTTTTAAATATTTGGGAGTTGGAATTGGCATATTAATTTGCAGTGACTGGTGATGATGAGATTTCAGATCACACAATTAACAGAACATATAGTAAGTAACATTGCAGTATATTCAAATTAGAGTGAATTAGAATAGTCATACTCATGTCCAAGTGAGTATTGATGAACAAATGAAGGAGAAATGACATTTCAAAAAAAGGAAATAAAGTGCAAATGCTAATAACAGTAATATGCTTACATAAGAAAGGAAGATACTTTTTCATAATCTGAATAATTAATAAACTTATTACCACTTTTAAAATGCATACAATTGTTAATAAAAAATTGGATTTTTTTTTTACAATGACATATTTTACCCACCTACTCGCACATCACATGATCACTATTGTATGGGGAGTTTTGCCTGTTTTAACATACTCACACAAAGAGTCACTTTTGGTATTCTTTTATTGATAGAATAATTTATTGGTATTGCTTTTAATTTTTAAAAATCATTAAAATTCATAATTTTTTCTTACAAATAAAGAGAGTGAAAAGAGTTTTATTTTAAAACATTACATTAAAATAGTTCTTTATTGACTCATTTTATCATAGAAATATCTAAATCATTTTAAAACCTATTCTCGTCTTGAAAAAGAGCTGGTCATATTTTGTCAGCAGGTGTTATGGAAAGTGTCTAAAGATAAAAAATGCAAACTGCTCTCTTTGTACTTTATTTATAATACAAATATTTCTTTAAATATCTAAAAAAATCAATGAATGTCTCATAGTATAATTTTAATTAAGAATGCATTTTGATTATACTTTACCCTGGAATAAGACCTCTATGCAAGAATTTGCCATTGGATCATCATCAACTTGTACCCATTATTTTGATTTACAATTTATTTATAACTTGTAGCCATTATTTTTGATTTATAATTTATTTACAATCAATTATTCACTATAACTATCTTTTAAAAAAGTTTCAAATTTTTTTTAAAAAAACAACCACTATTTTTTTTAAATGGTAGCCATTTTACAAGAATGATATCATAGAATAGTGATCTTATTAAAGCCACATCATTTAAAAATAAAGTGGTGACATTCATGCAATAAATGTACAGAACAGAGTTTATTCATTATACAGTATATACTATTATGTTTTAATTTTAGAATTAAAATATGATAAATGTATAAAATTAATTTTCATCCAATGTCAGTTAGTGCTTTCATTTGTGTCATACCCAAAATAAAGATTTTCAAAATTAATGACTACAAAAACAAACAAAAGAAAAATGCCAGTCTCGTTTAGTAAAATACATTAAAAATATATATATACTTTAATCACATACAGTAATTAAGTAATAAAATAAAGGCATTAATAATACATTTTAAAATGTGTATATTAGGTAATATATATTCACTCGACAACTTTTGGATTAAAATTCTAAGGAACGTTATTTTGCTTGCAGTTAAAATGATGCGCCTTATGCAATTAATAATCCACATTATATGATCGAAGATTAATAAACAAATTTAAAATATCGTTTATTTGTTCAATTCTAAATCAATTATCTCATATATATTCAAACTAATGGAAACTTTTATCACAAACATAAAAAAAAAATACAGTAATGGCAAAAAAAAAAAGATTTAATTATTTACATTTTTAAAACTACAGCAATCAACTTTACATCTTTATGTATTTTTTTTTTACTTTCGATTGCACTTAAGAAAAATAAATATGCGAACTGCTGCTTTAAAAATCCCTATTAGCTGCATTGCAAAAAAATTTAAAGTTTTATTGGTTAAATATTACATAAATAAAAAAAATGACGATAGAATATAAAGTCCATCCAAAATAATATTTAAAATATAAATTGTGTTAATTTTTTTTTTTTTCACCATGCTTTATTTTAATTTAACTAAGTTCGACTCAGAAAATATTCTCTAGCCGTGTAAGAAACAAAATGGCAGCCTGACAATATAGAAATTGTAATTTCTTTAAAAAAAATATTGCTACTGAAATGCTTTGTACAGTATATTTATCCATAAATTAGCACATTTTTTTGAATTAATAATATGCTTAATAAAATTTGTATTCATTAATCAACTCTTTATTCAAAATCATTTTAAAAATATGTAATTTGAATTTAAGATAAAAAATTAATTTTTACTAATAGGAATGCATTATGATTACTTAGATTCTGTGTGAGATTTTTTATTTATGAGGCATTTTGGGGAACCAATTGAGCTTGTTATTCATGAGTAAAAATGTATTTAACTTTCAAAATCTACTATCTTGTTCTCTCTGCAGTAACTAAAACAATCTAATTTTTGGCCAGTCATGTGGATTGCAGAATGGGCAAGCAAATAATTTGATTAACTAGGATCAAATAAGACTTGATCTTGTTTAACTTGATATTTAATAATTATTTTATTCAACACTAATATTTGCAACTAAATAAATAAAAATTATATAGTGAAAACATTGCTATAACACAAAAGATTGTACATCTTTCTTAAGTTTAATAATTTAATATATCAATAAATGAGTACTTACACATATTAATGAATATCTATTTTAAGCAGTAGAATAACTACTTGAACCTTAAAACTTTATTAACAATACTGACATATACCTTAAGACTTACTAAAAAATAATGAAAATCAGGATAACCTTTATAAAATTCCCAGTATTTACTTTAATCCTTCAGGAGGCAGACATTTCATCTACTTATTTTTACTTTGCTTAAATAATGAATGCTGAATATATTGTGAGTAAAAACAAAGAAAAGTCTTTTGAAAACTTAGTTTATCATTTTTACAAGTTCTTTTTTATTTTTTCTCTAATGTACCCAATCATTTTTAAAAATTAATTAATAATTTTTTAATAAATTTCATACTTTATATTAAATTATCTTTTTTAAATTTTAAACAGTTATTGTTTAGTTTTGGAACCAATTAATTTTAGAAACAATTTTTAATTAGTTTCTTGTTTAAACTAAATTAATAACTTCAACTAGTTTTATTTACTCTAAACTAAGAAATTAATGGATTTTCATTTACAATATTAGTTTTTAAATTCTATATGAGCATTAATTTTTCTTAGGCATGTGTAATTAGATATAAGTATTTGGAGGCATGAGTTAAGAAAAACTTGAAAATTGTTTACCGGGAAGCAAGGTATACAAACTTCCTCAGAATGGGATTTTTTAATTTTATTTATATACTTAATATAATTCACCAATCATGCTTTCAATATCTTGTGAGCAATGCCATAATTATAGTGAGGTGTTTACAAAGTCTAGAGAGAGAATGAGTTAAGAAAAGTTTGAAAATTGTTTATTGATAAGTATGAAAAGTGACATGTACAAATTTCTTCAGGATGGGATTTTAAAATTTTATTTATATGCTTAATGTAATCGGCTAAGCATGCTTTCCATATCTTGTGAGCAATATCATAATAATAATAGTGATGTGTGTATGGAGAACCTCATCTCTAGAGTTTGCAGATGCATTGCTATGATTAGGATATCACTTACAAGATATTAAAAGCATGCTTAAAGGATTTCATTAAATATATAAATAAAATTTAAAAATCCCATCCTCGGGGAATTTGTATATCTCACTTCCCAACTCATGTCTCCAAGTGCTTATATCTAATATTAGTTTTTGTTTATAATATGATAATAGTGACATATTTTCCCCTATTTCAGAAAAACTGATTATATTTCTGGTTTTTTTTTACTCTTAATAAATGTTTCTTAAAAGCACATGAATGGGGTTAGTTATTTTACTTTTTTTATTGTTTTATTTGTCATTATTTGATGCTCTGCATAGTTTAGTCACTAGGAAAATGTCAGACTCAGGGTTTAAGGTCCTTGGATAAGTTCCAATTTCTCATAACTTCTGGTATTTGAACTTCTTATGAAGTCCTGAGTAATAAAGCCATTTGATTTTTTTTTGCATGCGGATTTGTCCACTTTATTATTATTTTCTCTCTTTTCATCTGTTCAGCTCAGATCTGTAAAGTTGTCTGCTATGTTGACATTTTATAAATCACATGATCTTGCATGAGTGTCATTGATATGCTTTTTCAATTGTGTTCTTTCTTTAATCAATACTTCAATAATTCATATGCATGAAATTTTAATATAATTACTTCAATCTATTTTATGCAATATGTTTCTGATCTAAACTTTTTTATCTGCTTGAAATTTCTTTTGCTCAATAAATATCTTTTTTTAAATTTTTCTAATTTGGAACTAGGATTGTTAATTTACTTTAACTTCCAAACAATAATTTTGCAGGTGTTTACCATTGGTTTGAATTTTATTGTAACAATGTAGTGAGCACATCTCCTTGAATACCAGTTAAATCAGATTATTTAACTTGAAATAGCTACAATTGGTATATCATACTGGTATAAACTTACAAATGTCTTCATTTTTTATAATTTTTAAAATTGAACAGATATCTATCTCAGTACCCTCCTGGATATATCTTTATTTTGCAAAAATTAAATTAGTTTACATTTAGCTTATGTAGTATATACATTTATGCCACCCTGTTTGGATTTAGCAACATCTCATGCCACTTACGGTCTGAACAAGTTTTTGGTCTTTGCAAACTATCACTATTTGTTCTACTTGTAATATTTATTGTAACAATCAGGCAAAACTCTCCATACAGTATTGTCACTCAGCACAAGCCAGGGTAATCAACGGATGCCAGAAGGCTTCATTCAATATCCCCAGTACTAGTTTCTGCTTGTGGCCTTCGTCATTGAGAAACCTTGGATCTGAGAGCAGTGCACCTAAATCTTACAATCTAATGCAACCCTCCAGCAGCTACCTTTTATCTCTACTTAACTACAAAACTATGAGTCTTAAATTGAAAACCCAATATTTTTCAGTTTAAGCTCATTAGCTTATATAGTCATATAGGTCTGAACTCAGTTCAGTACCCATACATTTTGGTGTCTTTCGTTCTTTAATAACCCTAGCCACCACTATCCTATTAGACAAGAGTGGTTTTAAGCCAATAAACATCACATGATCACCATTTCTTATGTTTGCTTATAACTGTTATTAAAACAGGCATTAGATGGGGATTTTATGCACAAGCCTTCTGGCATCCATTGATTACTCTGGCTTGCACTGAGTGGCAATACTGTATGGAGAGTTTTGCCTGTTTCAATAACAGTTATAAGCAAGCATAAGAAATGGTCATCATATGATGTTTATTGGCTTAATACTTATTGCAACTAATGTCTACAATAGTAAGAAGAATAATTATTTATTTGTAATAACTGATTGTAAAAAACCCCAGATGATTCCAATTAGAAGCTATTTTAAACAAAATAATTTTATTTCACGTTTTTACAGCTATATTTTTTAAGTTTTTGATACAAATATTTAAAATGTAATGCATATAATGATTATAATAAAAAAATCAAACTTATAATAAAAAAATCAAACTTATAATAATAATTATATAAACAAATACTTTTCTTACAGTATGAGATACTACTTGTAGTATTTACATTTGGAATATCTATTAGTTAACATTATTTACTAGTTCCATAATAACGCGAAATAAATTAAAACATTAATTAAATAATGAGAAGGAACTAAAAAGGAAAATCTGATTACGTAGGATCAACTGGCAATAACTAATTAACAATTAAAATCTAGAAGGATCTGACGGTTTAAAAAAAAAAGCCTTAATAGATAATAAAAAATTTTCCATCCGGATAAAGATAAAACAGGTAGATTACTCCACAAAACAAAAGGAAAAAAAACTAAGCAGGGGAGGGAGAGGAAGCAACGTCTTTTTCTTCCTCCCTCGTGAGTTCGCGCAACTGGTTTGCAGACCGATGTGAAGCAATGGAAGAAACCTGTGGGGATTTCCTAAGGATGTTGAGTAAATAGTGACTTTAATTAAGTGTTAAATGTGATTAAGCAAGGGACTGATACTTACATGAAAATGTCTAGGGAAGGGTGTATAGTGGAATTGAACTAGTGTGTATTATGTATAACGTATACTAGGTGTATCTATATTATCTGAATTACTGTGTTCTGTTACTAAAATTATTTAGAATTTGATCCGCAGTGGCGTTAGTTACTTTACTTAAAAGGGGAAGAATTTAGAAAAAATATTGCTGGTCTTACTGGTGAGATGATTAAACTTTAAGACATAGCAACGTTACCGAACCATGTTGTAGCTATTGAAGATTGAAGCGCTTTTTAATATAAAACTATTGCCTTCTCTGCTAAGGCCTTAGAATCTAGCTCGTAGACAGTGTAAATATTTGTATTTTTATATTGGACTATTTCCATCATTTAATATGTGTGTTGAATGTCTTTAGAAAAGTTTAATTTTTTATTTAAATATTCCAAATACATTCAACTGTTAGTAATATCACAGCAAACAGTTAGTATATGCACAACGTTTCGAGAGGTATTTTTATCCCCTCTTCTTCAGGTGTTGCTGGCCTGACCTGTGACAGTATAACATTTTTTAGCCAGGTCTCTGAGTGCCTTTGTGGACTTTGATATCTAGAGTCTACTACTTAAAAAATTTCAGGAAGATTTATAGTAGCGAGGTGCGAGTTAAAATGATATAAAGTTATTCTATTCTTCTCCTTTACTTTCTTTGCATTTCTTCATATATTCATATATATTGTTACAATAACTCCCTCATATACACTTTGATGTAAATTTTTTAAAAATATAACTCCTTTATTTTCCTGACAGTTCTGACTGCCCTGCAGTCTTCATCAGAGCATTCTTAACCTCCACCTTTTTTTTAGATTTTAAAAGGTAGAGGAGGTTAAAAAAAATTTGCATTGAAGGGTATATGAGGGGAGTTATTGTAAGCAATATATATGATATAAAGTTACATCATATAAATTTTAATAAATTATACCCAACTATTACAAAAATATATTGACCTCTATGTTGTTTTCCTGACTAAACCATTTCTCTTCAGTTGACCTAGATCACAGTAGTCCACGTCTTTATCATTTTTGTTCAGTGTTTATCAATATAAATGTGATGTAATTTAATCTCCACGAGCCAAATTTCTTGCACACATAAAATTGACATCATCTTTAAATAAAGATTTTAATGATATATGTACTTCAGAGCCATTTACTATAAGCTTAATTAACCAATGTACACTAGTGCTATGAGATCTTTATATGTAGACTGATTTCTGGATTTTTACCTTTATCATTGAAAGCTAAAATTCAAAGTTGAAACTAATGCAATTATGCATCTAGAAATTAAAGTTTTAAACTCAGTCTGATTCACTTGCATGGTTAATCTCAACAACAACAGCACATGGTCCTCTTTTATTCTTACTTAAGAACAGTTATCTCCATATTACCCTAGAACCATCTATTGCAACCCTGGATAATCAATGAACATTAGACAGTATTGCATTACAAAACCCCATTTCCAGACTAATTTCCAGATTTTGCTTTATCGGTAAAGACTAAGAATCAAAACAGGATTTAATTCACTTATGAAGCGAATAGCTACTTTTTAGGCTTTTATACTTACATAGATAAATAGATAGGTAAATATATAGATAGACAGATGATAGATAGGTAGGTAGGTGGATAGATAGATAGATAGATAGATAGATAGATAGATAGATAGATAGATAGATAGGTAGGTAGGTAGGTAGGTAGGTAGGTAGGTAGGTAGGTAGGTAGGTAGGTAGGTAGTTAGGTAGACAGACAGACAGACAGACAGACAGACAGACAGACAGACAGATAGATAGATATGCTATCAAGTTGGTTTCTGTACCTCGGCTTTATAAAATTGGTCTAGAAATTCTGGATTAGCCAGAAATGTATCTTTGGGCTCATTTATATTTTTCAAGTGTCTTTATTCCTATATTTGCAGTATATATGGTGAAATTGGAGTTTTGAATATATCCAAGATGTTTTACATAAGAGAAAAAGGCAGAATATTGTTGTTTAAATAATATCATGTTACTGCCTTTAATAAGAATAGATACATCGTTTTTTGTTTTTTTATCAAATCTGAAAAACATGATACATTTTTAGTCTAATAAATGAATAGTAACAATCAAGTAATGTATGTGTCAAATAAAATATCATATGGGCATGGGTAAGAAATAAGAAATTTGTAGACTAAATTGTAAAAATTTATTTGAGATCTATTTGTTATGAGATGAAACCAGGGTTGTGTAAGAATTTTAGTAAAATTTTATTGTTTTGGTTAATATTGTAGTATTATACGAATTTCTATTTTAAATATATTTACGTGTGATTGTTTTTGCTCTAGAGAGGGTAAAAATAATTAGAAGATGAAGTGCATTTCAATCTTCCATTTACAAAGAACAAGAAACAAATATTCATCATGCTTTATAACTTTTACCAAGAAATTTGCAATAACTCCAACAGATATATCTCCTTCTATTAACAATAAACACATTAAAATAGCTAAAAAATACAATAAATTTTTCACACACCTCCTATCCATAATATTTACTTAAACAAAATTAAATATTAGTAGATTTATTATCTTGAAAACAAAAATGAAATCACAAACACAATTCAAATAATATATCGTTTCAATAACACATCATTCAAAAACTAAACATTGGTATCTTAAGCCCAAATACCAAGACTTTTTAATAAATATCAACATTAAATTCTTTCCACATATCCTTTCATTTCTCACAGATTTACCAATATTGCTATCAGCAGCAGAGGAGACTATAGAACACACTTAAAATATCCCAATCTTCAGATTTTCTGAATGCCAATGGCTAACACCACATGCCATCATACTCCTATTTAGCAAACTTATTGACATTATTTACAAAAGTCTTCAAATTTTATTTTATTCAGCCTGTGTTTTATTAGATACCATCTTGTTTTCAATCCCACATACCTTAAATCCCGATATCTATTTCTAAACAAATTATATACCAAACTCAAGCTTTCCCTCTAGTCCAATATTTTTGCAGCTGTCTGGAGCCTAATCTCTTGCACCAATGCCACACTGATTTAATTGGTTGATTAAAATAGAGACACATTACTAAAACACTATTAATAGAGCATAACAGAACTGCTAAATATTACATGGTCATAACTTGATATTCAAATAAATTTTTGTTTTTTTTTATTAATTTTTATTGGATAACTCATATAATCAAATATCAACGTTTTCATGCATACTGTAATGGAAATCTCATGTAACCTATCAGACAAAATAAAATCCTTTTAACAAGTAATGATCACAGTTTGAATGTTATTTCCTTGTCTCTTAGTTTAATTTATTTTTAACACTTCAATTTATGGAGTTAGATCATAAATTATGAGTCATAAAAGTAGATAAGATTGTTAAATGGAAAGAAGAATTGATAAAATAAGAAAAAGATAAATTCTATTAATGATAGAAGCTAAGAAATCAAAGTAAAGAAATTAAATTTTGAGTAGGTGAACAGTAATAATGATAAAAGTAATATCATTCAATCAATAGTATTATGTCATATGGACAGATCCAGAGAGCAGTCACATCATAACTTCATTCATTTTTTCATTCCATTCTTGTCATTATCCAGCTTTTCAATTCCACATTTTTATATCATCCAGCAATGTTAATCTTTTTCATCCACCTTGTTTCCATTCACCATTCCTCCCAAAACATTAAACTATTATTACATGTGCAATTCAGTTTCTCTTTTTATCTTTAATTTTCTCAATCAATCTTCTCTTCTTTATTTATTTTATTTACCCAACTGATTTTTTCATCCTTCTCCATGATCATATCTCAAAAGCTTCCAATCTGATCCTACTTGACTCATTGTCCATGTTTCACAAACATACAATAGTGCCCTCCACACAGCACACATAAAAAGAAATATAGGTGATTAAAATTAAAAAAAAAAAATTCCTCCAATGTCTGGATGATATAGCTTTTTATTTAAAGTCATTTGTGATTAATTATTAATAAATAAAATATACAGGTATATCAACATACTAATATACATACTATCCCTATTTTTTCTAATTTATTGTTCAAGAATTTTGTTAGTTATGCATATGCTGTTTTTAATTTCTTTTATCAATTTGTTATATTTTTATTCACACTTCTTTTCATAAAGCAAACAATTAACGTTATTTCTTTCTTCATTTTAAACTTAATACAATCTAATAAAAATACATGATCTAAATATTAAATCTATTTACAAAGTTGACATGAAATCACTTTTCTCTAAATTTTTTGTTCTCATTTAAAGATTATTTAGCTCTTACCACAATCATATATGAAGATTGGACATGTAGTCCTGAAATAAAATTTTTATCCTGGGCAGTTAGTTCAATGGTGTTCTTCAGAATCAAGAGCTAAAAGATCATAAACTGCAATCCATCTGTCACTTTCTTAGCTCTAACATCACAGGATCACTCTAGGATTCAAACATTATTTATGTATTTGCCAATGTAACTATTTTTATCACATATACACTTTTAAAAAGATTATAATGAATGAAAGTTAATGTCAGTTTTTTAAGCTCTTGAGAAAAAAAACAGTTTGTGCACATGTGAGTGTTAATGAGTTGATATTGTTGGCATCTTACAAGCTGGAGGACTGGTGCTTAAAACTTATTAATTAATGGAGATAAAATCTGACGGTGTCAACTGTGATTAGAAATCAATGCTCTTTGAGAATGATTGATGGTACTATGATGAATTGCAATAAAATACTTATCTCTGATGTAAATACATATTTGACAACTACAGTATTTATTAAACAAATTTCTTGTGTAGTTTTACAAGCAGTTCATTGAGACCAAGTTTCTATTTTAAAACCATTCATTTTTAATTCTGCTACTGTTAGTTTCGAAATTAGTCAGTATTATTTGCTTAGAATTAATTCATTCTCACTGCATAGGTAAACAACAGTACAAGAAGTGTTTTTCTGAAGGTTTGTGATGATGGTGTTCTAGCTGTATTTTTATATTGGACTATTTCCATCATCTAATATGTGTGTTGAATCTTTAGAAAAGTTTAATTTTTAGTTAAATATTCCAAATGCATTCAACTGTTAGTAATATCACAGCAAACAGGTTAGTATATGCACCAACTGTTAGTAATATCACAGCGAACAAATGTTAATAATATCACAGCATACAGGTTAGTATATGCACTAACCTGTTTGCTGTGATATTACTAACAGTTAGTGCATATACTAACCTGTTTGCTGTGATATTATTAACATTTGTTTGCTGTGATATTACTAACAGTTGGAGCATATACTAACCTGTTTGCTGTGATATTACTAACAGTTGAATGCATTTGGAATATTTAACTAAAAATCAAACTTTTCTAAAGACATTCAACACACATATTAGATGAGGGAAATAGTCCAATATAAAAATACAAACAGTACAAGAAGTTTATTATTATAAACAAATATACACTTGTATGTGTAACTAAACTAATATACCAACTTAATATACTTGATTAAATATCCAGAACCAAAATTTGTTTATTTACAACATACTGAACTACCTGAAAAGTCATGATGTTCGAGCACCAAAATGAGAATTAAAATAAATTCATAAGAAAAGTGCTTTTCAGCTTTCAGTGATGAAACAATTATCATTATGTTCAATTTCATCAACATCTTTTAGACATCATTAAGAGTACCATCTTGTCTATCAGCATGATTCATATCAGAATTTGACACACAGTACATGGAATGTATTAATTTAATATACATTTAGGAAAAGTAGTTTTGATTCCACTTGGGTAAATATACTGAATAGGGGTTTTCATCTCAGCATATTTGTTACAAATGAAAGTCTGTTTAAGTATAGTTGAAATGGTTACACAATTTTAGTTATATACAACTAGAAAGATCCATTTATTGATTTACTATTCAATATCTGCATAATTTTGTTACCATAGTGACACAGAAGATGTTACAAATGAAAGTCTGTTTAAGTATAATTGAAATGGTTACACAATTTTAGTTACATACAACTAGAAAGATCCATTTATTGATTTACTATTTAAATATCTGCATAATTTTGTTACCATAGTGACTCGGAAGATTTAGAGCTTTTTAATTCTGATGCATGATTTTGAATTTAGCTTCTTTAATTCTTTCATTCGTGTTATCAAATTTTGCTTTTATTTTTGAACTTTTCCGATACAGAGACAAGCAAATAAATAAATAATCAAACAGCTTTATTGCATCTCTTTCCGATTTCAAATGCCTCTAAATCATCTTTCATGTGTAAAAAATTTTCACTCTTGAAAAACTATATCAGCAATGCACTTGCCTAATTTTGAGTCAAAACTATTTTTCCTAAATGTTTGTTAAATCACCAAAATTCATACATTGTATGTCAAAACCTTTTAAGAGTTGTGCTGACAGGATAGACTAAGGAAAAACGATCTAAAAATATCGTAATATGATGATGATATATAAATTGAACATAAATAATAATTGTTTCATCAGTAGAAGAATAAAATGCTGAATGGCAAGAAAAATGTAATCATATCTCCTGTGTGGTTTAGTGCAATGATTGAGTATTCTATCATACCATATTAATATCCCTTAAACAAAGTCATAATAATCTATTAATAATATATGCAGGAAGTTAATTTTTGTAATTAAAATACTTTATAAGAATAATACACCTTTTGTTGCCCGAGATGACTTCATTTAAAATTTTGAGCACTAAAAAAAAAAAAATATTTTAAAAACATTTTTTTAAAAATATAAAACAAATAATCCCTTTTTCTTCTTGATAGTTGATTCTTGGCAATGACGATTCTGTATGCAGATACATTACAAGCTAATAGCATACAGTTTTAAAGTAGAAGGAGGTGCCGGGTTCTTAACCTTTAAATCACTAAACATCACATGATCACCATTTCTTATGCTTCCTCATAACTGTTATTAAAACAGGCAAAACTTTCCATAGTGTAGTGCTACTCAGTGCAAAAATAATCAATGGATGCCTGAAGGCTAGTGCATAAAATCCTATCCATTTCCCCAGACTAGTTTCTAACTTGTGGCTTTCGTCAGTGGAAACCTTGGATCTGAGAGCAGTGTACCTAGATCTTAGGATCTAATGCAACACTCCAGCAGCCCCGTTTTATTTCTACTTAACTACAAAACTATGAGAATAAAATTGAAACACAATAATATTTTCAATTTTATTCTCATAGTTTTGTAGTTAAGTAGAGTTGTGTTTCAATTTTATTCTCATAGTTTTGTAGTTAAGTAGAGATAAAAGGGGGCTACTGGGGGTTGCATTAGATCCTAAGATCTAAGTGCAGTGCTCTCAGATCCAAGGCACCTCACTGACGAAGGCCACAAGCTAAAAATTAGTCTGGGGATATTGAATGATTAGGCACTAGATAGGGATTTTATACACAAGCCTTCTGGCATCCATTGATTACTCTGGCTTGCATTGAGTGGCACTACTGTATGGAGAGTTTTGCCTGTTTTAATTCTTAACCTTGTGGAATGATTTAATATTTGGATTTTTATTTCAGTTTAGTGTTAGCACTGAGATTATTTTCATATATAATTGTATTAGATGATTTAAAGATTAAAATTACTAATGTTTTTTTTTCTACGATAAAAAAAAAAACGTAGAAAAATAAAATTTACTAATGCTTAGTTTGTTATTATATAATAGTAGTAAACATGTTTGTTAAGTAGCAAAGTTAAGATCGTTGCTGATTTAAATTTCAAGCTCTTTGTTTGAATTAGTTCGTATTTCAATATTTAAGATCTAATAGTATACAGTTTCAAAGTGATATCATTTAAAGGCTGACTATTTTGAAATACGAACTTTAATATATTTATTTCACAGACGGTGGCGCTGGATTTCTTAACCATGTGGGCTGATTTAATATTTGGATTATCATGCAGATATGTAGACAACTGTTACAGCATGAGGTTAAAATTCTTCTTAATTGGATTAAAATATTACTGAGCGAAACAGTTCATTTATGTAGGACAAATAAATAGCTCAGTTATTTTTCAATAGTTAACGCCTCTATTAATTAGAACTCTATTAACTAAGTTTTCATTTGAAAATTCAAAACAAAATTGAATGTTAAAAAATTTCCTTTTAATTTAACTTTTGAACTTTGTTAATTGGTTGAGATCATATTTAGCTACCATGGAAATTATTGTTGAATTCACTGAGACATAATGATTCTTTAATAACGGCTTGCGTAAATGATGAAGCAATAATTTGTTTAGGAATCTTGCAAGACCTCACGCAAATATTTTTATCTATTCAAGCTTCACACGCTTTTTAATTTTATTTATTATAATAGTAAGAGGAAGTTTAAAATTCTTAATAATCTACAAGATAAAGAAAGAATGACCAACTAAATAAGAAGTAAATAATTTAAGTTATCTTAGTTATACCAAGTCACCAAGTAAACAAATCATAGAAACTTTCGATTGAAATTTAAAAATAATTTTTGGTGCAGGTTTTACCATTTTAAATGTCAGTCAAAAAAGTTTTCCACTTGACTTAAAACACCATTTAATTATTTAAAACAAATAAATAACTACTTATGTGTAAATGAGAAAGGTATAAGACAAGATGACTCCTTATCTCCAAAACTTTTTACAGCAGTGTTGCAAGAAGTATTTTGTGGATTAAAATGGGAAACTAAAGGAATGAAAGTAAATGAAGATTATTTAAGTCATTTAGATTTTGCAGATGATATAGTTGTTTTTGCAAATAATGCTTCAGAGCTGCAGGAAATGTTGCAGGAGTTATCAGATGAAAGTAGAAAGTAGGACTAAAGATAAATGTTAAAAAGACTAAAGTAATGTTTAATCGATTTGCTCAAAATATAAAAATAAAGATTGATTATGATGAATTAGAAGAAGTTAACAGTTATAAATACCTTGGTCAGATTATTAATACAGATGGAAACATAATGGATGAAAATAATCATAGAATTAAACTTGTTTGGAGTGCTTTTGGTAGAAATAACTTGATATTAAAAGGAAATATGCCTATGTGTTTGAAAAGAAAGGTTTTTAACAAATGGGTTTTATCAGTTCTTACTTATGGATCTGAGACTTGGACACTTAATAAAAGAGTAATACAGAGACTCCAGACCACTCAAAGAAGTGTGGAGAGATGCATGTTGGGAGTAAGAAGAAGAGATCGAAAATGCAATGTATGGGTAAGAGAACAAACAGTTGTTACTGACCTCATTGAAAAAATTAAAAGATTGAAGTGGAGTTGGGCTGGACATATTGCTAGAAGAGATGATAATAGATGGACAATTGAAATCTTAAACTGGATTTCAAGAGATTGTAAAAGACCCAGAAAGAGACAACATGTGAGATGGATGGATGAAATAAGAAAGTGTGCAGGGGTGATGTGGAGAAGAGAACCTAAATATCGGAGAAGATGGATTAAACTTGGAGAGACCTTCATCCTGCAGTGGATTGATAATGGTTGATGATGATGATGTGTAAATTTTAAAAGGCAAACAACTAAACTTAATAATGCAATTTAAAATAACCCACTCTCCTTTTATTTATAAAATACTATTGTATTTAAAAAATCAAAATTTTAGCCAAAAATAACCTTACGTGCATACATTATTAATTAGCTATTATTATTTTATTAAATTAAAGTTTTATTCTATTTTCTTATGTAATAAAATACTAATCTTACTCATACTTTTTTCATTTATATGTTTAAATACAGTAAACATTTATAATAAGCCAAAAAATATAATTTAGCAATTTGAAATTTCATTTAGTTGTCTTAAAATTAAATAAACTTAACAATGGGACAAAATCAGTACTCCCCAGTGAATTTTAAGTACAGCTTATTATATATTCAAAGTAGGATATTTTTAAGAAAATTTATTTAAAATTAATAACCTTAGTTATAAGCAAATTTTATATAGATACAGACTGCCAATATACACTTGCATTATATATATATATAAATTTAATACTTGTTAATATAATTTTTCAGTTTATTTCAGGTTTTAAATTATTTTAACTTGAAGTCAAAGATAATTTTAAAATTTCCTTGATTTCTTTATTCTTCTATTCCAGTTATTGCATAATATTTCAAGCCAGCATAACTGGTTTTCTGTGACACAATACATATAGGTATATCTAATATAAAGAACATTTCAATAGCTCAAACAAGTTTTTTTTTTTTTTTTTTTTGATAAATGCTACAAGAGAAAGCATTCAAATCACCTTTATCTAGGATTGCCCCCATCCCCAGACCATTTTCGAGCTATGGCTCTCTTCAGTGAGGAACTAGAACATATTTGTAAATGCAATATATATATATATATATGTCATGTGACACATAACATGATTTTATTACTATTATGTTTATATAAATTATATGTGATAAAACAAAAAAATTCGATTTAATGTTATAAAATTTACTATACCAATATTAAACTTTAGCACAAATTATAGTTAATATTTATTTTTATATTTTAATAATGGTAATATAAAATTTTATATAATTAAATCTAGTTTTTTTATTATTATTTATGTACGTATGTACCTGTTTGTATATGTGTGTGACTTAAGAAGCAAACACAGATATATGTAATAAAAATAGAAATAAAAATATATGTCATTAAATAATTATTCATTTCAGCAGAAAAAAAAAGACTATTAATTCAACATTATATATATTTCAAGCCATAATTGGAAACTCATTTATGTAGTTCTGAATATAGCATGAATATTACTCAAGACTACAGATATGGTAATGTAAACTAGAAATTCAAGATTCTATACAAAAGTAAAAAATAAATAAACCCTTGAAAAACACACACATATACTATAAAATATACATAATATAAAAACTTCATTTCTCTCTCTCTCTCACACACACACACACACATATATATATATATATACGTATATATTTTAGATTTTTTTACACTTATCTAAATGTTTCTAAAATTGCACATAAAAATTATATATGTATAGTAACTAGTTTTGTGAAATAAGGTCCCTAGGATACTATGTTAAAGTTATAATACAGTACATATATATAATATTTTGTGTGTTGATCCATTTGATTATAAATATACTGACGTTTTAACTTGACCACACAAGCCATCAACTGAATGGTGAATAGAATATTATAAAGATGGTTATAAAATTGCTATAAACATTGATTTTTAATAATATTATAGTTTCACCAATAGAAAACAACATGTATATAAAATTGAAAAATAAAGAAAATCTTCAAAGTAATATTTTTTTTAAAAAATTCTTCCAAATAGGAAGAAGTTTGCATGTGTCATCATGTTTATTGATACAATTTGTTTTTTTTTATTAGTGTCTCAATGACTTCTCTGATCTTACGTTTATAGAGAGAATCATATCTGAATAGAATCCTGATATTAGGGAAATCAATATTACGATCTGGATCCATAGCAATGGAATGAGAGTGCTGATGATGACAAGCAGTTCTTAACTGCATTATATATAAATATATATGAATTTTCATGGTTTTTAATATATTTTTTTTACTTTTGAATAAAATATTGTGTCAATAATGTAAATATTATATATTAGCAAAACTATAAATTAAATTGGTTTATGTTTAGCACTAAAAATGCCTAAATGAGTTTCCAGTTATAGAATGGAATATATTGTAATGATGGGAAATGAGAAGCCAAATTGTGATAGTAGATAAAAGGATGATTGATTACAATCAATTCCAACTTGCATATATTTATAAATTATGGGCACCATGTACGTCAGATTGCTTACCCATTTCATATTCGTATTACCTCTTCCTACCTCATTACATTAACCTTATGGTAAGCACCCTAGTTCTACAAATCATAAGATAAATATTAAATGTGATGTTAATGATAATGAAGAGGTGAAGATAAACACATTACAATATCTGACATGAACAGATGTGCATTATATTAAAAATAAGTGTGTAAATGGAATTGAAACCAAGGAAAATCATGGCAATGGATAACAACAATATAAATTTTTATTGCAGAATATATATAAATAAAATATAATACAAAATTAAGCAAATAAATAATAATAAAACAAATAACTACTACCTGATGTGTTCAACATTCTATACCCTCATTTTTACTAAACTGATTATTCTATGTATAGTTTCTTTTCTTAAAATGTACTTTTTCACAAAAACAAATAAATAAATATATTGAAAACTATTTATAGAAATTAGAAATCTATGGTCCCAATCCTAGAATACATAAGCACATATAAAATAAACTTGAAATATTTGCAAAACAATAATGTTTATTATTTTGACAACATATACCAATTACTGTCATTCCATGGTTGATTTGTTAATGATTTGAATTTTGAACCTGAGCAGAAATTTTCTATCATACTATTATAAAACATGTTATAAACTACAGAGATGTATATATCTCTTAAATATTTTGTAAAATATTTTCTCTGTCATTGCCATTTATTTTTATTCTTTTTAAAGCAGAAAACATCTTTATATTACACATATACTCCTTAATAATTTTATTAGACATTCAAGACTATACATTATCCAATAACAAATAATATTTCTCTAGCGATGGGTGCTGGTTCAACATGAAATGTGCATCTTGAGGAACATAGATCTTTTTCACATTGGGCATATGTTTATGATTACATTCCTCCACAAGGTGTTAAAAGTGGATAAAAACCAGTCTCTACCTTGCATGAGAATGGTGCCTTTGATCATCCTTCCACAAGGTGTCAAAAGTGGATAGAAACCAATCTGTACCTTCTGTGAGAATGGTTTAATGAAAATTACACTACAGATTTATTATTCATTACTGGATAATTTCTAGTCTAATGAATGACTAATAAAAATTATTAATATTCTTTCATTACATGATTTGTATCAAAGTTGTGAGGGCATCACATGTGACACATCAATTAAACTGTAATAATTTGCTATATATATATACTGAACAATAATGAAATATATATGTAAGAGATTGTGGTCTGAGCCAACTGATGAGTGCTGGTTTAGCATGAAATGGGCATCTTGATGATCATAGATCTTTTTCACATCTTTGGTCATATGTTTATGATTACATTGTTCCACAATACAATATGTTAAAAGCAGACAGAAAAAAATCCCTTCATTGTGTGTGGTGTAGTGAAAATTACACTTCAGAAATATTATACATATATTCCTTATTTTGCTTTTAATATAAAATATTTTATTTTTATCTATTTTCTATTTAACATATAGAACACTGCTGTAGTAATTAGCAGTATTATTATACTTATCATCATCACCATAAGCAAAGTATCTATTTCTTTAAGCTTATATCATGTACACAATAATATATTTGCATAATGCATAAAAGCTGAGTTCTTCTCAGTCTCTAATATAAATTTATATTCAAACTGCGAAAGTTATGACTTTCTTCACCAATCTATACAAAATAAAATATCTACCCAGTTTTACAAAGTAAAGTCTATTTTATGTAGTTCAAAAATCAACATTTATAAGTGTATATTTTATCTTCCCTTAGACTATAAACAATATCCAATTATAAAATTATGAATGTATATATATATTTTAATATTTGCTTTTCCTATCAATATCTTTTTCTTAAAATATTATTCTTTAAATTGAATATATATTTTTAAAGATTAACAATTATTAAACAAAATAAAAATATAGGGATTTGAACTCAGACTTTCAAGCCACTTCAACCATCCACACTATCTCATACTACTGATACACATGATCACACACATGCAGATAAATAAATAATCACCAATATATATATATATATTTCATGCTGATATATATATAATCACCAATATATATATATATATTTCATGCTGAACCAGCACTCATCAGTTGCTCCAGATTATCATCTCCCACATATATATACAATCAGTGCTCAGCTTATATTACCATAGCAAATCCTTATACTTCAATGGACAGGCTTCAATCTACTCCAGCCTCCAACTCTTCAGTCATCCACACCATTGAAAATCTGATGATAGAATTCCCAAATCCCATGCTGATGCCAATATTGTAATCACCCCTATGTTGATCTCAAGTCACTCTGACCCCTCAGGTATAGGACAGTATCCATTTAAATACATAGAAGAGGGATGGGCACAATGCAGGTTTAATATGTAAGATTTGAAAGTCTGAGTTTAAATTCCCTATATTTATAATTGGGCTCCAGGTATAAGAATGCTTGGTATTTCAAAGCTTAAACAAAATATAGGAACTGTTTTTATAGGATGCTTTTAACTTTTCTATCAATAATATTTTGAAATAAAAAGTAGAAATTAATAATAAAATAATATCACAAAAATTATGTCAGTTGTTGTAAAGTGCACAAAAAATAATTGTCCAATCAATTTTACCAAATATGACATATGTCCTCCTCAGGCCCACTTTGTGATCTGGCAGCAAAACTCCCAATGACATTATTTGATGATTGAAGTACATCGGTTATTTGGATTATTGTATCCAAATATTTTATGCTTCGTTTCTATAATAGAATCATTATTAAATAAACTAAGATGAGAGAGTGGAGATAAATTTAAGTTAATCAATTACTGCACTAATCCAGCTCCTTGGAAATCTGGCCAGTGAGAGAAATAAATCTCCCCCAAATAAAAAGAAATGTGACTCCATTTTTTTTTGTTTACAAGTTTCAAAATAAATAATTGGATTCTTGATTTATTATAAATTCTGGAAACAAGCCTTTCTGCTATCATTTAGTTCAAGAATTTAGGTTGTTTTTATCCTATATTTCTTTTTAAGCTTTCACCTATCAGACTATTAAATTCAAGAAAATCTTTTTATATTCTCAATGTTCAACACAGCCTTCTTTAAACAGCACTAATTATAATATTAAAAAATGAAAATAAAATTTTACATATTAATATTTTTTGTTTTAAAATAATAATAAACAATCAGAATGATTTTTTTTTTATGTATCACTAAGATTAATTGTTAATACTGTTAATTATAAATATACTTGTTTTACTGTTAATATATTTTATATTTTAAAACAAACTATTATATAGGTTTGTGTATGTGTTTGTTCCATTTATTCCATATGCATGTGTAAACTCCTACACTTCTTATGATTAGGTTATCTATTCATAATCAAGATAAAAACTATAACTATTATTTTAATAATCATTCTTTGCTTTATAACAAAATTATATGAATTAATTATCTACAAGGAAATTTAACTAAATAATATAACATTTATTTTTTCTTTTATTTTTATTATATGATTATTATTCCCTTTTGTAATCTATCACATTAAACTAACTGCTTCACTATTTATATATAAATATTTAAATATATTTAAAACATAATATACAGTGGTGCTTTAGTCTCTATATAAGACCAAAATATTGCATTTCCAAGAGGTATTCTTTTGAATGCAAAAAGCATCTATAGTTTATTATTTTCACTGATTACTATCTATTAAAATCTGGCGATGGTTTTTCTAATATGAAAATATAAGAGATATTTATACATTTTAAAATATTTCAATAATAACATCTGTTAAAAATATTTTATTGCATCTGATTGGTGGAACAGTCTATTATTAATAAAGAATGTATGGAGGTTATGAGCTTTCTTTACTTCAAGCATAAACACTTTAGTCTTTATATAAAACCAATAGATTGCATTTAGAAGAGATACTCTTTTGAATGCAAAAAAACATTTACAGTTTACTATTTTTATTGATTATTGTTTATTAACATATGACAGTGATTTTTTAAATATGAAAATGTAACAGATATTTCCACATACTGGATTTAGATTAACAAAGGAATGAAAGGAGATATTACATATAATAATTAGAGAATTATCTACAGTAATGGTCTTGCTAGATAATATCAATTACTATGGACATTACCAACTAAACTACTTCCACTAATAACCTACAATAAATTTTAGATTTTCAGTTTTTAAGAAACAAAGGAGGTTCTCTTTTATTTCAAGACCAAGGTTTTATATGAATTTAAATTCAAACAGACATTTATATATGTATGAGGTATTTGAAGATCCTTTTGCTCTCCAATATCTTATAAATATGAATTCATCTCTGTTGAGAGTGTGTTTCATTAAAATTTCAACTGGTAATTTGTTGTTAACAGTTGATTGAGTTGTGTGCTTTATCAATTATATTCTGACTATAAGCTCATATTAACAACTGCTCTTTGCCATTGGAAGTTTGTTTGGTCTTTTGCACTATCTTTTCAACTTTTCCATTGCTATCTGAATGAAATTTGTAGTGTTAATATATGTTTTTATTATTTACATAGAAGTCTCTAAATAGGTAAGATGTAAAGATTTTCAAAACATTGGCCATTGAGAGATTGGATATGACAATTCTCTTAGTAATGGCTAATGTGTGGAAAGATATTATATTTTCTATTTCTAACTATTTGAAAAAGTCATTTATAATAATAAATAATTAGTTATCTTTTCATCCACCAACTTGGTCTATGAAAAATATTATCTAAAGCCTAAAGTTTATAATAAGAGTCAAATCAAGTCTTGCATTAGTGGTCGAGAGGTCAGCGCGACTGCAAAAGTTGCCGAGGTTGCGGGTTCGCATCCCCGCTGAAGCTATGACACTTGGAAAAAAAAAAGAGTCAAATCCTTATCTTAGCTGATGTATTTTGATTTATTTGACATTTCTTATATGGGTGAATTTGTGATTCTACATCTGAATCTACATTAGATTATCAGACATATGATTTAACAAACACCTATATTCTGGCTATCCCAGGATAATTGTATTGAAATAAATTCAGTTTGTTTAGCTCCTGAATTGAATACTTTTTTGTGCCTCATAATATACATTTGTTTTTTAATGTCCAGTTTTTGCTTCTTACCTAATCATTTCCAGTACAAAGTGACCTACCTATTATCTTACTGTTAATAAAATTATTTACATCATATTAATCATTGCTTCTCTCTCTTGTCAGAATCAGGGTTAATGACTAATTGATTGAGTGCAACAACTGGGAAGATTTTTTCCCTTGACATGTTGCATTTTAAAGTTATCTGCATTAAGAAAATTGAATTATATTAGCAAGTTTGATGAAACACACTGTAGGAGACTCCAGAAGTAAATATAAAGTAGTAACAGTTTATAATTAATTTTAAAAAATAAAGAATCTTCCAAATCATGGAATTTTTTAATGTCTACAACAATGGTTAGAAGTTCTCTATTTCAAAATATTTTTTTACAGATCCAGACTAGATACAAAATGTGAATGCAATAGCTGATTATGGTATGAAAAATTGCTTTGATACCTACTTGTTAAAAATCCCATGTCAGAATTAATTATACCTTTGGATCATATTGAATGAGTCTATGTTAGTTATCATTTCTTTAAATTTATCAATAGTCTGCTATTGCTAAATATCCCACATCCATTCAGTATTTTTGTTCAACAACAAATAAAGATACATCACATGATCACCATCTCTTATACTAGCACATAATTGTTTATAAACAAGGCAAAACTCTCCATACAGTAGTGCCACCCTGAGTAATCAATGGATGCCAGAAGGCTTGTGCATAAAATCCCTATCTAATGCATACTCATCCATTGATTACTCTGGTTGGCACATGGGGCACTACTGTATGGAGAGTTTTGCCTTATTTATAAACAAATAAAATTGTTCAGTTACCTCTGCTCTGTGCTGAGTAAAACTTTCAAAATAATTAATGTGTCTCAGAAATTCCTCCAGCTCTTTTTTTGTTCTTTGGATATATGTAATTTGTATTCTCAATGTTTTCCTGAAGGTTTGTGATTATGATATTTTACATGTGATAATAATCTTGACTATTTCAACCATCTATCATTAAATGTTGAATGTCTAGAAAATTTTAAACTTTAAACTTTTTCAAATACAAATAACTTTTAGTAGTAAGACAAAAGTTAGTAGATAACACAGATTAGTAAATAAGAACAGAGATTAGTAGATTACATAATATTTTGAGTAATAGTATTCTCCACTCTTTTTTTTCCTCATATGTCATAGCATCGGCCGGGACGCGAACCCACAACCATCTGCAACAAACTACTTGCTTGCAAGGTGGATGCGATGACCTCTCAGCTAACAATGCCACTCTTTTTAAGATGAAAGTTTGACTCCTATGCTAACATTATCATTGGTTAGGTTAGAAACACCTGAAGAAGAGTGGAGAATAACACCTCTTGAAACATTGTATAATGTATTAACCTGTGTTGTTATCCACTAACTAACCTGTGTGATCTACTAATATGTGTGTTATTAATAGCAATTGTTTATATTTGGAAAAGCATAAATAAAGTTCAACATTTTATAGACATTCAACATTTAATTAGATAGATGATGGAAATAGTCCAATATATTATCACATTTCTTCTTTGTTTACTCAGAGGCCAAACTCTCTATACAGTAGTGCCAGTCTCAGTGCAAGCCAGACTAATCAACCGATGCAAGGTTTGGGCATAAATTTTTTATCTAGTGCCTACTCATTCAATATCACCAGACTAGTTTCTAGCATGTGGTTTTCATCAGTTAAGAGCCTTAGATCTGAGAGCACTGCCACAAGCTAGAAACTAGTCTGGGGATATTGGATGAATAAGTATTAGATAGAGATTTTATGCACAAACCTTTCTGCATCCATTGATTATTCTGGCTTGCACTGAGTGGTGCTACTGTATGGAGAATTTAGCCTCTGTGTAAACAGCTTGTGTAAGCATAAAGAATGGTTATTGTGTGATATTTAGTGGTTTATTTCTCAATGTTCATTTTACTTTATGTAGAAAATATTTCATGCATTGTTACTTTAAAATATAGAAATTTTTAATTCTTTTGCTTCTTTAATTCCAGAATTGGATTAAAACTTTTCTGCTTCTCTTAGTTTTGGCACATCATGAAGTCATCAAAATAAGAGATGACATCAGTAATCCAGCCACAAATGGAAATATGGCTAAAACCACTAAGATTCCAAATAGAAACCTTTTAATTTTTTAAAATTCTTTATGAATAATTATTGCTAATATCACGAAGGCTTCATTATCAACTGATAGTTGATGGCAGGCATAATTAAGGTCTATTTTAGAAAATACGCAACCCCAAATTAAAGTAAAAAGTATCTGTTTTATTAATCAAGATTATCTACTTATGATGTTTTTTACAGAGCAATGGTAATTCTTCAAATAAATATATCTTTTTTTAATAATGTATAATATTAGTGTAAACAATCTGGAATAAAATATGATTCAATGACTCCATTTGCATATAACCTATTCAACTCCTTAAAAAGTTTAGCCTTCAAGCAGGAAGTAATGTCTGGTAGTGATCATTGATCAGCCATATGAGTTGATGAGTTTATTTATAAATCAATGGGTACTCCTTGATCTGTACATATTGCTAGAAGAGATAATAATAAATAGACAACAGAAATTTTAAACTGGATCCCAAAAGATTGTAAAAAACCTAGATAAGACCACATGTGAGATGGATGGATGAAATAATAAAGTTTACTAGTGTAATGCAGAGAATAAAGGCTAATAATTGGAGAAACTGGATTAAACTTGGGGAGACCATCTTCCTACGTGGATTGATAATGTTTGAAGATGTTGATGATACCTTGGTATTATTCCAAATTTAGCTCAAATACTTTGGCATATTCTTTTTCAAAGTTTGTTATATCAATAGAAACTTGATTCATACTGACTAACTAATAGCCTAGGGGCTTTAAACAACTACTACTCATTAATTATTTGTACTCTACAAATTACTAGCAACGAGAATGTTTAGAACTTCTCTAAACTTTTACCTAAGACTCTTCCAGATGTGTATATTTGTTTACTCTAGTAATTATAGATAGGTCAAAATCAGCTTGAGCTAATTGACATGTAACAAATTGGAGGATTGACGTTCATACTCTTTGGTAAAGAATAATACCTGTTAGTATTAATTGTGGTAAGAAATAAATGCTTTTTGAGAGTGATTGATGGTATTATGAAGAATTGTATTTGAATAAAATCTCGACAGAAGTCAATTCTGTTTGACTACTCTAATATTTGTTAAAACAATCTCATATGAGTTTTATAAATAGTTTAATGAGAACAAATAGTTATTTTAAAATCATTAATTTTTAATCCTGCTATAATGTGTCATTGCTTAGAATCAATTTATTTCCACTCAATGGCACTACAAGGATTTTATTATTATGAATAAATACATTGCCTGTGTATGTAACTAAGTTAATAAAGCAAGTTGATATATTTCAGTTAATATTAAAAAATAGAATATTTATTTACAACATACTCAGATACTTAAAAATTCAAGTGATGTTTGAGCATTAAAATAGGAATTAAAAGTAAATCAATGAAAATATTTTACTATAGGTCCACAAAAGGTATTTTTCAGCTTTCAGAGATGAAAAATTAACTTTATGTTCCAATTTTAATGATATCTTTTCTGACATCCTTAAGATGATTATCTTTTTGCCTATCTGCATGACTGTTATGAGGATTGATATGCAGTATATGGATTTTGTTAATTTACGAGACATTCGAGGTAAATAATTTGGATTTCACTTGGGTAAATACATTGATGTAGGGTTTTTCAATCTAACATATTTGATATAACAATATATCTTATTAAATAACCACAGCCTTCTTACACCTTTAAGCAAGTAATTTCTATTAATAGAATGATAGTTTCAACTGTTCCTGGAGTCTTCTTAAGATCTCAATCTATTGCTCTACCTTTCCACAAAAACAAAATGGTGGAAAGGTAGAGCAATAGATTCAGATCTGAAGAAGACTGCCAGGAACAGTTGAAACTGTTATTATATTAATAAAAAATATTTGTTTAAAGAATGATGAAAAGGGAAAGATAGAGCAATAGATTGAGATCTAAGGACGACTGTCAGGGACAGTCAAACTGTTTTTATATTAATAAAAATATTTGCTTAAAAGTGTAAGAAAACTGTGATTATTTAACAAGATATATTGTTCTATATAGATAAGCAAAATTAATGAAGAAGAAGAAGCAAAAAGTATATATAGAATATTTGATACAAGTGAAGTTCTATTGAGGTATATTTGAAATCAAAAATGGTTGCGGAATATTTAGCTAAATAGAAATAGAGAGCTGCATTTGCCGATTTATTATAAGATATCTACATATTTTTTTGTCATAATGACTCAAATGATTTAGAACTTTTTAATTCACATGCATCTTTAAAATTTGACTTCTCTAATTCTTCAATTTGTGTCAGCTAGTTTTATATTTATTTTTGAAATGCTTCCAGAAAATTTCAGATATAGGGTCAAGGAAATAAATAAATAAAATAATCAAATGGTTTTATTTTTCAGATAGTCACAAAAAGTTTAAGTACTAAAAGTGCCAAAAGTTGACTGTGATTCAAGGACTGTCTATTCCAATGTCTGATATTTAATCACCACACTAAATCACACAAGTCAGGCAAACAAATGATGACATTTTTCTAGCAAATTCAGCATTTTATTCTTCCAGTGATGACATAAGTATCATTTATGTTCAGTTTATATCATCACTGATACTTTTGAGATAGTTTATTCTTTATTTATTCTATCAGAATGACTTTTAAAAGATTTTGACATACAGTGTATATACTTTATTGATTTAATAAACATTTAGAAAAAATAATTTTGTCCCAAACTGGTCAAATTTATTAATAGAGTTTTTCAATCATATATATATATGTGTGTGTGTGTGTGTTGCAAATGAAAAATTATTTAGATGCATTTGAATTCAGAAAGAATTGCAATTATAATTTACAGTTAAGTGATCCACTCCATTGATTGATTATTATTGGATTACTAGGTGTGAAAACCAGAAAAAATCTTCACCTTATTGAACATTTCTTCACTTATAGTAAACATTTTCAAATCCACTCTATGTCAGGAAACGATAAATATCTCACAAAATATTACACCACAAGAAACATATGGATAATACTTAAATAGATAATGATCCTTTGAAGCCTCCAATTCAATCTATAACTTTGTCTATGAATAAAGATCTTTACATAATGTAGTACTTAGTTCAAACCCCACAAATTTACCAACAGTCTCAGACATCCAAATTTATATATATAACATAGTAGAATCATTTATATAATCTTATATTTAAAATGGTTTGATACTTCATTAAGACCTTGTCTACATATATTGGGTGGTATGAAAGTGGTCTGAGGAGAAAGGTCTTAATTTAAATACATTATTAAATAATTCAAAACAGTCACTTGATGGTAAAATGTGCATGTGTCATAAAATTTATGTAGGTCAAAGTAAATTAAGTCTTAATGAAAGAATTAAAGTTCATAAGAGTAGAGTAAAATTAGGTATCATAATTCAGCTATGTATATTTATAAACTGAATATAAGTCATAAAATATTATTTGTCAATGCAGAGGTTATCTTTTATGAAAAAAATTTTAAGAGTCAAAGAAACATTAAGCATAAATATTTTTGAATCTGCGGCCATCAATCTCATGAAGACATCCTTTGATGTTAAAGGTAGTTGGTTTGTAAAATGAATTGTGGTGAAGTTATTTCATTTTTTATATATATGTTGTTTGTATCTTGTTGAATTTCACTTAAGATTGTCTGTTTGTTAATACATGAAACCTTGTCACAAGAGAATTTTTAAATTTTGCTTTTTAGCTAGTTTTATATATATATATGATAACAGATGGTGTTCTACCAAAAACACCGTCAAGCGTAGTTTTCTGTTTACATAAACGTCGGAGTGAGCATTCACTATCTCTAACTTTAATTCCACTTTCAGATCATGATTTCAAGCTATTTGCTATTGTCAGTGAAAGACAGGAATAAGAAACTAGATCTAAACACAAACTCTGAGCATTTATGAAACAGTTTCTATTCAGCTTGCAAGCGTGAATCTTTTAGACACGTTAATGTCTTCAAACTCAGCATAGCAAGCCAGATAGCTACATGGGTCTGATCTCAGTTCAGCATCACCACATAGTAGAAGCCTCTGCAATATACATCATTGCAAGAAAGACCTCAAAGGTACATTTATGAAAAACAAAAAAACACAAGTTAAAAAACTTGCTAACGCTTGTATTTATGATAACAGATGGTGTTCTACCAAAAACACCGTCAAGCGTAGTTTTCTGTTTACATAAACGTCAGAGCAAGCATTCACTATCTCTAACTTTAATTCCACTTTCAGATCATGATTTCAAGCTATTTGCTATCGTCAGTGAAAGACAGGAATAAGAAACTAGATCTAAACACAAACTCTGAGCATTTATGAAACAGTTTCTATTCAGCTTGCAAGCATGAATCTTTTAGACACGTTATCATAAATTCAAGCGTTAGCAAGTTTTTTAACTTGTGTTTTTTTGTTTTTCATAAATGTACCTTTGAGGTCTTTCTTGCAATGATGTATATTGCAGAGGCTTCTACTATGTGGTGATGCTGAACTGAGATCAGACCCATGTAGCTATCTGGCTTGCTATGCTGAGTTTGAAGACATTAACATGTCTAAAAGATTCACGCTTGCAAGCTGAATAGAAACTGTTTCATAAATGCTCAGAGTTTGTGTTTAGATCTAGTTTCTTATTCCTGTCTTTCACTGACGATAGCAAATAGCTTGAAATCATGATCTGAAAGTGGAATTAAAGTTAGAGATAGTGAATGCTCACTCTGACATTTATGTAAACAGAAAACTATGCTTGATGGTGTTTTTGGTAGAACGCCATCTGTTATCATAAATACAAGCGTTAGCAAGTTTTTTAACTTGTGTTTTTTTGTTTTTCATAAATGTACCTTTGAGGTCTTTCTTGCAATGATGTATATTGCAGAGGCTTCTACTATGTGGTGATGCTGAACTGAGATCAGACCCATGTAGCTATCTGGCTTGCTATGCTGAGTTTGAAGACATTAACGTGTCTAAAAGATTCACGCTTGCAAGCTGAATAGAAACTGTTTCATAAATGCTCAGAGTTTGTGTTTAGATCTAGTTTCTTATTCCTGTCTTTCACTGACGATAGCAAATAGCTTGAAATCATGATCTGAAAGTGGAATTAAAGTTAGAGATAGTGAATGCTCACTCTGACGTTTATGTAAACAGAAAACTACGCTTGACGGTGTTTTTGGTAGAACGCCATCTGTTATCATAAATACAAGCGTTAGCAAGTTTTTTAACTTGTGTTTTTTTGTTTTTCATAAATGTACCTTTGAGGTCTTTCTTGCAATGATGTATATTGCAGAGGCTTCTACTATGTGGTGATGCTGAACTGAGATCAGACCCATGTAGCTATCTGGCTTGCTATGCTGAGTTTGAAGACATTAACGTGTCTAAAAGATTCACGCTTGCAAGCTGAATAGAAACTGTTTCATAAATGCTCAGAGTTTGTGTTTAGATCTAGTTTCTTATTCCTGTCTTTCACTGACGATAGCAAATAGCTTGAAATCATGATCTGAAAGTGGAATTAAAGTTAGAGATAGTGAATGCTCACTCTGACGTTTATGTAAACAGAAAACTATGCTTGACGGTGTTTTTGGTAGAACGCCATCTGTTATCATAAATACAAGCGTTAGCAAGTTTTTTAACTTGTGTTTTTTTGTTTTTCATAAATGTACCTTTGAGGTCTTTCTTGCAATGATGTATATTGCAGAGGCTTCTACTATGTGGTGATGCTGAACTGAGATCAGACCCATGTAGCTATCTGGCTTGCTATGCTGAGTTTGAAGACATTAACGTGTCTAAAAGATTCACGCTTGCAAGCTGAATAGAAACTGTTTCATAAATGCTCAGAGTTTGTGTTTAGATCTAGTTTCTTATTCCTGTCTTTCACTGACGATAGCAAATAGCTTGAAATCATGATCTGAAAGTGGAATTAAAGTTAGAGATAGTGAATGCTCGCTCTGACGTTTATGTAAACAGAAAACTATGCTTGATGGTGTTTTTGGTAGAACGCCATCTGTTATCATAAATACAAGCGTTAGCAAGTTTTTTAACTTGTGTTTTTTTGTTTTTCATAAATGTACCTTTGAGGTCTTTCTTGCAATGATGTATATTGCAGAGGCTTCTACTATGTGGTGATGCTGAACTGAGATCAGACCCATGTAGCTATCTGGCTTGCTATGCTGAGTTTGAAGACATTAACGTGTCTAAAAGATTCACGCTTGCAAGCTGAATAGAAACTGTTTCATAAATGCTCAGAGTTTGTGTTTAGATCTAGTTTCTTATTCCTGTCTTTCACTGACGATAGCAAATAGCTTGAAATCATGATCTGAAAGTGGAATTAAAGTTAGAGATAGTGAATGCTCGCTCTGACGTTTATGTAAACAGAAAACTACGCTTGACGGTGTTTTTGGTAGAACGCCATCTGTTATCATAAATACAAGCGTTAGCAAGTTTTTTAACTTGTGTTTTTTTGTTTTTCATAAATGTACCTTTGAGGTCTTTCTTGCAATGATGTATATTGCAGAGGCTTCTACTATGTGGTGATGCTGAACTGAGATCAGACCCATGTAGCTATCTGGCTTGCTATGCTGAGTTTGAAGACATTAACGTGTCTAAAAGATTCACGCTTGCAAGCTGAATAGAAACTGTTTCATAAATGCTCAGAGTTTGTGTTTAGATCTAGTTTCTTATTCCTGTCTTTCACTGACGATAGCAAATAGCTTGAAATCATGATCTGAAAGTGGAATTAAAGTTAGAGATAGTGAATGCTCACTCTGACGTTTATGTAAACAGAAAACTATGCTTGACGGTGTTTTTGGTAGAACGCCATCTGTTATCATAAATACAAGCGTTAGCAAGTTTTTTAACTTGTGTTTTTTTGTTTTTCATAAATGTACCTTTGAGGTCTTTCTTGCAATGATGTATATTGCAGAGGCTTCTACTATGTGGTGATGCTGAACTGAGATCAGACCCATGTAGCTATCTGGCTTGCTATGCTGAGTTTGAAGACATTAACGTGTCTAAAAGATTCACGCTTGCAAGCTGAATAGAAACTGTTTCATAAATGCTCAGAGTTTGTGTTTAGATCTAGTTTCTTATTCCTGTCTTTCACTGACGATAGCAAATAGCTTGAAATCATGATCTGAAAGTGGAATTAAAGTTAGAGATAGTGAATGCTCGCTCTGACGTTTATGTAAACAGAAAACTACGCTTGACGGTGTTTTTGGTAGAACGCCATCTGTTATCATAAATACAAGCGTTAGCAAGTTTTTTAACTTGTGTTTTTTTGTTTTTCATATATATATATATTGACAGGCATTATCAAATGTCCATGCACAAAGTCTGCTGTAAAGAAAATTACAGCAGATTAACATGTAAATTTGTATATATTAAGCACAACAAATATATAAATGTGCTACATTAATAATGAAAGTTGGGTCTGAGCATTAAAATACCCACACACACCAATTTAAAGTAACATGAAATTGACACAGAAATATTGTACACAAGATAACTATAATAAACTCATGTATTTTTTTTTATTTTTCGTATATTTTCATGATATGCCATTTTATGTATTTTGCCTTTCTCTGAAAAACTCAAATAGAAAAAAGCAAACTTTGTTGACCAAAAAAGATCACATTGTTAGAACATATTCATAAAATAAATAATTAAAGTAATTGTTCCAACATACTTGTATATTTTTTATTTTTTAATTACTTTTCTAAAAACTGTAATTTTATTCATTAAGCAAAGAATGTTAATTGCTTCAAAAATCTAATCAAAAAGCAAAATGTTTGATGATCAGTTGCTATAATTAAAATGTTATCTTTTTTATATAAAATAAAAATTCTTTTGAATTGATATCTGTAATCAAGTGGTCTGAGTATTCAAGGTGGAAAACAAGCATTATATATCAAACCCTGTTATGCAGAATTTAATCAGCAAAATAGAAAGGAATGTTTATAATCTGAATGATAAACTAAATTAAAAGGTTTGGCTGATTCATACTTCTCAGGGGAGTACCTGAATTAATTCTGTATGAGTAGGGGTGATAGGTTTTAGTCAGTGCTATGGGATTCTTTTTTTTTGGCATTTATTCTGGCCAAGCCGTTCACTACTTTGGCTCCGGAATTCTCCAATTATCTAGCTAGGACTAGAATAATACTGATATTATTTCCTAAGAAAAAATCCATTATAGTTTTTTTAAGAACTCTTGTCTTCTTGTGGATTCGATTAACCATTTTGAGACAGTAGATGAAAATTTAATACTAATCGTAATTATTACAATATACAAAAAAGAAAATATGAAGCAATCGACCAGAGATTCCAGTAAAATGACCATGGTGTAGACAACCAGCCAGTGCACCTGCCCTCTCTATGTCCAAATTGCCAAGATGTGATCACACCAGTTCCAGCCAGCCACGATGATGACAAAAGCTGCTTTGCATATGCCTGAATGAGATGAAATCCTCACCGCACAGCCAGTTGATTTGAAACCCACTCAAAAGCCTAGTCAAGAGAAGATGAAGAAGCCTACATAAGTTTCTTTTAAAAATATTTTATTAATATTGAATTAATTTATGCTGATATTTTTGATAATTATATATATATATATATTTATTTATTTATTATTATTAATCATTTAAAAAAAGAAAGAAAGAGAGAGTTGTCTCTCACATATATATATATATATATATATATTGAATTTACGGTTGTTACAGGCATAATGATACAGTTTTTACTTAAATCTTTTAATTCATTTTTCTATCCCAAATTCGAGTATTTTCAGCAAAGGTTGCAATTATTTTTTTTTTGTTGCTGTTTGTTTTTCTTCTTGTTGTTACTTTTGAAAATTGTCATACATAAATATACATGTGTGTATACACGCACATACACTTGTAATATTCGGTAAAAATGATACCTCATGTTGAGTAAGTAAAATGTATTTATCTGTATATACTTTTGAGTTATTTTTTGTCACTGTGGCACCTTATGATGAGTGTCAAAGGGGTTTATTCATTGTAAATTTCTTTATCTATCATAAAAAGCAAATAGATACAGCACCTCATGTTGAGTGCTTTAGGGTATCTGAGATAACACAACCTTATTAGATACAGCACCTCACGTTGAGTGCTTTAGGGTATCTGAGATAACACAACCTTATTAGATACAGCACCTCACGTTGAGTGCTTTAGGGTATCTGAGATAACACAACCTTATTAGATACAGCACCTCATGTTGAGTGCTTTAGAGTATCTGAGATAACACAACCTTATTAGATACAGCACCTCACGTTGAGTGCTTTAGGGTATCTGAGATAACACAACCTTATTAGATACAGCACCTCACGTTGAGTGCTTTAGTGTATCTGAGATAACACAACCTTATTAGATACAGCACCTCACGTTGAGTGCTTTAGGGTATCTGAGATAACACAACCTTATTAGATACAGCACCTCACGTTGAGTGCTTTAGGGTATCTGAGATAACACAACCTTATTAGATACAGCACCTCACGTTGAGTGCTTTAGGGTATCTGAGATAACACAACCTTATTAGATACAGCACCTCACGTTGAGTGCTTTAGGGTATCTGAGATAACACAACCTTATTAGATACAGCACCTCACGTTGAGTGCTTTAGGGTATCTGAGATAACACAACCTTATTGCCATGTTGTAAAATATGAAATTAGTAAAATATTTTATAGTGCAAATATATGTACACATAGTTTTTTTTCATTATATTTGCTATCAATAAAAAAATTTTTTAAAGTCCGAGTAGAAGTGCATGCCTGTATAACTGAAAATCTTTTATCTGAGAAACACATATCAAATCACAGAAAGTATAACTTATTTCTACAGAGTAAAAAGCTCAGACCAATTGTAAATAGCTTTAGGAATTTATTATTTTTCTTATTCATTTAAAATATGTATTTATGTTTTATCTATTTCAACGCATCATATATATATATGGGTTTGTGATAATGATTCTTTTTTTTATTATATCATTATAAGTATGAAACAGTGATAGATATTTGGGATTAAATAAATGTGTAATCATAATATTAAATTGGCTTTGTCTTCATATTATTATCTTATCAATCACATACCTATTATAACCATTTAACTCACCCATTGAAGACTCTAGATATAGAGCAGACTGAGCTAGCCACATGGGATATCACTCTACTGGGGTGTTAAATCTTATTCTCTATACATATGGTATTACATATCCTTCTAGGAGAGGAGGAAATTCATTTTTATTCTTTTCTAGGAGTGGCATGCAAAAGCTATTAGTAAATAGACTTTTCAAAGATGTGTACTTACCATAGGTCCTAAACATTCGGGCATTCGAGAAGGATATTAACTAAAGGGGTTTTTAGTTGGCGGAGTCCTGTCAATTTACTCTTTCTATCAGTTTATCTGGAAGTACCAATATATTGTAGAACAGACAATCAGTTAAATTGGTAACCATTTCTTACCCTGTTCAATCTTGATCACTTCATGCTCAGTGCAATATTAGGAGTGTAATTCCACAGGGAAGTATGGTCCAGTACAGTATATAGTAACAGTATGTATATTCATGCATCGCACAGGTGTGTGTGTATATACGAGTTACATAGTTCACTTGTTTTTATTTATTAAAAAATATATAAAAATTAAAAAAAAAAAAATTCTGAATCAATACTTGAAAATATAGAAATTAAAATACAGGGAAATTTAGAGATAAGTTAGAAACTAATACTTGAAAATATAGAAATTAAAATACAGGGAAATTTAGAGATAAGTTAGAAACTAATAATTATAACTTGTTTTTCTTTTATACAATATTATCTGACAAAAATATTCTTTAAGGCAAAAAAGTGTTTTTAATTTAAAAAATAAAAGGTTTGTGATTAATTAAAATAGTATGTACAAAAACAATCAGGCTGAGGATTAAAATTCCAGACTGATTAGTTGAACAATTTCTAATCTCTGTAATTAAAATTCGAAACAGAAATAAAGAAATGTAAATTATAATTAATTTTTTTGAGATAAAAGGGGGTCAGAATTATATAAAAGGCACACATTCTCTATTGTTTTAGGGAGAGGGAGAGAGAATTTTGAATAGAGTGGTTAAGTTTTGAGCTCGGCCAGAGTTGTTAAGTTTGAATTAAGTTCATTTCAAGCCAGATTTAAAAAGAATGATTGGCTAGAACCGAACGTTGTGTTCGGTCATTTTCTCCACTATTTCCCCATGTGCCATTTAGCAAAATTGCTGTAACATATTACTCTGACTCACCTTCTGCCGAAGTTTCAACCTGCCCTATTAAATTAAGTGAAAATTAGGTAAACCAAACCACCTGAACAAGGGACCACAAGAAGCTATCTTTCAATTAGAAATACCAACGCCAGGATCAAGAAACTAACCCGATCAGAGGACAAAAAGGAGTGATCACCCAACTACAAACTACAACACAACTACAAAAGAAGTCCAGGAACTATGATACCTACTATGGAAATCAAAGACTAATAGAATCGCTACAAAGACAATGTTGAAATGACAAATAAAGTCCAAAAGTAGCGCTATTAATATCAGGATAAAACTTTTAAATCTCACTCGTTAAAATAAGCATGCAAAATTTATTAATTATGTAATATTTCTTATGTGTTTATATTTTAATTATATTTTATTCTTGCATTTATAATTATTATCATTGTTTTGTTGTTTTTTTAAAAATAAATTTTGTTTAAAATTATTAATGTCATTTTTTCTGTCTTTCTCTCTCTATTCAAAATCAAATGTGCAGCCGGTCTCATGTGAAGAACTAGTCATGGGTCAAGTGCTTGAAACATGTTGTTGACATCTCATGGGTTCCAATCTCAGTATTGGATGGCGCCCTGGGTTTTAAACCCGTTATAAATTCCCCATGGGAAGTTTCATGTTTAAGGCAGCCAGAGAGCTACTTCAGTCTGGAGAAATGACTGTCGGTTTAATATTTTATTAAATCGCAGTCTGACAGGGGGTATGATTGATATGTAAGTATTAATCCCATTTACTCTCCTGCTTGAGTAATGGGTTTTTAAAAATATATTTTGCAAAATAATATGATTTCATAAAATTAAAATAAATAATTAGAAAGTTTTTAAAATTACAAGTTCGAGTTGTAAAAGTTGAAAAAAGTCTTAAAAGGTGTAATTAAGCAATTTTAATTCCCATTATATATATATTGTAACAGATAAAGAAAATATAGATATTATTTGTAACAGAAATATAAATATTGAGATAGAAAATTATTAAAATATGTCTATAATCTGCGCCATTTGTAACAGAAAATAAATATAGACGAACTGATAAAAAGGTTGATAAAAGGCTGTTACTGTATAACCGATTATGATCTATATATTGATGAGTGATAAAATGATAGTTGCTATAATTCAATAACTAAACACTAAACAGGATATATGATATGCTCTAGCGGTTCATCATTTGTAACCGAGTAAATTAAATGAGAAATGAATTCACTGTGTTAGCTAAAATACAATTCATAATTAAATAAGGATGACGCTAACATATAAATAAGAATATATGCATATCATGCTCTATTTGGGTGTCTATTTCTAATTAATTAAATATAACATTATAGCCCGTTTGCAACTATCCTAAAAATTAATTCTGTCATGCTAATAATGAAATAAATAAATTATCTCATTACTCAACACATAAAATAACAACAATGAAAATTAAAACTATCATCATTAAAGATTTAAAATATTTAGATATTGGGGAAGTCATTTGAACAATAAAACATACTGGCCATTGTCATCAAATAAAATAATATTAAATATAGCAACTGAATAAAATTACCCACTGTGAGATCCCTGGAGTGCATTTCGCTTATCTCCAATACTAGGTTCTTTTAACCAAGAATCCTTCTCATTCCTCTTTCCATGTATATACGACCATTCACGGTCATACGCACACACTGGTGCTATTTATAACAATGTATAAAATTATCATATAAACTTAATATCATTAAGTTGGAAAGGGATTAAATCACTCTTTATTCAGTTTAGCTAAGTACATGTGTTTTCCCACGAGCGCCACTAGATTGTTTTAAATCTAGATAAATATCTGTTTAGAGTGTACTGAGTTCAAACTCATTCAGTACATTTTTACTATACATGACTTGGATGACTAATGAACAAAAAAAAATGACATTCTTATATTTTATCTATGTCAATAAAATTACAAGATCCCCATATCACCAAATTTATATATTCAATACTCTTATAGATATTACTAGCTCATTTTAAGTATATTAATGAACAGACAAGTATAATCTTATTAATGGCTTCCAGACAAGCATCATGAAGACCATTACTGATATGGATGGCCATTTAACTAGTTACTTAACTTAATTATTTATCATGATAGAAAGATGATAATACCGATGATGATAATAATAATGACGATGGTGATGATATCAGCCATAGATTTATAATGAACCCACAACAATAAATTTATCTTTATAAACTCATAAGCACTTTTAAAAATCATCCCTTGTTAAAATGGGATTTAAATATTACATTCATTAGCATTTATATAAGTTTATGATTATTTACTAAAATACTTTTATAGTTAAAATTAGGATTCAATAATACTAGTGATGATGACTGATCATCACGCCTCTCTCCACATGATATTCAACTTTCTATAAACCCCTATTTACTAAATATATCAATTATGTTAAACATTAGATTTACTGATTATAATTTATTTAATCAATGATGATGGTGATCATAACTCTTGTATAGTATTATTTGAACAGTGTTTTATTCAATAACACGGTATTCATCTTTGATGAGGATGATCAAAACTCATGGGCATAACATAATTTTAGCTTTCTATTATTGAACTATAATTATTAAAACTTGGTTATTATCAAGCATAATCGTTAAATACCTAAATGTGAATCCATATTTTAGCTTGCTTAACATTTTTTTTGAGTGCTTGCTTAACACATTTGCAAGTGATTGTTCAATATTTACGAATGGTGATGATCAATTAAAATGATAGAATTAAGAGAAGACAATATATGATTATATCAACAATAATAACTCGGAAACCAATTAAGATATATAATTATATTTTATTAATACTATTCTTTCCTTCTTTAAAATCAAATTTATTAATTAGATAAATGGCTTATTATTACATTAATTAAATATAGAACTAATACAAAAATTTATATACGCATAACCAAATAAATTTAATATACAAGTTTGTCATTTTGGATATTTTAAGATAAGCTGGCTTAAAATAACATTTTTTTAAAAAAATATTTCATTGAATGCTTACTTAAGACTTTCCTAACTTATTATCATAAAAAATAAATTTCATATGTAACTTGTGTGTTTTATTTCACTTCCATTCATATGTAAGCCTGGCTCTTCAATTTACCATATTTAAACAAACTATGCCTAACCTATTCCTTTGACGTGTTTGTATAAGCAGTTACACATGCACATACACCCTGTGATATGTCAACATATATTTTTGAAATGTGTTCCCTTATATTAAAGATTAAGACATAAATCTCATATATAAAAAATTATTCTTGCAACCTTGAACAAAAGAAAATAAAATACATTGTATCAATTTAATATGCAACAAGATAAAAAAAAATCATTATAAATGCATATATTTATAGGTTGCTCATTAACATAATAAATGAAGAACAATAAAAAAAAACATTTCAATATTACAATATGTAATAATAAAAAAATTAAAAAAATAATGAAAATTTAAGTTTAAAGATTTAAACTGTGCTTGTGTTATGTTATGTGATATTGAGAATAACTATCGACAAACAAGTCCTTAATGTTTCTGTATCAAAAGAAAAAAATGCTTTGACCAATAAATTAATGTTTACTTTTAATAAGTAAGAATAAAAGATCTGTTAATGAAAGTTCCTAATTACCCGATTATTTTCACTTCCTATAAATGTCTCAAGTTTGAATCTTCAGACTGCTTGTCTCACATATAGCTTCAATAAGTTGATTTTCTCCATTTAAAAAAAAGAAATGTTCTTGCAGATACTTTTAAGATAAACATGAATTAATTGACTTGCTTATTTCCACAATTTTAAAATTATTCATTGTTGATACTTTTGATAATGTTGAATTCGTTGACTGACTTGCTTCTACCATTTCAAAAAGAGTTATTACAAATACTTTTAGATAAGTATGAACTGGTGGATTTGCTTGTCTCTTCCATTTAAAAAAAATATCATTGTAGACACTTGAGCTGACTGAGGAAAACTTTAACAAAAATTTGATTCATAGCTTCATCAAATTTGGCTATATATATGGCTTTTATTCATCTTTCCTTGGACTGGTATATGAGTCCATAATAGATTAGTGATTTTAACCCATTCTGTCAGATTCCAGGAAGCAGAAACAATGGTTTTAGAAATGCAAATTTATTGTATTATACACAACAAAATATATTAATATCATTTTATAGAACTGTCAATAACTTCTTCCAAGAAATTCAATTTTTTCTCTTTTTTATTTTTCTTAATACTGCTAGGAATTACCTATATATGTATGCACATCTTTGTCTATACTGACTTTAAAACAAGAGTCATTTTTCTTCTTTTAGATTTTTCTTTTTTAGAGAGAGGAAAAAAAATCAATAACTCATACTCTTAAAAAATGAATACCGTTCATTTCCTTTCAGTTTAAAACGATTGCATATTTCATTAATATTATTAACTGATTTCCATTCAGTAAATATTGTTTCACTCATTTCTAAAGCAAAAATTGAACTGCTTCTCCTCTCCAAAAAATAACATTAAAAAAAAACTGCTCACTACATCTCTTCTTTAATCATCTTTAAAAAAAAACAACTGATCCCTAAATATTGTTTCATTTGTTTATATTCTGAATCTTTGATCAAAGAAAAGGACCACCTGAAAATCTTATCTTGAGATAAAAGATCAAAAATCAGAGTTTTACAAGCTGATGTTCTATCACTATTTTACAAGAAAATTAATAATCACGTTTTATTCCATCAAAGCACCTCTTTTCTAAAAATAATCTTAGATACAGATAACACAAACAATAAAGCTGGCAATCTATAGTCACCAGAAATAGGTGTAAAAATGTTTTATGTTTAAACATTCATACTCCCACGTGTACATTTTCACATCCTAATCTACTAATCTTGATCGCTTTATATTACACTTTCTTTCTGATCTACTTTGTTTAATAAGAATATATGTTAAATAATTTAACACATTATTTAATAAGAAAATATAATAAATAAAAATTAAATATTATTACCCTCTCTCTTTACAATTGCTTATTTATTAACTATTTATAAATTATATAATAAATACACACATAAATCTATATATATAAAATAATTATTATTTTTTAATTAAATAATATGTGTTTGAGATGAGGACATATATATATATATATATTGATATGAGGACATATATATATATAGTAACCAGTTAGCTGCATCCCTGCATTAAAAATAATTAGACAGCTAATAGCATGCTTCTCACGTTTAGGTATAGAATTATTTAAGAAATAGGGAAAATAATATTTAATTTTCTATGCATATTTTTTTTTATAATGAGTCTTCATTTAACTAAATGTTTTTAGTCCCAAAGTGATATTATGAAAGTTCTCAAACATTGATTTTGTTAAACAATAATATGATTTTAATATGGAAGAATTGTTTGTGCTAATCTCTCATGCCCATTCCTTATATATTCATTATTATTTGCTCATTCCTTTTATATTTTGTTTATTTGGGGATGATGATGGTTTTCCATCTCATAATTCAGCCCTAATGTGGTGTTCTTCTACAAATGGCTACACAACTAAAGGCCTGATGATGATAAAATACTGGTGGTCATCCCTACAAAATTGCTACTCTAATTAATCTTGAACATAACCACATCTGATATATAAAAAAGTATGCATTTTATGCAGAATTAATTTTAAAGTATTACTGTGCAATATGTGACAAGAGCATTTATGATTATAAATTATAAAATAATAGTTTTAATGTATATTTAAAAAGTTCATGTTTAGAGTTGAATAGAAAATCTATGATTTTGGAGATTGGATTAGGTTTTTTATTATTAGAGTTTGTTTAGCTGTATTTTCAGTTTTAATGATGGATGAAAGATTTTGTCATTGGCTTGAGGATGCAATGTTTTCTTGCAACTCTGAGGTATGTTTTATTTCAGTCAATGCTTCAACCCACTTTCTGATTTCCTATACCTTATCATGGTGCAGTTATCATATTTCTGCCATGATCCCAGCCTCTAAGTCTCCAAGAAAAGAAGCAAGGCATAGTTCTATATTTTCCAACCTCTAAGATTCACAGACTGCAAAGATTTTTTGCATTATTTTTAGTTAGGATGGTGGTATCTTATAGTGTCTAAATTGAGGTAGCCCTGTTTGTGTTCATGCTGCATTGTGTACTTATAGTCCAGTGGCTGAATTCTTTATCTATCTCAGAATTACAGGTCACTATTCACTCTGTTAGCTATCAGATGCCTATCAAATCTCTAAAAAAATAATGAGTACATAGCTTGAGATATGAAGTTAACACAAACTTCATACCTCAAGCTATGTACATCATCATTAATTCTACATACATATTAAGTAAAAAAATTGTTAGGTTGGTGTTTTATTTCTCTTTTCCTTTTCCCCATCAGAAGGGATATGAGATGGTTATGTGTCTCATGACCTATAATAACATAATAGTGTGTGCATATATATATATATATATATATATATATATATATATATATAAATAAACATGAAAAGAAAAGTAAATATAAACACAGACAAAATGTTTTTTGTAGATATTTTCTATATTACACTGGAATAGCAGTCAAGGATTAAATAATTTTGAATTAAATAAATATTATAAATTAAACATTTAAAAAGATCTAATTAATATTTTATTAATTTAGATTTTGAATTTAAACCAAGCAAGTTTTTATGTTACAATAGATATTCTGGTAATTATAAAATTCCACTATCTATTTTGATTAAATACATTTTTAAATTAAAGCTTGAAAGTCTGTGAAAATGTTAATGCAAAGCTAAGCACGACTAACATACATTTTTGTTGTAGTGAAATGAAATTGGCTGAATTAAACTAACATATCAAGAAAGGAGTTCAATTCAATTTCATTTCCCATATAAGACTGGAGTAATGTAACCTGTTAGCTACATTAAAAATAATCAGATAGTTGGTAGCATGTTCCTCAAGTTTAAATATAGCATTATTTAAGTAATAGGGGAAATGATATTTAATTTTTCATGCATATTTTTAATAATGGGTCTTCATTTAACTAAATATTTTTAAGTCTCAAAGTGATATGAAAATTCTCAAACATTAAATTTGTTAAACAATAATGTGATTTTAATATATAGTGTTGGTGCTGATCTCTCATGCCTAGTCCTCATATATATTCATTGTTATTTGTTCATTCCTTTTATATTTGATTTTATATTTTGTTTATTTGGGGGATGATGATAGTTTCCCATCTTCTCATAATTCAGCCCTAATGTGGTGTACTGTTATTAAATGGCTACTCAATGGTGGGACAATGTAACTTCAGATTTTCTTATCACCCCCCCCCCTCCATTTTCTACAGCACTATATATATATATATATATTAAATAGAGGAATTTGAACTTAGGATTTTCAGTCTGTATTCATTCTCCACTCCATCTTAAACAACTGATACATATAGGGGATGAATATAGACTAAAAATCCTATGTTCAAATCTCTATTTACTATAATAAACATTCAGTATTATGAATGAATAGGTTAATTATTTTCTACTGATGATAGTTGATGATAAAATAATCTATAGATACAGGTTAATGCATTGTGATATTATTATTTAATGTATTTTATAATGAGAGAATAATAGATATAACTGTAATTAGCTGATAATAATACTGGTGATTATCTAAACTGAAAGCATCAAAACTACCAACAACAATATTTTCAATAATTGCAGTTTTAGCAAGGAAAAAAATGATTTATATATAGATAAAATTAAAAAAATTAGGAAGAGAGATCAGAATTCCCCCCCCCCCTTTACATCTTAGAAGCCACATGGAAGTTGATTGCTATGCCATCCTAAGGCTAGTTCCTTTTATATCTAAATAGAAACTGCCTGTACTGTAAACAATTAAAAACTGGTTTAGGCTCATTCTTTTGGGATTGACTATTAATTGCTCCCATCCGCAAGCCTATATCTCAGACCCTGGATATGATGACATTGACATCCATTCTGAAGGGTCTGATTTACCTATGTAGTGCCATGATTTTTGCACGGACAAAAGTTTGGTGTCATCTTTGTACATTTTAAGTCATGCAAGCTAGTTACCTATCTCCAAGAAACCAAACCCTGTGCCCTTCCTATTGCTCCTATGGATCACTGTAGTCCTCTTAGGTTATGTAATGCAGGATATATCATCATTGAACTTTTTTCCTTTTTGAATACCATTTAATGTATCCCAATTTTAACCTTATTATATGAGTTGTAACCAAATTACAGAATAAAAATTTCTATATTTTTATATATATAAAAAAGAATGTTTTATCTATCCAATTAAATATGAATAAATGACATTTATATATGGGATATATGTTTGCTTTGTATATGTATGAAATTCTTAAATTATACAATATTATAAAGACACCATGGCATTAATCAGAGATATAAGAAATGTCACTCCTTGATTAAACTAAAAAAAATCACTGTGATACCAGAACCTTAATATGATTTACCATTAACCCTTTTATATATGTATTTCCATCAACACACATGTACATAGACCACATTTAATTGGATAAAATGATCATAGAACTGAGGTCCTTTAGATCTATTAATTAATCATCATGCATTACTTAAATAACATTATTAGCAGTCATTATATTTCAAAACAATTAAATTATTACGAGTGTGTAAGATCAAAACATTTATAATATTCTTTTCTCATTTTATGATTTTTGCTTGTTGGTATAAGAATTGGAAACAAAATTCTTTTAAAATTACTTAAACTATTTTTTTTTTTGGAAACGCTTTATTTGCATATTTATAGATTGAATATTAAAAAGATTTTCTAAAAATTGCCATTAATAAAGCGATAAAGCGAAAATTTAAAAAATTGTATTCATCCGTTATCCTTTTCGTTGTTTGTAATAACTTCACTGAAATATTTCTAATATTAGCGAAATAAAAGGTTTTTATATTTCTTATTATTATTAATTATAATTAATAAAGTAATTTTCATTTATTTATTTATTTAAAACATAGACTTTTTTAAACAGTTTTATTAATAACAGAATATTATAAAGGAACCTGCAGAGGTTCCAAAACGATGTTAAATTCAGATTCACGAGTGACTTTATTAAATGCTTCAACTTTGCCACTGTAGCAATAAATCCGAGCTATAAACTATGTGTTTCATAGATTGTGTTCATCTACATTTGTAGAAATCAATATCTATTAAATTTTATTTATGAAGCATATAAGTGCAATAGTCATAAGTTGTTATAAATTTGTTGAAGAGAACCATTTACACCTAAGAAGACCAAATTAGAGTGACTTTACTGTTTGATCTGACAAAAGCTTTATTTGGAATCTTTATAAGAAATCTATTTTTATGCCATAATTCTTCATTTGAAACAGTAGTGATGTTTTGAGATAAAGCTCAAACTCACAGTAAGTAGACTTCAATTTATAATCAGGTCATGAAAGCTAAATGAGTATGAACCAGAATGGGAATCATGCCTCAAATAATCAGAACTGGTTATACTGATAAAAGGATATTATTTAGTCTCATATGGGATCACTATACTTGTTTTAACAATTAATTACATCTCTTCCTCCTGAGATTTGACTTCTTTGTGTGCCAAAATTCATTCAGGTGTCATGTTAATTGTTTTATTCTGCTGCTTTTTTTTTGTAGATAGGTTCTGCAGCTACTTTGTTAATACTGCCATATTTGCTGCAGTACCTGTTTTGGCTGCTGCCTCTACTTGGATGATTGTTTCTGGATTCCATTTATGTTTTGGCTTTTTTCTGTTTGATTATCTTGACTTTGGTTGTTGTCTTTGCTTAAACTGCTATAAACAGTTTTAGTGATTATCATTGCAATGGCTTACCTATGATGTTTCTTGATTAAATTACTCTCAGTTCTATTTGATGTTCATGCATGAGCTGCCCTCTACTGTTTTATATATATATAAAAAGAAAAAATAGGAAACAAAAAGATGATAAATCAGCTATTAGGATTTGTGTTCTATATGTAAAAGGAACTACAGACGGTATCGGACGTATATTAAAACGCTATAATATAGATACAGCATTTTCTGCTCATCAAAAGATCAGCAATATAATAACCAAGCCTAAGGATTCAATCCCTCTTGAATCTCATGGTGTCTATCAAATCTCATGTAAAAATTGTAAAGCTTCTTACATAGGTATGAGTAATCGTCGCATCAGTGTTAGGAGAGATGAGCATGCTAATGCAGTTAAACAACACTCATCATCATCAGCACTCTCACTCCATACTATAGATTCAGGTCATAAAATTGATTTTTCTAGTACCAGGATCATATCCAGATGTGATAATCTCTATCAATGCAAAATTAGAGAAGCCATTGAGATACTTAAAAGGCCAGATTGTATCAATAAGCGAGATGATACTGAAGCAATGGATTTGAAATCCAATCCATGCTTCACACCTTCCTATAAGCTTGATTAATATTGTAAACCTAAATTAAGTTTATAGGCCAATATCAGCAGGGTTTTGCATTACAGCTAAAATTAATTACGTTTATTAAATTTGTATTTGCTTGTAAATATTTTCTTTTAAATAAATTCCATTGTAACATTAAATTGCTGTTAAAAATATTACTTGTGAAAACCGTTTAGTCAAACATATATATATACGTCAAGCATATATATATGAGAATGCAAAATTCTGCTGAAAGAAAACGCTTATTGTATTAAAAGAAATAAGAATGTATTTTACTTTTAAATCTTGTTCAAATATTTAGTATGATTTGATTTTGAGATAAGCCCACCAACATTTTCTAAAAGAATGTATATTTTTAATTAGTTAAGCCCATTCAAGTCAAATTAAAGATGGCTTTCTCTTTCTTTTTTTTAATTAATAAAATCCCAAAGTTTAAAGAAAGAAATTTAGAGTAAAAAAGCAAAAGTTATTTTGGAGGGTGTTACTTTGAAACAAAGGAGCATGGGGAGGCTTATCAAGATCTCAGATCATACAAACAATAGAAGGTAGCTAAGGAAAAAAGTTATAAAAGGGAGAGAACAAAAGAGGAGAAGATTATTATTCATTCAGATTTTGCTATTGCAAGGTCATTCAGATTTTGCTATTGCAAGAGTTATATCAGATTTTTGCTATTGCAAGTTTCATTCAGATCTGCTATTGCAAGGTGCATTCAGATTTCTCTTAGGAGAACTCTGTCAGATTTTGGTTTGTGATTTTATTCCAAAAAGCCTACAATTATCGTCTACAAATCATGAAGAAGTTTGAACCTGCTCAAGCTAAAAATCATATAAGTATGATGGATTCTAATATGCTTGGCTAGGCAAATAAATAGCTTTGCCTATCGCCGGGGTTCCTCAATACCAGAAAATATGCCGTAGTATTTGCTCAATCGTCACCTGAACTCTGTGCCGTGTCTGGAGGACTTTTTGTGAAACCATGCTACCGATTTCCACTTTCCTTGACCGGTCGAACACATCTCATCAGACGGATCAAGCTACGCCCGTCGATGGAATATGACCAAGGAATAAGGACGGTAATCATATCTCTCCTCATGAACTATTCATTATGCTACCCTTTTTGTCCATACTTTTTTATAATTGCTTTCTTGAATATTTATGAAATATTTGCTTAATGATATTTATAATGTAACTGTTTTTATTAGACTAGTTAGATATATGTATATATGATCATCTATCTAGATATTTAACCCCTTTTTCTTCGTTATTCTTCATTACTCCCCATGTGTAAATATTTTAATTTTATTGCGGTTAAGTTTATTAGTTAATTGTTCATATAAAAATTCCTTACCAGTTTTATTCATACTTGTAAAATTTAGTACGAGTAAGTTTTCTTTTTTGTTTGCCAATTTGATCTCCTCGATAACGCTTCTTTTATCCGCTATTAGCTTCTTACGTACGTCAGATTTAGCGATATACACTTTAAATGATTTTAAACTCTATTTTAGTGCAAAGCAATTAGAAACTGCTTTGCAAAAGATTTTTATTATTACACTTTATCGAGCAGATTCGAGTTGACAATGTTTAATAAAACTGGGAAGGAAAGATTCAGACCGCAAGCATATTAATCGGGTTTTATTGTCTCATAAGTTATTCATAAATTTCGGGGAATAGCGAAGGCCATTAAATTATTAATAATATTTCAAATGTCATTGATTAAAGATATTTATTTAACTAAAAAAAAAACTTGAGTTTGCTAGTTATCTTTCAAAGCTTTGTTTTACTTTTAAATGATCCAGGCACGCAGAACACATATTTCTAAGTATTTTTATAATTTAACTATTTAAGCTCCGCAGGTGGTTCTGTCCATGTCTCCCGCTGATGCTAAGCTCGTGGCTCGGGAAGAAAATATCTATGCGTGTCTCAGATAGTGTTGTTCGGTTGATGATAGCTTCGAGACTAGACGAATAGGGCAGAGGTCATAGTATTCTTGGTTTAATATCTCGCATATGGGTGGCCTCGAGGTACTTTTGCCTAGTATTCGAACTGGGTTAAATCAACATACATCATCTGACCGTCACAATACATGTAAACTTCCTCCTATTTGGAAAGATTTTTTTAAAAAACATTCCTAAATTTAACATTTTTTGCTATTGGTGGAATTTTAACATTTTATTCAAATCAGTGATTGTAGCGCCTCTACAACCGTCTTTCTACCTTTTATAACTCTGTAGATGGCTTATGTGACCAAGTTGAAACATCAGTATATTAATATTAAAAGTTTTTAACATGGATGAACCCGCAAAATATGTATTTTATATATTTAACCCGTGCAAATCTTCGTTTTAACACACACACATATATATATAAACATATATATTAAACAATTTGATTTATAATTTTTGCAAGTTATCATTTTTTACTGATGAAATAACAGATATATTATTCTGATCCTTAGCATTCATATACTTTTAGGATATATATCCATCATGCTTTTGATAGTGAATGCATAGTAATACTTCCCTAAGTTATAACCCATTAACAATTCTAATGGTGTGATAAGCATGGAGTGTTGCATTAAATCTATATGTGATCTTTGTACTCCAACTGCTACTTGCCTTCTTGGCTAACAATATTTTTATTTCATTCAGAATCTTTGGTTTCAGCACAAGAAATAGTAGTATACTTTTCCAATTATTTTGTTGGATCCTTTTGTTTACTATAAGATAAGCAGATGAACCTTAAAACATCCTACACTCTTATTGAAGTCCTCAGAAAATTTTCTAATGTGTTCTGTGTTTTCTCTTTGATTTAATCCTACATCAACATAGTCAAGTTCCTCTAAACAGTTTCTCCCCTAAAAACTTATTATCATTACAGCCTAAAATGAGTTTTAAAAAAGCTATTTTTATTATTTATTAACTTGATAATCATTTTGCCTAGCAAAGGCATTTTATTGCCAGATTTTTTAATGAAGTTTCTACTCTATTCAGTCGCAAGATGCCACACAGAAAGTCTATAAAAAGATATTAAGTAGATCAAACTTCCCCAATAACTCAAGATAAACTTTCATTAACTAAGACTTATCTCAAATCAAAATTCCTTTTTTAAATGTTCAATCAAGAATCTAGAACTGAATAAATATCTAATAATCACTTTTCTTATGATTACACAAGCTATTAAAACAGTGGTGATGTAATGTGATGCACTGCAACTTCTCCTTATGTGGAATCAAGAATCTCTCAGCAACTATACCCAGATAAACCTGTTAACCCTTTAACTTCCCTTTCCATTCCCAGCCCTAAGTTTTCCCATATTCTTCTCTATTCGGCTCCATCCCATTTCCACAACATAATCTTTGTCAATTCCATGGCCTTTATATCCAAATCCCCCTTATCTTTTTACAAACCCAGCATAAAAACCATTAACACACTTTCTATAGTCACTTTGTTTATATTTGTTCTTCCACAACTTCATTATTTGTATCCTGTCTGCTTTCAGGCATTTACATTCAATTAACAGATGCCTAATATTTTCTATGCCTTCCTACTTTTTCCATACAATAGTGACATCTAGTGTAAACTCTAGTAATTAATAGATGCTAGAAGATTATGCATTTAAATCCCTATTCAATCTTTTCATCCAATATTCCTATAGTTGTTTCTAGATTCTGGCTTTCATTAGTGAGAAACTTTGTTTGTAGGAGCAGTGTACCGGGATCTAATGCAAATTCCAGCAACTATCTGTTATCTGTTTGCTTAACTACAAAGCTATGAGCCCAAATTGAAAACACAATATTTTCAATCCAAACTAATTTGCTTGTATAATCATAATAGATCTGAATCTAGTTCAATATTTTTATACTTTGATATCTTTGGATTTTTAGTAATCAAAGACACCATTATCTTTGGCTAAGGTTAATATTAAAGTTTTAATGGCTAATTTTTTTTATGCTTACTCAAGTTATTAAAACAGTAGAAACTTTTTCCACACAATAAAAAAATAAAGGGTGGATGCTAGAGGCTGCATTAGATCCAAAAATCCATGTACACTGCTACCAAATCCAAGGCTCCTTACTGTTGAAAGCCATAAATTAAAAACTAGTCTGGGGATATTGGATGAGAGGGCCATGAATCAGGAGGGATTTAAATGCATAATCTTCTAGTATCTAACTTGTTCCATTATGGATTAAAATATAAAATACACTATCACATTTCATGTTGTTATCATCATAAACTTTTTGCGGATTAAATAGTTAAGGCATATCACTATATGTCACATGTATTGAGTCAAAGTTGTCATTGTAGACAGTGTGAGAATAGAACCAGTCACCTTTCCACCTGGGTAGTGTTTCTATAAACTTTTTTTAATACCACATAAAATATCATAGAGGCAAAACTCTTCATGCCGTAGCGCCACTCAGTGCAAACCAGAGTCATCCATGGATGCAGGAAGATTTGTGCATAAAATCCCTATCTAGTGTATATTTATGAAGAGTTTTGCCTCTGTGAAAACAGCATGTGTAAGCATAACGAATGGTGACCATGTGTGTTTAGTAGCTTAACACATAAAATATCATTAATTTGAAAATTCCTGTTTTCTGCAAATTTTGCTATTTTTATTATTTATAGATCTGTGTATATATAAATATTTTCGGTATAATGTGATAATTTATTTATTAATAATAATATAAAACTTTAAAAATGAAATAGTGTACCGTCAAGTTGATTTTTGATCTTAAAAACAATAAATATAAAATGATAAACGAATTGATATAATAAATAATATTCAAAGATACTATATATAATCTCTTACAATCTCTTCATATGATTTTAAAAATATTTCTCTTTTTTTTTTTTTTTTCTATATGTCATAGCATCGGCCGGGAGGCGAACCCACAACCATCTGCAACCAACTACTTGCTTGCAAGGCGGCTGCGATAACGTCTCGTCTAACAACGCTTGACTATTTCTCATTTTTAACGGAAAACAGTATACAAATACTTCGTTTTTTTTATTTTTTATCAGCTTCCTGCTATTATGATGAGACGTAATGAAATGCTTATTTGTTGCTGAAACTTTCAAATTAAAAACAGACAAATCTTAAAACTTATTTGATATTGTACAAGTCGTAATTAAATGCAAATTCTAAGAATTTTTTTAAATTAAAACAATTTTCTAGAAAAATAAATAGTAATATTCTTCCTTAGAATTAAAAACTGGTTAATTTTTAAAAAGCAAATTTATTGATCCCTATTAAATCACAACAAATCACGTAGAGTTTGTCTGAAAGTTTGTAATGATGACATTTGACTTGAAATTAAGTATTGGGTTATTCCATCAACTATAATTAATTGTTAAGTGGCTTTAGAAAAATTTGCACTTTAAACTTTTCAAATACATTCAATTGTTAGTAACAGCTTGCAAATTAGAACAAAGTAGAACATTTCAAGTAATATTAATCTGTCTTCTTCTGATATTATTCGCCTGGACAATGACAAGACAAGCATGAGAATTAAACCTGGAAACTTGATTCAAGAAGCCTAGTTGATTAGAGCATTACCTTCGATTTGGTATTCGCAAATCTGGACCCATAAGATACTTGAAAAAATATTACCACTCAAAACATTGTTATATACTAACTTGTGTGCTACTACTAATATCTGTATTTGAAAAATTTAAATAACGTTTAATTTTTTCTTAACGATATTTTAAACAATTAATTCTAGATGATGAAAATAGTTCAACTTACAATTACAAATCATAACATAATCAACAGTGATGCCAGTCTACACCCTATTCATTTGCGAACTCTTTTATAACAATGCAAGCAAATAAGCTTAGATTTAAAAAAATACGTTTTACAGTTTGGATTGGTAGCAAAGTAAAAAATGGCTGCTAGAGGGAAAGTGCATTAGATCCAAAACATCCAAGCACAAGACGCAAAAAAACCCAAACGTTTCTCACTGATGAAAGTGAAAACTAGTCTTAGGAATATTTAGATAAAACAGCACTGGATAAAAATTTATGAAGCATTATTATATGACATCTATTGATTATTAAAGCTTACACTAGATGACATTTAAAAGTTTTACTTTTGGTTATATTTTAATTTATATATATAAACATTTTGAACGTTTAACCAAGAAAAGATAGTTTTTATTATAATTTCCTGAGCATGCTTTCGATGTTAAGAGTCAGAATCACAACTATGAGAGTAGTGCAGCATAAAGAATTCAAAATACAAATCAGCATTTTTATAACATGAGTGAGAATGTGGTCACACTTTTGACCCAGTGAGAGTAAAAGTGGTTTGCTCTGAGCGGATTGATAGGAAACGTAAATTCTAGGAAGAATGGTTCATTACTAACAACCCTTATATTATAAACAAAAAAAAAACATGTTCCCTTGTCAAAGAAATGGAATATGTATATAGGATATTTACATAACATGCACCATATTTAAATGTGGTATTGCTTTCTGTGGCAAAAGACGAGTGATATGATTCTGAACATTAATATCAAAAGCATGTCAGCAAATTATAACAATAATAAAAACTCTTTTACCTTTTCTTGGTTAAATGTTCAAAATGTTTATTTATATAAATTATAGTAACATAAGAAAAGAGAAATAATACTTTTTTGTTATATTAAATTTTCAAAAACAATATTACTTTGTCCTGGGCTGTGTAACATCAAAATCATGGGTGCCAAAGTCCATGTAAAAACAGACTTAAACGTGTGTACCTTTCTATCCATGTTTTCTCTAATTAATTTTGTAAAAATTTCACTTGTTCAGATTTTTTTTATTTATCAAAAAGTTTAGAGATCTCTATAGTTTTTTTTTTTTAATTGTTCAAAAATAATGAAAATTTTCTGGTTTTACTACATATGTATAAATAAAGTTTGCCTATTAATGTTTTTAAACTCTTATTTTTTGCTAAAACTATTTTTATGTTATTCATTATAAAATCTGCTCAGATATTACTTAAGATGATGATTTGCTGTGGCTTTTTTAAATATACATTAAATAATAGTCATTTTTAAAAAAAATATAACAAATAAAATGTATTGAATTGCAAACAAATCATTAAAAATATTCCCAAATACATCCATAAACTTGTAGCCCAAAGGTATCCAATCAAACTGGTCAATATGAATTGAAAATTATGAAAGGGAAGAGCCAATCTCATAAAAATGATTATAAAGTTATTGAATGATTTTGCATACCTGATAATTAATAAATGGCTATTTAGCAATGGCAGCCATTTGCAAATAAGTATGACCATTTCAACTCCAAAAGAAAGGTATAAAGAAAAGACAGCAACAATAAAAATAATACATTGTAGACTAATTTGGTAACAACTACACAAATTAATCTGGGAAGCATAAATGTCCACATATAGAATGTATTCCTCCATTTTTCTGTTTATGTAATATTTTGTGATGCTATCAATTTCTTCTGCAGAAAACTTTTCTTTCTGAAATATTTCAATACCATATCTTACCAGTGTATGCTATTCTCCACTACATTTTAATGATGAAACCATCAACATTGTACTTCTTTAGAATATTTTTGAGATAATCCTTATATCTATCTCTTCCACAAAAACCATTCTTATGTTCCTAAAATAACTTTTAGGAATCATATTGCTTGTCCAACTCAACAAAAACATGATTTTATAAAGCCTTATGAGCTTGACAATTTTTAAATTTTTATGGATTACCCGTAAATAAAATTTTTCTAATGTCTTTATGTTGCATCAATAATGTCTAAATTGGTGATGGAATATTCTATTTTTACATTTGTTAAAAGTAGTAGCAGCATCTTGAGATTCTGTGCAAGAATTCAATATCTAAGTCACATTTTTATTGTAAATCTATTCAATTGACTTACATTCCCACTGTCGAGGATTTTTATTTCATAAATGACTGATAAAGAACTTGATTTTTTAAAAAAAATATTAATTATTAAACCAAAGTCTTTATATGTTGCATTCCAAAATATGAAATACATTCTGTAAATTGTCTTTTGAACTGACAAAAATAGCACAATTATCAGCATACTGTAAATCTTGAATCGAAGAAGATGAAGTTTTGGCATTTGATTGGTTTAAATTAAAAATTCCACTATCAAATCTTTATACTTATAATAGTTGCAGCTTTACTTCATTAGCGCTTGAAATCAATATATATATGTGTGTGCTTTGCACACAGATAATGAAGCTATTAATAGTGATTGAAAACAAATAATATTATCCAAATGTTACTGCTGAGCGCGCTTTCGGGATATTTCACAGTCCCATATTCATGGCTACTGAAATATAATACACTTTAAACACATATAGGTAAAGCTAATAAAAATTTTCACAAATAATGTTTAGCTTAGCGCTTTCAGAGTATGTTTACTCCATATTCAAAACCATTATTATCACATGATCATCACTGATGAAGGCCACAAGCTAGAAACTAGTCTGGGGATATTGGATGAATAGGCACTAGATGGGGATTTTATGCACAAGCCTTCTGGCATCCATTGATTACTCTAGCTTGCTGTGTTTGGCAATACATATAGTGAGTTTTGTCTGTTTTAACCATTATTATGTGTAAACATAATAAATGCAAATCATTATCCTGTCCATTTTTTCGATATTGTAAAACAGTGTATCTTGATTCCTGATTCATTGAGCCATTAAGTAACAATTCCAAAAACTGCTGTATAAAAATTGAAAACAATGTTAGAGCAAGGTCACATCTTTATTTAGCATCAATTTTCTTTTCAAAGATATCAGATTTCTATCTGTAAAAACACTTCCTTTCATAACATTATGTAGATGCTATATAACATATTTAACTTTAGTGGTCAACCATGTAATTACAAACAATGCCGAAGATCAATAAAAGCAATTTATAAAACATCTTTTGTTACCAATACTTTTTGCATTTGTCTGACAGCAAAAACTACGACTGTAATATTTCTTAATTCTCTAAAACTATAGTTTCTGGTGTTTACCTACGATTGAAGCAATGTATTCAAAACAACTTTTGAAAATATCTTTAATATTTGGAGATGTTTTTAAATTTTTTTACAGCAATTTTTATTTACTGAAAGCCTTCAACACATTTAATTGTAACTTTCTATTACATTCAACATTCAGCCATATTTAGCCAATGAAAGCAATTAATATTGCATTTCTTTAGAATATCTTCAAGAGAATCTTTACGATGTAAATGAGTCTGATTCTAACCATGCTCAAAATCTCCATAAAATACTTTATTTTTCTGTTTATCATTTATTCATGTCACATGACCAATCTAACAAATATATGATTTTAAAATAATAGATTCCATCCATCAATCTGAATAACATATTGATTAATCATCTTTAAATGAAATTCTTCTAATGCCTTTATTGCATTGATAAGAAGTCCAACTATCATTTCCATACAAAAAATTGGATGTAATAATGTTTCTATATACAACTAACTTAGTTGTAATAGTTATGACACTAAAGTGAGATAAGCTATCCCCTACCTTGTTAAAAATAGCAGCCTCATAATGAACTCTGTATTGCATCTTGAAATCTACTTCATATTTTAAAAACTGATAACTATTCAAGCAAAATGTTATTGAAGATTTTTATTCCATCAGTATCTAAGGTATTACTGAAAAAAATAAACATGAACTGGTCTTGACAAAAATCATTTAAATAGTATTAATTTGTAAAATGTTATTTTTGCAGTAATGGTCTTTAATTAATAATTTATTTTTATATAAAAAGAAGTTTATATTTATTTGTAATAACAATTATGCAAATTTTTTCAGTGCTATATTAGCCCTTATTGGTGGAACTATAATCATTATGCCAAAGCAAGCAAGAATAGGGTAATTGATAAATTTCACATTTTTCGTAAAAAATCAAAAACATGAAAATAATATCATTTACTTAGAAAATAAATGTGATAGAATATCTCAAGTAAATAATGATTAAAAAACAAATATTTTCAATAATGCGAACAATGCAAACAATCGGTGAGAAAATTTCATTAGCGATCATAGTGAATAGCTTAATTGAAGGAGTAAGCAGAAAAAACATGAAAATAATGTTCGAAAACTTGAAAATAATAATTTATTTAGAAAACAAATCTGAAAATAATGACTGCAAACATTTTTTCTCTCAGAATGTTTACATTGATAATACTTATTGAAAATATTTCTCAACCATTGGAGATTAATTTCTGGTTTTCAAGCATTGTTTTTTTTTTAACTTTGCCATTATGACTAATAAAATTTGCCAAATGTTTGCGTTGATCACACATTAAAAATAAATATTTTTCAATTATTCTTTGTCTCCTAAAGATATTTTCAGGTTTGATTTTTATGTAAATTATATTAACACATATACTGTATATGATACAAAAGCTCCTGTGTGCTATTACTAACAGTTGAACTTAGTTTGAAATGTAAATAAAATTTTCTCAAGACATTCAATACTCAATACTAGATGATAGAAATAGTCCAATATATAAATACAACTAAAATACTATCATCACAAATCTTCAGGAAAATAATATTATTTTTATGTTTTCAAATATTTTTTTATTTTCTATTTTTTGTTTTTTTTAAGAAAAAATACTTATTGATTAGCTTAGTCTTGTCTATGGTGGTTCTATAAATGGGCAATATGTATTTGCAGCTTATGCCTTTTCCCTACCCTCAGTTAAAGAAATTTCTAGCAGAGGAAAGTAAGAAGATTTTCTGATCAACTAATCAGAAACAATGTTCACCATTATGATGAATTGACATTCATTTTTTCTTTTTTTCAGGGAAAAAAAAGGGGTAATTAATTCTTGTATTTTACAGTATGTGACATTAAAAATTGAATCGTAAAGTACATAGCTAGGAGGATGTTCAAACACTTTCACTTTTGATTAAGATCCTATGCATTTATAATGTCACTGGTAATGTTATTCTTTACTTCAATTTAAATATATTTTTTAAAATTTTACATTAAATTAATTAATTAGAAGGATTTGAACCCAGACTTTCAAGCTCTCTTCAGTCCTCCACTCCATCTTATACAACTAATACACATGTCCACATATATGCAAAAAAGATAAATGATCTTCAATATATTTTTTTTGTGCTCAACCAGCACTCATCAATTGGTCCCTATCATCAACTCCCACACAGTGTATGGTTTATATTATGATAGCAAATCTTCCTTTAATGGATAGGCTTCAATCTTCTCTACTCTCCAACTCTTAAGCCATCCACATCATTGAAAATCTGATTATGGCATGTCCAAAACCCTTGTTTTTCAAATTTTGTTGTCATATCCATGTTGACCATAAATGAATCTGACCCCTCAAATGTAGGGCCTTAAACCCATTTAAATTCACAGAAGAGGAATGGGCAGAATACAGGCTGAATATGTAATATTTAAATACATGTATAGTATTTACACTTGAACATAGATATAATTAGAAAGGATTTGAACCCAGACTTTCAAGCTCCCTTCAATCATCCACTTCCTCTTATACAACTGATACATATGACCACATAAATTATTTTGTAAATAATTTATGTACTTCACAACCTACAGATGAAAAATACAATTTAAATAAATAAATAAACTGGGCAAAAATATTTTAGTACAAATTGATTTATTATCTAATTACACTAATTACAAATAAATTATTGAAGTAAATGATTAAATCTTCAATCTGAAGAATCAACAAGTTTCAAAAAATCTGCATTCTTTGAATTTTTAATTCGCTTCCAACAGAGAAAGAGAGATGTTTTCTTATAAATCAAAAATGAAATAAAAAGTATGATAACAATAAATGATACTCCCATTAAAATACCAATAATTAGCGATTTCTTGACTGATAGACATTTATGTGAGTAACTAAAGTTTATTAAAAGTTCATTGGAATCAATACACTTATAATGACTTGAATTGTCAATATTTATAAGTTTGACTTTTCGTTCTTTGATCCAATCTTGAAATAGTATTAAACTGCAACTACATACCATGAGATTGTCTGATAGATCTAATTCAGTCAACTTGCTCAACCAGGGCAATTCGCTTTGAGGCACTATGGAAATGTTATTTTGTCCTAAATACAAGTACGATAGATTAAGATATTCCAGCTCACTAAAAACAGTTTCAGTAAGATAATTATTACTGGCGTCAAAATTTGATAAATAATTTTGTGGGCAGAAAGTGCCATATGGTATAACACTTATTAGGTTTGAAGAAAGATTTAAAGTTTCCACAGTTTTTAATTCATTAAAAACACCATACATTGCTGAATATTTAAACGAGTCACCTAGACTATTTTTTGAAAGATCAAGTATTTTTATATTTGGCAAGCTCTGGAACCAAGAATAATTTAAGTAAGATAAGTTATTGTTACTAAGATCCATTGTATTTAGTACTGGATGGTTAAATGCTTGGTTTTCAATTGTTAATTGGGGAGTATTCAGTGCTGAACTAAGATAAAGCTCTTGCAATTTAGACATATTTACAAAGACATTATTTTCAATAAAATTAATTTTATTGCCATTCAGATTTAATATTTTAATATTTGGAAACATTAAATGTATATATTCAGAAGATAAGTCAGTTAAATGATTATAACTCAAATCTAATTTTAAAAGATCGGAGAAACTGAATATGGGATCGGTATAAAATTTAAAATGCTCAATATTATTATTACTCAAGTCTAAATATTTTACTTTTCTTAATTTATAAATCAAATTTAAGTTAATAAATGTTAAATTACATTTTTGCAATCTTAACTGTCTCAATATTGGGAAATATGGTATAACAGTTTGATTTGTTAATAAGATTGCATTTCCAGAAAAATCTAAATGTGAAAGTCGTATTTCATCCAAAGAATGAAAAAGATATGTTAATGAGTATTCCTCAGATGGAATAACATTGGTCATTTTTAAATATGAAACTGTTGAATACTTCACAGCCAAGGATACATTCATTGCGATTTTAATTTCTAGATAATTGCTTATAAAATTTTCTAATGAATGAAAATGTTGGAGGGCATTAGCTTCAAAAGTAGAAATCTGACATCCAGAAATATCAAGAGTTTTTAAATGAGAATTTTGAAAATTTTCAAATGTTTTACGATTGATATCATTCAAGAGTGAACCAGCCAAATCTAAAACTTCAAGATTTTGTAAATAATTGTAAGAGACATCAAACTTAATCGGAATATGATGTATAGATTTTAAACTGAGGAGCTTCAAGTTAGAAAGATGCTTAAATATATCCCCTGAAATTGAGAGTCTAAAGTTTCCACCTAGATATAACTTTTCTAATTTTATCAAATTGTCGAAAATATTTTTTGGGATTACTTTTAATGTATTGTAAGATAAATCCAACACTTTGAGATGTAATAAGGAATTAAAAACATCAGAATTTAAACATGACAATAAGTTATAAGATAAGTTAAGTACTTGCAGTTTAGATAAGTGTGACAGGTAATTATCTGGTAAAACTCTAAAGCGATTCCAACTTAAATCTAAATCTGTGGCATCATTACAAAAGTGATTCAGAGACCGGCTATCGAAATCTGTATCATCACAAAAAGAAGACAGAAATGATGGAAGCTTCCCCTCATGAGAACAGTCCCACTGTGTATCATTATGCTTACAATAGCACCACTCTGGACAACAAGATGTAACAGGATTGATTAGAAATGGAAAAAAAATTAAAAGAATGCAAATGGTATAAAACCTGAAAAAAAAAAAAAGTAATTAGCATTTAAAATAATTTAAATCAAAAAATAAAACAAAAAACAAATAAGTAGCAGAAAAAAAAGACTCGGGATAGGTAATGTAATTAAAGTTACTTTTTAGTTACACTCTTCCTTCACATGCATACAGATATATCAAAATCGATCACAATATTATTTTATATATAACTTTTTCATTGTCATTACTTCCTAATTTAGTTCCTTTTTTATTAGCTTATCTTTTATTGTTCATTTGAGAATTACTGGTACCCATTAATTATTCTTTTTTTGCTATGTGATCAGCTTATTTTCATTAGTAAATGTTTGCACATTATTCATGATTATTCTACACTATACTCTCTTAGTTATTATTCTTTTAAAAGTCTGAAATCAAATTTTATAATTATATTTAAGAATTAAAGTAGATAATATTTATTGGGTAAAATCTTTTCTTTTTTTTACAAATAGAATGTGCCAGCAGTGTTTTTGGGTGTTTTCAAATTCAAAATGGCCACCGAGTGTGTACTATATCAGCACCCCATAATTAATCCCTAGTACCAAACCATTCTTCTAATATTAATTTTATTTATTCCATTCTAATATATACTGCTTCAACTATATCAGTATCTTATTCTCATATTCAGTGATCTCAAAAATCTAAACAAAAGTAGAAACTATACATTTTCTTACAGAGTCTAAACTCTGCGTACAGTAGCGCCACTCAGTGCAAGCCAGACCCTAGGTGCAGTGCTTTCTATCCAAGGCTCCTCACTGATGAAAATCACAAGCTAAAAAGTAGTTTAGGGATAATGGATGAGTAGGCACTAGATAAGGATTGTATGCACAAACCTTCCTGCATCCATTGATTATTCTGGCTTACACAGAGTGGTTACTGTATGGAGAGTTTAACCTCTGTGTAAACAGTTTGTGTAAACATAAAGAATGGGGATCATGTGATGTTTAGTGGTTTAATATAAATTTTCTTCTGTGGAATGTTTATGTTCAATTTTCTACTTTTTAGTATTATGAATGATCATTGCTACAGTTTTTCTAATTTTTATTTATTTTCATTCGCTTCCCATGTGATTATAATGGCAAATAACAGTCTATATTCTAATAGTTTCTTTACTGATCATGGTATAATTAATTGAAAATATAGGGAAGACCGAGCTTTCTCGGTAAGTAAAAAATGCCAGTTAAATTTAAATCTAATTGGACAATTTCATTAATACTATTTTCAACGAATCATTCCATTTTAAATTACAAGGAATGTTGCTATCATTAGATTCAATGTCACATATAAAATTTAAAATTTAAATTTTTTTGTTAAAATTGCTTGCAAACTCTAAAAAAAGCACCCAATGCCACAGAAATACACATGTAGGCAAATTTTCAACTAGATCAGGAATTGGAAAGGGAATGAAAATTGACTTACAATATTTTACAATCTACAAAAAAAAAAAAAAGTTAAATAAAAGTATATTAAAAAACCAAATAAAATTCTGTCACTTTTGTTTTCTTTTTTTTAAGTGTCATAGCATCGGCCGGGACGCGAACCCGCAACCCGGACAACTGCCTGCAAGTGCAAGGCAGTCGCGCTGACCTCTCGACCACCAATGCAAGACATTTTTTATCTATGCTTTTCACATTTTGCAATTTAACCTGATTCTCATTCAATCTCCAGAGCTATCTATTACAACCTAAATAAACAATGAACACTAAATCCTTACAGATAAATGCCATAGAAACTATTCATGGAATATGTATATAAATAGCATCCATTGATGACTCAAGCTTACAACGGATGGTTATGAAGTGGAATAAAGAGAATTGCTTGTAAAAGCATTTGCAGAGAAAACCATTTGATGTTTTATATTGTAACTAAATAAAAAAATGAATTTACTAATGATAGCCGTTATAATTTGTAACTAATTAAATATAACACCATAGCCCATTAACAACTATCATAAACATTAATTTAGTCGCCAGTAATGAGATAAATAAATTATCCCATTTCTCAACACACAAAATAAAAATGAAAATTCATCACTGTCATCATTTAAGATTTAAAATACTTCGATATTAGGAAGTTATTGTAACCAACAAAATACACTCACCATTGTCATCAGATAAACCAATATTAGCTATAATAACTGAATAAAATTACTGTGAAATCCATGGAGTGCATTACGCTTATCTCCAATAATAGGTTCTTTCAACAAAGAATCCTTCCCATTCCTCTTTCCATATATATAAGACCATTTATGGTCACATTGGCGCTATTTATAACAACTTAAAAAAAATATCAAAGAAAGTTAATAAGTTGGAAAAGGGACTTGATCACTTTTATTTAGTTTAGCTAAATACATGTGTTTTCCATGGACACCACAAGATTGTTTTAAATCTAGATAAATATTATCTGTCCATAGTGTACCAGTTTCAAACCCATTCGGTACCTTCTTTACTACACATGCATTTGGATGAATAACAACAAAAAAAATGACATTCTTATATTCTATCTGTGTCAATAAAATTATAAGATCTCATTACCATAAAATTTATATATCCAACACTCTTACAGATATTACTAGCTCAGTTTAAGTATATTGATGTACAAATGCAAGAATGCTCGTACTAATGGCTTCTAAACAAATATAATGAAGACCATTACTTACATATATGGCCATTAAACCTAGTTATTTAATTTAATTAGTCATCGTAATATACTGATGATGATAATGATGATCCCAGCCACAGCTTTATAATGAACTCATAACAACAAATTTATCTTTTATAAGCATATAGGCACTTTCTGAAAATCATATTATGTTTAAACTGAGATTCCAATCACAATACTCCCTAGCACTTTTATATGTTTATGGTTATTTACTTAAAATACTTTTACAGCTAAAATTATGACTCAATCAATATTTACCGGTGATGATGAATGATCATCACGATTTTCATCACATGATATCCAACTTTTATAAACCCCTATTTACTAAACATATTAATTACATTTAAGATTGGATTTAATTATTACTATTTATTTAGCGATGATGGTGGTCATAATTAATCTTATATTATAAAATTTAGATTCTGATAAATCCATAATTATTTACTTGAACAGTATTATGCTTAAACGGTGATTTAACCAGTAATATACACCATTGACAATGATGGTCAAAACTCTTAGGCACAACAATTTTAGCTTTTTACTATTAACCTATAATTACTCAAAACTTGGTCATATGTCAAGCGTGATCCTAAACATCATTATGTGTAAATCACTATCCAACACTTAATATTTACTTAATATTTACGAGTGATGATGATCATTTATAATTAAAATGATAAAATCAAGAAAAAAATAACAATACTAATATAATTTGGAAACTAAATATGGTATAATCAGATTTAAAAACAAAGCAAAGTAAAACTCCATATAGTAGTGCCACCTGTGCTAAACAGAGTAATCAATGGATGCCAGAAGGCTTGTGCATAAAATCCCTATGTAATGCCTACTCATCCAATATCCCCAGACTACAGGTGGCACTACTATATGGATTTTTGCTTTGCTTTGTTTATAAACAATTATGTGCTAGTATTGGAGATGTGATCATGTGATGCTTGCTGGTAATCAGATTTATTCACACTCTTTTTTTTTAATAAATCAAATTACTAACTATACAATTGACTCAATTAAATATATAATTAAAACAAAATATTTTAATACTATGTGCATAACCAACTAATTTTATAGCTTAAGTTACATAAAAAATATTCTATTGAATGCTTATTCAAGATTTCCCCTACTTATTACATGTCATAAAGGTAAATTTCATTTATGTAATGTGTGTGTGATTGTTTTTTACTTTCATACATATGTGAAACCCTGCTGTAATTTGCTACTTAAAATAACTATGCATAACCTATTTTGACAGGTTGGTATAAGCAGTCACACATGCACACACCCGGTGATGTCAACATATATATTATATTAAAGTGTGTACCCTTATATTATGGATTAATACATAAATCACATATATAAAAAATATTATTGCAACCTTGAGCAAAAATAAATTATATCAAATTTAATATGCAAAAATAAATAATAATAAAAAAACATTATAAAGCATATATTGATAGAGTGCTCAATTATTACACTGAATAAACAACAATAATAAAAAAAACATTTTAGTATTACAATATATAAAAAAATCAAAAGGTAATGAAAACCAAATTTTAATAAATTTTAAACTGTGTGTGTGTAATACAATGCAGTATTGATTATCAATAAACAAACTCTTAATGTTTATGTATTAAAAAGAAAAAAAAATGCTTGACTGTAGAAAGATCATCAAAGTTTACTTTTAATAAGTAAATAAAAAATTTGTTAATTAAATTTTAAAGTTACCCGATCCATTTTTCAGTTCTCATTAATGTCCCAGGTTCAAATATCAGACCGCTCTCTTATTTATAGCTTCAACTGTTTGGTTTTCTTGTTTCTACCATTTTAAAATTATTGCAGACACTTTTGATAAATATGAACTGGTTGGTTTTGGCTTGTTCCCATCATGTTAAAAGTTATTGCAGGCACTCTTGATAAATATGAAGAAAACTTTTTTAAAAAAAAAAAGATTTGTAGATTAATTGAGGTTGGTTGTATGGCTTTTATACATCTTCTTTCCTCTTCTCCCTCCCTTCAAAGATGATGATCCTTTAACAGGCCAGGAGACAAAAAAGAGGCCTCTCAGATGACATATGTGGTCGGATTTAAACTCTGCCACTCTTTGGGTATGGACTTGTATATGAGTCCCCAGACAGATTAGTGACTTAACTCATAATGTGGGATCTCAAAGAACAAAAAACACCAAGTTTAGCATGGCATCTTCATTGTATTATAAACAGCCAAAAATATATAAATACCATTTTTATATTATTTTCACCAACTTCTTTTAAGAGGTTCAATTTTGTTCCATCTCTCTAGATTAACTTGGCTGTGATATTCTTTATATAGGTGCACATCTTCTTTTATGCTGTTTTAAAGCAAAAAGTCTTACATTTTCTTTTTCTTTAATTTTTCAAGAAAAAAATAGTTCATCCTGAGCTTAAAAGAAACAGACGAAAAAAAAAACCGACTGACTCCTCTTCTGAATATTGTTAACTGACTGCCTTTATGAATATTATGCCTCTCTTTTATATTTCTGTAATTCTGATTAAAAAAAAAAAACATCTCCTCCTCCCAATATAACTTGTCATTTTGAGATAAAAACCAGAAACTCACAACTTGACATCTAAAGTAATTAATAAGAAGATTAATAATTATCTTATCTACTTTTGTCAATGCATTTTTTCTTTCTTGGACAATCTAAAATCCAGATAACATAAAAAAAAACAGAGTTTGAAATCTATAGTCAATAGAGATATGTGTAAAAAATGTTTTATGTTTAAAAACAGCTGTATTCTTATCACACTACTTTCATCACACATGTGCATTTTATCTATTAATCTCTGACACCATCCTTTCCAGCCTATTTTATTTTAAAGAAATAAAGCTAAATAACTGAATATATTATTTAATAATAAGAGAATAATATATTAAATATTATTTCTTATAACATTCTCTCTTTTTTACTGCTTATTAATCTATCATCTATATATAATACTCGCACACATAAATCTATATATAAATTTTTTTTTTTTTAAAGAATATATATATCTGGGACTGAGATACATATATGTACAATATATATAAATAAATATTAGAAAATACAGATTGCAGTTTCTTTATAACTGTAAAACATTAAAAGTTTTTCCGAATGTCTTGCAAGTTGTCGTCGAATACGATATGCTATTTAAAAATGATTGTGCTACATAGTATTATTTCTTCGTGTAAATATTTAATTTTTGATAAAAGGTGTTACTTAAAAAGTTTAAATCATTTGATTGATTTGCATAATCGAAATGACTGGTTTAATTTTAAGAGTAATTCTCAAGTGTTTTTTGATCAATATTATGGCAGACTACGTAAGAAATTTAATAAGAAAATTAACTTTTTGTTTAAGAAAGAATTTAAAAATAAATTTCAAGATAATAATTTTGTTAATTTGTCTGGTGTGGATCTCAATTTTCAAGAAAATATTTTAAATCTTGATGCAAAATATGTTGGTGGCCAATGGAAAGATAGTGATCTAGAATTGAAATCTGCTGTTGAAAGTTCCTTGGGTGTAATTAAATGTGATTCAAAGGTTGGCAACGAGTTAGTTAAAAAAGTAAAAGAATAGTAATTGGAACATACAAATTTCTAAATTTAAAAAATTTGCATTTGATAATAATCTTGTGTGCATAAAAGAAAATAAAGGTTTAAGAATGAATTTGTTACTAAAATCTAATTACGAAAATAGTTATTACTCAAATGAATATTCTTAATTTTATAAAGGTTAATAAGATAAATATTGAAAGTTTACGTGTTCAATTTGTTAATAACATTTTAAAAAAGCCAATAATAATGTAATTGATAATTGTACATAGGATTTATCCCTCAGCTGCAATATGTCCTAAAATATTTTCAAATATAAAATTACATAAAGAAAAAGAACGATTATGATTAATGATTGATTTTGGGTGTGTGTTTTATTATGAAACAAATTAATTGAGAAATTGTTACAGGAAATTCATGATTTTGGTATGTATACAATATGTTCATCATGATAAAATTAATAATGGGTTATTGATACTTGTGATGTAATTTTTAACTTTGATGTCAGTGAAATGTGTGGATCAATTGATAGAATGATTTCTATTGAAATAATTAATAATGCATTAAAGCTAAAAAATGTTAAAGTTAAAATAATAAAATTTATTGTTGAAACATTAAACTTTATTGATAAAAATATTTATGCGATTTTTAAGCATGCATTTTATAAGATGAGTAATGGCTGGCCAATGGGTCTTCCTACAGTCGCCCAAATATGTAATTTTGTGATATCTACATATGAAGAAAAAATTTTGAAAAAGGAATATTATCAGAAAAATATTACTTTATACAATCAATATGTTGATGATGTTTTTGTTTGTGGAAAGCCAAATGCTATTAATGATTTGTTTAATGAATTAAATAATATAAAGGGCTTAAAATGGATTAAAACAAATGTAAATTCAATGAGTGTTCAATTTTTAGATCTCAATACAACTAGAAACAAAGATAAATTGGATTACTATATGACTATTAAACCAATAGCAAAAAGAGGATATATTCCATATGAATCAAAAGTACCAATGTCACATAAATGGCAGGTTTAAAGTCCTTCTTATTTAGAAATGATAACCTTTGTAAATATTCATCGGATAAAACCAAAAATATTGAAATTTATTATAATAAATTGTTAAACGTTGGATATAATTATGATTATGTTTATTATACTATTAAAAATTTTAATTCTAAATATAAAAATAATATTAATAATAATGTTAATTCTTCTGATAAAAAAATTTGGATATCAATACTATATATTTCAAATCAACAGGCAAGTTTCATTAAGAAAATTTATAAAGATATTTGTGGTATTGCATTTTATGCACCACCTACATTAAATAAATTATTTACTAAGGCAATAAACCTCAAGAATGTGCACTTGAAAATGCAAATGTAGGGACCTCTACAGGTCTTAACCACAAGCTTATGCTTATTGACAAATAAAAATTGTATCATTTACAAATGGACATATAGGTATGGCAGTGGATATGTAGGTGAATCGAGGTGCACATTGAAAAAAAAGAACAAAAGAGCACTTGTTATTATTAAAAAGGGTTCAAAATACAAAACAAAATTATAAAAATAATGATAATTTATCAGCTTCTGTCTTTTATGACCATAATAAATCATGTATTTATGGTTTTGATTTTAATTATAGTAATGTAAAATTATTGGAAACTAAAAAAAATAATAAAAGAAAAATTAAGGCAGCGATGTTAATATATAAATACAAGCAAGATTTAATCAATAGGCAAGCAGCAAATGTTAAGATCACAGAATTATGGGAAAGTTGACATTTTAAAAGTATTAATTGACAAAAACTACAAGGATAGTTGAAAGCACTCCTAAGTGATGGTTATAGATATATTTTTATAAACTTTTAAGTACTGTATTTTCTAATATTTATTTATAAATTTATGTATGTTATTTTGAAGAAATACAGAACATCGATTTGTAATATTATTATTATATATATTCTAACCTCCCCCCGCGCGTTCTCACCCCAAAATAATACTGTTTATTACGAATATTACGGGTTCTAGCTCAGTTAACAAATAAATAAATGAATCTATTCAGCATTAATTAAAATGATTACTAGCTCTAATTTTTAAAATACAAATACGGTTCAATTTTAAAATGAATTAAACAAATATTTACTATTTTCATGAGACATGGAGTGACAATACGGGGGACGAGATAGACTACATTGAGCCATTATCCACACGATACTACCTCAATGGCATAAGAACACTATTCCCCCTTTTACTATACCAAATAACTAACTCATAGTATTCTTACGACTTTCTAAGCTCTATTCACTACGATTAAAATAATAATTATATCTTAATCTTCTTTATAACAAGAATCTAGCTTAATTAAATAAAATGAAGTAAAATAAAATAAAATCTCAGGTTCAGAAATTGTATTCTAACTAATTTAAAATTACGGTAGTAAAATATGAAAAGGGAATTTTATGTCATAATCTACTACACAGCAACTAATAATAATAAAAATAATAATAACGATAATAATATAATATAATCTTCTTTCTTCCTAAATGAAATAAATAAATACGTACGTGGTAGTATTTTAATAATCTGACAACAGAATACGTGTGGCAACATTAGCATATAATTTAATGTAATATTGTGGCAACCGACTTATGACTAATAAATAATATAAATTTATGATCTTTTAATTTTAACATACCAATAAATTCTCAAAATTATTATAACACTTTTATGTTTACCTTTTGTGCAAAATTTATATGTTTGTTTCAATTATAAAGGTATCGTGATTTCATGCATCCATGTGGAGAAATAACAACTCGGACACAAAAACTTTTAAAACAAATTTAAAACAAAGTTTATTAACAACATAAATAAATTAACAATATTTTTACACTATATACATTGGATATCCCTTACTCTCATATCTCAACTTAGTTTATTAGTTTATAAAATGAAATCAAAATAATATTTACTTTTCCTAGTTAAATCTTATTTTTTAACACTTAAGAAAATACAGTATTATTACTTGATTTATTATTATGGTTAGCTTATTACAAAATACATTTCTTATATGATTATCACAAACACTTTTCATCCCTAATATTATTAAAATTATATTTTTTACAAAATTTACATTCGTAGTGAAATTCTACAAAAACAATAAAATTTTAGTTTTATATTGGTTGTATGGAATCTTACAAAGTCAAAACATTGTTCTACATTCGGTATTATGTTTTTATTATTCATTATCCGATGTTTATTAATCCTAATATTCTCATTCAAGCCTTACTTCGGATGATATAATTACAACTATTAATATACCATGCACAAGTATATGTTTATTATACATTATTGAACTATTTTCTTAATAAATATGCAATACTTATTTTCTAAATATTATTAAAAACATTCAAATTTTATTATCACTTTTTAAAATACTTGGTTTAGATTTCTTTTCAAAATCTTATATTCATTTCTGAATTAAATTTACAATGTATTATATGATTCTTTCTCTCTTTATGATATTTTGGACTTTCAATTTTAAAGTTACACAATTCTATACATTCAAGCAAATAAACTATTCTTATATAAACGATAACATATCTTCAGTTCTATTTTATTCATTATTTCTTTGAAAATATCTTTCTGACCGATGCAGATTCACAAAATAAGGATAGCGAAGATAGATGCATAGGATCAAAACATAACTAGAATATTACTCGTCATATACCTTGACAATCATGGCACAGTGAATTAAAAGACACTATAGAGGAGTGACCTTTACCTGTCTACCAACCTCTATTATAGGAACGATGCTAAAGCTATTTCTTCAGCTTTATTATAACATCAAAAAGTTTAAAGATATGCAAAAACACTGTCCAAACTATATGTGTTCAGTCATAGGGCTTAGTTAACTATACTGAAATCACACAAAACTAAATATGATCCAAATCCTTTATTTTTCCTATTTCTTAAAAAAAAACATCATCTTGGTTTCCTCTCCACTAGTACTTCCAAGTCACTATCCGATCTTATTTCTCAAGATTTTTTCTATACTGTACATCGACAAATACATATCTGCATTACTAACAATAATAAAATTCATTTATTTTAAAACTATTCCACTGTTCTATAAGACAGCTTGCTTACTACTTTCCTCCGTATATTTAGTCATACAAACTACTTAAATATCTGAATACTTTATTACATGAAAGTTCAAAAGAATCACACAATTGTTCTGTTAAATTATATTATTAATATAATTTAAATAAATTATTGCATGCATATTCCGAATTACTCCTATCTCATAATATGTTAAAAATGTTGTATAAAATGTATACATATAATTTAAACTTTCACACTTCATTCTTAGGTCAATAGATGATCTAAAAAAAAATACATTATGCATTATAAATAACTATTAAAATTACCAAACGACCTTTATCTCCTCGATCGCGTTCCGTAGGCTTCACCATCCATTTGATCCTTGTAGATATAAGACTCACATCCATACACTTTATTTTTAAACACTATTTCTATAATTTTATCAAGCTATTATATTTAAATTTTAATATTACTAAATTTATGTTTATATGTTTTCCCTAATCTCACATAACATTTTATATTTTAAAATAAATTAGTAAAAAATATTCCAAACTATATTTACTGTACTTCTTCATCGAATTTTCTTGAAAACCGTTCATATTAAAGCTAAAAAAAATGTTTATTATTTCTTCTTCAGTCACTTAATGTTCTATTTTAAGGTAAAACAATTATTGCTCTGTTTAATAAATATTCATAGATGACAATCCTTGGTTTTTTATAATATTTAATACAATTATTAATTATGATATCAATTAATCCCGTAAAGAAAAAACGTCTACATATTCTCTTCTAATATTTTCTGCTAATATTTTCCCACGCGACTTTTACGATGCATCTTCTAGGTACTTTTATTTAAATATTCAGTAAATTTTTCTATCTCCATGGATCCATTTTCATTAAGTAATTTAAATTTATATTTTCTAAATCAAGCATTTCTCCAATGAACACTTTATAATATTTTAATTCTTCTTAGATAAAGTTTTTTTCTTTCCTTTTTTAAAAAAAAATAATGACTCTTTCCTATCATTATTCGGTAATTTTTCCTTTCTTTTAAAGTTCTGGTAACTATATACTTTGTAATGTTTCCTTTAAAAAGGACAAACATTCTTTCTCTGTTATAACTTTTACATAATTTTTTCTTTATGATATACTATCTTAATTTTTCCATAGAGAAGAATAAAAAACTTCAGAGTAGCCTTATAAATTTGTGCGTCATAATTTTTCCTGACGGCAAATAACTTCTCTTTTAAGTTTTCCGTATAGCGTCCAAATTATATTCCTCTGAGTTACAATAATAAGTTTCTGGTTGAGCATAAATAAAGCTGTATCAAGGCATTTTACAAATATTTTTCCTTTATCATAACTTCTATATACTGTTTTCTGTAGTATTTCCATTTTTACTGCAAGGTTTTGGCTAAACTTGAATAAAATCACTGGCAAGAAAACTTTTAAAATTAGCCCTCCATGTAAAGGTAGTTCAAAATATTATATTTTAAAAAAACTTTTAAAACAAATACAAAATTTTAAAATTATATTACTTTTCTAGCTTACGATATTATACAGCTAAAAAATATGTTACTCCCTCCTTCACTTACACATTACTTTCTCCCGCTCCGTCTAGTTCTTATATTTTGTCTGCTAAAATACCTCCATTGATTGGTTAATGACTTTTTTAGCGCGAACAAATTTACACATTTTTAGTTTTATAACAGACTAAATTTTTTAAATAAGACATTTATGACGTAATGATTTAAATATTATTTAGAATGTATTTTTTAACTCAATTATATTTTTATCAAAATCATTTAAACTTTAAAACAATTATTAAAATATCATTTAATATTTCAACTTTTACTTTAACGATCGATAGCAATTATATTTAGTTTTATATTTCACACACTTTATTATTATATTCTAACAAGCGTGTGTGTGAAGGTATATAATATACAGTCACATGATTACTAACTTTATCAGATGATTTTTTAATTTACGTCTCGGTCTAAATTACCAAAACTGATATATTTTATAAAAAATTTGGAAAATAATTTAAACTTGTAGAACTAAATATAATTCTCACCATCCTAAAGTTTATTTTAAAATATACTCTATTAATTTTGACTATTAAATATAATTATAACACTACATATAGCATTTATTTAATTTATTAGTTTTAAAATATCATACTCGAATTATTAATATATTTTTAACTATTTATAGCTGTGTTATTTTATATGGCCAGCTTTTATAACCATAAGCAAGGATATAATTAAGCTTTATTTAACTGTTTCTTTAAAATAATTCATTACACTTTTATATACCAGGTATTTTCAGCCTTAAATTGTACTATAAAATCTAATCAATCATACAATTATCAATATATTACACAAACGTATTTTAAAATTTAAAATTTTTTAGTAATTGACCATTCTACCTTATTATGACCTATAGATAAGGGCACAATATATAAATATGGTAATTCTTCTAGACTAATGCTATTTTATTCTATTTATTTCATCCATTCACTTTCCAGCAATACATTTGGGATTCTCTTTTACATTTACTGCATCGATATGCATTGACTGACTTAGAGAAATGACATCTCTTAAACAAATTTAATTAATCTTATAAAATTCATTGAGTATGGAGAGTATGTATAGAATTCTCAGCAAATTATATTCATCCGACTTGTCTCAGATTTTCTCCAGATTGAATTTAAGATCATCCTTCATAATATATTGCAGGTTTGCAAGAATTTTGAAATTAAACTCAATAACATTATCCATAAAGATACAGAAGACTTAATAATCAGTTGCATTTACTACAATCAAATTCATCAGATTTGTGCAAATTTCATTCATCAGACTGAAATGGCAGTGTTAACTTCTTCAATGAAGATTTCATGTTACCACATTCTGCAAATATGTTTGAAATATTGTGTGGTATCTGATCTAAGGAACATAGTTGCTTCTAAGAACTGAAAGTTTGAAATAACACATTTAATGATTAAAGAAAATAAATAATTGAATGGATTTGTAGCTTGGGAGTTGAAAAATTTGAGCACCAGAAATGTCAGAACTGAATTGATCTGTGGTCCGTACACCCCAGAATGCATTGAACCATGCAGGGAATTTAATGATTTATTTACACATAAGTTGAATTCAATAACAAAACAAACAAGAAAAAAAGACTTATCACATAAATAAAGTGTTAATTTCAAATAAAAGTATAAGGTGATATTAAATAAACAAGATTTACTACTTTTTTTTATTTTTTTGTATCTACTATAGAATGTATGAAGTGGAAGGGAAAATAGAATCCCAGGATTCATTAGTTTGACTAGTGGTTCAAGAGAATCTGAACTATTCAGAAATACAGAACACCAGCAGATAGATGTTTAATTCAAATACATAGTTCTTAGTAGGAGAGGGAAAAATTCAGCTATCTGGATATTGTCTAGATTGATAATGTCTTCTTCACTGTTCCTACAGAAATTAGTCTGCTTTTTACTTTATCTTACAATCATAACTATCAACATTTTCTCTGCAATGTACATTTATGTTTCAATTCCAAAATTGATAATCTTATTAAATTCCTATAATACTAGTTCAAATACTCATTATAATAGTGATCTTACAAAACCAACATAATAAGCAATGCATATCTTATTGATGATCTCTAGCTCCAAAATTCAGATAGCTGGACCAAAAATATTCTTCAAAATCACAAGCAATAAAAATAATTTACAGCTGCATCCACTGATTACCATCAAATGACTTTGATATGTGCAAAGAAGACAATGTTTACAAAAAAAAACTGAAGACAGAACAAATCACTAGTATGGACGGGAGTTATATATTTATCAGGTTTAAAATAAGGAAACCACATTACTGAAAAACAGATACTGTTAAAAAAAAGCTAAACCAGCATGATTACATTATGAATTATTTAGATGAAGCAAATGTCTATCAATATTCTATATCAGTGAATAAATTACCCATTTAAAGCATGATATTTATAAAAGTATAATTTTGCAAAGAGAATTGCAGTAAATCAAATCCCAGTATCCAAATTTACCTACGTTAACCAGTCTAGAGATATGGATTGATAGCATTGGATGTTGCATACTCATCTCAACTCTACCATATTGCAAACATTCATCAACATCCGGAAGTCAGAAAATCTTCTCTCGATATGCATGAATATTGAAACACTTCATTTTTCAGGTGAGTTAAACATAAACATGTCATATATATATTAATACCTTTCATTCCACCGTACATTTCTGAAAAATGAAAAAAGACATCTGAATTATGTTTCAGAAATGTATGGAGACATGAAAGTTTAAAATTTATCTAAATACATATAAATAAAATGTCCATTAATTAAAAAAAATATTGTAATAGCAATGAAAATAATATTATAATGACAGTTGAAGAGGGTTAAGTAATTAATTGAAAGTATTTCTGCAAATTGAAAGACTGTGTATAATAGTTAATCACCATTATATATATATAATAAATGTAATATAACGAGTGTGCTAATATCTCTAAACAAGCTTTTCGGATAAATGCCGGAAAAGAAAGCATTTCAAATCTCTATCTATAATTATCCCTATCCCCAAACTGGTTTCAAACTGATGGCTCATTACATTACATTTGTAATACAAACTTATTAAGTTAAGTCACATGATGTATGACTTGATTTTCTTATTATATATATATATATGAAGTTATTTCAAATGTTTATATTTAACTCACCTGAAAAGTGAAATGATTCCAAAATATTGAAAGTAACAGTTTCTAGGCTAATGGATGGTTAGATTATCACTAATAAAAACAATTGGGTGCCAACAATTGTATACAGACACACATTATGGATGTAAAATAGTTTTATATTTCAAAGTAATCAATCAATTATATAAATTATATTAATAAATCCCAAAACTCATGGAATGCCATGCATAACAAGTGTTACAGTTACTACCTATAAACTGGCAGGTAAAATTAAGCCACAATGAATGAATCAAAGATTATATTTACATCTTTAATCATTAAATCTATGTTTTAACATACACACATATATGTTCATTTTACTTCTATTTTGTAATTATTTCTATTATTTCTTACCCAACATAATTTTTACAATGACTACCTATTAACAAGGGTAAATAATTTAGTTATCAGAAATTTGAAGAAAAAAAAGTTGAGATTTAGTTAAATGTTTGAAAATTACTTCTGATCTTATTGTAAGAGAAGGGGAGGGGGGGTGCATAAAGAAATGCATATCTTTCTCTCTTTAAATTACGTATTATAATAATTAATACGATTGAAATAACGATTCAAAAAAAAAAAAAAAAAAAAGGAAAGAACATTTGAAATATATTACTATTAGAAGTTATCGAAGAAGGAGAAGTTAAAATGAATTGTAAACTCATTGGTGGTCAAGAGGTCAGCGCGACTGCCTTGCACTTGCAGGTAGTTGCCTGGGTTGCGGGTTCGCGTCCCGGCCGATGCTATGACACTTAAAAATATATATATTTGTACGAAATGGTGTTAAAATATGTTTAACTAATTCCATTCCACGAACAATAGAGGAACGGATCTAAAGGAAAAAGTTTCATTTATAATTATACATTCTTTCCACAGATAATAATTCTTTGGAAATTGTAAAATGTTTAATTAATTAAATTCCAATAAATAATAGATAAAGAAAAAAGGCAGGAGATTACGATTACCATTACTACTTTGGAATTGGAGAGATCAGCAGCAAAGAAATAATAAAAGAAATGCGTGGCTAGTGGCTTTAAAGGGATGTGGGTTCGTGCTCGACCCGCCTGACCACTGACTGATGAAATAACATCGGTGCCGCACCTTCTAGATAGACCACAGCTTCTGTATGCTGAGAGATATAAAAAAGAAACTTAATAACCAAGAAGAACTAAGCTAGCAACATAAAATTATATTACAAAAAAAGGACCCATCCAGCCGAAGAGTCTGCGGAGGTCCTACCATCTCTGCAAAAGAAGTGGGTGAACTCCCACAAGATAGCATAGAGCGCTCAGAAGGACTGCAAATGAGAACAACTGCAAATCCTAGCTAAACGTTTAGCTATAGCAAACAAATACGCATACATGCATTTTCTGTTGTTTAAATTTCACAATATTAAAAAAACAAATAAATAATAAGAACTAATTTTTTTAAAAAAATAATCTTTTTGAATATAGAACACTGTGCGACATATAAAAATTCCAAGATACAGCTGTTTATATCACTTTAATATTCGATGTATTCTTTATTTTGTTTTTATTGTTATTATGTAATATAATGTTAGTGTGTGTGTTATTAAATATTATTTACTATTCCTAAAGGTTGTTTAGACTTGCTTTATTCTTCTGTCACCAAGCTATGGGGGGGGGGGATCTGTCAAATTTATTGGTTAAAAGTTAATGATTAATTTTTAAAAAAATATTCGTTGTGCTTCTTGTATTGTGGTAATCTCAAAATTTAAAAATATATATCAAGCGCTGGATATTTGTTAACTTATTCTTAGGAATAGTTTTTTTGTTCAGCAGTCGAGAGTTCTTGATCACGAAAGATAACGTCGAGGTAATATGTTCGTATTGCTTCGAGGTTCGATCAAGGGTACAGATATAAAGTTAAATTTGTATTGTACTTTCAAAAAATATATTTTATTCAATTATAGAGTAAGGTACATAATTGTGTATACAGGTAATAGTTAGAGCTGCTGTTAACAAGCATTGTTTGCAATGGGTTTACAGGAATACAGGAATACAGTTCAAATAGGATGGTTATGAGGTAGGTCATACCATCCCTGTCATCACAGCAATAGGGGGAGAATCCGTCCTGACAAGGTCAGAGGCATTGTCCATAGAATAAAACGGAATGTCTTGAAACTTAAATTTTTAGTTGATCCCAGGTCTGAATCACCAACTGTTCTAGGCAAGTCCTCTTGTCAATCTTCCTAGCCTTCCGTATGAAATTTATAAGGAGGTCCTCGGGACTATGGTCAATTCCACTTTCAAACATTTGCAACATATAGTCCAAATCCCGAAGTTGACAAATGAAGCCAGCCGAATTCTGGCAAAAAGCCCCTTTTCAAAGGCCAGAGGAATCATTACATAAGTCAGGTCAGGTGCAGACATTTTCCTCAGAATCATGCCTCGGAGACAAGACCACGAATCACAATGGAACAGAATGTGGTCCGTGGCCTCTTCCTGCTTCCCGCACATTGGACTTAAGGTATCGATGTTATAGCCTCTATGATAAAATAAAAAGGACCTTGTGGGAAGGGCCTTAAGGTTGACCTTGAGCAGGAAGTCTACATACTTGGGCTCAAGTCTGAGGAATTGTGTCCATTTGGCAAGTCTGGAGATAGAAATTGAGAGCAAGATGGGGGTACATGTTTTCTCCTCGAACATTAGTCGGTATGTGTCCCAGTATGTTTTGACTGGAATAGGGAGCTGGAGGTCTTGATCCATGATAGGACATATGTCACCTGCTGTTGGATCCAAAGTCTCCTCAATCTGGGTGGGGGTCTATCGGTAGGTTCGACCCTTTCTATGAGAACTGGGCACTCAATGTCAGAATGAGAATTCAATAGCCTAACCAGAATATTGTATGTCCTTTGAATTTGGAAGACTTTAATGGCATGTAAGGCCAGTCCATTCAGGGGTTTAGGCTTCCGTAAAATGTTTAAGCTGATTGTATTTGCTCTCTGCTTGAATTATAATGTAGTATAAATATTTATCAAATTAACCACATCTGTTACAATATATTCTGACAGAATTGCACAACTCGCATGAAAATTATCCGAAGACAATGCACTGGTACAGTCCACATTCTGACATCACAGAATATTTTTTTTTTCCTTTACAGCCCGCTAAGGTCAGGGAGAAAAGAAAGAGTCCCTTAACTATTTACTTAAGTTATTGACTGCAAATAAAAATAACACACTGCCAAAAATAATGAGACAACACTATTTATTTGCGTATATAGAACGCAAATACTTTAGTCAATTGATTCATAAATTAACTTAAGGTAAATAAACCTTTCCAAATTTTCTTAGACTGATTTAATTTTAATTATGCACAGATATAGTATACAGGGGTATAAAGGTTTGAAATAAATGATTGATAGTCACTAATTTAGAATAGTATTCACGTTAATTATTTAATATGGCCCACCACTCTCCACCCTATACATGTTGAAAAGATAAATAATCACCAATATACGTATTTCGTGCTAAACCTGCAATCATCAGTTGGTCCAGATTACCATCTCTACACATATATGCTATATGTGCTCAAATATATATTAAGATAGCCAATCCTCATACTTCAATGGACAGGCTTCAATCCACTCCACACTCCAATTCTTCAACCATCCATCCAATTGAAATTATGATGTTGGAATGCTTAAAGGCCACCCTGAGGCCGAGATTCTTGTCACACCCACGTTGACCTAAGGTCAACTGACCCCTCATGTACAGGACATAATCCATTTAATACATATACAAGGGATGGGAAGACATCTCTACTATGTAATAACTGAAACACACAGGCTTATAATATGCCTGTGTCCATATATGTAATATACAGGGTATATGAGCACAGACTTTCATATGACCCACCACTCTCCACACTATCTCATAACACTGATACACTTGAACACATACATGTTGAAAAAATAAATAATCACCAATATATGTATTTCATGCTAAACCAGCAATCATCAGTTGGTCCAGATTACCATCTCTACACATATATACCCTGTATATTACATATATGGACACAGGTATATTATAAGCCTGTGTGTTTCAGCTGTTATTTAAATGGATTCCAATCTACTGCTTAGATACCTAACTGCTCTCAACCTTTATATGTGCTGAACATAGACTGATTGTTTAATGATGATAATACAAGCTTATAAGCTAAGAATGATCATAGTAATTGCTGGTAATCAATTCCAGGCAGTAATATTAGTACACAATAAATAATAAAATAATTGTAAAATATAGAAATCGCACCTATACTACAATGGATCTACATAAGAGCAAATACAGGTGATAATTGTATGCTTATGGTAGGAATTAACCATCTACTGCATGTATAGCATACAGTGGCAGCTAGTTGCATATATATCTATGGCATATATGAAGTAAAATAGATGGCATGTGGTAGAAATTGATCATCTACTGTACATCACTGTTTAAATAAGATATTGATTACAAGAGATCAGCAGTTGCAAATGATGTTATAATCATTGTATACTAATGCATTACATAAAAATGAGTTTCAGATGCAACTCATAACCTGAATTGATGGATTTACAGCCATCAATTTTTTATCAATACTACTTGTCTATGCAGCAAGACTGCCCTCCATTCATAATTTATAGATTTTATTGACTTAGCACACTATTATTAGATAAATAATGTAGAAAAAACTGATTGACATACTAGCATTTAATAGTATGGCAAAATATCATGATTATAAGCTAATTGCCTTTTGTAGATTAATTTTTATATGCTTATTGCTGACTAGTGGTGTGTAAGTAGACCAAACTACCATCTCTTGCCATACCTGATTATAAACAGACTAAATTAGATTGGAAACAATAAGGAACTGTTTAAAAGTTATATTTATTCTTTCAGCTTAACAGTTCGTGTTTAGTCTTTAGATAGTTGTAACTATAATGGAAGGTTTTAAGTCACAATTCAGATTTGATTACATAGATTCAGCAGTGATTTCCTCTTATTTAATAGCTAATTATTCTGGCCATTGGACTTTTATTTATTATCTTAGATAGATTCATAGTGGACACATGTTTGATTGGTTTCTTTTGTTATTGATGGCTTCTTTCTCAGGACTCTGTGATTATTTTCTTAGCTTGCGCTCTGCCAGCTTGGCAGAGCAAGGCAGATAAGTTTCTCTACTCCTGCATAGTAGATGTGGCCAGAACTAGATTGATTATTCGACTCACAGAATAACTGTACATGATCAATCCTGGAAGCAGGCAATAATTAATATAAGCAGAATAATTGTAAACACTTCAAATCATAAGACAAATTAAATCTTAAGCACTTCAAAATTATGACATTTTTTTTCTAGAATTCTTTTCAGCCATTATTTATATGATTTTTATCTGTCTCATCAGTAAAATTCAGATTCATCTCCTGTAGTTTGGATCTTCTGATTTATTGGCTATAGATAACTCCAAACCTTTTGCTTAGGTCCGAGTTTATTTGTCCAATACCTAATTTGCAAGCTCTTATTTTTGAGCAAGAATAACAGACTTTTTTAAATTAAATTATTTTAATTGTTAATCTCCTTGAACTTAATCTAATAATCTGTTTATAAGCATTTTAATGACTTTTTCTAGAATGTCATTTTAACTGTTTAACACCTTTTTTCTTTTAAACTACTTTTAAGTTAAATTTAGAATTATATTTTTCTTTGCATAAACTTTAGAAAATACTTTATTTTTAACACAGAATAACTTTATAATTACTTATTCCATATATTTATCTGTGCATTTATAATAGATATTTAATTTTTTTAATAAAAATTTATTAAAACTTTTAAAATTAAATTTTGTTCATAATTTTTAACATTTAAACATGAAGAATATATGTGTGCATAGTATATAGCTTCAATATATAATAAAATAATATTATTAATGGTGATAATAAATATCAGTAATAGTTATTATATAATATAGAATTACTTTCAGTTATCTGCATAAATATTACTAATAATCATTATATAAGACAGAAGCATTTCATTCATTTGCTTAAAATAGTTATGCAAAGTACTTCTGCATATTATAAAGTTTGTTAATAATATTTATTATCAATGTTAATACTTTATAGTTTTATTATTATTATTACAATGATTAATCTAAAATGGATATTTTATTATATATATACAGTATATTGTAAAGGTAAGAAAAAAAGGGGTAAGATGGAGGTTGGGAAGAGATCATCATCACTGAATACTTACTATTTCATAGTCAATGAGCAACTATAAAATGAATACAGTGAATATATAAGGAATGACATAAAAGGAACATGACAATCAGCACTGGAATAACAATATAAATGGCTATATTAGTAAATTACTTCACCAACATTAAATAAGAAGAATCAACAATCATCCCTTGTGAATGGATTTAAAAAATATTCAATAGCCAATGCCAAACATAAGGCACGATATACAACAATTATCTGGATGCATACATTTAAGTGCTAGGGGCTGGTATCATAACAAAAAATAATTCTGGGATAATGGCATGCTGATCATCATCAATGCTCTAGCTGCATGGTACCATGAATGTACAGACCAACTTTAATCTAAATTTTCTCTAAAAAAAAATTAAAATGCAGTGAATGGTCTCTACAGGCGATCTTGATCTTTGCGCCATCCAGAGAATTATCTGAATTCCCAAACCCAAACCCCTTATATAAATAAATTAACCATTATTGCTCTAGAACTAGCTTAAAACTACAAGGACTTAAGAAACTGTGATTGTGAACAAGAGAAAGTATGCATGTATATGCTTAAAACTACTTTAAATAGTTTTACTGGGAAAATTCATAAATAACAAACATTTTGCTTTTATGAAATCCAGCATTATTATTTTTTAACAATTATTTAATAAATTAACTAATAAACTAATTAAGGAAATTAAAAAAAGATGTATGAAAATTCCAAGTTCAATACATTTTTATCAATAAAATACTCAAAAATTAATTAGTCCTTACTTTAAACAAAATTATTTCCCCTTCAATGAATAAAATTGTAAAACAACATTTCAAAAATAAAAAAATTTAAATTCGCTAAAATCCTTGTCCACTTTTCTTATAAAAATGAAAAGATCCTACACAATTACATTTTAGAGGTGAAATAAGATAAAGAAAAAATATGTTTCAATAAAAAAGAATTATTACTAATTATTACTTAATTTAAAAATTATCTATAAATGTAGATGTGCACATTAAAATACCTTAGATTATTGTGGTTTTTTGAGTTTTTTGGTAGTTGTAATTTTCAGTTTCTTTCAAGTTGTCTTCCATTATTGAATTCAAACATCCCTCTTTATTTTTAGAAGTTCACTTCTATTGTAAGGTCAAATTTCCATTATGATAGCTTCTCCATTAACACATATTTCCAGAGTAATGTACACAGTTAAATTGATCCATTTTTACAATAGAATATTTACAGGTTTCACACAGGCTGAATTTATCCTTTTCTCCCCACTCTACTAATTTGCAGAATGAGTCATGGTTTTGATGGAAGCAAGGCTTGTGGCAGACAAATTGAAGAAAATCTGCAATAGAATAGCTTTCCAGAGCCATATTACCCTTAGAGGAGTTCTAACTTCGATAAAGCCTAAACTGGAAATGCTGAAAAACAAAAACTATATCTATGAAATACCATGTAAATGTGGAAGGAAGGATATTGGTGAGACCTGTCACCCTGTTGCACAGCAAGTGAAAGAACAACCTAATGGTTAAAAGAGAAAAAAAACATGTCTATAATTACACACCATGTATGTACTAATGAATATATGTTCAATTGAGAAAATACTAAAATATTGGATAAAGAGTAAAAGATGCAAAGAAAAAAATTCAAGGAAGCTGCTCATATGACAATGACAAACAATCCTATAAGTCAACCCATAGTGGCAATACATAATGTATGGAAGTCTCTAATTAATCTTGCTCTTACTAAAAAGTATTAAAAAAATTTGAAGAACTCAGAGGATTTGAACCAACTCTCATAGATAAAGATATGAAATTTTTACTACCCTTTGCCTTTGACAGAATAGTTGTTGGTTAGAACCTTGCCTTAAAATTCAATATTCAAGAATATAAGTGACTCCTGTGCTAATACTGTCACTGGTCAGGCCTGCAATATATAGAGATTGGAGAATAATACCATTTCAAATGTGTAATTACTAATCTGATGTTTATTTGTGTTATTACTAACAAGTTGTTTGCTTTGAAAAGTTTAAAGTTTATATTTTTTTAATAAATTCAACATTTAATGATAGGTGGTGGAAATAGTCCAACATATCACATCAGGGATATTATCTTTTACATTTTTTTCTAGTGAACAAACTACATCATGAGGTTTGGATATGCTGAGCTTCTTGCTAAATCTTAGCACAATTTCCCTCAAATCCATTTTAAAAATATTTTTCTAAACTAGAGAGTTGAGTCTTACTTCAGACTACAAAATTATTTCTCAGTTTTCTTATCACAAAGTGCTTTCTTCAAACAGTTGAATCAATATAACTATTCCTTAAAGACACCCAGACTTAGCATGCCACCTATATTAATTTTTTGAAACAATTCTGTATCTATCCTATCACATCTTATCTCAGAATTGATAACATTAAACTTTGACTAATTGAATCTCTTTTTACAAAAGATTATTTGGTTATTTCCCCCCTTTTTTAAAGTTAAATAAAATCCAATTATAAAAAAATTCATGTAGTTATTTGTTTTCTTATGCCAAAAAAAAAAAAACAAGATCTTTTAATTATCTTTTGATTTGAACAAATTACTTTTTATTTTTAACAAAATTGTCAAAACCCTGATAAAGTGTAAACAAAATAATAATCATCTTATTATTATTGTTAAAAGATTAAAACTAATAAATAAATTACTGAAGCAAGAAAAAATTATTTATTTTATTACTTTTTTAAAAATTAAAATTGGTAGATAAAATTACTGAAAAGAGAAAATAAAAATTTATTTTCTTTTTTTTATTTTATATTTGTCCGCTCTCTTTTACAATTATTTGTAATACATTATAAAAATTCACTTATTATTTTTAAAAAAAGTTTGGTAATTCTTATAGTATTATTTAAAGAATGGAAAAAAGTTATTGCTTGCTATTATAAAAAAATATGAGTAAATTAAATCTTACCGTTTCCCCATTCTAGCTTTAGTAGTCCTAATAAGCTTGTAATATCTAACATGGCAAGAGTTGGTCACTGTCTACAATATTACAATATCCTCCTCTTAAAATAATGAGAAAATAAAATGGAGGATATTTCATTTCTCAATATTTTAAATTTACATCCAAATGGTTACCTTATTGCTGGAGTTGTATTATCCAATTAAATTTTTCCATTTTTTTTGTATTTCACTATAGGATAGCTTAAGTTATTCTAGTATTATCTGCTCCCTCATACTATTTCTATCTTCTATCTAGAATGCATTTTCATCCTGTCTTTTGATATTTTTGACACAGCCTTTATACAAATTAAGGAGTTTTTTGTACCCGCGTTTTTCAGTATTACTTACATTAAATACTTTAATTATCACTTCATTGTCTACCTAAAATCTGTGTGCTGATTCTCATTTCTCTTTCTCCTTGCTTTATACCCATGTAAAATAACCTTCTTTGGTCCTGTCAGTTTCCATATCTAAGGTAATTTCTTTAATCATAGAAAGTGCAGACTTGAATAAAATTTGTCTGTTAGCCTGAATGCAAATGTATTGGTGAAAATCCTGTGAATTCATTCATTATCCAGTTAATGCACTTGTTTTACCCGGCCTCAATGATTGAATTTATATAAGTATGGAACAGCTATTTCAGATCCTGCATAACACATTCACAGAGGTTGGACTGTGGATTGTCTATTGATGTTAATGTATGCCTGTTTTGTTTTTCTGCCCACCAAAAAGAAGGTATCATGGTCCAGTTAGAAAAGCTAATGGTTTTCCTACTATTGCAAAATGTTATCTCTAATACCATAATGGTGTGTCTTGCATTACCTTGTGGGATAGGATAGCAGCAACAAATTTTGAGAACACATTATATACTACAACTAAATATTTTAGCTTAAGGAGGCAAGATAAAAATTTATGGTCATCATTTTTTTAGGGTGTTTAGAAATTATTGGGTTTAATGGATCATTATAATTCTTGTTACTAGGTTTGGCACATCACAATTTTTTAAAACTGATATTACATTGCTCTGCATATTAAGCAATAAAACCATCTTCACATCAATTTGTTTTATGGGTACAATAATTGCCATATAGGCAGTTAATATATTTTAACAAATGATTGCATCTTCATCTCTCCCAGTTTGGATCTTGTATTTCAAGGCATTGTTCTCTATTTTACACCTCTGTTCTGTTTCTGCCCTGAATTACTTTGCACGCTATGGCAGTCAATATCATTTTCTAGATAAAGGATTTGCTGTTTTAATTCTTTGTCTTCATGCTGTCTTATTGATGATTATTGTAAATCCCCCTCTACAAACTCATCCATATATGTTTTATTTGTACTTAAATATTGCTGAACTATTTCAACAGGATAGCTACTAAGGAAATTTGCAACCCCATTTTCAGACTCTTTACAACATTGGATAGTATAATCAAAATCCTAAAAAACAGATACCATCAAACTAAAAGGCTATTAGTTAGATTGCTATAATCAGTAACTATTATCACCTCAGACCTCAATATAAATTGTTGAAACTTTTGTAATGTTCATACTATATCTAGTGCTTCCCTTTCTGTGACTATAACTAATTTCTGGATATTCTAAGACATTTATGAAATAGAGGATTCCAGGTTGGTCATCCTCTTGGATTTGAGATAAAGTAAACCCCTAATCTGTATCCACTACTATCCATTTGAATGATAAATATTTTTTTTTAGTTGGGGAAAGCCGGTATTACTTGTTTCCAGGAACTAGTTTTTATATTTTTGAATGCTTCATCTTGTATAGAAATCCATGACTAAGGAACATCTTTTCTTAAAAATCATACCAGTGGCTCCATTCTCTTGGCACATCTCTTGCAAAATTTAATCTTAAGAATGACCAAACTTGTTTTTTAAACAACTTATTCAGTAGCTAATATGCTTTTTTTTTAAAAAATAAATTTTTATCCCTTTTTTTGTTGTTGACATTCCTGAAAAATATCTGTAGAAGATGTTTTAGCATGTCTACCAATGCCACTATGATATCATCAATATACAATGTAATGATTTGTTTAATTTGAGAACATAATCTGATCAAGATACTTCAATAATTCCACTCTATAAGACCAAATGGCATTCTAATCCCGATGATGGAGTATTGGACGGAGACGGATCTTCTAATAGCTGGATGTTAAGCCAAATGTGAAGAACTTTTTTCCATTAAACTTGGTTCAATTATAAAATTATAAATCTTTATACCAAGCAATAAAAAACTTTAAATAAAAATTTACAACGATGGCTCCTACATATTACAAAGAGTAGTTTTTAGCACGTAGAGCCATTTTATATTTAAAATTAGAAATCATTTTTGTTATGTTTAATTCAGCAAAACTCTATTTGCAAATGCTATTAGTATAATATTTACAAACCTCCTTTGTAAAATATGCTTTGAGATTATATTTAATTAAATTAATTATTGGCAGCAATACAGTTTCATTTACAAACCAAATACTATTAGTTCAATAATAATAAATTGCTTTATAAATGCACAACGGTGCATTGTATAACTAGTAAATTGAATTTAGTATGTTTTATTATTGGTTAAACATAATTCATTTATAATCCTTCTAAATTCTTTTCTTCCTCCTCTGTTTTTGCTGTCTTCATATATAATATTGAATTTCAAAAAACACACACTTCACTTTTTAGCAAAAAAATTATTATTGATAACAGTTTCGACTGTACCATGCAGTCTTCATCAGATCTATAAAATTTGAACATATATAAACATACAACCATTAAAATACATTATTTTATATAAAATTATTAAATTCCTATCCAACTTTTAAATTTTTTAAAATTAATTCCTAACTTTTTCAAATCATATAATATCATTAACAAATTTACATTCTTATTTTATATTCTTTTAAAATCTTTGGTTGTCATAGAATAGCTGCTAAATCCCACTCGATGGTGCAGTTATCATGCTAAAAGTATAAAATATGATCATTCACGGGCCGTTAATTATAATCATTTTGATGTGTTTTTGTAATGCGAAAATAAAAACAAAAAGAAAATCGTCTTTTTTAAATATTACTTAATTTTAAATATTATTTTTTATTAACATATACAAATTAAATGATAATAATAAATGTAAAATAAAATAAACAAATAACAATTTGATTCGTCTTTTTTAGTTTTCTTTTTATTAGAAAAAATCAATTTTCTATCGGAGATTTTTTTACTGGGGTTACGGCTTTTTTTTTTGTTGTTGTTTACCACTAGTTTTTATTTCAAATAGAATGATAACTAAAAGTAAAACTTGTTACGTTTACGTTTAGGGTTAGTTTTAGGGTTAGGATTAGGATTAGTTTTAGGGTTAACTTTAGGGTTAGTTTTAGGGTTAGGTTTATGGTTATAATAAAAAATATCAAAATCGTATTTTTGTAAATATTTTTTTTTACTAATATCTATAAAATAAATGATAACAATAAACGTAAACTATATTCAACAAAGAATAACAGTAGTCGGAGAAAAGAAAGAAACTAAAACTTTTTTAAACAACGACAAATATATATATATAAAATGTTTATAATATATGCTATTTATGGCATTTAAAAAAACAGTGTACAATTAATTGTACTTTTCTTACTGGATATTTTTGTGTTAACGCTTTTTTTTTTATTTCAAAAATATACACACTGTACAATCTTAAAATGTCTCATGGAATGTTACGAACAGTACGTTACTTGACTCGTTACCTAATTCCAAATAACTTTATACATATGTCTCTTCAACATTTACTACTTAAAACTTCAATACACTACGTGTAAAAAGTCTGTTAATTATTACTTTACAAAATCTGGACATTTCAATACTTTAAAATAAAAAAAAATCCAATGAAAACAACATTTCCATCCAATTCAAAAAAACACACCCTCTCCCCAAGCCGTAATCATTTTATAAACTGTGCGAATTCGGAAAATGTATTTGCTGCGTAAAACATACATGATATACTGCGTCACGACATAGCGGCCTGCAATCTGTAGCACAACAAAAAAGTTGTATTATAGAAAATTCAGGTTCGAAGGTGTCGGCCGCGGAAACAGCATTTTTATGTGTTTTAGCGCGAAAACAGCGCCATCCAGTGAGATATATCTGCTCATCGACGACAACCAAATCTTTTTTACCCTCTTTCTTTATAACACATATCTATACATATAACTTTAATACATATAATATTTACATTATAAAATAATTTTAAATAATTTTAATTACACTACTCCCAAAATTTTTTTTTATTTTTTTAATCACTATCAATATTGTACCGGTCAAAACGGTATGCTCACTTAACAAGGTTCCAAATCCTAAGCAAAAGTACCTCGAATCCGATCATGCTCGAGATACACAGGTCTGGAACAATCCTGAATTCTAACCTATTTGCCTATTCTTCGAATCTCTGACCCAATGAACAACAATTCTGATGACACAGTAAAATTATTTTAAATCCGTGCCCATAAGCAGAGTGGTGGAGCATAAGATCAGACTGATGATGATGATCGAGGTCGGAGTAGCCCAGGAATTACATTTATTATACTTATTTGTTAATGCTAAGCTCTTAGCCAACGAAAATAGTTCTAAATATTAACTATAAACTAATAACTCAAAACAAACCAGGATTTACATGAATATATATATATTTAATAAATGTAGAAAACGCATATATATGTTACAAAATTGTTTCACGCTTGGAGTGATCTTATACATTTTGAAAACTTGGGATTTGTTCTATAAAATCCCCATTACATCAATACTTGAATAAATACCATTTTATAGAATGTGTTATAAGTTGTGCGGGGTTAATATGTCAATTTACAAGTGTTTACAAATAAAATGTTGTGGATGTACAAACAATCTACAAGATCGGAACAGATTCGGATTACAGAAAGATACACGATAATTTAACATTAATCATTTTGACAAATAAATATAAATGTACGGTCTCAATCATTTATTTACAATCTTAAAATCATCACATATGTTTGATAGGCATTGTTTGGACATAGCGTCTCTAGACTAAGTATACATAAGGAACAAACAATGCGCAATATTTACGAGAATAAATTATACAAATTGATTTACGTCTCTGGGAATCGATAAAGCTTTTAAAGAAAAGCAGTTTTTAGATCAACATACTGAACGTATTTTACGAAATGAATCTTTATCTTTAACACATCATTGCGACTTTACTAAGATTAGACAAATGATCAAGTTAATGAGCAAAGTAACGGTACTAGCATACAATAACGAAAATAAGGCCTCATGGCGATTGTGGATATTTCATCATTTAAAAGAATACTTTGAAATGAACTTAGATTGGATATGTCCGCACCTTCTGGCGGAGCGATATCAAAGTAGAGGCTGAGAATGAGACCCCAGATCATTATGTACCGCCATCTGCAGCACATAATCCTCTTAAACTTTACATTCAACAGAGAGTAGCGTCTCTGGTTAGGAACGATTTTGAAAAGAAGGACGGGAGCTTCATGCTTTCGACGTCCCCAATAATAAAACGATCAAGAAATGGAAAGATAAAATATCAGAAAAGAAAATATATGCCAGCAGCGTTTCTATAATTTTATAATATCATTTAAAGTTTGAAAATGGTCTAACCTCTCGCGCAATAATCTGTTTCCAATTCTGAGTCATTTATCTAATCATAATGAATAATAACGCTTCTATTTACAATATTATTAAACTAACCACATTTATATTTAAAGAATCGATTCCCAAATACGTATTAACTGGTGGAATTTGCCCTTCAGGCACCAGCAAAAAGGAATGGATTAATTATAAGAAAGTTCACGATCTTTTTAAAATAGAAAATTAAAGCAAAATTCATCCACAGTAAAAGTTTTTAATTTACTTTAAGAGTAACGAATTTAAAATGAAACCAAACTCGCGAGCAATTTCTATTTAATATAGACAAAACTCTATTGATAAGTTTTAAATAAAGCCCACCCTTTTCCCAAGTAAAACAATTATTTCCCCCTTACTCGCGAATTTAGCGATTTTGGCACATTAAAGAAAATAAATTATATCTATACATTAAACAAAGTATATGAAATCTTAATGGAATCACACACATTTATATATAATTTAATTAAGCGTGAAAGGTAAGTTAAAATACATGATATTAATAAAAGATTACTGAGAGAGAGTTTAAAAGCAAAATTAACAGAAGCTTATAAAACAATATATAAATTAAGACATGACGGTTGAACTATAGATTACAAAAGTATTGACTTATAAAGGCAGTTCTATGTTAAAAGGTTACCTAAGAAAAAAAAACAGCATGGCGGCGTCATTAGCAATCAGCAGTCGGAAGCAATCATGTTGTATGGTCGGCCAGATGGAACATGGCACTTGTAGGCAGACAGTTCTTCGAGAGAAGAAGAAAAAGGTGCTAGATTCCACTACTCAAAATTCATCGCGCAGAACTTGCGTTGGCTTCTTAAAAGTAATTAACTCAACTGACTAAACTCCTCTGAACTTAACTACGAACTGAAGGTAAACTGAACTGACTTCCTTTGTTCTGTGGTCCCTTTTATAACATTTTAATACTGCCCAGAATGCAATCTCATCTACCAACCTTATCTCTGTAATCCCTTTAAAAAAAAGCAACATTTAATTAGCAAAATATTTTCAGTTGATAAGGCCTGAAATACCATTTTTAACTGTTTTGAAAGATTTGAAAACAACTGATAAACAATTTGTTTTTTTGATTGTAATTAAGATTTATAAATTTTAATTATAGACAACGATTTGACCAAAGATAATTTCAGTATTTCAAGCCTTCCCCATTTTTTTCTTTGTTGTTACATTAAATGCACACAGATATAAAAATAATTACAAATGTATTTTCCAGCAATAAAATTATTGCTTTAGTCAAAATATATATATGCATCACTCAAACTACTGTTTCATTTTTACTAAACAAAGATTAATTTCACTAATCTTTAGAATGATTCGGCATACAGTGTGTGAGTGAATAGCATACATTTATAGCAGGGTCTAAATTGCGGACCCCTAGGAGGTTAGTGTAGATGGTGACACATGAAGCATCGATGATGATTAGACATCGATTGGTTCAATATATTCTTTCTTCATCTTTTATTCCAACTAAAAAAATAAAAAAATTTTTTGGGAGTAGTGTAATTAAAATTATTTAAAATTATTTTATAATGTAAATATTATATGTATTAAAGTTATATGTATAGATATGTGTTATAAAGAAAGAGGGTAAAAAAGATTTTAAAAGAATATAAAATAAGAATGTAAATATGTTAATGATATTATATCATTTGAAAAGGTTAGGAATTAATTTAAAAAAATTTAAAAGTTGGATAGGAATTTAATAATTTTATATAAAATAATGTATTTAATGGTTGTATGTTTATATATGTTCAAATTTTGTAGATCTGATGAAGACTGCATGGTACAGTCGAAACTGTTATCAATAATAAACGTTTTTTTGCTAAAAAGTGAAGTGTGTGAGTTTTTTGAAATTCAATATTATAATTCATTTATGGTTGAAAATTTTGTAAATAACTATTCTCCTTCTTAGCATAAACACTATACCTTAAATAACAAAGTAGGAATGATTATATTAAAAGAGCAAGACATGTTTTTGATTGAAAGGCTATAAGCAAAGATTGACCCATCATTAAAACTATTGTGAACAGTACAGAGACGTTTCTAAAAGGAATTAAAAGTATTACTCCTATAAATGCTTAAACAATAAGAAAGCATGATAGTCTTCTTATGAAGATGAAAAAGTATTTAATAGTATCAAACAAAAAAAAAAAATAGTATAGATCGAACATTAATTTAGCCAGAATATTACTTTAAATCAAATTATTATTTATAGCAAGAGTTTAACCTATAAACAATAATTTTAAAGTTAGTAAAGGCTGATTTTTTTTAATTTTAAAAATTAAACTGACTTCATAACATCAAAACCCAGAATGAATCTGTTAATGCCAATAGTTTTTTTCTTCATAGTTAAGTTATCTATTGCAAGCTTTAATAACTTACAGATGCCAGATCATAGTGCTTCATAACTCACTATCCTATATCGTTTTATCCAATATTCCCAGACTAGTTCCAAACTTATGGCTTTCATCAGTGAGGTGCTTAGGATCTTGGAACAATGCATTTACATCCTTAGGATCGAATATATCTTCCTCCTTACCAGTCATCATTTACTTCTCCATCAATGTGTAAGCTAGAGTCATATGATATTTTATTGGTTTAATGCAAATGTTATGTTACCAAAACCTTTTTTTTAAAAATCTGACTTTTTATTTAATTTCACTCAAAAATTTTCCTGCCTTATTTGATCCGCCTAATGCGATATTACCACCTGTCTACTAATTTGCCATAAAATTATTATACCAATGTATATATTGTGATAATTGTGTTTCATAGGATAGCAAAAGTAAAGCATAAAAGAACTTAGAAAAATTAATAAAAGATGAGAATCAATGATATAATATCCTGGGATAAAACGAATTTTAAAAAAAAGTATTATGGAAAATAAAATATTATGGCAAAGTAACTTAAATTTGGTATCTCAGATTTTTAAAAAAAATATAATTATTTTCAGCTTAATTACTTTATCATAACATTTTTAAATTTTCTTTTTTTTAATAAGTGTAATGGAATATTACGTTAAAATATTTTTAGGTCATTCTATATAATACTATAACATATGGTTTGTAGCTGCACGCATTCACGAGGGAAAGATCTAATTCTCTTAATTACAGAATGATCTGATCTCTTTTCTGCAGTTAATATTGTTAAAAAATGGAAAAAAAATTCCAAAATCTAAGAAACATGTCACATGATTTCCAGCTATTGCATAATGTTTTCAAAATAATTATTTTAAGTTTTTTTTTTTAAACAAAAAAAAAAAAAAAGAGAATTACATAGTTTAAAAATGAAAAAAATTATTTGCATCTATTTTAATAAAATCAACAAAAATTTATTTTATTTTAAGTTACCTAAAATGAAAAAAATTATCTCTTCTACAATGCTGGACGTGATTCTCTAATATATGCATATATAAGTGGTTGATACATCAATTGCAGAAAAAGCAAGCAATAAATACTTACTACCTGTTGGGTAAAGAAAAGAGAAAGCTTGACTAAGTTTTTCTTGAAATAACATGTTATAACATTTATTAACACATATGTAGAAGAATAGATGCAAGCTTATCAAAAGATAGAGAAAACATATAAGACTGCAAAATTCTTGTTAGCGACAATTGCTTATAAGCTAACTAGTAAATGCGTTAATTTCATATACCTTGTTCTTAATATTGGAGAATGAACTTAAAATCTCAAAAAATTCACAAATTATCTACAATCCTAGTGATTTTTATTTGAAGGTTTTCAAAATAATAATTTGGACTAGAAAAGCCTTTACAGCGTTTCCCTAAATTTGTTTTTACACACGAGGAGGCGAATAATTCCTGGATTTTTTCAGATAGAACATCAAGGGATGTGAGTTTAAGTCCAAGGGTAATCTTGTTTGGACAATTGAACATCATCAATGGTTGCCTAAGAATTGAAAAATTGTTAGAAAAATAATGGAATCTTTCACCATAGTAAGGCGTCACACACATATGGATACTAATCCTATGATAATATATAATATCTAGAACCAGCCCGAAGTGAGTCCGAATGGTGCGACGCCACAAGACTTCATGTTATCTATTAAGGCCCTAAGTCTGCACTATCTTTTGGCGAAAATCAAAAAAATGAAACATTTTATTACTTGTTTAAGTGTAATTACATTTCTTCTTTTTTTGTCAAAACTCTAATTAATAGATTCTACAAAGACTATCATTTGCAAAGTAATGCAATTATAGTCCTACTAGCTATGTAATGGCGCGAATGTTTAGCAAAATTCTGTCACACTAATGTGAAATAAGATGTTGAATAATTGAAATTAAAATTACTAATTGTAAAACAATATATCTGCAAATGAGATATATATATTTAAATATCTGTTGTTGTATTTTTTTTTTTCAAATCTTAGTTAAAGATGCCCAGCATGAAAACATTGCATTTTTCTCGAACCGGATCTGATAATATCACTATTAAATATTAGACGCCCGTTAATAATTTCCGAGGATAGAGGGGTGATTCGTGAAATAAAAAACAAACAAACCACAATGTAATCAAATTAAAGAACACTTTTTTCCTTGTATATCAAGTTTTTAATGATTTCAAAATATGAGGGGTAGGGGAGGGTTCGTTTGAGGTAAAAGGATGGGCATATGAACTCGTTAAGAACAGATAAAAAACGCTTCAAATACTTTTTTTAAAAATTATCATGCCCAAAATGTAAAATTATAAACCACTATCCTTTACTAGTATTTACTATAATTTAATTGATATTAATTTATTGCTACATATAAATAACTTTCAAAAGCTACAGATACAGTATAAATCATATTCTGGATCGAAAATGGAACCGGCATTTACTTACGGAAGAAAGCACGCGATGACAACTAAAAATGTAAATGCAAGGAGATGAAATATAGCAATAAAATAAATTAAAATTGATCATTTTTCACAACTGCTGATATAAGTCAAAAAAATATTTTTTAAAAAAGTATTTACTGCTATTAATATTAATTAAGATAAAAGTTAGAATATTACCTATAATAGTGTAATGACATCGACGCGGTAATAAGTATCGAAGCTTCGGTCAAAGTCCCGCGCATAAATGATGAGATAAATAGGGGAGGGGAAATCTACGGTCTTTTTTTGAAATACATATAGAAAAAATAAAATTCATCACATTTATATAAAATTCTATTGCAAATTTTTAAAAGTAATTTTAAAAATATTTCATCATTTTTGGAAGATACTAGTATCTTAAAGTTTGCGGTTTACGTTTCTAGGATACCTACTGATCAATTATGGTTGTAATATACGGTTTAAATACCCATTTGTAAATATAGTAATCAATAAGATATTTTTTTTCAATTAATTTAAAGATTCTTCAAAAATTAATACGAATATCTTCGAAAATTACAGTTCGTGCAAAAATATTGATTCGAATCTGCATTCAATTTAAGATTTATAGATTTTTAAAAATTAAACGTAAAATTTTATCTTAATTATTACTTTCCCCTCATTAATTTTAATTTATGCTCATTATAAATTTTAATTTATTATTTCTTTTGGGATAAAATTTCTATCCCATATGTGATAGATATATTACAAATTTGAAATTATTTTATATACAAAGGTTTGAACATACTTATCCGAAAGCGTTCTTTGCTATCGTTTTTTTTTTTTTTAATTTCTTTCATTCAATACATATAATAGTTTTTTTTTTTAAAAAAAAAAATAAAAAAAAATATTTTAAGGATAAAAATAAGCTTACTTACCTTGGAAATAAACCTTCATAAACATTAAATTTGTTGAATCGAACGTGCATTTTAAAATTCCATATAAATAAAGAAACTTAAATAATTTGCATTAAATAATAATGCTATTTTGTAAACCAGTAATATTTAATTTGCGTAAAAATATACAAAGAATAAAACTTTAAATAAATATGGAAAAAAAATAAAGAGATCCGCTTATACGCTACAAGAAAGAAGTCAGTCTAGTTTGAATTCATTTAATAATTAAATGTTATAGTTTAAGAATTATTGATAACTTCACGTTCTCTTTGTAATATTATTAGAATTTAATAAATGTCTTGATCTTTATTTTTTCCTTAATTCGTTTTGGAGAAGAAAAAAAAGCTACATGTTCAGCCTACAGCTATTTTGACATTATTGTTAATATTTTTAATGCTATTCAAAATTATATAATCCGAAACATTGCATAATACAGCTCTGTATAAAATTCGCGTTTATTTTGTTTTCTATTAAGCTCTAAGCCATATTGTTTCCAGGAAATGTTTAATTGTCTTCAGTGAATTTTTTGTTATGCAATTATTATTCTTTTCTCATAAGGTAACAATAAAGTTTTTCCATTGACGCAATATTCTCCCATCTGTTTAATCTCATCCCATGAATTTCCTGGTTTTTTCGTATTCTTTGTCTGCAGTTTTTAATAATCGTTTAATGCTTAAAAAACAATTTCAGATTCATCTTTTACATTTATCAAGGGGAAGCATATATCAAATCTCTCATTATCATTATAAATGGGCCATCCAACTCAAGGAAAAAAGAAGATAAATAATAATAATACACAAGAAATAGGATTTGTGATGGTTATACAAATTTAATCAGTGAAACACTAATATATCTACACTTAAAAATATCTATTTATTATTCTGAGTGTCAATAAACACGCATGTTTGTAAAGAAAGATTTGATTCAGAAAATACATATTTTTGGAAATGAATAATCCTGTTATTTAAATAAGAGCAAAAGGGTTATGAATTGTTAATTAGAAAAAGTTATAGAGATATAAGAAATTATTCACAATCCTGTCTCATTTAAATATAATAAACTTACAGGGAAAATCCTAGTAAGGGGAATTGCTTTTAATATCCGAAGAAGAAATAATTTGTACTTCATTAACAATTACTTGTATATGTGGTTGAGTTTAATTTTAAGTGAATACTGGTACTGACTTAAGAGGTTAAATATCGAGTTATAAATGTGTTTAGGTTATAGAATAATAATCATTATCATTTTTAACCATTGTAAATCCACTGCAGGATGATAGACCCTCCAAGTTCAATCCATCTCAGATCTCTAGCCTCTTTTCTCCACATCACTCTTGCACACATTCTTATTTCATTCATCTATCTGACATGCAGTCTCTTTCTAGGTCTTTTACAATTTGTTGGAATCCAGTTTAAGATTTCAGCTGTCCATCTGTTATCATTTCTTTTAGCTATATGTCCAGCCCAACTCCACTTTAGACTCTTAATTCTTTCAACGATGTCACTAATACCTGTTTTTGTCTTACCCATGTATTTTTTTTTCTATCTCCTATTATTATTCCTAACATGTGCATCTCTCCGTACTTCTTTGAGTGATCTGAAGTCTCTGTATTGCTCTTCTGTAATGTATCCAAGTCTCAGATCCATAAGTAAAAACTGGTGAAACATGTATTAAAACATTCCTTTTCAAACACATATGGGATCTAATATAGTTATTCATCATCTGACAGTACTGAATATATTTACTGTTTTCCATGTCTGTCCATATGAGTTGAGAAAAAAATACTACATATATATATATATTGCTGTTGATAGTTAATATAACCCTGTACTATGAGTCATTGTGAGATATTTGAGATAGTAAGTAATTGAATTATTAACACTTAGCTTGAATGTCATTAAATAGCCTTATTATACATGCCCAAAAAAAACACTTGAAATGTTGTTACTTTATATATTATGAATTGAGTGTTAAATAGTGATGATCTTTGAAATTTTTTTTTTCTATATTTGGCTGCATTTAATGGTTGTTATTTGATAATAGTAATTTTATCAATTGATTCTATCTATAAATTATTTTAATTCTGGTATATTGAAATTTTGTTATATAATGTAGGTAAAACATACTCAAGATGATGGTCTTTAAATGGTTGGTTATTTTGATCAAGTTGATTTAAAGTTATGAATAACTAAATTAATTCAAAATTCAGAGAATTTATGGAATTTTGAAAGAAGAATCATTTCCAAAATAGTGTATCTCAAACTTACAAACATATACATTATACATATTAAGTTAATTTAGTCATATAATCTTTGGGATTGTATTAGGGTAAAAAAAAAACAATTCTTATTATGTTACATTCAAATATCAGCCTTTCAAGCTAATTGTGAATGCACTTTTGCAAGTGTTAATAATAATAAATGAATACTTTCCTCTCCAATACAAGATATAGTATTATGGTAAATGTTTGATTATTTGTTTAGATAGCATTAAGATCTAATAATTAAACTTGAAAAGGTAATTATTCAAAGAAAGAAATAATATACAAGCAGTATAACATGGGAAGTCAAGCTCATTTAAAATCAAATGTCATGAATAAGTACTGAAAACTAAGAAGGATAAAAACAACCATTTGAAATGTTAATCAATTTTTGTATATGAATTTGAAATGAATTATATTTAATAATCAACAATATTCTCTTTATATAAATCCAATAAACTATATTCTTTTTTGACTCTTCTTTTTTTCTCATTAAACCATATATATTGTAACCTTTGGCTGGCTTTGGCCAAAGCTAGCTGAATTGGTGGCAGATTTTTTTCAATAAAGGAAAAAATTTCTCACAGAAGAAATCTAGTAAATTAAAGAATTCACAAATAACAATAGTTTAGACTAATCAGAGGGATCTGAAAGCTTATGGTAGACATAATTTATAAAAAAAAATCATAGTTGTAGAGTATTTAGAGAAAAATTAATGTATAAGTGGGGTTTAGATGTGTAAAGGTAGTTTAGAGGCTAACACACAGTAAATTTAAATGTGTTTTAGCTGTTGAGATTGAGTGTAGTACCTGAAAAGTAGAGGGGGGCTTAATATTAAGATAGACAAATATTTATTTGGTAAAATAATATAGACAATTAAAAGCAATTGATGTCAGTTTATATAATAAATTTTAGCTTACTAATAGTGTATACAAATTCAGTAATCAATACATTGTACAGGCTTAAACCTGCATTTATATATGTGAGATTTGAACTCAGACTTTCACACGACCCACTACTCTTAGTGCCATCTCATATTGCTGACTCACCTGATCACACACATGTTGAAAAGATAAATAATCACCAATGTATCATTATTGTTATAAATACATATGCCTTCCTCATCATAAAAACAATCATTTCTTAATCATCTATCAAGAAATCTTTGTAAATATACATACGTTATATAAATTACATTTACTTACTTTCTTACATTCCAATTTTTTATTACATTTTACATAGACATTTATTTATATAATTACAAACAATTTGTTATATATTGACTTTTATATATATTTTACTAATTAATTTCCAAACTCACATTGTAAGTTTGATGTAGATTTAAAATTAGGGTTGTCATTATGTTCAAATATATTAGCAAAATTAGTCTTAATTAATTTTTTCTTCTTCTTTGGAGTAAATAGTCTAAATTATTCCCAAATATAATGTCTATTATAATTACTGATTTGATTTTACTATCCTTTTTAGAAAAAAAAATTAGATCCTGCTAGTGGTAGCTTTGATATTGTATTAGAGTTTTATTATATTGTACACTATCATCCACAATATAAATACTTCTTCAATTATGGATATCTTTTCATTACTTAAATTTATTTCATCAACAATATTATAACTAGATGGGTTTAAGTAGGAAGATCGGATTGTATTTCATTTTTGTTATAAGATGCAAATTGTAGTTTTATTCATTATTGAATCATCTGTGGAAATGTTAAAATCACAATCATCTGTGGAAATGTTAAAATCACTTTCTTGTGACATATCAAACAAAATTTTAATTTTTTTTTAATCATTGCATTTTGTAGTTGAAGAAGCATCTTCTTCATTTTTTTGAATAATTATCTTTTACCTACTGCTTTTTTTCTTTGCTAATGTCCAGGTTTTCATTTATAGAACCGACTTTGATCACTGACTGAAGAGTTTGGTAATGAACTAGTTACAACTGTATTATTCATATTTTGAATATTTGTTTTATTAATTAATATAACTGGTGTATGAATATTTTTGTTGCATATCATCTATTAATATTTCAATACACACTTCTCTATTTTCATTAGATGATTGTGTCTCAGTAATGTTATGTGTTATAAATTTGTATTCATATTGATAGTAGTTTTTTCAATAGAATTTTTATTAAAAATTATTTGATCTTGATCTGATTTATTTAAATTTGAACATTGGTATGTAATTGTGACAATCATATTATATCCTGAGCATATTAATTTAGGACATGAGCTAATAATGTCTTTAACAGATGGGGGTGATGACCGATCCTCTGACAATCAAGTCCATCAAATGGAACTTTCATATTTGAATGAGAACAGTTTATCAATTATAGCAGATACTCCAACAATACAATGTCAATCAAATCAATAATGATAATCTAGACATTGATCATGGAGGGCAACTATGGAATTCAACCTATCAGAATGACTAATTACACTTTTACTTTGGTCATGTTTGATTGCAATGCAGTTGTTGATTAAAGGCATTAATATACGAGGCTTAAATTTCCTGGATAGGGTGTTCGTGATCAAAAACTGGATTGCCTTCTCACCCCCACATATACTATGCCTATCTGAGATGAAAATCCATTCCCATTCCAATCACAGAATCAATCAATTACTTGAAGACTTTGGTCCGTTTCATCATTCTATCTTCACATCAGCGTACTCAGGTGTAGCTTTTTTAATTAGCAAAAGGCTTTCACTTTCTGGTTTCAAAATTTTATACTTAAGCAATGAAATCCGTATAGTTAACTTTTGCTTTGGACTTTTCTCCCATAACATAATCTACATAAGAAATTCTCGGCAATAGTACTCAACATCATTTGCATAATCAATTCTGTGCTTTACTCCAATTCATCCCCCACCATTTTATTTGGGGCTTCAATATGGCATACACTAAATTTAATAACAAATACCTCCATCTTATCAACAATGTAATATTATGTGGAGAAGGCTTCTTCCCACCAAATTCTTTCTCATTTTATACAAAATCCACAAGAACTCTCATTGATTTCATGTATTATACATCCAAACTACACCACTCAATTGAAGCCCATTTAACCCTGGTATTCTTTTCAAACCATCTGGCAATAGAAATAAAATTTGACTTCAATAGCAGATATCCAACTCAAATAAAGCACAACCATACAATTAGAATGCTCAATAGTGACCACAACTGAATTGTTTTTTGCAGAACTCTGCATCTTATTCAACAAAGTAGACACATTTTCTCATCCACCCATTGAAGCATGGTTTTTGTTTGTCCAGACTATAGCCGCCTTGATAGACACCCATACCAGAAAGACCTCTGGCCCAAATAAATTACTCAAAGAACTTGAGGACCTAGGGCAGCATCTCGCTAACCTGCCTCTACAAGACAGAAACATTCAAACAAATCATGAATCTTAAAATACAATATCATGATAAACAGCAGGCCCTTGGGGAATACATAGCAACTAAGAGAGCCAGAATATACCTAATCAATCAACACAATTGGACACGGGATTATTTACAATGGGCTATTGGTGCTGGAAAAAAATGTTCTACACCATCTATGATTGTCATAGACCAGGAATGCTATGCAGGCCCAATAATGATCACAAAAATTCATTAATAAAAAGAAATTACAAAATGCCAAATTCGATATTGGACAAATATGGAACTCTCAAATAGATACCATTGAGCATGGCATCACTGAAAAATCAATTCTTGACAAATTAAAATAGTTTCCAGAGCATATATACCATGGTCTGCATAGTATTTCAAAGTTTGTCCTTATACATGTGGGTCATTTTATTGCTCCAATAATTCTTGGAATGATCAATGTTTTAGCTGGAGACTTCTGCAATATCAATGATCTATATCCTATTTTGTTGGTTCCCTTCCTAAAAAAATAATCCCATCTGAATTAACCAATTTGCAGCCCATTTCCATGATTCCCCTTTCAATTAAAACAATAGAATCAATAGTAAAAAATAAAATACAAGATCAAATACTCCAAAACATTTCCACCTCCCAATTTGCAAGAAAGGGAACCTCAATAAATCAAGCAATATCTAGATTCTTACTACTTACGGAACATGTCAGAAACTCCGGGCCAATTGCAGTCCAGTTAGACTTTTCCTCAGCATTCTACTTGGTTAAGCCCTCTATTCTTCTCCAGACTCTCTGTGAATACTCAGTTCATGATGTACATATTAGAATCATTGGAAATTTAATTCTTAATATCTAGATCTATTTTCATATCACTAAATGGATGACTTTCAACAGGTTTTAGGCTTCATCTATCTATTCCCCAGGAATCACCCCTTAGTTTCCTTTGTTTCATTGCTTACTTAAATCCTCTATTAAGGCAGATAGAACTAAAAATACCCAGAAATTTTTGTCCCAGCTCTAGGGGAGGAAGTTTGTCATATTTCCTTCATGGATGATGTGGTCGTCTTTCTCCCAGGGAAGGAACATCTTGCATCATTGCAAAAAATCATCAAAAATTACTCACAAATTTATAGTTTGAAGTTCAATCCACAAAATCAGCAACCTGGAACATCTGTTCGGAGAAAAAGGTTCCTTCTTCTTTCACAGCAGAACCCCAGAAATTTCTTGGGTTCAACTTTTTCAAGTCACCTTCCGCTATGAGACGTGACCTTCAAGAGTCAATTCTTACTCCACCAAGAAAGTAGTGGACTCTCTCTCTCTCTAGAATTTACCTGTCCCTTCCAGGGAAAACCTCCCTTTTGAACATGTTGGTTTTCCCACATATAAATTATTACCTACCTGCCTTTCATCCCACCAAAAGCATCCAAAATAAAAAAAATCTCATTTGCTCAAGGCTGATGTGGAGAGGTAAAACAATAGCAATAAACTTGCCCAAAGTTCAGAGGCCTAAAGAGCTTAATGGCTTGGCCCTTCACTCAATCTCTACCTATTATTTATAGAAAACAACTAACATGATACAATCCTTAAATTATTTGCTTCCAATCAATCAACCCCGCCCCCTCTAGTGAACCCTACAGATCCTCCTCCACCATTTAAAAGTAAATGACTCAACACTATGTGGGACTATGTTAAAAAGGCTACACAAATCTCTCCTGCCCCATTTAAAGGAAAAAATCACCTATTGGGGTGCTTATGCCATAGCTATAAACAATGACTCAAATCCACAACCTGCCCTGGGAATTACAATAAAGGTCATAAAAAAGTTTAGATACTGGCATATGGGGTCCAAACATTTGGACTTCATAATTAAATTAAATCTCACTGCACTGCCAACAAATCATTTTGTGGTGATGCAGAGGGGTTTAACCAAAATCGATTTGACATGTCCACTTTGCAAACAAGAAAAAGAAATGATTGAAGATGTCCTTCATACATGTCAATATTTGAACCCGATTAGAAAATTCATCACAGCTTCTACCAAAGTAAATCCTGAGGAAATTTTTTCAATTAAAACCGCTATAATAAAATAACACTTTCTTGTAATCAGGATCACAATTTTCCTCGCTTTTGCCATCTGGTTATTATGTCAATTAATCTTCAAAAATAATGAACTGTGATTTACTCTTTATATTTTGTAAGATCATAGAGAAAATTAAGACAAGAGACCGAATAGTAGCTCCCACATGGAATATTTAATGATACCTGGGCTATTTATCAGTTGTCTAAAACCTGAAAATTCCACACCCAAAAAATCCAAGAACACTCAATTGTGAACAATTCCCTGCAGCCTCAAACTCAATCAGGTATCACTGGAGGTTTAAACACAAGATTAACTATAGACAGCAATGCTGAATATCCATAAAAAAACCATTTTATTCATATTGTATTTTTCATTGACCAATAAATTCTATTTAAAAAAATAATAATATGCCGTCTTTGTTTGCAGTTAAAGCATTAAAACTCTAGTCTATATATAATTAAAAGTAGCATGGTTTCTTGAGCTGAGTTTTGAATAGGAATATCATTTGGATTTAAATTTTCATTTTATTTAACTTTGAATTCATAACAATTACTAAAGACTGGGATATCTTTCAGATATGTATCTGTTGAATCCTATAACTTTACCAAATGATTTTATTTATTTATGATCAGTATTTTTTTTTTTTTTTTATAGCATGATAGTATGAAGATTTGCAACTGTTTGCTCATATACAGAGGTTTACACTTATTTTAAATTTAACCCTTTATGATTCAGATCAGTTTGATTCAGTATGACTAATTTATAAATGTGAAATATTTAGTTAACATATTTTAAACACAATACATATATTTTTTGCCTAGGATTTTTGTTAGACTTTTCTGTTCTAATGGCCATATATTATAGTATTTTTTTTACTGAAATTCATTATCTACTTCCTCTCTACTGTATGTTTTTTATCTCATTCTTTGTATTCTATTTTCTTACCTCATAAAGTTTCTTCTAATTTTCATTACCATTTAGAGACATTCATGTAATATATACATTCATTACACTTATTGTAAAATACCAGTAGCCATCTCATTGTCATTTTTTTGCGATTATACATTTTTCTTACCCATGATATTTGCATTGCCTTTTATTGTAATTAAGTATAGTTTCAGATTTTTTTTTTTTTGAAATCAACATCTAGTATTCTGCCATAATTTGGTAGTCTGGATTATGGAATGCTAATGTTCTGAAGCCAAATATTCAAGAGAATAGAAGTAAAATAATTATCACAGATTATATTGCAACCAGAGTTTTCTATTTCTTTTACTAATCTCTTGATGACATTTTCACCTTAATTTCTTTCTCGTTGATTACTTTTTCTAGTGTACATCTTCATAAAATATAATCACATTGCTCAAAATTTTTTTCTATATTGCTCTGGCTCAAATGGAATATATTGTCCTTAATTGATTGTCTATAGATAAATTCTAGTTTTGAATATATGCATCTTGATGATAAGACACTCTTGTTTGTGATTAGTCTTTTGTTTTTCCCCAGCATTCTCAAGCCAAAGTACTTGCAATATATTTTGAAATCTGTCTTATTACAATTTTCTGTCCATCTGTTTTGTTCCTAAGTTGTAAAATTTCTTTATTTTTTGATTTGTAGATACCAATCAAGAGGAGAACTACAAAACTTTTTTAGTTTAATATCTATATATTTTTTTGCAGTTAGCAGCATAAATTCTAACATTTTTCACTTGTCCAATTTAAGGTATTTTCCACAAACAGATTGTGAAAAAACAAAAATGAAGAAATGTTAATTTTGTGATGGATGTAAAACGTTGAGGGTTGTCTTACTTGAAGTTGCACAATAGGATGTTCAATTTGTTTCAATCTTATTTTTAGACATATATATTTTTTTGCTTTATTAACTTATGTCCCTAAGTGTTGTAATCTCTTCTTAGTATTGCCATAGCTTCCATAATGTTAGATTCCTCATTGACTTTCATTATATATGATGTCACTCATTTCTTCTACTAGAGCACTCTTCAAAATTTAGAGGTCTATGATTTTTCATTATGAAAAAAGAAACAAATTTTTGTCTATTATAAAAAAAAAACTGAACTCATCAAAATGATTTACTTCATACATAAAATATCCCAACAATATAAATAATAACCTTTTTATGAATCAATATTATCTGAGTATAATTTGGTATCCTCATTTGTGAACTGAGGCAAACTGTGACTATCAACAGTCAGAATATTGCATGATTCAAACTAGATATTTTCGGTGTCAAATTTCTAACCAAGTAAGTCGATTTTAAGAGTGGATCTAGTGGACCCAATCAGTAGTTTACAGTAATAATTTTATGCCCACTATATCAATCACTTCTAAATAAAATTAACTCAAAAATAATAAATTAGACCAATAAAATAACAGCTACATAAATTTACGACTACCTTTTTAAAATAAGTGACCAAAAACGAAAATGGGAATTGTGGATTCTTTGGTCCATCTAGCAAACTGAAGGTTAATAATTTGCATAGCTGAAATGTAAGTAAATAATTATTATAATGTGAATTTATCCTACATATAGCAAATCCTCTATATATATTAAAGATAGTAATGATTTACTAAATAGTGTGGATGAGTAGGAACCACAGGAGTTTTAAAATGTATATTTTTCCTATTTCAATAATTATACAACATTTGTAGTAATTTAGATAGATTCAAAGATTGAAGTGGAGTTGGGCTGGACATATTACTAGAAGAGATGATAATAGATGGACAATTGAAATCTTAAACAGGATTTCAAGAGATTGTAAAAGACCCAGAAAGAGACCACATGTGAGATGGATGAAATAAGAAAGTGTGCAGGGGTAATGTGGAGAAGAGAAGCTAAAAATCGGAGATGGATTAAACTTGGAGAGATCTTCATGCTGCAGTGGATTGATAATGGTTGATGATGATTATATAATATTTCATATCATGAATATATCTGATTAAATATATTATTAAGACATGATTTGATGAAGAATAGTAGTTTTAGTTTGTGAAATATTTATTGTGCTCAGTAGATATTAATGATTCAATATTCCTGTTAAATGCAAACTTAGAACGGTTTGTAATATTAGTGACCGAATGTTTTCTCATCAAAATTCTGACATTATTACGATATTTAAATATATGAATGATTTAGAACTAATGTTATACGCACAGTACTAAACTATTTATAATTTGCATCAAAAGCGTATGAAATATCAAATATTGATGAATACAATTTAAAAATAATTTCAAATTTTCTTTAATTATTCAACAAAGATGTACATATATATATCTTTATTTCTATTAGGATCGTAAACTGCAATATAATATTTAAAACTGATTGCCAAACTAATTACAATTTTAATTAGTTATATAAATATTCATAAAAGAATAATTATAGATATGATTAGTTGTTATTTCGATCAAAATTTTATTTCATCCATAAAATAATCTATTATTTTGATTTATTATTTGACAAGAGGAAACTCATTTCCTAAAATGAATTTAAATGATCGAGTTTTTTTTATATTATTATTACAGTAATAAATTGTTTTGTTAAAATCTCTGTCGCCGGTCTTTCATTTATCAAAAATAATAAAGGGCTAAGTTTGAATAAGTTAAATTAATTCTTTAGTATTATAAATTTTCTTTATTATTTTTAATTAAAGAATTACAGCATAAACATTTTTCAACTCAACTACTGTGATATCTAACTTTTTTTTTTAATGAGCCATATTTAGAAAGAAAATGGAATTATTAATAAAATATTATCTGTGACTTTGCCTATTTTTTTTTAAATCTACAAATTTAAATATATGTATATTATCTATACTACACTTAATATAATTATAAGGGACTTGAATCCAGATATTTAAGCTCTCTACAGCTATCCAATCCATCTTATACAACCAATATGTGAAAAAGGTAAATTATCTCCAACATAACCAGCACTCATCAGTTAGTCCAGATCATCATCTGCCTCACACATATATAATTAGTGCTCAATTTATATTAAAATAGCAAATCTTCAAATAATAATAAACAAGTTTCAATCTTCTCCACTCTTTAGCTATCCATAACAGGGAAAATCCGATGCTGGAATGCTCAAATTCTGTTGTTGCCAATATTATTTTCAATGATAAGGATGGCTGAAGAGTTGGTAAAGATTGAAGCATGTCCATTAATGTTTGAAAATTTGCTATCTTAATATACACTGACAACCGATCATATATATGTGTGAGAGGTGGTGATCTGAACCAACTGATGAGTGCTGGTTCAGCATGAAATACGTATACGGAAAATCATCTATCTTTTTCACACGTGGTTATGTATATTGGCTGTATAAGATGGATTGGATAGCTGTAGGGAGCTTAAATATCTGGGTTAAAGTCTCTTATAATTACATTAAATTCTACAATTCTTTTATTAAAATTTTACAGAATCCCAGAACTTTAACCCAAATCCAGGCTCTCTTCATTTTATACTGCGAGATTTGGTGCAGTTGGTAGAATGTCCACCTTAGGATTGGGAAGTCCTATATAATTGATTGACGCTCGAACTTCTTATGAGCACACTGAGCAACAAAAGCCATTAACATTTTTTTTTATTTTACTTGTTCCATATTGACCAAGATGATTTCAAATTGCATCAAATCTGATTGCTCCCTGGATAATTTATTTGCAAGTCATCTGTTTGCAGGTGCTATAACAATTTATCCCGCACATATTACTATACTCATTATACACATATGTAAACCTCAAAGACGTTTACTTATAATTTTTTTTAGTTTTTTTTAACTTTAGACTTGCAAACATTAACTCAGGTATGCATACGGGCGTTATTAAAAAATGCATTTGTCCCAAATTAAAGAAGTTACGAATGAAGAGATTGTGGCACGATATTGATAATTTAACATTATTTATCTATCAAAAAATAAAAAAAATAAATTAATATTTATTAAAAAGAGAATTATTGAAGTATTTCTTTAAAAGAAAGAGGGGAACTAAGAGGGAATTGTAGTTGAAATAGAAGTAAATAATAATACGTAACGAGAAAAGATAATATGCTGACATTACCTTGACCTAGTTATAATGAGGAAGTTTTTCCCCATTAAAAAAATTTCCAGATTAATGAAAAGAGTGTACATTTATTTTTCTACGAAAGATATCGAGAATATACACCCATTAATATTTAATAAAACGAAACGCTGTAATTAACTCTACAAATGTCAAAAAAATAATATATAAATTAATAAAAGCTATAACTAGCTTATCGCATGATTGCCATCTTGAATAGTATTCTGTAAGCTGACTTTTTACTATTGACAGCGAGTTAATTCCAATGTTTTGCTTTAATATATATTACGTTCTCGAATATTACCCACTAATATAAATATACACATGCTACTGGAAATAAAAATTGTCCAATCCAAAAAATAAATAATGCAAATTCACTAGACACATAAAACAGCATGTGAAAAACATGTAATTTTTAAAGTAATATATTATTACACTTTGGTAAATGATTAGACGAAATTATCACATGATATGACTTTTATAGCAGTTTTGTAATCATGACTATCTGCTTGAGGAGTAGCTTATGGAGGTCAAGCTAACATTTAGACCTACAAAGAGTTAAATAGTTCTAATTGCTAATGACTGTTTTTATAAAACAATGCACTTAGACATGTGTTAATACAATTAGATAGGTCTTTTTACATTCGTCTTGAAACACATGATAGCAGATAATTTAAGATCCCGTAGATATATTTAGTTGAACTATTGTCTATGTTGATTATTTAACATGGAGGCTAGTCTAAAAAATGACTTAAATTCTATTTGAATTTCATATCTCTTGCACCATGCAGATATCTATTATCAAATCCAGCGGTTTGTAATATGCTGATCAAGAGATATGAAATTCAAATAGAATTTAAGAACAATATATCCAGAATGACTTTATCACATGCCTTTTTTCAGATATACAACTAATGCTGCTAACTTGTCACAAAAACGATATCCTGCTGGACATATCATAAACTGTATGCAGAAATAAAAATGACCAATTGCATAGTATATTTACACAAGAGTGCACTTTATTTAAAAGTGAACTTATATTAAACATAACATCATGTGACATATCGCTTTAATTTAATGATCTGTATTAGATGTTTAGTTATTCCTGAGCTGATTTTTGAAGATAGAGTAGTCATTGAATAGGTTATTAGCCCAGGAATTTGGATGTGTACTAGCAACTAATATTTACTGATTATTCAGTCTTTGAATAGAATGACTTTCAAATGAAGTCATTTATTATTCTTAATACATAGATGTAATAATTTCTGAGATCTAGTATGATGTATTACAGTTCCTAATGTATAAATAGTTGCATTAATCCAGAAGATTTGATATCTTTTTAGATCTTCTATTCATCCCTCTTTTTAAAAACTTTTAGTTTTAACTAACTTTATTTGTAACTATTTGAAGGATTTAAATGAATTTGATTTTACAAAAATTACATTTGGTTTTTATCTATTACATATTAAAATGAATGGACTAACATGTATCATTTATGAAACTTTCAGGTATATAAAAAAATATTACATGTAAAAGAAGGATAGTACTTAAAGCATAGGAAAAATCATTGCTATTACCAATCTAAAACAAGGCAAAAAATAAAAAAGAATTTATTGCATTAACTAGTCTTAATGAATATCTTAAATGAAAGTTTAAAGGCTCAGATAAAAGAAAACTTTGGCAAATGAACAAGATGGATTTAGAAATTATATAAATATCATTCAACAGATATTATTTTACCTCATTATATAGTATAATGGTCAGGGTGTATATTGGAGTCTTACCAGATCTGCCGTACAGGGCGCCACCAGGCCATTTGAATCTGGAATATTTATATAGTAGGCAGATATGTACTGCTAAGATCCAAATTTTATTTTATTATTAATATATTGACCATTAGTCCATGTCACTAGCTCAAGGAGCAGCAGAGATAATAATAAATATTTGTTTAACACTTCATTAAAGAATGATTTAAAATTAAAATAAATTTTTAATATTAAAAAAATGAAATAAGCCACTGCCGGTAATAACCCACATAAAAAAAACATTTATTGATGCACATATATGTATATTTAAAATTGAGGAATAAATTTATCTTGTTTAGATAATTTTAAATTATTTTAGAAAGTCTGCACAGATAGACATTTTATAGAAGTTTGGTTTTTAATGTTGAGTATAGATAGGCTACATAGATTACTCAGTTAAAAACTTTTCAAAAACAATCATTCAACTCCAGACTAATAGTTCGTAGCCAACTCAACACCTGCTTCCAGATATACAGATGCAACCAATGCAATATGAAGATGCCAACATAAAACCACGCTGTCAGGAATGTGCATCTACAGCGTGATATTATTAGAAGACATGATCCTCGTCCAGTACAGGAATGTGCGTCTGTCTGGCAAAGGAGTAATGTATATAATATTTAAGAGGAATGCTACATATGGGGAAGAGCGGTCTATTTGCTGACTTATGGGCCCTATCCATAGAGCTAAAGGGGTCAATGTCGCAGCAAATACGTCTGTGTCCATTGCAATGCAATGACATCTTTGGGTCATGCATTCAAGTGGGCTTTGCCCTGTATGCTAACATGCTTCACATTACATTGATATAAACATACACATATCCCTCCACCAGCATTGACCTAACTATGAAACAAATAGACTGAAATTAAACCCCTTTAAAATAAACATAAACGATTTTAAGTATAAAGTTATTAATTGAAAATTGCTGAGGGAAATTTACAATAAAGTAAACCCAATGAAACTCATCATAAGGTGCCACAATGACAACAACAAGCAGTAAAAATGTTTAGACACTCAGCATGAGGCGTTATATTTATCGATATATTTCATGCATATAAAAATCTTAAAAAATAACTAACATAAATGTTAACAAATCTATGCAGTCATCTACACCCAACTTAAATTTAATACATTTTAATAATTTAGTTAATAAATAAATAAAAACGTAAAATGGAAATGATTATTAAACATATGCATAAAAAAATATTAATAATTGATTCAGAATTCTTTAGGTCAGATAAGAGTTTTTCAGTTACTAATTGCAAATTTGGAAAAGTTCCTATTAGATAAGCAAAAGAGTTCATACTGTCCGGATTCTGGCAGATTTAGAAAGTCCATATTAGTGATCACTTTCGCAGATTGTCAGTCCTCCTTGGAAAAAAGCCACTACTTGCCATTCATTTGGTCAGGAATTGACATCAGGAGGTCTCAGCTGGTTGTCAAAAAATTAAATCTATTGCAAAACTCCTACATTGTGGAGTCTGCAATACAGCTACAGCTCATATATAGCTTAATAGTCAGATTAAGACAAAACTAAAAAACTCATGAATCCAATTATTTTGGCTTTTTATACTTTCATAGTCACATCAAAAATCCAATGGATAGATCTAACATGACATCACTTGTTCTTAAGGTTTAGATGTTTTTTCTTTCTGGCCCATGCTGTGGCTTGATGCTTCCATTGGTCAATCTTTAATTCCATTCTCTTATCTGACCATTATTATTTAAGTCCCTCAAGGGCTAGTTTGCTTTACATTTAATTAATAAAACAATCATTTCCATTTACTAAGATTAAAATATGATTCTTAAAATAGAAATTCATTAACATTTATTTCTATTTTCTTTTACACAACTTTTTAACCAAAATATTTATCTATCTTTAGATCTTTATTATTATTTTTTTTTTTACAAAAAAGTACTTTGAAACACTTTTTTTTATTAAAAAAAAAAATACTTTTAAAGTTTTCCATCTGTGCTATATATAATGTTAACATAACTCTTTCAATTTTGGCTTTTAGTTTTTAATAAAATCATTTTTACTTAAAGATTTATTTTCCCCTTTACTTTAATTTTAAAATAATGTAACAGCATATGTATACCGTTATATATCAGTGAACTTTCTCAAAAAACAAAAACAATAAAAAAAAAAGAATTTACTTAGTGTTAGTAATTACGTTACACAAATTGATTATATACTAATATTCTAAAAAAAGAGAAGCTTTATTTTATTTACCACAAAAGTAGATCAACAAATGAACTCTTTAAGAAATGTTATATCTTCCATATTAGCCAATAATTTATTAAAATTGTTATTCCTAATATTAGAATAATTCTTACATGTAATCACAGTGTGATAACCTTGATTATCGTATAATAAAGATATTTGCCCCCTTAAATCTAACATATATATGAAACTAAGGAATGTCATTATGATCAAAGCCTACAAGGTAGTGTCATAATTCCTAATAACACCAAAAGGCACAAGCATCCATATTGAAATACCTACCATCGGATTTTAAAATAATGTTTTAATTGGAAAATACATTTGGTATAACCAAAGTTCCAAATCTACTTATGCAATGTGGAATTTTCATTTTTGATAATATCATAAATAATAACAGCAAATCACATTACCACAGCTGATGGTTAAATAAATCAATAGAATATTAGCAATTTGTTGATTTATTTAAACATTGACTGTGACAAGGTGATATAGAATGTTCTTCTTACAAAGAGTTTTTAACTTTACTGTATAACTTTTTCAAATTATCGAATATTCTATATATATCAAAAATACAAATTAATCTATCTTTTGATAATAATAATCATGACATACATATATTACCAGTATAATAATGTCTGCATTACGCTTATCAATGCAAAAAGTGGATTGAATATTGTAGAGACTTTATCAACCAGTAATAGAAGAAAAAACGCAAACTTTTAGCTTGAATATTTGGGAATTAGAGGATGTCGAGATACAACTTAGACTACAATAAGCACCTAGTAAAGCATGTCAAAAAATACAGTAGTGCATCATAGCAATATAAGTATTTTAACAATCAGTTATATTTATCATATGAAAGTGAATATATTGATCTTATAATAATGTAGCAAAATACATTAGAAAAATTTCTTTTAAGGAAACTCCAAATAATGATCAGTATGTTCTTTAGCTTTCTGGATGTATCGAATCTATTATTATAAAAGTATATCTTCATTGGACTGGGCATATAAAGGGAGTGAACGATATTAGATTTCCTAAAAATGTATTTTATGGTATTACATGAACATGATTTTGATCTCATTTATATTATAAAAATTATCCTAAGATGTAGCTTTAATTGGTTTTATTAAGAGGATATGATCGAGGATAAAATATGATGGAGAAGTTACAATTAGGCAAAGTATTGATGTCAGTCAAAGAGAATTAAAGATTAGCTCACTTTTCATTAAATGATCTTCATATTTATCACAAAACTCGTCTTTTAACGTTGTCTTTCAAGTAGCAATGTTTGATAAAAAAAAATTCAATTTCTGGTTGGACATATATTTCTATTAATGATCTGATATCATCTATAGCATTTAAAGCTGATTGAGATTCCATTAAACATAGGAATGCAAAAACGATTAAGTTCAATTGTAATGCTCAATTCAATATTAAAATTTGAATGCAAATTTAGCAGTAATTAAACTAAAGTCTTCTTTGTAACATGTAAATTCCTATAGACGGCATGAGTAAAAATTAACATTAATATTATTTACATATCTGTGTAGTGAGTATATCAATTATTTATATATGCTAAGAATTTCAATGTCAATGTCTCCCATTTTGTGCATAATATATGTAAAACAAAGCTATTCAACTTTAAATAATCCAACAGATGCATAAAAAAAAAAAAAAGAATTATCCAAGGTTACATCCAAAGCAATAAATACAGTATATATATTAAATTATTGATGAGTTCTACATGAATTAGGTTTACAGGCATGTTAAAAATATCATAAAAAAGAAAAATTATAAAAGTTTTTATTGAAACAATAGATAAGATACAATAATTGTTTATAATATATCATTTTAGTGAGAGCTTGGTGATAGTTTGGCTCACTTACTAAATTATTTATATCAGTTTCAATGCTTGCAGCTGTCATTCACAGTAAATAAGCTAGAAAATAGTCCATCAATGAACATACTTTTCATCATTGAAAAAGTGTGTTTGCAAACATAAATGCTTCCAAGCAGTTAACACATCTTGAGCCCAAAGTTTCTCAATTTTGAGTAACTCTCTATTGATGATAACCTAAAAAAATCTTATTTTTCACTGCTGTTAGTATAGAAACACAGGCTGATTGCAAAGCGCATAATTCTCCAGACAATATAAACAATTAGTGATAGAATTAAAATATTTAATAAATATTCGATTCCAAATTATTTAATTTTTTCACTTGGAAAAATGAAAACCTGTAGGCAGTCTACTCAAATACTCACCTAGGCCATATGCAGCTGCAGATTGTATTTTGGACAAAGTCAAGACATTAAGCACTAACCCTACTCCAAATTGGCTCAATTGTGTATTAACTAAAAAATAACACAATTCAATACTTAAAAGAGTCTTTTTCTATAATATTGAACATATATACTTAATTACAGTGAGGATATAAAGAGAAATATATTTTTCTTATGTTTTTTTTCCTTCTCTATTATTTAAATTAAACAAAATATATATACAATACAATTTTGTTTTTGACATAATTTATTATAAAAAAATTAAAATATAAGCAAATAGCAAAAAAAAAAAAAAGTGAATATTAATAAAAAGTTTTGTAAAGTGTTTATCTTCTCAATTTAATCAAACATGACATTTTATGCCAAGATTCTACCTACTACTGAAATGTATTTGAAATTTAATATATATATATTAACAATTTTTGTGTGTATATTTACATTTACACAGAAACTACTTGTATTTATATAAAGCGATATTGTTAATATTTTGTGGTATTCTAAATCCTAAATATTATTAATTAAAAAAGTTTTAAGTAATTAAATAAAAACTTTAAAAAAAATATTTCACATATTATACAAAATATATACATAGTAATTTATATTCAAATAATAATCAAAGAAAAACTTGATTTCCTTCTATAAATGAATAATTATTAGATTCGTAATTGGCGCTTTTGAGATATCTGCAAAAAAAAAAAAAATTAAACATGTGTGAGTATATACTGTATATATATAACAAATAAATAAATTATAATGTTTTAATTTTACTCCACACTCATGCAAGATAGGGAATGTTTTCTATCCACTTTTAACATCTTGGGGAGGTATGTAAACATTACAGAAAAATTACCCATTATTGGATAATCTCTAGTCTAATGAGTAACTAATAAAAATTATTAGTATACTTATAGTAAGTCTTAAGTTTTAAAAAATAATAATCTGCAGAAGTGTTTTCAATTACTATTACATAATCTTTATGTTTCACTTATAAATTGCAAACAATAAATTCCTATAATGCTTTATTTGATCTTATCTCTCAAAGAGCTTAGTGAATTTTCACATGAGCACCTTATCTATCAAGTAAATTACTTCCTCTGTTAAGAAAAATAACATTTTGGGAAATAATATGAAATAGTGCATTATGGGAATTTATTGTATCCAATTTAAAAGTAAAAGCATTTGATAAAAATAATATGATAGCAATTGAAAACACTTCTATAATTTGTTTATTATTTGATGCTTTTTAAAATTTTCATCTTATTGTGATTTATTTAATATACTATATATTGGTTGCAATTTATACTGTCTTCATATATATCTATATAAAAGTGTGTGTGTGAAAAATAAAATTACATTTTCAAATATATACCCTTTCACAAGACTAAGCATATACTAACAAATACTATCTGATTATTATGCTTACATTTAACATTGTAAAAACAATTCTTTTTGATTTATTCCAGGACCGTTTATTTTAAGACTGAGTAATCAACAGATTGTAGATGATAACGGTATTATATCCATATCCGTATATTAATTTTCTGGCTTATTTGATAGATAAAGATATAATACCATTTCTATCTAGGGTTACAACAGATGATTCTGAAATAGATTAATAAAAAGCTACTCAACAGGAAATGGAATGAACATTTTTAATGAAGAAAAATTGAAAGTAAATTAAAAATGTTTGGAAGATTACAATATACACATAAGAATAGATGAGTAAAAACTTACTGTTTAAGTGAATTATTTGGGAAGCCACACAAATATGCTGGGCAAGAGAAATTTTACAATATGCAAAGTTACTAGAAAGAAAATTTATTTCTATATATTTATGTAAGGAATGAGATAATTATGTAGATATAAAATTGTGAGATTGAGAAAAGAGAATAAATTGGTTAGAGGATAAAAAAGTAGAGTTACTGAAAATGGACAAATACAAAAATTGGAAAAAAAAAATATATGAAAGAATGTTTATTATTAGATGAAGCTTTACAACAAGATATCAGAAAAAAAAAAGGTAAAGATAAAGATTTGGACTGTAGATACGGTTTATGTGGAAACATTAAACATTTATTTTTAAGATAAAGAATTAAGATAAATTGTAGGAGAATGATAGAAACATAGAGATAAAAGGAATGAAAGAGATAAAGATTCTTTTTGTGTTTCTTATTTATGACAATATTGAAAAATATAAAAGTAGGATGATGGAATTATTAAGATGGGGCAAGAGAAAAGAAAATCAGTACTAGGAGAATGATTTGATAAGAGAGTTAGAAGTAGATGTTTATAGGATCTCTAGACATACAGTCTATCTAGACATTTCAGAACAATAAGATCTAATATCATTAAGTATATTATATCACATTTATAAAAGGGATGCATACAATAAAAAACAAAACTAAACAAAATAAACACCAGTAGATAAAATAAAAACATACAGATGACAATAGTAATCAATGAAGATGCAGAAATCTGTTAGAAATGGAAATAATGAAGGCCAAAACAAAAACTGGTGTTCAATAAAAAAAAAAAAATCAAATCAAACTTAATACAAATGAGTAAAAACTACACAATTACACATAAGAAAACATTAATGCTTTGGGACAGTCAAAAAGGAATAAAACTGAGAATAGGTAGAAAAATAACACATTTACAAACTACAGACAAGTTTTGGAAAAACAAAACAAAGGTTAAACATCAATGTAAATATGCTGGACATATAACATATTTAATAGTACATTGTATTAATGTCATCAATAAATACAAGTATTCAATTTAAAACAACGGGAGACAGAAAATTAAACAAAAATGTGAATTGGACATTTTTTAAAGTTAAGAGTTAAAGAATGAAAATTATGCGGATTAAAAATTAATTTTTGATCATATATAAAGGCACAAAAAACAAATATATTTAATCTTTTTACAGACAGGTAAAACTGGAGTGATGTGAAAAGCTTATTTCTGATGATACACGTAAGCGTAAAACGCGCAAAGAAATAATTTAATGTGGAAATTTCATTATTTTCAGTTTTTGTTCTATATTTTAATTCCAGAAAGAACATGAGTTTTGGATAACCTTATATATATAAATACAAACACACTCTACTGATTAGTCAAAATAAGAGTCATAGATCAATACATAGATCACATGACCCTATCTCTTAAGCTTGTAAGTTATAAACAGTGAGGATTGCCAATTCCTCTACAAGCTTTATGATAAATGCTTAGCCAGAGCCAGCACTTAAAATATCTCTGTCAAGAACTCCTCCCCAAACCCTGACCATGGTTTCGTGCTATGACTACTAATATATGGGATGGCTGAAGATCTATCAGCCCTATATAGCTATTTGAGTTGGATAGCTGGGTTTGAAGACATGTAGATGTCTGAAAATTTCAGATTTTCCACTCAATAGATAACTTTTAGCTAAATGCTTAGCTTTGGGTTGGTATTTTTAGATCTAGTGTCTGAACCTACCCTGACACCTCTCTGAGGAGTGCCAAAGCACGAAACCATGGTCAGGGGTTTGGGGAGGGGTTCAAGATAAAGATATTTTAAGTGCTGGCTCTGGCTAAGCATTTATCATAAAGCTTGTAGAGGAATTGGCAATCCTCACTGTTTACACTTTACTGATTTTTTCTTTCATTTGTATTTGCAATTCAAATTTGTATACGTTAGTTTGTCTGTGCAACAAAGTGGTTTCTTACTTCTTTATAATCTAAAGCTGAAGTGCACTTTTAGCAAAATTCACCACAATCATGATTTTCTATGATTACGGTGAACTTTACCAAAAGTGCATTCAGCTTTAGGTTATAAATAAGGAAGAAACCACTTAATTACTTATGCAGATGAACAAATGTACATAAATTTGAATATATACATATAAAATATCACCTGTAGGCAATTATACTACTACTTTTTACATGAAGAAAATATGGAGAACATTAGATATAACTTTAATGTACTTTTACTGCAAAACCCTCTTTTCAGAAACATAAATTTTCATGATAGGAAAGTCACAATTCTAAATTTTCTATTATTTTTATATAATAATTATCTTTAAAAAGAATGCTCTGCATTGAAAATATATTAGGCTTATTGTTCTTTATATTTTGTTTGCGGAAAAAGCATTAATATAACTGCAAATAGATGATTACATTTAAATGACAAAATTTTTCATAATTTATTATATATTACCATAGTTAATTTTAAAATAGCAACAAGAAAAAAAAATTATGAAAAGAGATAGTCATTGTTGTCATACAACTTCAGTTTTCAACATTATGGATTCTGATACAATTATAATATTAGATTTCTGAGAATATGTAATTAGATATATAATTTTTTTATAAAATAAAAATTCATATAATATTACAATACTAGCCCCCCCCCCCCAAATAAACCATGGTTGTCAAAAGAATTTTAATAGAGTTTACTTTTTTTTTTTGGCTAGTGTTACATGAATTTTTATTTTATTTATTATTACTAGTATAACATTAGGCAGTATTTAATTTTTAAATAGTTATTATAATCTGTTTGTATATTCATGTAACTATATATATATTTTAACCTTGAAGAATACTCTTGGTCAATCAAACCTTTAAGATTGGTCAAGTATAAATAAAATATAGCATTCTAAAGTTAATAAAGAAAGGATTTATTTATTATTGATTTTTCCATCTTAATGCAACAAAGATGATTACATAACATTTGCAATATAGGTTTCTATTTTTTTTAAATACTAACATTAAGAAAAATCAAGATGTCCCTACTTACCTATTGGAAAATGCTAGCTATCAAATTACCAATCAAACTTACAGTAGTTATTACTTAACTGTAAAACTTCCAGTGACTGCTATTCTTGCTCAGTTCATGAAATGCCACAAAGTAGAAGGTAAAACTTAAAATTATTACTAAAATAAAAATAATGTGAAAAAAAACTTGCACATTTTTTTTTTATAAGTTTATGGAAAATTTTTATATGAAACCAAATACATCATCTACTTTAGTAGAAATTTGTGTTAGTTTTTAAAGAGTATAGAAAAATGCCAATGTAGTCATCTTATATTGCATAAGTAATCAATAGTAGTCTGTCCAATAGACAGGTCCAGAGAGTAGTCACTACATCAGTTCATCCATTCTTCCATTCCATTCTCTTCCTTGCCCACTTCCTCAATTCCACATAACCCCTTCCATCTCGTATATCATCCAATAATGTCAATCTCTTCCGTCCTTTTTATTTCCACTCACCATTCCTTCCAAAACAACTTTCATTAAACTATAATCTTTTCTTAGTATATGTCCAATCCAGTTTCTCTTTCTCTCTTTGATATTTTCAATCAATCTTCTTTCCTCTTTTCAAAACTTCTTCATTTGTTATTTTATTCACCCAACTGATTTTTTCCATTTTTCTCCATGTCCACATCTCAAAAGCTTCCAGTCGTTTCTTAATTCTATTACTCAATGTCCATGTCTCACAACCATACATTAATACACTCCACACATAACATTTAATTAATCTTTTCCTTAATTCTCTTTCCATAGGTCCACAGAATATCCTCTTTCTTTTTACAAATGTCACCTTTGCCAATGCTATTCTTCTTTTAACTTCATCTTCACTTCTTCCATCCTCACTCAACCAACAACCCAAATATCTAAATCCCTTCACCTGCTGCACCATGTCATCATGGATTCCAATTTGCAGTCTTTTTGCATCTCTCCCTATCCATAAACACTTAGTCTTTTCAATATTAATCTTCATTCCATATGCCATACATCCTTCTTCCAATTTATTCAACATATTCTGAAGATCCTTTTCTTCCTCAGCAATAAGAGCCATATCATCTGCAAATCTTATACACTTTATTACTCTCCCTCCAACATTTGCTCCTCCACAGTCCAAATAATTATTTAGCATATCTTCTAAATAAATATTAAACAAAACAGGTGACATACTACATCCTTGCCTAACTCCACTTTCTATATTCACTTCATCAGTCTCATTACATCCAAATCTAACTCTTATTCTTTGCCCATTATACATATTCCATATCAATCGTCTTTCTTTCCAGAATACTCCTTTATCTCTTAAGATAGACATCAGTTTATTCCAGCTTACTCTATCAAATGCCTTTTCTAAATCTACAAAACATATACCAATTCCTTTATCTCTTTCAATATATCTTTCTGCAATTGTCCTAACAATACCAATAGCATCTCTTGTGCTTTTCCCTTTCCGAAAACCAAACTGTTCTTCAGCAATATAATAGTCAACCTTCCCATAAATCCTTTGAGTTAAAATCCTCAATAACACCTTAGAAACATGAGACAATACACTTATTGTCCTATACTCTTCACATTTAACAGCTTTCTTCTTTTTAGCAATTGGAATCACTATAGTTCTTAAAAAATCTTCAGGCCAAACTCCACTATTATATATCAAATTGCAAAGTCCAACTATTTCCTTCATAGTAAATTCTCCCATTTCTCTCAAAAATTCTATAGGTACTGCATCAAATCCAATAGCCTTACCATTCTTCATTTGTGCGATTGCCTTTCTTACTTCATCTGGCAGTATGTCCATACCTCTATCATCCATTGCAACATCTTCTTCATTTTCAAGTTCATAACTAATTAAATTATTTCCTCTACTAAACAGATACCGAATATATTCTTCCCATCTTTTTAATATATCATTACTATTGGTTAACCTTCTTCCATTCTTATCCGCAATCTCACTTGCTACCCATGTCTTTTTCTCCCAAGAAATACTTTGTATTCTATCAAATGCTAGATCATATCTTTTCATCTGTTGAAACCTTTCTATCTCTTTACATTCTTGCTCCAACCACTTTTCTTTTGCATAAGTAATACTAAACAAAATTGTAGATAGCTTCAAAGAGTCATAATTTGGATTTTACCATCATTCTGTTCACTTCATCTTTATTTATCCTTATATTACTTTTATCTTTTCAGGTTTTTAAAATATGGATCTCATCAATTACTTCAATAAATCCTTTATCTAAAATCATTAAATTCCATACTTATCACTATTTTCTATTCATTGTTTTTCTCTTAAGCTCAATAAATATCTAATTTTTTAAAAATAATTATAAATTGCTAAGTAATAAAGAAATAATATTAATAATAAATCTGACTATAATGACGAAAATCCCCCCAAAATTTTAAAAATACATATACCAAAGAAAACACCTCAAGTAAAAATCCTCCAGAGAAAGATATTTCCTAAGAAAAAAAATATAAGACAAAATAATTCTTTGATACATAGTGTTTTCTAAGAATAAAATAGCAGTAGTGAAAACATAATGTCTGAATACTTATCAAAATATCTAATTAAAATCTAAGATTAAGTGCTTTTGTTTTTAGATAGTCTAAATAGAATGATTTTCCATTTGTTTCTCTCTGCATAGAAGGATGTTAAGTAAGAGCTTGGATCATAACATTTCTTATGAATACGCTGTATGAAAGTTCATATTTCTGAGGTGAGAATTACCAACAACAGATATGATGATTCCATACAACTCTGCCACAATATTGTTAGTTTTTCAACAGATCTTGAAAACATTGACATTTGTAGACTTTTTAAAGTTAAAATGAGATTTTCTAAATAATCTTAAATTTTATTTCCAGATAATCATGAAAAACAGTGAACCATAAATTGGTGATTAAATAAATGAACATTTCTTATTCTTAAAATATAACAAGATATAAAAACAAAACTCTATGTGTCCTGATCTTGACTAGTCTAATAATGTCTTTTCTTTACTAATTCTTTATGAAGTGATGTTAAAAAGTTTTTATCTCATAAAAAGTTATTACAATATAATAATATTGCTTCTTGCATGAAGAAAATATTACCAACATCAAATATAACTTTAATGCACTTACGGTATAATGTTTGCTTTCAAAAAAAATACTCAATACTGAAAATGTATTAAGATTACATTTAACATTCTTAATATCCCATTAAAAAAATAGCAATATTATCATTGTGTTTCTAAGTTATTACTATATATGAATAGTTACTAATAGTGGAACAATCAGTAAGAATGTATACAATGTGATCATAATGGTTAAGAAACCAGTCCAAATAATTTCTGGTATGGATTTGTTTTATCTGAAAGCCAATCCAAGAATATATCAATAAGATTGTAGGATTTTGTTTTGTCAAAGACAGAACAGAGATGGAAATCCATGTAGTGCGAGAGATCCGCCTTTCATAATAAAAACCCAGTTCTTCTTACCATAAGTGTTTTAGTATGTATTATCTTGTGAACCTGGATTATTATAAAATTATACCTACAACACAGGTTGTTGCTATATAATGAACTGCTTGCAATTATCTAATGTAGTTTATCAATGATTAAGCATCAAAGTATCTACCTGATTCAGGTATTAATGTGAAAAGTACATGTTAGTAATCCAAAACACTGTAGCAAGGTTTCAATGGTAGATTCAATAACAGTGAATAATGAAAGGTATTTGTGTCATGGATTTTTATTACAATTCTGATTATTTTTGCTAAATGAATATTCCAATATGCACCTTTACTATTTGGTAATGAATTCCAGCTGTTGTCAGCATAGCAAATAAAAAAAAATAATTACAGTGTTTTGCTTTAAAAAGTTCTTCCACTATCAATATATATTCACTTGCACCTTCAGTGTCTTGCAAATGAAAAAAATAAGTCAGTCATCTTCAACAGATGATTCCATGAAGTATTTTTAACTGAAATTTATTTCATTAAAAAAATAAAATATATCCAAAATTAAATTATAATTATATATGTTAAATAATAAAGTTGCAGAAAGTAAATAAAAACATATATATCCTATATTTTAAATCTGTTAAAAAATTTTCAAATTTATTTAGCTTGGATTTGAACCCAGGTTATAGGCATGGGAGTCATCTACTCCACAGGATTTACATACAATCTGCATTATATAATCTCTAATTTTGCAGTTTTAAAATAACAACAATTCTTTTTTTTTTTTTTTTCAAAAAAAAGACCAATTAATCAAAAGCTGGTACTTATAACAACAATAGTGTTCAATCATGTTATCAAGAAAATTAAGTCCAAAAATCAAATGAATTTAGTAAAAAATCCAAAAACAAATTCATATTTTCAATGTTTAAGGTGGAAATAATGTTGAACACTATTGAAAAAGAGAGGTAATTCTTCTGTATCATTAATTAACATACTGGAATTGAAAGGATAAAAATCCCCTTAAATTTGATTCTCATTTATGATGTTTTAATTTAGACAAGATTACATTTCTCAAAAAAGATATTTGTTGTTGTCTAACTATATTTCTTAATGTTATTATGCCCATGTTTCATTACTACATGTTAAGATAGATCCAAATACAAAATGTGATGAAACATTATCAATATCAGTTTATAGAAAATCCACCCATACAAACAGATATCTTGATTTTAATTCTCATCATCATCCTGCACAAATTTTTTCTGCAGCAAAAAATCTTTTAAGTACAGCTTATAATTTATCAGATAAAGAACATCTTACTCAAGAAATAGAACTTAAAAAAAAAAAAAAAAAATTCTACTTTATAATAATTATAATAAAAACATATGTAAGGCTTTACATAACATTAATACTAAAAAGAAAAAAAGGATAGAATTGACAATTCCTCTTTTAATAGATCAATTTTACCTTATATTAAAGGGGTTACTGATAAAATCAGAAGACTATCTTGTTTTAATATAAAGACTACTTTTTCTACTGGCAAAAAAATTGGTGATTTTTTATATAAACCTAAAGACAGAATATTTTTGGAACACCAAGGAGTTTATGAAATTCCATGTTTGCAGTGCTCAAGAAGCTATGTGGGTCATTCTAATAGACGAATAAATGTCAGAATTAAGGAACATAGAAATGCTTTTAATCAAAAAATTAGCACATCAGTTTTTACTTCCCATTTTTTAGAAATTGGTCACAAACCTGATTTTGACAATACAAAAATATTTGCTAATTTGGAAAGATATGATTTAAGAACCACGAGAGAGTCAATTGAAATATTAAAGAGACCTACTGGTTTAAATAGGGCTGACGAAGCACAACATATTCCAACTATGTGGAAACCTATCATTTTATCTAATATTAACTTGAAATTAATAGGTGAAAAAACTGCAGGAAATAAATATTTTGATAAGCCTCATATTGTGAATGCTGAACTACTTCAAGGTGAATCTCACTTCTCATCTCGCACTGAGTCACGTTATTCTTTGAGATCTAACGATTGTTCTTTCAAAAGTTAACCTTGATAATGGCGGTTGCTAGTCCATCAAAATATCGGTTTGCAATGCAAAATAATACACGGTTCATACCCAAAAATATTTTTTATATATATACAAGAATTAACATAGCAAATAGTAACGCAATAAATAATTAAAACTTTCAAAAACGTAATACTACAAAAATATGATCATTTTGTAATCTATTCTGCTCTAAAAAATGTGAGAAAATATTCTTTTTCTAGGTCAAATTAGCAATATTTTAGCAGTATTATTTGAATGCTCCATATAATTTAGCGCATTAATAGAGAAGGAGATTCAAGAGCTCAAAGTTCCTGGATTGCAGTGCAGCTGTGTTATTTCCTGAATTCAAATTTCTTTGTGAAATGCCAAGCAGCAAATCATGGGAGTTTTTTTTAGCATTAATTAATTAATTTATTATTACTTATTTTAAAAAAAACTGCAATATCAATAATATTAATCTAATTACCGTCTTTTATTAGATTTACACTTTAAGTCCTCACTTGAAGGCATTGCATCAAACATGCTAGTCATAAAACCTAGGTCAGAGGAATCGTTACAGATCTAAATATCCATTTTTCATATTTTTTTTAAAAAAAAAACAACAATGAGTAATATATGAACAGAGATAAATGTTATATGAAAATATTAGTAACAAACAAGCAAAGTGAAAAATAAATTAGTATTAACAAAAACAGTAACCATTAACAAAATTTTAATAATTAATTAATTTTTAAAAAGATTAAATAATTAAAAAATATTTTCATGCATAAATGTCATGAAATAGATTGGAAAAATGTCACAAATAAGAAAACCATAATTGCAAAATAAAGTCTAATATGCATTATAACATGAAGAAGCTGAATGTAGAAGGTGATACCATAAAAATCCATTAACCAATATTTCTTTAAATAGCCAATAGTGCACTCTATACTTATTTAAAGTAAAGGGCTTAAATAATCAAGGATCAAAATTATTTGGCTCTATTTATTCAGCATTAATAAGTTAGATTAATATAAAAAAGACATCTTTATTGAAATAATAAAAATATTAATTTTTTTTTAAATATAAAAGGTGACATGACTTAAAAACAACATTTCAAAAAATCATATCATATAACATAATGTCCAGAAAATGAACAATAGTTTTTGCATCTTATATATCACTACTCAAAACAGATCTTGATAGGAATAGCTCCACCTTATTATGGCACGATGCTTACTATTGTTTAATATGCAGGAGAGTTTGAGTCATTTTGAAGTTTCAGAGTATTAGAAGATATAAAGCCATAGCTTAAAAAACATTACAGTAGGAGTAAAAAATGGTTTCCAGATTATGAAAGTGCAAAAAAAAATTTGCCCCAAGAACAAGTTTGTTTCACTCTACCATTATGTGTTCATTGATTTCTCAGCAAAGGGTCAAGAATAGAGTAATAAAAAATGGATTTCTAAAAAAAATTATGAGCACTTTTCAAATTTTTTAATTAACATATATGATTTTAATAAATGAAGAATCATAGATATGAAAAATTTCTCTTTTTGTCAAGAATTGGTGGTCGAGAGGTCAGCGTCAGCTGCTTTACAAGCAGTTGTCCCGGGTTCGCTTCCCGGCTGATGCTATGACACATGGAGAAAAAAGAAATCTCTTTTTTTTCACTAAAAATCAAACTGAAAACAATTACAAATTATTGATGGTGATGATTGATTACAGGTTTTATCTGACAATAGCCTGTGTTGATATCCAGTTGAGGAAAATAAAGAAAATCTCAGTTTTAAAAAAAAATCAAACTGAATTGTTGTCTCAGTAGTAAGAGTATCATGCTAGGGAACTCTGCAAACTGATTTTTAAACTCATTTCTGATAATTACTACAATATTAGTTGCTTATAAGATAATCATAATGATGAGGAAAAATCCTGGTTTGATATCCAACTAATTAGGAAAAAAAAAAACAAGATCTCAGTCTTTAAAAACAACAACTTATCTTTGTAATTATTAATTTTATACATATTTGAATAGATGACTCAGTGTAATAGTATTAAGATAGTGAGCAAATGCTCCTGAATTAATGCCCAACTGAGAACAATAGAAATTTCAATAAGATCAGTTGAAGTGGACTCTGGTATCCAACCATTACAATACTTCATTATCATTTGACACACAAGCAAATGATTTAAATATTAATTGCATATTTATTAGTATTATTAAATTCTAATATATGGATTATTATTGCTATTTAGAAAATTATTTAAAACATATCAACTTTGTAAAATCTGAATAAATTATTAGTTCAATGTTGAAACTAAGAAACGACAATATCCTAAACTTACTTCCAAACTTTTCAATGGAAAAATTACAGTTTTAGAATTTTTTTCTTCTTCACCTGAAGAAAAATTGGAATTAGAAAAACTACTGTTATGTGGAAATATTTTTTCATCTTTTACTTCAACATAGCATGAATCAGAACCAAAAAAGGATGATAATTCTGATAGCTACAAATAAAAAAGCCAAATGATAATGTGAAATACATTTTACATTAAAACAAAACTTACACCATAAATATTCAAAATTAAAATAAGATAAAACAATGCATTTTTCAAATAATTAATATATATAGTATATATACATATATCAGGGACAAAGGTTTCATGTATTGAACGGAATGAGTGCTTCCATAGACGAATTCACTAAAAAGTTCAAAAGCTTTAAATAAAATTCAATTTTAAAAATTCACTAAAATATATACATATTCAACTTCACAAAATCGATGCAACAAGTTGCACATAAAATGTAAAAAAAAATTTTCTCTAAACTATTTTGCTAAACATAAAAAGAGAAGAATGAATTATTCAAACTCATTATTTTTTGTATGGAATTTCTGTTGACTTTCAATTTTTTTTTACCAATAGTTGAATTGTTTTTATATAAGGCAAATAATGGGTTTGACCATCTCATTATTCTTGATTATCAGAAGTTCAAACAGTGTTAAAGTTAAAACTTAAGAATGTTTAAAGCATTTGGAAGATAAAAATATCTTGATAATGTATTATCTATACTTAAACTAACCACAGTTTGATTAACTGATAAGAGAGTTCCATATTTTTCTCTAAACTATTTTGTCAAACATAAAAAAGAAGAATGAACAATTCAAACTCATTATTTTTTTGTATGGAATTTCTGTTAACTTTCAGTTTTTTTACCAACAGTTGAACTGCTTTTATATAAGCCAAATAATAAGTTTGATTATCGCATTATTCATTGATTATAAGAAGTTCAAACAATGCTAAAATGTAATTAATAATTAAAACATAAGAATGTTAAAAGCATTTAGAAAATAAAAATATCGATAAGAGAATTCCAGATTTTTCTGGATGCATGTAATATGTATATATTAGCTATGATATAAAAATTATTGCGGCAAGTAAAATAAAAACATTATACAAAAAAGATTATGTAGTGTGCTTCCGTTCCTAAAAAATGCACGCTTCATCACTGACATATATATATATACATCACAACTAATCTATACTCATATTTTACACATAAACATTGAAAAAAAAGTTAACTATTCAAAGATACATTTTGATCTAACTAGATCTTCAGAGAAATTATGTCACACAGAGTTGTCCAAATACCACATAAAAGCTGCAAATTATGTTGTATCAAAGTATACAACTTCAATTATACACTATTCAGAAAAAAATGTAAATGGACAAACAAAAAAAACCCATTAAATTTGCAAAATTAATACATTTTACGATATTCAAGCAGTCATTTTCCATTACTGAATGCTGTATATAATCACAATAAAAAAAAAAAAATTGTAAATTTTAGATTACACCAGCTACTGTTTCTCTATCTCGAAGCTCTGTAAATGATCTTATAAGAGCAAAATGTTGTTGAAAAAAAATATGTTACCCAGAACTTATTTAATTGTAATGAAAGTCAGACACTTTAGCTATTTACCTTATTTATAAAATAAAAATATGGTATAGTAAGTTTTTTCCCTTATTTTTTCAGTTAATGAAAAATAATGTCTCCTCAATTTATTATTAATAACTACAGTATTTTTTAAAATTTTTTGTTTATATTATAATTTTAATTTATGTACATATACTATATGCAAATTGATTGTTATAATTTTCTAAAAAATATATATTTTGTTTTAGCAACCGGATGGACATAAGCTATAAAGCTAGTTTGTACTCCAAAGAAAAATAGTAATGGAAACTTAAAAATTGATAGATTATAGTAAGTTTTATAAACAATAAAAAAGATCGCTAATAGTTAAAAGGAAACTTGGTTGTAAAAAGATATTTAAGTTCTAAATGCAATTCGATAAAGATTGTATGTGGATAAAATAAATTTAAAATTAGATAAAGATTGCTGGTTAAAAGAAATGCACAAAAGATTTCTGAAAGATAAACTGAGTTATGAATTATAATGCCAGATACGCTTAATGGATTTTGTAAAATAAAGAAAAAACTGTTACTGTTTAAATCTAAACATTAAGCTACTTTTAATGAAGAAAACAAAGAATATATATCTAAGGCACTAATTATAATGGAAAGAAATGTAAATACGCAAATTAAACGTAAGATGATAATCGTTGTAAAGATGCATTAGTCTAACGGGATTGCTACTACCCTATTGTAATGATTTAGTCTAATGGATTTTGCCGATTGCCCTACTGGAATGTTAATAATTATATAAATGGATATTAAGCTGGATATAAAGGAAAAAGTATAAATAGTGTGTGCTGAAAAGAGCACTTGTTGTCTTGTGTCAGCCTTTCTTACTTGTCATAATGCTGTTGTTGTTGCTGTTTCATGGATTAACCTAGAGAAAAAAGGCTGAGGGAAAAGTCAACTTTTCTGCATCGAGGGAATAATTCCCAGAGTTCATGCTTCTGAAAGTAAAAGAGAGCAGGATAAGAAACTTAACAGACTGCACCATTTTTTATTATTTGTGTACACCTGAGAGGGCCCAAATAGGATTGTGCTTAAAGTGACTGTGAGTATAATCTTTAGTTATTCACTTAGGCCCACCATTTGTCTAGTGGAAGTGTCAGTTTAGTCTATGGTGATATTAGCATCGAAGACATTAGAACTTAAAATCAAGAACCATACTTATATTTGTAAATGAGCAATGCTAGAATCGGTATTCAGTTAAACCAATTACGTGTATGTAATTGTAAATAAATATATTTCAATCTTTATTAATGATATTTCTTGAAATCAATAAGTTTGTGATAATTGTTGACATTCAGCTTTATAGTTATATACACAATTATTCTGGCTTGAAATGAGTGGCACTACTGTAAGTAGAGAATTGCTACTTTTTTAATAGTTTGGGCAAGGATAAAAAGTGGTGGTCATGTAATGTAGTAATGGTTTAATATCAATGTTGTAATGGTTTAATATCAATCCTAGATAAAGGATGTTGGTGACTGATTATAAAAACAAAGATTCCAAAAATACATAAATAATGAACTATTGTTCAGATCTGTATGACTATACACAGGCATACTAGTTTGAATTGAAAAGATTATTGTTTTTTTAGTTTAGGCTGGTTATTTTATAATTGACTAAATAGGTAAAAGATAGTTGCTGGAAGAATGCACTAAATTCAAAGGGTCAGCATATTGCTTTCAGATCCAAGGTGCCTCACTGATGATAGCCATAAATTAGAAACTAGGCTGGGGATATTGGATGAATAGTCTCTAGATAGGGATTTAAATGCACAAACTTTATGGCATCTATTGATTAGTAGAGTTTGCACTGAGTGGCAGTACTGTATGGAGAGATTTGCTATTGTGTGTGTGTATAATATATATAACAAATAAAATGTGTTATTTAATAAATTTTTAAAACAGGCAAAACTCTTCAAACAGTAGTGCCACTCAGTGCAAACCAGAGTAATCAATGGATGCCAGAAGGCTTGTGCATAAAACCCCTATCTAGTGCCTACACCAGACTAGTTTCTAACTTGTGGCCTTTGTCTGTGAGGAACCTTGGATCTGATAGCACTGCACCTAGATCTTAGGATCTAACGCAACCTTCAGCAGTCACCTTTTATCTCTACTTAACTACAAAACTATGAGAATAAAATTGAAAATACAATAATATTTTCAATCTAAGCTTATTAGCTTATATAGTCATATAGGTCTGAATTCAGTTCAGTACCCATACATTTTGGTATCTTTGGTTCTTTAATAACCATAGCCACCACTATCCTATTGGCAGGATTGGTATTAAATCTCTAAACTTCACATGATCACCATTTCTTTTGCTTGCTCATAACGGTTATTAAAACAGGCAAAACTCTCCCCACAGTTGTGCCATTGATTATTCTGGCTTGCACTGAGTAGCACTATCAAAAGGAGAGTTTTGCCTGTTTTAATAATAGTTATGAGCAAGCATAAGAAATGGTGATCATGTAGTGTTTAGTTATTTAATAAATATAGTAATAACAATAAAAAATAATAAATATAATGGTGATTAATTATACACAGTCTTATAATTCACATAAATACTTTTTAATTAATTACTTAATCTTTTTCAACTGCTTAAACAACAGTTGAAGAGAGCTAAGTAATGAACTGAAAGTAGGTCTGCGATTTCTAAGACTGTATATAATTGTTAATCATTGTCATATTTATTATTTTTTGTTATATATATAAATATAAAAGCATCAGTTATATATATGTGAAGGTTGAAAATTATAGTATATTTGCTAATCAATAAACAATATGTATTCTATTCTAATCAAAGTTTATTAAGAAAATGTGACCTACTGCATTCCATGTGCGATGTATGAGAAAAAGACTTGGAATAAATACCACATTATAAGAAAGCTTTCACTCATATTAAGACCCTTTCATTACATAAATGATTATTAGTTATCATATTTAGTAAAATTTTATCCATTCATGTGAGAATGTTAATGTTGTGTGATTTATTTGAAATTTTTAAAAAAATGTTAATTATATCATTGCATTCAGTCAATAGGTCAATCTATTATGCACAGAGGAGCATGGGAGGACAGAAAAAACATATGAGATTAAAAGCAACACTAGCTGCTTTTTCAGTGATGTTTTATCTTTTAAGATTTTCCCAGTGAAGTTTGCTATCAAGTTAGTTGAAGATGAAATTCAGTTAATGGTAACTAGAATTTGAAGATAACAGAAAGAAAATTTTCCTAAGAACTAGCAGGAATTCTTCAAGAAAAAAAAGTTAGCCTTGAGCTTATTGAGAAAAGTAAGCAAAACCAGCATTGAGTAATTATAACTTATCATTTTAGTTTTTTAATTGTAGCCATGAGAAAGATATTCATCACTGGTTTGAATTGTCAACCCTAGTTAAATTGTTATCATTGTCCTGGAAATGTAATTAAAAAAAAAAAGGACATAGAGATAATAACGTCTTATAACTTGCCTATTATCATGCTAAAATATAAAATGTGTCCCTGAGTTGATAGCATGTTTACCAACTAAAGAGCTGCAAATAATAAAGATCGATTTTAAAGAAATAAAATTCATCCAAGTTACTGATATTGAAAGCTTTGGAAAATGCAAGATTTGAAAAATACTTTCTAATCAGAAAGATTAATTTGCTAAGGAGATAGTTTTTGAACACTATTAAAAATAAACTATGTGAAGATAAAGTATAATTAAACAAAGGTAAAAGAACAATGAAATAAGATTAAACAATATAATACCAATACAGTTCCACTGAAAATTTAGTAAGATCTTATTTTTATTGTATTCTAGTTTATTCACATATTTCAAAACATTAACATTTTATTAATAATAGCTGAATTAATTAGTAAACAATTCATAATTATTATTTTTCTTCTCTTTTTCAAGATTTAATAAAATTTATATTTTTTATTTACATAAGTTATTTATATATATTGTAACCAGTTGGGTTACATGGCACATAGCAACATAGTTGTGTGTGCGCATATATATAAATAGAGTAAAGGAAAAGTAGAAATAAACTCAGACATAAATTTTTGTAAATATTTTTCTACATTCACTGGGGGTTAAATAACTCTGGATTTAAAACAGAATTTTATTATAAATTAAACATTTAAAAAGGTTTAAATAAATTATTATTATTCTGATTTTGAAATTTAAAAACAAGCATGATTTATTCTTGAAATCTTTTTTATTAAAACTTGAATAAAAGATCTATTTTTTAATTAATGCTTGTATGCATTCCTACTACCTAGTTAAAAATCTTTGTAGATTATAGGATTAAAGTTAAATCAACCTTTTCCAATCACACCTGTGGTAAAATTTCAAAGTTGTTTTCAAAAGAATTAGAAAGATAAAAATAGTTTTTAAATTAGTGTCTTTATCATCTCAATCACTCTTATAAAAAGAGTTGATAAAAAATGTTTACTTTGACTTGTAGTTTTTTTAAGAGCTGGCCACAAAAATCTCATTTTAATATTTTGAGAAGCAGTGGCCAAATTGGCCAGCTGCAAAGTTGGCCTCAATATTTTTGAGAAGCAGTGTGGAGTTTAGTTTGCAGCAATTGGTTTCAGTTGGCCAGAGATGGCTATCAAAATTATACAGAGAACTGCCTGGAGGATATAAGAATGCAGGAAGCAGCTGCTCTACAGTTCAATGGTGGAGTTTGATTTCACAAGAAAATTAATGACCTACTTCTTTGTGTTGAAATTCATAGCCTTAAAAGTGTTCTGGAAAACAGCTTGGTGGCCTGAAATATATCAAATCCTAGATCAAGTGGAACAAATTGAATGCCAATAATTTACCTGACTTATGCCTGTTCCTGATTATACCTATCCTGGAGTGACCAAGCTCACCAACAGAAACTCAGCTTGCTGGCCTGAAGTCTACCAGCTTGCCCAATTCCACAGCTTGAAGTAGTTATACAATGCTGATGTATTATATGCAGAGAAGCAAATGTACGTACAGCTGAGGATAAGTAAAGTTATATCTAATGATAATGAAATTTTAAATAATTTCTTCCTTTAAAAAATGACATTCTAAAAAGTGATATATAATATAGAACAGTATTATCTTAAATTGTTTAAACTCTATATTTTTTTATAAAAGAATAATGCAAATAAATAACTGCTTAGATTAAAAATCTCAGAATCAGAATTAACAGTTAAAAGATATTTTAAAATCTTTTAGAAAAGCAACTTGTGATCGTGAGACATACAATATGATTTTAAAATAATCATCTGTTGAAAAAATATTATGGATTGTCAAAGAATTAAATAACATGATTCACATTTTTTTATACTTTCAATATAGAATTAATTATGGAAAGTATATTTTGAATAGCTTTTATTATTGTAATAAATTAAAATATGATGTAAACGTCAGTGTGCGTATACACACGCACTCATATATATTTAAAATTTTAATTAAATTTTATTTGTATATGACAATTCAAATGTCTAGAAATTATAATGCCACATGAATGTGTGTGTATATATATCAATGTGTGTCAGATAGACATATGTAAATTTTAATCATTTTTTTTATTATTGATTTTTATCTCATTTAAAAGTGACAACTAAAAATGTTTATTTTATGACAAGTCAAATATGTTCAGAAATTACATGCACACACATGTATGCGTGTTTATATATGTCAATTGTATTGCAAATACCAATGTATCTTAGATACACTTATATGTAGAATTTTAATTATTTATTTTATCATTAAATGTCAATTCAAAAATGTTCATTTTATATTAAGCCATGTCTATGTGCTATCTGGTTTTAAATAAACCTATTATAACATATATATATATCAATGTAATGATTTGAATTTTGTAAATCACAATGTGATAATTCTTTTTATTACTGTTGTATGTTAATCAAAATCAGAAAACTTAAATGTGTATGGCATGTTCTACAGACCTTAACTTCATTTTTTATTGTTGTTAATAAACATGTATTCAATTGTTAAAAATTGTATTACATCAGCTCTTGGTCACCATAACAGTACTTGAGCTTATGTTCTCTGAGCTAGATCGAGTATAATGACTGAATATATGAATGGGATGTATATTTGGTGCTTAAGGGGCATCCTATATGTTTGATATATCCTGGTTTGGCCCAAGGAATTGAATATTCTTTAAAGCCACAGCACTACATTTTATTTTAGTTTGATTAGAAATTAAGTTTATAATTGGCCAATACATTAATGGTACTAAATAGTCAGAGGATTGATGATGATTAGCATGTTTTCATATCCCATAATTATTTTTGATTACTATTGTAATGGAATAGCATTACATGGGATTTGAACCCAGGCATATGAGGTTATGTTAAACTATAATCAATTGACGAAATGAATGACAGGAACAAAACTTTTAAAAAAGCGGTCTTGCTTTAATAATAAACGAGAAACAGCCGTTTCTAAAGCATGATCGCAGCTATATAAGAGTACCTGTCAAATTTATTGAAATAAAAAAGTAAAAGAGTTTTTTTTTATTATTTGTGTTTGTTTGTTAAGAATAAATCTATAATCATTAGTTGTAGTTTTTTTTTGCATTTTTAATTAATTAAAGAGATAGGAATGATTGAACGCTAGTTTAACTTTTATTAAATCATTTGAATCATTTTGAACAAAAGGGGAAAATGAATAAATTAATTTGCAATATGTTCTGAAATTCCAAGCGATCTAAAATTATTTTAAATAGGGGTAATTAGTAAATGTAAAATTAGAGAAATTGAAACAATAGGCAGGATATGTGCTGGTACGCCTAGATAAAATAAGCCAAATTTAGAAACAGAGGTGAGAAAAAGTGTACACTGCTATTGTACAACTCAGACTTCTGTCTCCAGCGAAACAATACCTGAAAAAAATGGTCAAATTGAGCGAAATTCCAAGGTGGGGTAAACGATCCCAGAAATCATGGAATTGAGTTAACACTCGTTGGACTTATAAGATGAAGGGACTCACAGGTGCATGGGAGTGATTGGGTGAGGAAAATTCAAGGTGTGAGGGCGGGAAGGAAGAGATCAAAAAGGCCGGACAGCATTTTTCAAGGATTATTGAAAGAGACTATTATTGATTATTATTAGACTATTGAAATCTAACAGAGATGCGTTGCTGAACATAAAATTCACGGCTTGATCGCCGGACCTCCGCGTCCAGCTCCGCTGATTGCTAATAGGATGCTCGTAACACCGGAGAAACTTCACATAAGGACCACACACGCTTTTGAGACCTTGCATATTGCCGGAATGCTTCGTTAAAGAAGAAACCATCGCTCAGGATCCCATTACAGTCTTTCTACGTTCCACAGGTAGCTATCTTTAAATTGTCGTATTCACTTATGCACCAAAATAAAATAACTTAATAACCAGAACTATTAAAAAACATTAAGCTAAAATGATAAAGTTACTCTTGACCATTAATGAACGATTCGAGAATCTAACCAAATAAGTTTGCCGACAGATTAACATTCTTTAAAATATGTGCGAAGTCACCTTGAAATCTATATTTAATTATCTCGGCTTGCCGATCATATACCTGCATTAATTGTTAGTAAACAGATTAAATAAAACATTTATTTAACTAGTATTTTTTGTTATTAATTGCTTGGAATTTCAACATAAATTTATATAATAGGAATGAGTGCTAGAGCGATCAAATTTGTTTGTATATGAATGAATGCATTTGATAATTTTGGTGTTGGGATTTTATTTTATTTATGCTTATGTTTGTTATGTTCTCTTAGATTAAATTAAGTTTGATTAATTTATTCTGTGGGATATAGGGCGGGCTCTCATATAATAAGTAGTTGATCGTGAGTGGAAGATCACAGATTCGATGTAATTTGAAGGGTAATATTGGCTGTGTTCGTTTCTTGCTTCCGACTGGAGTGATGCACGGGCATGTTTTGTGATATAGTTGAGTGAGCTTATGCACATATGTGGCGGACTCTTATAAATAAAAGTTCTCCTGGCGCCTATTACTTGGATTCAATCCGAATTTACGTATAAAATAAATAAAGCGTACGTGTATATGTGTTTGAAATTATCTTCACAGAACATTATGTAATCCCCCGGACGCAAGAACACAGCAGATTCGTAATAGTGAAGATATTGACAGAGAGGTAGCGCGATCACGCACGCATCACCGGGCGGATACACTATGTATTCTAATGGATGAGCAATTAATTTGTGCATCCAAATTAATGTTTAAATAATTGCCCAAGCTGGCAAAGGTTAGTTGGCCTGGTCTATAGTAGTCCCATTTCCAATTCAATCACCAGATTGACTCTTGATTTATACATTTTATCATTCAAATCTAGTCACTAGATTGCCTGTTGATTTATTTTGACTGTTGATCATTCATGTTGATAAATGGTTTATTATTTATGTATTACTTATACTTATTGATAATGCTGGTTGATGTATGGTTAATTACACTTACAGTTCTCTGAGAAGTTAACTAACTGATCTCTCATCTCATGCTCCCATGTAATATATAAATTTCTTAAATATTTGGATATTAAAAATTAAGTTAAGCATTGGTGGTCGAGAGGTCAACGACAGCTGCTTTACAAGCAGTTGTCCCTGGTTAGCAGTTTCACTTCCTGGCTGATGCTATGACACATGAGAAAAAAAAATTAATTTGATATTTCATTTTAAATTGACTTAATAGTAATCCATTACATAAAGTGTTGGGCTTGGCTTGGTATTTTAAATTTAGTGCTTGAATATCCTAGCATCTTACTGAGTAAGCCACATTTAGTTTATCCATTCTCAATTGAATGATAAGAGTATTACATTGAATGTAATGAATTAAAATTTAAAATAACAACTTATCAATCTTTATTATTTGCATAATTTCTTGTAGTATTACAAACACTTTTTACCTTGTTTGTTTTTATCATGGACTAATTTAAAAAAAAAGAAAGAAAACATTTAGGCAGTATTTAAATAATTTTCTATGCTATGTCAAACATTTTAGTGGAAAAGTTTTTTTTTTGCACACAGCTATATTTCTAAATCTATAGTTTGGCTGAATTTTATTCCTTACAGATTTTTCTTCACACTTCATTTTTACATTAATCCATTTGTTCACTTTAAGTTGCCCACATCTCTTTTTGATAGTAGGCAGGCTGCTGATTCAACTACATTTTATCTTGTAGGACAAATAGTAGATATATTATAAGACATTTTAAAACTCTATATACATTATTCTACCAGAGATTCCAATTCAGATATCATCAACAACTAATTGCAATCAGCAAATCATAAAAAATATTAAAGCAAATAAATTTTCTCATAGCTGCAATTGTAAATAGCAATAATGAGTTACAGTTTTTCAATGCTGGTTTAACATTGAACATTGTTTCACTAAGAAACTTAATATTAACTTCTTTTTTGTTTGCAGTAACTTCTGTTAAATCATAAGAAAGTTACACATATATGATGTCTTCAAACACGGGTGACTAATGACTGAATTTAACTGTTAAGTGACTTAATTCTTGGATCTGCAACTAAATGCAACTGTCACTATCACCTTCTGCAACTGAATGGAATTAAGAATTGCCTGGTGTTATTTTTCATCTCTTTTATATGTACTATCCTTCCACATGACAATCGGCGTCCACCTGACATCGATACAATGTTATTTATCATTTGAAAAATATGTTTACTTAATTATAAATGCACATTTTTTTCGATCAGATTTTGATCAATGATTCATTTAATAAATAAACTGGATGCAAAAGAAAATAGCTGTAACACCCACTTTTGAATCTGTGCATTGGTATTTAAAATATTTATGAATTTCATAAATGATCAAATTTTACTTCATCACTGACAATTTACTTACTACCAAGAATGCAGGGCGATCTCCATTCTTAGCTTTGTAACACAATAAATATTAATTTTACTTATGATTTTTTATTCCCCCTTCCCAAACACACAGTCTTATTTATTGAGGCTAATTTGATTTCCATTTTTGAACTTGTTCAAATATTTCAGAACAATGTTTAAATAATAAGAGATTTCTTTCCACATTAAACATGTAAGAATGGTTTTTCATACAACACATAACATTTTTTTAAAAGACTGTATAACTAATTATTCATAAAAACATTTTTATTTCACAGCAACATGTTTCATTCATGACTTGAGTTATTATACAAAATCAGCAATAATTTCTAGGAATCGCTCCCACACATTCAACTTTTTATTTTTCTTATTTAATGTAAAACTTTTTCTAATTCAACTCCATGCCTTTTTCATTTCACCTCAATTACTGTTCTACATTTCCTCTCATTACTAGAAACATGTTACTCTAACTTTATTATATATATATTGTGCCATTTTTATTGGTACACTTCATCATAAAACAAATTGGGAATAAATTTTAAGAGGTATAATTTTAAATTTTATCAAGTCAAAAATATTTACTTATTAAAGTATGAAAAATAAATTATTTTAGTTATCATAGGGTTTGAATTTGAGCTTAATTAATTTAAAGTAGTATAAGTGGTATAAATCCTGGGTAAAATATTTATTTTCGAAGGTATACAAAAGATAAATATAAATGAATAATAATTTGATAATAAGTAATCATTTGATAATATTTAAAATTGTAGGGAAGTTCAAATCTAATCTTATAAATAAAAATATGGGTTATATAGATAATTAGTCACTGGATAGCATTGTTGCTATGCGAAAACACAAATATAACATTACCGGGCCCACTCCATTATTTGTGAAAGAATAATAATCATATGGGTTAACGTAATTCATTTATTTCCTTAATAACATTTACTGGAACAATTTTACGTAAGTTCTACTAGCATTGCTTGAGAGATAACTAACTACATCGTGGTGGGAAAAACTGCTGTTAATGCTTTAATAACTGAACTTTTACATTTTGGGATCAATTTTGAAAAGAAAAAAAAATTATTTATTCATTTATTACAATAGCTATCTTTAAAAGAATATGTGTATGGATATTAATGGCACACCTATTAAGAACAATTAATAATTTCCAACTCTATTGTTTTTTTTCTTTTTAAGATTAAAATAAATGTATTCTTTGGACAATTTCTTTTGGTCTCTGGATAGAACTATGAGAAATTTCACAGTCATATATTTTATTCTAAAGGCTTAATGTAATTCATTGATTTCCTTAATCAATTCCTGTGATGTAGTCGAGAACAATTTTACACCACCAAAAATTTACAAAGCTTTAACTACAGTCCTGTAATGTAGGGCTGATGATATGCCTTTTCACATCCACAAGAATTATAACTTTATCAAGTGACCTACCTTATTGCAAAGATTCTATTAGGGTAGAATTAATTAATTCACCGTGCACACCGGCTTCTGTGGATGGCAGTTGCCCCGATTTTGACCTGTCAGCCATTTTATTTGCTGCGGATGTGTTCTCGCACAGACATGACTTTTCGCGTGAGGTGGTCGAAATCTTGCTTGGACATACTTTTTCCGAATTTTTTGAAGGTTCCATGTTGAATAGGGAAGTGTGGCAACTGGTTGACAATTGTTAGGAGTAATAGTATGTCAGATGACTTGTAAGCTAATCCCTTTGACATGCATATTTGAAGAGTTGTGGCAGGCTAAAGTCCACTTACCCTTACATGATACTGTAGCAATCTTTGAACTGTTAGCATTGGGATAAAGTGTGTAACACTAAAGCAGGCTGCCACTGATAAACAACATTTTTTCTGTGCTTTATATCATAGAAATAACACCATCGGCGCCGGCTGCCATGGTTAAATGGTCTTTATGTGCTTTTGCATAGATATATAGGCCTAGAAGGCGGCGGCTGCATAAACGGCATATTTATGCTTTTGCATATAAATAGCGCCATAAAGCGACTGACACGATCGAATAGAACAGTATCGATAATTATGTCTGTGCGCGTTTAATATTATAAAGTAATGACTATTTCCAGTGAAATCTTAATTTATGTTCCAAAATAAATAATTAATACTTATGTTATGAATTTTGTGATTAAAAAGTTCTAAAATTAATCTCGGATCTAGTCTGTATAAAAATAAAAACAAAATTATCTAAATTGATTTAAAGTAAATTATATTTTTATTCAGTTCATGAAAGGTATTGTTTTTTTATCATTAGTAAATATTTTAAACAGATATTTGTTTTAAAAATAGTTAAGCTACATGTAACTAGCAAAGTAGAAGAATCAACAAAGGGAGAGGGTAAATTTGACATAAATTAAAGTCAAGCAGATGATGGTTTGGAGATGAAAAAATCAGGGGAAAAATATATATATATAAAAAAAAAGATTACAGATCGGAAGAAAAAGTAAATTGGTTATGTCTCTAAAGGTTTGCTTAAATTTTTTTAAATCTTATTTTTTTAAAAAAAGATAATTGATTATGACCTACTTAAGAATTTAAAACTATATATTATAAAGCTTTGTTAAAATGCAAAAGTAAAAAAAAGTTAAGTCTCTACTGGTGAACTCAACAATTTAATAATTTTATGAAAATATCTTGGAGTCATTATATTGCAAAAAAAAAAAAAATTAGAAGAATCAAAGGAAAAAGTTATACATTTATGTCAAAATGTTGTCAAGTAATACATGAACTTAAGGAAAACACCGTATTAGTTAATACATAATCTAATTAATAAGCAAGATGCAATATTTAGGCAATTGGCTATTATAGTAGTTGGATAAGATTAAGTCGGAATTGATGGATGAATAAAAAAAAAAATATTCCTGACAAGGTTAAGTGTACATTTTTAAAGGTAATTGAATAATAATGGAAATATGTGTGTATGGAAAAGTGTACCCAATATTAAAAGAGAGCATATAAAAGTGTATCTTAATGAAAATTTCAATAGTGTAAAAGATATATACAGATTATTAGTTTTAGTAGAACCTTCATGTAAAATAAAAATTAATGATAAATTATATATATAGTAAATGAAGGATTAAAAGTTAGAAGGATTTATGGGTGTAATACAGGGCAAAGATAAAAGGAAAAAATTAAATGAAGATTATATTTATACTTATAATAAATCATAGCCATCTGCTGGAAAAATGAAAGAATTATTTACCAAAACCACAAATGAAAAATAAGAAAGTGTAAAAAAAAAAATTAAATAATTATTTAAGACAATTAATAAAAAATAAATATATATGGGAGAATAACGAGTTGAATAAATAAACGAAATAAACATTAGCTTATTAGAGAATATAAAACATATATTGAAGATAATGTCATTCTACATTTAAAGAGGTGTGAAATGTTCTATCTTAAATGATAACATTGACAAAAAGTATTTAAGGAGTAATGCAAAGACAAGTATAAGAAATGCAGGAAGTATCTAAATAAATTATATTATGCAAGTTGAAAATAACCTTTGATTGTTAAGAAAGAAAAAGAAAACAGAAACATTGGAAATAACCTGGTGTTGGAATTTTACAGTTTTGGTGATTTTCTTATGAGAACAAAAGGAGCAGAAGTGAGAGGAATGTTGATTCGTAACTAATCTGAAGCATTTGGAACAATTGGAGTACCATTAAAAATTAAAGTTTTTTTAAGATGAACTTATATTTAAAAAAAATAAATTATAACATAATATTTGTATATAGTTTAATTTTATATTTTAAAATAATCAATCGGTTACCAATATGAGCGGATAAGTCAATGTAGAAAAATTAATAATTAATTTGATTTATCTATGTAGTTAATTGTTTAAAGTTTTATTTTACTAAAGATTTAAAATAATTAAAATAAATGAATATAAACAATGATTTGGTAAAATATACAGATAAAAGTAGTTATATATATGTATTATAAAAAGATGGGATATGTCTGTGTTTGAATATAATATTGAAAATGATAAATGGTGATATTTAAATTGTGATCTTATGTTTAACTGTAAATAATTTAATATAATTGTAATGGAGTTATAACTAATCTTAGGTTGTAATTCTTTGTGGACTATTATTTATAAGAAATGTATAAAACATATATAAATTGGAAATAAAAAGATAATATCTGAATTGTTTAGATAAAATGAAGAATTTCTTATTTTAAGATGTACCAGAAAATGTTCTACTAATATTTAACTTAGTATCAGTAAATTGTAAATGGAAATTAGTTCTGGATGAGATAAGTTGTCATTTTTGAGAATGTATAGTATAAAAGTTTCATTTTTTGTATTTCGTTAAAGAGTTTGATAATAAGGTCATAGAAAAAGTGAATATGATCTCAGAAAACTAATGATTTCATAAGTATCATATTAATGTCATCTTAGTAAAAGATGAAAAGTAAGATCAAATGATAAATATTATAAAATATAAAAAAAATAGATAAATATGTGATATTTTGAAGTAACTGTAATTAAGGAAAATAGAAATGATCAAATGTTTATATATGTTACTGTATTATATTGTTATATAATGTTATTTATTAAGTTACTTAGTAGTTCAAAATAATGATTGAAAGATCTTATAAATAATATTATTAATGTTAATATTTTAAAAGTTAAAATAAGTATTTAAGAGTTGCATTTCTTTTGTTAGGGTCATCATCACTACACTATCATCTGAGAATATGAATTGTAATATACCTATAACCAAAGCATAGTTTTAAGATTTGAATGAGAAATTAATTCAGTACAGGAGATTGTATAACAACTATTTGGGAGACATTTCTTAAATGGGATCTTAAATTATTGCAAACTACCTTGATCACATTAAGTCATTGATAAAATTAATTGCAAATTTATTAAAGTATGTTCATTTATAGGAAATCAGAGGATGAATTAATTATTATTCAGAGTTATAAAGTATGATCACAATTTAGATAACAATAGTTATTTATTATTAAATATTAGAGAACATAAATATAAAGTAGTAGTATAATTTTAATTATAGATTAAGGTTGTAAATCTTTTCTTAATTAAGACACAATCTATAGAGTTAAGTAAAATCCCTCTTGATATCTTATAGGTGAAATAAATAACTAATTAAAAATCAATGATAATCCTGACATCTCCTCAGTATAATATTATGTTTATTATTAATTATAAGCCAATAAAAGTAATAATAAGAGATCAATATACAATAAAATGACAGTTTAAACTTACTAATTAATTTAACTTAAAGTTAATGATTATAAATGTTTTATTATATTTATTTAATAAATTGTTTTTATCTTCACTAGTAAAAATTGTAATAGGTCTGCTTAGCGCTTTCGAGATTTAATGTTGGAATCTCATACTCATAGCTTTGTGAATGAAGACTGTTGTGATTTATTGTACACATATGCAAATGAGTTTGAATTTTTAATTAGTTAGTCCATTGTTTGGAGAGAGCAAAGCATGCCTCTCTTCTATTAATGGCACTGAGATCATGTGCTATGTAAAAAGCTTCTTTAACTTTTCTTTTGGCATCACTCTTCTCTGCACAAATTATTTGGGCAGACCTGGGTTCGAATACATGGCCTGTAGCTGCTTGATGGTCCCAGTATACTGATGTTCCTTCATTTTTATTTTTAACCCTGTTGTATGCATACCTGTATTGGTAAATTCTTGTACTAAGGTTAGCCCGAGTCTCACTGTAGTAAGATGTCTGGCAGCCTAATTGAGGGCATGCCATTTTATAGACCACATGAGGAGCTTGATCTTTTTCTATTTTATCTTTTGAATTATTTATTAGTCGGTTAGTATTGGGAGGTGTTCTGAAGCTAAATTTGAAATTTGCAAAAAAATTGTCTAACAATTTCAAATTTAGCTTCAGAACACCTCCCAGTACTAACCGACTAATAAATAATTCCAAAGATACAATAGAAAAAGATCAAGCTCCTCATGTGGTCTATAAAATGGCATGCCCTCAATTAGGCTGCCATGCATCTTACTACAGTGAGACTCGGGCTAACCTTAATACAAGAATTTACCAACACAGGTATGCATACAACAGGGTTAAAAATAAAAATGAAGGAACATCAGTATTCTGGGACCACCAAGCAGCTACAGGCCATGTATTCGAACCCAGTTCTGCCCAAATAATTTGTGCAGAGAAGAGTGATGCCAAAAGAAGTTAAAGAAGCTTTTTACATAGCAAATGATCTCAGTGCCATTAATAGAAGAGAGGCATGCTTTGCTCTCTCCAAACAATGGACTAACTAATTAAAAATTCAAACTCATTTGCATATGTGTATAATAAATCACAACAGTCTTCATTCACAAAGCTATGAGTATGAGATTCCAACATTAAATCTCGAAAGTGCTAAGCAGACCTATTACACATTATAGTATAATTATAGCTTCACTATTTAATGCGAAAAAAGTCGCATATTTATAATTATATTTATTTAAGTATTATTGTTAGTCAAGGGAATATTTAGATGCTTAATAAGGAGGATTCTCTTAGTATTCTTATGCCATTGAGAAAATACTTTGGTATTTGTTTAATGTTAAAAGGTATGTGATCTTGTTTAATAGGATGTGGGTCTCATAATTGCTAATATTAATCAATCATAATTTAGAAGTAATTAAGTATATCAAATTGTACCTAGATAAAATAACAGTATAGCCTAATTTAGGGACTTGTCATGGTTTCTAGGGGTCATCATCCTATTAGCAGAGTACAATATATAATTAATTCTTTCATTCAACCAATGTTTACAACATTCAGCAAATTTTGCCATCCATTATCGAAGCTAATTCCATTTAAATGATAGAAAATTTCTATTTTCTATCCTTTATTTGTTGATAAATACATACTTTAAATCATCCCAAGGGATAATGCTTTATATTTGTTCCATGAATATTAACAACAGTTAATTACAAGATCTAGCTGGATACTGTAAATGTTGGTTGGGTGAAGTGATTGCAGCCAGTTTAGCATCGCCACATTTGGTTTAATATATAGTAAAACAATCATTAAATTGTTCACCATAAGGCAAAGATATCTCCAACAATCTCCATAGAAGGGCAGAAAATGGGAAAACATTATTTATATGCTTATTAGGTAATTAGGATTTTCGTGTTTTTTCTACCCCTAATTTATCCTATAGCTTTACTGAACAATACTTAATGGCTAGCAACGGTGCCTAGTCATCTATCTGAGGTTTGAATCTCAGGCTGGTCAGGCAGATGAATATGCTAACAACTGCTCTATGAGGTCTTATATGTATAACTTATTTAATACAAATTACAACTACTGAACAATTTTTAGGATATATAAAGACTGCTATTATCTTTTTTTAAATAAATAGGTCAGTATTCTACAAATTTTAATCTTATCCTTAATAATAAAACATGCAAGCTTCCTGTTCCTATAATTAACAGCCTTAAGACAAATAAAATGTCATCTTCCTTCTTCTCATTAAGTGAATAAAATTTTTCAAGAAAATAATTTTTTTCCAATTTTTTTTTTGAATAAACATATGGAAAACACATTTTAAAAATTTGTTGAGATTTTTATACACACACATAAATCATTAAAAATATCAGTATTTTTCTATCTTTTTAGACCAGGCTTTCAATTAATCATTCAACTTCTGAACTTTTTTATTTTAATATTGTAAATGACATATTGTTTGATATAATGGCTTTTACACCAACAAACTTCCTGGACTTGTTTTTACTGTTAAGGTGATGTTTGACGTTTGATTTGATGTAATAGCTTTTTTTTTTTTTTTTTATAACTTTCTATAAACTTCTGAATATTGTAACGTTATTTTCTATTACAAAACTAATATCCATTTTAGGTAATAATACATGATACTTATAATCCTTAGGCAAAATATGAGTTTTAACCTTTAAAGTAACCCCATTATCATTTATAAATAGTAGTCGTGGTTTTACTTTGTGGTAAGATTAAAATATGAAATATTTCATAAACAATTTAGATTTTATAATAGCAAATAATTTAAAGAATATTGCTGGAGTTTGTATTTTTTTCTCCAAAGATTCAATAAAAACTAAGATACTTGCACACTGAAATCTTAAAATCAATAATTCTCAATGTATGGTAACATTTAATAGTATCTATCTCTATCTCCTTTATCTCTGGCTAGTATTTTCATTGGAGTTAAAAATCAAACATTCATAAACCTATTAATTCTAAACATTAAGACATTCAGTCATTAGTTTAAAATATTTGGATCTCAAATCTGTTATTAGCTTTCAGTGATAGTTCCAAATTTATCTATTCAAAGCATGCAATAGTGGGTTAAGAGAAAATAAACAAAGAATCGTCAAGAGATTGGTTCCTATTTTAATTAATATTACTTTTAAAATTAATATGGCAATATCATCTGAAAAAAAATACATTTCTTAATATGATTCAGAAATCTCAAATATTATATCCAAATGTGAGGGAAAAAATACACTCTACTACAAATATTAGACTAAAATTAAATGGACTAATCTACTGAACAATTACAATTGCAAATAATCAAGTAGTATTGACAAAAAAAATCACAAATGCTGGTTAAAATATGAGTAAAATTAAAATTGACTTCCATTTTGGTAGGAAGATTAAAGTTAAAAAGACAAAAGCAGTAATTCACAAAAATACCTATATTATAATGGGAAATGTTTGAATGAAACAAATTGACTATTTTGAATACTTAGATCAAATAAATATAGTAAGTAAAAATTGCAATAAGAAAATATGGAGAAGAGTAACTGCAGCAAAGCAGACAGTCTACAAAAAGTGGCATCTTTGATATTAAAGTCTGCAAAAAAATTATGAAATTCTACAAACAGCCATTTGGCCTCTATGAATTAGAGACTTGGAATCTTTTAGCTAATGGTATTAAAAGATCAGGAATTTGACATATTAAAATGAAAAAAATAAGCTGGATAGAGAAAAAAAAGTCACATGATGAGATTATGTGTCTGTTAGAAAAGAAAAACAGTACTTGTTTCTCAAATTCAGAAATTTAAACTGGGTGGGCAATATATTTCCACATTACTCAAAAGAGATATAAAGAAAATGATACTTGAGAACAGCTAAGAAAGATATCTCATTTCACTGTCATAGATCAATTCTGACACATAAACCTCCATCAACACAGAAAGTCAGATCAGCTTCTCTGATTATGTACGCATTTCAAATGACATCATTTTTAAGGTAAGTTAAACATAAAATGCATAGAATAACATAACTTTGTATATATTTAAAATTTTCATTCCAGTATACATTTCCTGCTGAATGAGCATCCATCAGTAAGTCCATATCACAATATCTTACACCATCATCATTATCAACCATTATCAATCCACTGCAGGATAAAAGTCTCTCCAAGTTCAATCCATCTTCTCTGATATCTCGCCTTTCTTCTCCACATAACCCCTGCACACTTTTTTATTTCATTCATCCATCTTACATGTGGTCTCTTTGTGGGTCATTTACAATCTCTTAGAATTCAGTTTAAGATTTCAATTGTTCATCTATTATCATCTCTTCTAGCAGCAATATGTGCAGCCCAATCCCATTTCAGTCTTTTAATTCTCTCAAGAATATCAGTAACATCTGATACGTAAATGTTTGTAATATTTTAGTGTTTAAATTTTGGAAATAGCCATTTTGCTGTGCTTTCTGATGAAAATCAGACTGCTGATTGAAATATTAAAGCAGTTTTATAGAGAAGTAATTGTGTGTTGTTTTTTATTATATATATAATATCAAGTGATATAAATATAATAAAAAAAATACACTAGAATAACTCTACAAAATAAAAAACGCCTATATAAAATTAAAAAATAATTTCTTTGCTATAGCCAGCTACTCAAGATGGCGGAAGAAGCTGTAAACTGGCTATAGCAAAGTAATTATTTTTAAAATTTTATATAGGTATTTTTAATTTTGTAGAGTTATTCTAGTGTATTTTGTTTATATATATTTAGATTTATTTAAAACTTTTATTTCACAAATATCTGAAACATATAAACAAAAATATTTAAAAAAACTCAAATAATATCTCATGCTGAATTAACACTCATCTATTAGCTAGATTATAATCTCTTACATGTTTCTTCATTTGTTCAATATGTACAGATAGCAAATTATTCGTTTTATAACTGTCAAACTTTTTGCACTCATAACATATAAATATATTAATGATTATTATTAATCATTTCTTAAACTAGAAATTATTCCGTCCAATTTCAGTCAAAAAAAAAAATCTGTATTTTTACAGTTATAATACCAGAATCATTTACAATTTGATATCTAAGAGAACAATGTAAATATTTCATGTAATTTTCCTTAATGTTTCCAGCCACAAGAGTATTTTCACACTAGACAAAAATATTCAACCTTTTCTTCTTCTTAAATTAGAATTTTTGCTAGGGTTCTTGGTATAACAATAAAGGAAAATGCATTCTTAGTTGCAACCATTTAATTGAAATGCTTAAATTCACCAATCCATTCTATGCATAATAAAAATATCAAAAGTATTATTAATAAATTATACTTATTAAGAATATGAAATAACATTAAAAATCAATACCCCTCCCCCACCACCACTCTTTTAAACTATATTTGTTATTTTTATACTTGATACAAGTATCAAATAAAATTGTTCTAAATGCTTGCTAGAGTATTGAAGAAAAATTTATGGCTAAATGAATAAATCATAAGAAATAATGTTATATTGTATGTTCGATTGTTACTAAAATATCATTGTCATTACACATTCAGAACAGAATGCTTTCTAGAAGTAAAAAAAAAAAAAATTGGTTTATATTAATATAGGAAGATCAAATCAATCAACTATTAGATTAGGACACCATCTTTTTCAAGAATCTCTAAATTCGAAAATGGTAGAGAAAAAGGTGTTCACTATTGAAAAATAAGGTTCAAAGAGCTGATGAGATCAAAAGCATCTATAGTAAGTTGTCTTGGTCCAAGAATGATTTAGATCATCGATTCTCAAACTTTTTTCACTTGCATACCACCTTAATAGCCATATTTTCAGAAATTGCAAGCTATACATTAGTAAAATGCATGAAATTAAAACCATCATCATTAATTCATTATAAGATAATCATGATTAATTTATTTTCTCCCTACTCCACACTATTCCACCAACATTCATATATTGCATATGTGATCTTTTTCTAAATCTTTCAACCCAGTTTAAGACCTTGACAATTCAAAATCACATTTTTCTTTATTTTTGCCATATTCTATAAATACAATTTATCCAAACCGCTTCAAACACTTTTTTTTTTAAAAAAAATTAAAATAAACTTGCTCTGAAGAAGACTGCTGGTCAGTCAAAACTTAGGTGTATATATATGTGCAAATAAAGAGTTTTTCTAAAAAGGGTTTGAAGTGGTTTGGATAAATTGTACTTTGACAATTCATTTATTTTCATCTTTTCTAGAAATATATCAAATCCAGCTACATTTCAGCCTCTGTTTGTTTTCTCATCCATGAAAACTTCCAATATACATCTCTCTATAGTTCATTATGTAGTCTAAAGTTTATGTACGCTCTTTTGTTAAGTGTTCAAATCTTCAGATTCAAATGCAAAAACTAATAAAATACTTTTACTAAAAACTTCCTTTTAAAACACAAAGCCATATTTCTTTTGAATACTAGTTATTTCTATCAAAAGAACTCCATCCAAGTTTAATTTGTTAAGTTTATCCATTCTATCTAAACCTGTAATAATAATCTGATCAAGATATTTGCAATAATTAATTTCTTTTAATCCAATGCAATAAATCTTTATTTTCTTCTCTTCAGAAAAGACATTTGATTTAGTCTTTATATTCTTGCTTTTATCTGATAATTCTCATAACATTTCATGAAACACTATTTGCAAAACATACATACTACCTGCAAAACTTAGATGACTTGTTTTTAGTTCCTTACCTACATATTTTTCTATGAAACTACATCAAAAAGTCTGAATAATATGGAATCATTTTGGCATATACTTTATCAAGGTTTGTATAATTTTAACGTTTCCATGCAATTAATCAATGTTGTAGAGAGGAAGATGAAACCATCTTTTTCTCGTAAAATCTCTGCCTTGTGTTTTGACTTGAGAGTTCCCTGTGCAGTCATTATTACATCTGATTGGCTGTTATATAAGCATTTTTATGGCGCATCTGACAAAAGTTTCAGCCTTTCACATTATTATAACTATTCTTTCTAATTTGACAATATTATATGTATATTTTGATGTTTTAGTTTTATGAATGTAAAAATGCTTGTAGAGTCAAATGGCTTTTTGTAATCTACAAACCCAAACTATATTAGCAACTCATTCTCATTAATCCGTTCAACAATAACAATAAAGATTAATTCCAGAAATGTCAGAAGATTGATAGATCTGTAATTTCCAATAGCTTCTATTTCATTTTTCTTACATATCATTATTATATGATTCATTTTTATTAGATAATCTTTGAGAGTCTTTCTTAAATATTAATATCATTACAAAATTCCTACAATTACCTAGTATATTTTTGTTATTTTCATATTTGGTATACAGCTTTGCCAACAGTTTTTCTATTTACTTACCAGCTTTTTTAAAGATGCCAATAATAAGCCCTTTATTTTCCGAAGTTTCCCATTCTTCATTTAAAATTGGTATTTCAAAAAACCTGCAATTGTAGAGGCTACACTGATTTTTTTAAAAATGTTTTTATTTAAACCACTAAACATCACATGATTACCATCTTATGCTAGCACATAACTGTTAGGATAATGATGGCTATGGTTGTTAAAGAGCCAAAGTCACAAAAATGTATGGGTGCTGAATTGAGTTCAGACCCATATGACTATATAAGCTATTGAGCTTAGATTGAAAATATTATTGTGTTTTCAATTTCATTCTCATAGTTTTGTAGTGAAGTAGAGATAAAAGGTGGCTGCTGGAGGCTGCATTAGATCCTAAGACCTGGGTGCAGTGCTTTCAGATCCAAGGCTCCTCACTGACGAAGGCCACACTAGTTTGGGGAACTTGGATGAGTAGGCACTAGATAGGGATTTTATGCACAAGCCTTCTGGCATCCATTGATTACTCTGGTTAGCACAAGGTGGCATTACTATATGGAGAGTTTTTGCCTGTTTTTATTTAATTTGGAAATTGTGATTATTTTTTCATCTGGGTCAAATCTTGTAACCAATTTTTAAGCTATTTCTATGGAATGGATTTTCTTCAAATTTTATAGATGTTTTGCATATTGATGACAACGCAATATTTCAGGTTTGTCCGGTCTAAGTATTAACAGGCCAAATTTCAAATAGCAATTATTATCAGTTTAGCAAGTTTTCAGTGATGCATAATACATTCATGGTATATTTTTTAAAAATGTTTTCATTGAATTTCATGACTAACTCACTAAAATGTGTTTACAGTTAATTAAAATAGAAAGAAAAAGAAATGAAGAATAAAATCTTAATTTCTCTTGATGATGAACTAATACTTGTTTTTTTTTTTTTAAAAAAAACGCATCTTACAAACAAAAAACTTTGTAAACTATTTTTACAGTGCACAAATTTCATTTCAAATACAAAAATTACAGCAATATTGCTTAAATTCTCAGTATCTAAATTTGAATATGAACTGTTAAAAAAAGTCGGTTATATCTGAATAATGAAAAAATGTTTTTATTAAATTTGATGAATAATGAATTAAAAACCAAAAAACCCATTTTTTTTCTTCAACTCCAAATTGTTTATTATATTTCATTTGAAATAGAACCAAGAGGTGTCATAAATAAATTGTTTCAACCACTATTTATAAAATTAATGATTGAATTAATTAATTTTAGAATACCCTATACTTTTATTTCAAGTTTAAAACCAGGCAAAACTCTTAATGCCAATCAGTGAAAGCCAGAGTAATCAATAGATGCCAGAAGGCTTGTGCATACAATCTTATCTAATGCATACTCATCCAATATTCCCAACCTAGTTTCTAACTTGTGGCTTTTATCAGTGAGAAGCCTTGGACCTGAGAGCACAGCACCTAGATGTTAGGATCTAATGCAACCCTCTAGCAGCCATCTTTTATCTCTACTTAATTACAGAGGGTTGCATTAGATTCTAAGATCTAGGTGTAGTGCTCTCACAGCCAAGGCTACTCACTAACAAAATCCACAAGCTAGAAACTAGTCTGAGGATATTGGATGAGTAGGCATTAGATAGGAATTTTATGCACAAATCTTCTGGCATCCATTGATTACTCTGGTTTGCACTGTATGGAGAATTTTGACTGTTTTAATAACAGTTATGAGCAAGTTCATGTATATTTGTATTCATGTATTTGTATTGTGTTTGTTATAATTCTGAAGAAGATTGCTGGGGCAATTGAAACTGTCAAGAGAGAGTTGTAAAAAAGCATTGTAAAAGTAATAAAGAACATAGATGATATTAATATATGAATTTGGCAATGCAATAAGAAAACTAAAATTGTGTTGAAGAAAAAAAAAATTGGAGTTTTTTTTAGTACATTATTCATCAAATTAAATATACACCTGGGTTTCGTTTTACGCAATAGATAGGTTCCTCAGAAAACACACGCAAAAGAAATCGCACAAAAATAGACGTAACTTACCTTGAAAAAGGAAGGATACGGACTGTGATTTTTCAAAAATCGCATAAAAGCAAAGCACCAACGTAAAATTATTTTAAAATTAGCAAAAAAAAAACATAAGGAAATAAAATATGACTAATAAAAAATTTCAAATTTGAAAAAAAATTGATACAAGACAAACTTTTTTTAACTATAATATTTAATTTTATTCAAAACAATATATTTTTATGCATAATTTACAGTACAGTAATTTACATTTTTTTTATACACGTTTTAATTATTATCGCTATTTGCCGATAAACAGGTTCGTTTGCAAACTGGTAAAAAATCAGATTCTTCACAAGAGGAAATACAACTAGTGCCAACTTCACTCTCATGTTGTGTTAATGATTTTCTGGTGACAACGTAATTAGTAATTAATTTTTGAGATGATGATTTTATTAATTGTTTATGAAGCTCGCGATATCCAGACATACAACCATTTAGCTCTCGTTGGAATTTAAGAGCACATTCGTGATTAGTGTCATTAATAAGAAAATAATTTGCCAACTGATTAGAAAGTTGAAGACCTTCTTGAATCATTTTTGCAGTGAAAGGAACAGGTTCCACTTCTCTTCTGTTTCATTATCTTTTTCTACACTGCTGGGAAAAATTTAATTAAAACTAACAACTAAAAATTAAATTCTTATTTTTGTCTTTAATTTTTTAATTTTCAATTCCGTTTAAAAATCAAATTTCGTTTCACATCACATTAATTTCAGGTCGCCTTAAGTAATTTTTAAATTGTTAATTACAAATAAAAATCAGATTTTAATTGTCAAATTTAATTGTGCCCACTGCTATTACTCACCTTTTAAAAATAAACTTGCAGACACTAAATGATTAATAATTGATTACGTTCTTTTTTAAAAAAGCAAAAACAGAATGTGATTTAAAATGCAAAATTAACACGCACAATGTTTGAACAAATTTACATTATAATCTTGTAAATGTGGAAATCATGATTTTAATTTCATTACTGCATAAAATCTTACTATTATAAAGCACTGAAAATATTGAAATTATTAAGATGAAAGTCGAATTCCAATAATGTGCTATTACTTTAAATATTACGTAAGTGTGCGAAATTTATTATTTAAAGTAATAGCGCATTATCGGAGTTCGACTTCCGATCTAATACAGTGTTAACGCATAAAAGAAAACCGCATACAAAACTATTAAGAAGAAACATGAATCGCATAAAATAAATCCGCGTAAAACAAGACCCAGGTGTATATATTTTATATTATATTATATATTATTTTGTTTTTACAAAAAAAATGATCAAATTTCAAATTAAAACTTGTTCATAATGTTGTCTTTGCAACATAATATATTAAAAATAATAATTCAATAAAAAATTATTTAATCAGACAACTTTTATAATAAGATTATTCTTAATTTCACCAACCTGGATTTCACCCCCATACTGGAGCCTTATCTTTTACTGATGAAATGACTTTCTAATATCAAGATATTCTGTATACTTTTGAGATTGTTGTTTTCTTCTATTGCTTTCTTTACTACTTATAATTACAATTCAGTTTTTTTTTATTATAGCATTTTACAGAATTCTATATATCTTTCCTTTAAACAGATCATTTAAAATCATTTTCATATTATTTCTTTTCTCATATCTTGTGTTTCTGTTAAAATTTTTCAAGTAAATTGCTGGTTTTTTTTTTGTATCAACTGTTTACTAGAATATCAGTTATTTTCTTTAAAGTTTCAAGGCTGATTCAATATCAAAGTTTGTTAATATTCTAAAATGATTTGCAAATTCAATTGCCTGCAGAAAATTATGAATATCAAGAGTTAAAACTATCTTTTTAAATAGCATTTATTTAGTTTTGCATTTACCTTAAGTTACACTAATTAATGATCATTTCTTGTATCAGATGTACTAAATACATTGTAATCTTGAAGCACATATTTTTTATTGGTCAAAATTAATCCAGATTGATTTTATACCTTCATTTGAAGGCTTCCATATCTCTTTCTACTTTAGATTTTTTTTTCTTTTAAAGAATCTTAATATATAGATTTTCTTTCTCAGAAAATTCCACAAATCTACTCCCTTTCTCATTTTTTTATCCGACACTCAAATATCATCAGCGCAATGATCAGTGTCACATTCACGAGTATAAGATCCTCAGATAAATTCCAGTTCAAGTACTTTTGACCCTCAAATTTCTTGTGAATTCTCAAGCAATAAAGACATTTGATTTTTTAATTCTTATTTTTTGATAGTTTTCTAATTCTAGCAATTCCATGATGATTTGAAAATAAAGAATTCTGTACTTCTAAATAAAAATTCTCTATTTCGTCAACAGAATAAGGACTTGTTGGGGCATAAATCAGAATTATTTGCATTTAATATCTTCTACTAGGTTAAAGAAGTAATGTTGTCACTCTAGCTGATATACTCTCAATTTTCACAATATTGTTTTCCCACTTCATTTGTGATTCCAATATTTGTATCGTTATAATAAAATACTAAGCCATTTTTCAAATTAATTATTTATTCACTTCTAATCTCACAAAGTTTGAAATGTCAAATTATAATGTGAGTTGATTCTTCTTCTAATTCATGCAATCTTCCTTTAATTAAAAATGATCTACAATTACAGGTAGTTAAAAAAAGGACCATCATTTTATGGTTAATGCCTTCCAGCCACTAAGATATGAAGGCCATAATTTAATTTAGTCTGTCATGATTGAATAAAGGGAGATTCAGCATCCTACCAGGCATGTGAAAGGGAAATCTATGGTGTTTCTTGGTTTTTAATTCAAAGATAAAAATTATTAGTTGTCATGCTAGCTGATACATTAGTGAGCAGCCCATCGAATGTTCATTTACGATATGAATAATCATATTAATATCAGCTGCAACAATAAGAATGTATGGAGTGGAAGTTAAGATTTACTATGCTTGAATACCTTTAAGACTTTGCTTTTTTAAAAAAAGGATATAATTTCAGTTACCATTATTTCAAAATTTATATGTTGTAAATGTAAATAAATAAACCAATCATATTAAAAGGCAATAAAATAATCAATTTAAAATGATTCTTATTGGATTGACTGAAGTAATTATATATCCATTTAAGGATTGATGATTAGCACTAAGATGTTTGTAACGCAAAAGAGAGAAAGTTCATCCTAAGAGAGAAATGCTGTTGAATATATGCACTAAAGTGACATGTTTATAAGACAGTATTTAATGAAGCATTTTCAATCATTCATCAAAATATCAAAGCAAGAGAGCTTTTCTTGAATTAAATAACAAAAAAAATCCATTTTACCAATCATATTAATGTTAATTTTCTTTAAATTAACTATGTTAATATTAACTCTACTTTTATATATATATATATAATATTGTAATACATCCACCCGCTACCACCTTCACCTTACCAGCTTAATGCAGTAATGGATGAATGGACACTGCCATTTATAAGCATCCATTATGAAAACTATTTACTTACTAATATATTTTAATATTTAATATTATTTGATCATTATTTTTGCTATGTTTCTTTCTTTTATCCTATCTTCAGTTTCTTATTTTTGAGGTACAGTGAATGATAAAAGACCTGGTCATCAAGAGCTCCTTATGCCATCAGTCACTTCTCTGCACTAATTGTGCTAATAAGATTGTACCAACAATAATATCCAAGTAATTCTCATACGACAGGCAAAACTCTCCATACAGTAGTACCACTCAGTGCAAGCCGGAGTAATCAATGGATACAAAAAAAACACTTGGTGGCACTACTGTATGGAGAGTTTTGCCTGTTTTTTAACACCTTGAGCAAGCGTAAGAAATGGTGATCCTGTTATGTTTAGTGATTTAATTCTCATACGCTTCTAAGAGTAGTTTCTCTTCATTCTATTCTAGCTTACAGCAGATAATGCTGATATAGTTATAATGAGATTGTATATTTGTACAACCCCATTTCCATTCCTCAATTACATACCCATCACTTTGAATACAATCCTTCTTTTGTATGCAAATATGTTAATTATTAAAATATGCAAAATCCTCAATACTGAAAACCAATGAAAGGATTAGTGGACCGTGAGTCTACAACTGTGATCATGTAAGAAACAGTGCAACCAGTAATAAGTTTTTGAACTAAATATAAAATGCAATTTCATTCAGTCATGTTTAGAGATTCTGTCCGCTTCTCACAGATGTAAAAGAAGGTAACAGCATGTCTTGAAAAGTATGGGTAAATCATTATGCCTAGACTAAAATAACTATTCTTAGTAAAACATATCTTGCTGAGGAGAATGGCTTAATTGAAAATGCAGGTACCTTTAAATTTTTTGAAAGTGTAATTCCATGAATGAAAGAAGTTTTGCAAAATATTGAATTTACAATGATCTTCTGTTTTTGGAATTCTTACATACCCATAAAAGACTAATGTTAATAAAATTTGGTTTGCACAACAGTATGTGTGATCAATTTATCAATACCTTATGTACAGAAAGCTATAAAAAAGAAAACTTTTATTCAGGATTGGTAAAAACAGTAAAGTCATTCAAAGTTAATGAAAATAATGGTATTAATTCTGTAAATTTGGCCTGCTGTTATTAAATTTTTATACAAACTATTTTCATTATAGTTGGAAATTCAAATAATTGATGTTTTGGACAATTAGTATTTGGACAATCAACATCTTACTGTAATTGGAAAGTTGATTGGCACAACAATCATATAAAGCTATTTTTCATCATAAATACACTTAAAAAAACTTGTAAAAAGAAAAAAAATATAGTACTCAATTTTGGGGAAAAAGATTTTTCAAGTTTGGTATATCCTGTGATTATTGATTTTATTCATTACTTACCTTATACTTTCTGAAAGTGGATGGGGGAGATGTTATTATAAAGGTATTGATTCTTTATTAGCTCTTTTCGGATTTGAAAAACTACTACTATAAAATATTCTGCATTCTGATATTACAATTTTTACATTTTTATCAAAAGGTACCAAACTATTTAAATTTTGTCCTTACTTAATTTTTTAATATAATCTTGTAATGTCTTCATAGCAATTAATTGTCAGAGCTTGTTATGATTTTCTGATATGGAGGAACCACAAATATAGAGATAAGACTTCATTCACATTGTTTAATCCTGTTAATGATCCTATAGATTTACTCCAAAAAAAAAAAAAAATCACCTAATTTGGAAACCTATTGAGAATCAGACATTCATTTACTGATGAATCTCAGTTAATTAGATGGATTAGCTACCTGAAAAAATCCTAAGCATACCTAAGGATTTTTCATCTACCTGAAATATTTTTATCTTTACTCTGAACATAAACATAGCAGATCAATCCACTTAATCACATCCAATTAACATTACTTCAAATAATATGATAATAAATTACAAAATTAAAATACTCATATTTAAATAAACAAATCAAATAACCATAATCACAAATCATTCAGAAAGTAAATGGATTGAGTAATAAGCAAATCACTTAATTTTTAAAATATGGCAAAAAAAAAAAAAAAAGAAAGAATTAAAACAAAATGAAAAAATAAGTTTGAAAATATAGAAGACTAAGAAAAAAATAATAATTATAAGAAGAAACAATCTGGTTTCTTTTTTGGAAGCAAAATGCTGTGCTCATGCTATTACACAATATTCCTAAACAGTTATAGTTTTCAATTAGATCAATAGATGGCAGTAAGATGTAAATAACTTTTAATAAAAAAAGTGGCAAGAATTAAACAAAGCAATTGAAAATGAAGGGCTTGAGATATTAGTAGTAGGGGGAACACATCTAAGAGAAGATTAAGAACCTGTTTTGGAAGATTTGGTATGGCAGGGTATAAATAGAAAAGAGAAAAAAAAAAGGGTGGTGGTATAGGTGTTATATCAAAAAAATATTTAAATACTGTTAAATGCCAAGAACATTTGTGGTTTGAAATAAGGTTGGGAAAACAAGAATGGATGGTGGCTATAGTTTATATAGCTACTGGAGATAGTCAAACTATAATGGAATGGAACAATAGCATATATGCATGCCTAGTTAAGGATATACAGAGTTTTAAAGAAAAGGGGAAGAGAATAATGGTTATAGGAGATATGAATGGGCATATTGAAGAAATTGATGATGTAGACAATAAGAATGGACAGCTTTTGAAGGAATTTTGTCAGAGAGTAAATTTGAGCATTGGAAACTTATCAAATATTTATGAGGGACAATACACATGGTCTAGGAATAATATATCCCACACAATAGATTATGTATTGGTAGAGAAAGAGGGAATGGATAAAGTACGGAAAATTAAGGTGTTTGATAATGAAGAGAGAGTATGTAATAGTGATCATAATTTCTTTGTAATTGAAATGGTTAGTAATGTGATGGAAAATAGAAATAAAAGTAGAAACAATAGTGAAAGATGTGGATGGAGAGTGAATGATAAGAATAAGTTAGAAGAGTATAGAATACAAGTTGAAGAAACCATGGAAGAGTTGGTTGGAAATGAGTATGAGGACTGGTGTGATGAAATAGAAAAAGTGGCAAATAGGGTTTTAGGTGAGAATATTCAGAAGAATAAAAGTAATAGAAAAATGAGAGTTAGTAAAAGTGTAAAAGAGAGGAAAAAAGCATGCAGAGAATATAAGTGTGCTATTAAGAACAAAGAAAGTGAAAAAGATATTAATGCTAAATGGGAAAAGTACTTAGAAAAGAAGAAGTTAGCTAAAATAGATAATTATAGAGAGAGAATGAAACTAAATAGTAAATTATTGGATGATATTAATAAAAGTGGAAGAGATGGGAGTAAAAAATTTTGGAATTACATTAAAAGGAGAAATTTAGGGGAGAGAGAGATAGTACTACTGGATGAGGAGGGAATAGAGTGTAGCTCTAGAGAAGAATTAGAGAGAATATTGAATAGTTATGTAATGGATATAGAAAAGATGTTAGATGTGAAGGACAGAGGGATAGAAAATATGAAAGCATATAGTAATGGGAATATTAGCTTTACAGAAAAGGAACTGAATGAGGCAGGGAAGAAATTGAAAAGTGGTAAGGCAAGAGGGTTAGATGGATGGGCAGCAGAGATGGTAATGAATTTAGGGCATAGGGCAAAAGTAAAGTTACTATCATGTTTTAATAAGATGGCACAGAAGAGAGTTTTTCCGGGTAGCTGGAGTAATACAAGAGTAAGATTATTATTTAAAGGAAAAGGTAAGGATCATAGAAAGTTAAATAATTATAGACCAATAGCGGTAACATCAGTTTTATATAAAGTTTTTTCATATATGGTGGCTGGAAGAGTTGCAAAGTGGATGGAAGAAAATAATGTAGTGGGGGAAATGCAAGGAGGCTTTAGGTCAGATAGGCATATAGGAGATAGTTTATTTGTAGTTACACAACTTATAGATATGAGTAGAAATTCAGGTAGACAGTTATATATGAGTTTTATAGATATAGAGAAGGCATATGATAGAGTGAATAGAAGTAGATTATGGATAAGTTTAGCAAATCTGGGAATGGATGAAGCTTTAGTGGGTGTTATTAAGAAATTATATGAAAATAATTACTATACATATCAATTAGGGGATATAGAATCAGTTAAAGTTAAAAATGTGGTGGGACTGAGGCAAGGATGCCCTATGTCACCTATTTTGTTTGTGTTGTATTTGAGTGAAATGGAGAGAGCAATAGAAAGTCTTGGAAGAGGGATAGAGATACCGTTAATAGGTGGCAAGAGAGTATATACATTGTCGGGTCTTTTTTTTGCAGATGATGTCTTTTTGTGTGCAGAAAGAAGAGAAGATATGGAAGTTATGCTGAGGACATGCACAAGGGTGGGTAAAGATATGGGGATTAAATTTAGTGAAGAAAAATCAAATATAATGATGGTGAATACTGGGGAAAGAGAAGACAAAGATTTCTTATTGGGGGATATAAAGTTAAGTGTGGTGAATAGATATAGTTATTTGGGAATCATCTTGAGTAATAAGAAAAATTGCTTGGATGAATGGGAGAAAAAATTGATAAATGAAGCAAAGAAAAGAAAGGGATTGATAAAGAAATTAACAGTGTTTTCATATAATAAATATGATGTAGCTAGAATTGTATGGAAGGGAGTGGCAGTAGCAGGGTTAACATATGGCAATGATGCATTATGTGTTAGTAAAGGGGTATTAGATTGCTTAGAAAAAGTACAAAGGGAAGTAGGAAGACATGCATTAGATGCTGAGGTGTGGACAGCAAAGGAGGCAATTCAAGGAGAAATGGGATGGTCAAGTTTTTATATGAGGGATGCAAAAAGCAAATTGAAAATGTTTGGTAGATTGCAGTTTATGGATAATAAAAGAATAGCCAAAATAGTATTTAATTGGGTTACAAGTAAAGGGCAGGCAACAAGATGGGTGAGAAAGGTAATGCGGTATGCAGAAGATTTGGATAAAGAATTTATGTCAGTATACTTGTACAAAAGGTGGGATGATTGTGTTAGGAGGATTGTTGAGTGTTATAGTGGTAAGGAGTGGGATAGAAGAATAGATGCATTAATAAAGAATAGGGAGTTGGAGAGATGGAGAACTAGTATGGAGAGTAAAATGAGTTTAAATATATATAGAAGTAAACAGAACATTGGGTGTGAGTTAATTTATGATAATAGTAAGGAAAGTAGTTTATTGTTTAAGGCTCGAACGGGATCTTTAGCAACAAGGGAATATACACGTAAATGGAAAAATATGGGTGATTTAGTCTGCAAGTTGTGTAAGGAAGGCATAGAAAATATTAGGCATCTGTTACTTCAATGTAAATGCTTGGAAGCAGAAAGGGTACAAATAATGAAGTTATGGAAGATTAAATATGAACAAAGTGATTATACAGAAAGTGAGTTATTGGTTTTTATGCTAGGTTTGGGAAAAGATAAGGGGGATTTAGATATGAAGGTCATGGAGTTGACAAAGATTATGTTGTGGAAATGGGATGGAGCAGATTATGGGAAAACTTAGGGTGGACAATAGAAAAGGAAGGTAAAGTGGCTAACAGGTTTCTCTGAGCATAGCTGCTGAGAGATTCCTGACTCCGTTTAAGGAGAAGTCACAGTGCATCACATCACAATAAAGAATATATGAGGAGTAGAAAAAGAGAATACATACATATAAGCTGATTAGAAAAAAATAAATAATGAAACATGAATATAAAAAGTTTGAAATTATATAAAAATTATATTAAACCTAATAAAGTGTATAATATAAGAGGGAATTGTTACTTGATGTAAGGCTAGAAGCTTTAGATATCAAAGAACACAAAATGAAATAAGAATGTATACTGCAGATGTATTTTATGTGATGATTGGTGGGAAAATATAGAACATTTACTTTTGAAGTATAAGATAATGAAAGAAAATCAGAATTAATTTGCGTGAAAGAGAAATGTAAAAACAAAAGGGATGAAAGAGATTTTTTTGTTTAGATTTTGTGACAAGAAAGGGAAATTGGAAGATAAAATATTGGAGTTAATGAAATAGTTTTTATTAAAATGAAATTGAAGCAAAAAAAATAATAAATGCCAGTGCTAAGAGAATTTAGAAGTAATTAATGAAAATAAATGAGTTTATTGTGATACCTAATGGTTTCAGAGAGGCAGTATTTAACTTGACTAACTGGATCAATGGGTATATAGCCTATGCATAGAAACTCCTGACTTCATTTATAAAGTCATTTTATAACAAATCCCATTACATTTATTAAAATGAACACAAAAATTTATACAGTGTAAAGTAGATATTGTTTAAAAATAAGATAATACCACTAATGAATATCCAACTTTTCTGAGAATGCTTAAAATGATTTAATAAAAACTACTTTGAGACTGATTATTATTTACAATTACTAGAAATAATTTTGATTCTTAGATTAAATCTGCTGCAGTTTATTGATTGGTCTGTACGTGTATGTGTGTTCATAACTAATCAATATAAAAGATATTGTAGTTACTCGAAAAATAATGAAATGCAGAATAAATAAATTATGCAAAATAAAAGTTAATCTGGATATCCTAATTTGCACAAGGACAATAATAAAATATATAAATAAATTAGCAGAGTTATTAAAGATGTTCACAGAACTTTAGTGAAGAGAGAGAAAAAAAAGAGAGATGCAGTCAAAGCCAGTTAGACCGAGTCAAAGATAGTTGAGTGAGCAATAAGGTGTTTGCTAAACCTAATGTCAGTGAAGAGTAAATGCTGATAAAAGTGCTAGTGGAAAACTAATGTAGAAAGTTAATAGACTGAAATAAAGGATTTTTAATAAAGTGTAATAATAGAGTCAAACTCTATAAAGAATTGTTTCATGTGAAATTATGACTGATTATATTATGGAATTCAGCCTGCAGATCATTAATTGAACATACTAACCTATTACTAATACATACATATTCTGAGTAATAAACTCATTAAGTTATTAAAAAAACTTTTTTTGTGCAAATGGTAGTCATCAGCATTGTATTTTGAATTCATGTATTGTTACAATGATATTGTATAATATACAACATTGCTATTACCCTGCAAAATTTAGCTTAATGGTAAAGATCCATAGATAACAATTGAATTCTGAATTATTAACACTAATACAGAAGTTTTACTAAATCTGAAATTACAATTAAATACCAATTTAATTCACAATTACATATATGGTGTACAGATAATAAAGTGGACAATCTAAATATTTTCTATGGCTGATTTAAAATTCTGACAGAGAATATTCTTTTGACTTCACTATAAATATATGGTGTATAGTTAATAAACTGGACAATCTTTACATATTTTTTATGGCTGATTTAAAGTTCAAACCGAGACTCATGTTTTGAATATCCTTTTGACTTCATTACAAAAACAATTACTGAATGGCAATTCGTATTCTCTTTAAATTAAAGTCAATCTTTATAGCTTTTACTTTGTAAAGACATGTGAGATATTTAAATTTATTGGTCCTATCAAAGTTTTCATGTTATCCAGCAATAACTATTGAATAATACACTATAGAGACCATAATTTTGAAAAAATAAATATCATAATGTAATCAATTTGTTAGAATAACAGAATCAAATTCAACTTGCTTATAGATACACATACAATCATCTGGCTATCTAGATTAGATATGGTAAACCTAATTTAGATAAAAAAAATTTCAAAGTTTTACTAAGTCTAAAACTGTGTTAAACCACTAACAAAACACACACACACACACACACACAAAGATTAAAAAAATTGATTAAATTTTTTTTGATATAGTAAAATTACCTCAGTTACTGATGAAAATGATGATTCGCAATCAGATGAAATATCTGCAGGGCTCTTACGATCTACATGAGAAATTATACAACTTTCATTTGCTTTGTTGAATAATACACCTTGAGATGTATTACGGTCTTTTTTATAAGTAACATTTATTTTATTAACTTCTTTATTTTTTAGATTATTGCTGTCTTTTTTAACTAGATTTTTTTTTCCATATTTCTTCAATTGTGAGGAATTTGAAATTTTTTGTACTCGAGAACAATAAACCTTTTTAAAGAGTGGTTTATTGTTTTCTTTTTTAGTTTGTGTTTTTCCATTAGTCTTGGGAGTCAAATTTAGAGAGCTTTCATTACTGGATCTGCTTTTATTTATATAATTTATCTGTTGCTTCACTCGAAGATGGTAGGGACATTGTGTGTTATTTTCCTTTTGGTTCTGATTTGATATTTCAATAACTTTATTCTTTGTTTTTCCCCTATTTATATTAGTTTTCTTCAATGCACAATCTACATTTCTGTTCTCATTATCTATGGCTTTTGTTTTTAAAATTTGTTGATTATTTACTTTTGTGTTATTTTCTTTTGGATTTGGATTAGAGATTTCAACATTATTCTTTGCTTTTCCACTTTTAATAATAGTTTTCTTCAATGCACAATCTGCATTTATGGTAACATCTTTTATGACTTGTGTTTTTAAAAACTGATGGTTAATTATTTTGCTGTTTTTATCCTTTATCTCACAATTCTGTGATTGTTCAACTTCTGTACTTAAAGAATTTGATAAAATATCACTAATAGAGGAAATATTGTTTTCCAATTTTCTTTCTTTATTTAACAAAAAGTCATATTTAGGAGTTGAATGAATATATTTGTTTTGCAATTTTAAAGGATCTGCAATGTCCTTTTGACATTCATTTTTAATAGGGCTGATGAATGATCCAGATCTTGTCCTGGCATAGGTCCTAGTACTATTTAATAAATTCCTAGCAGAACAAAAAAAAAAAAAATTAATTAAAAAATGTATATTTGATATTTAAATAAGAAGCATAATTTGAATGAGAAAGTTATAAGACCCATTTAAATGAAACAACATTTCACGCAATATTGAAATCATAACTTTAATTAAACTAAGTCAATAGATGTTACTATAATTTAGATATGGCTGGGAATGATAAATTTTGCATTATTGACCATATTGCCCTCTGCAAACACCTTACATACATATACGACTAATACTAAAAAAAATACAAGCATATATATGTAATATATTCACTTCTTTTTTTATACAAAGTTTTATTAGTAAAAAATATCTTTGTAGATATATAAAATGCAAATATACAGTGGAGTGTGAATTACATTATACCTAACTATGCGACTTCAATTATGTATTAATCAAAGAAAAATGCAAACAAACAAACAAAAATGTAAATAAATAAATAAACCATTAAAATATAAAAATTTTAATATTCGGCAGCCATTACAAATTTGATATATAGTATTTCACTTAATAAAATATTTTCTAAGTGTAAAAATGTTACAAAATTTTAAAGCATATTTAAAGTTAATATTGATTTAAAAACATTAACGTAATTAGAGAGAGAGAGTAATTTCTTGATAAAAAGACTAAGTCTATTGTTCCAATAAAAAAAAAAGATTATATCTAATATCAGAGGAAAATTGAACATTTGTTAGTTTTTTTTTCTTATTCTTATTGCTTCAGTACATTCATGAAAGAACACAAACTCCACTTAATTTATTATTAATAAACTATATTACTATTATTTTTTAAAATGTTGTTTATACTATAATTCTGATTTATATATACATAATATACAAATAAAAAAGCATCTGCATTATATATGCGTGTGTGTTGAAAAGTACTATACATTTGAGTTCAATGAATAATATATATTCAATGTTTATCAAGAAAAGGTGAGGTATTATATACTGGATACGTTGAATGATAAGGAAGCTTGGAACAAAATATACCATAATTCACATTCCATTATATATCACAAATAGAAATTATTAAGTTCTTATTTCAATCCATTTTCGAAAAGTGATCTTAATCTGTGATGTTACTTCATAGTTCATTAAATAGATAATATTTTGTTAGATTTTAGATGTCAATATTATGTATATAAATTATAATATTAAATAGCGATAATTTTAATATACATCATCTTAGAAATAAATTTTTTAGTTTTCAAGTGGCAATGTTTGATGATGTTTGGTGAAAAATTCAACCAATTCTTGCTGGATGTATGTTTCTTTCATAATTGACATCATCAGCAGCCTGGAAAACAACACCCTATCAACAATGATTATTTAGACATGATCCAACATTCAATTTGATACCATTATTTAAAATTAACATTGTTTCATGTTTATGTTGTGTTTAATTATTTACAAGCTTATTTGAAAGCAAAGTTATTTGAAAATGAATTTGATTAAAAGCCCTGCCTTGTCAATTCACATTAAATCAATGAAAAGAAGGCTTTAATTAAATTATAATTTACATTCAAACTTTAAAATCATATTAAATTTTGTGATGGTATTTAGATAGAAATTGTTTTTCTATATTTGATGGGTATCAATTACTTTCCAAGCTGCCGATGACATTAGCTATGACAGAAATATATTTCTAACAGAGATTCTTTGACTTTTTTCTTTAAACATTGTAGCTTGAAATATCGCAAAAAATTTCTTTAGATGATTCAAGTCAAAATTAATATTATTTAATTTTCTTACATATTTACGTGTTAATATATATATATATGGAGAGATGTATGTTAAGTGTAACATGGGATTTTGCTAAAATCTTTTCAAATCCAGATTGGGATTTCAGTTATTGAAACACTGTCATATTTTCAACATGTTTATGCCAAGAGATAAAAAATTCTACAAGTAATAATCAGTAAAGCAGAAGTAAGGATAAAGAGTTAAATAAGAAATTATTAAAAGTAAAAATAATTAATGTGTCAGTCTCCAAATAGCAGTAACCGCAAGAGTATTTGTAGAAAAAAGGACTAAGGTAAATAATAGAGTTTCAACCATTAAGGTAGAATGGATAGCACATCAGCTTTGAAGCAGTTGACTATTATAAGGAGCTTTCTTGTTTGAATCCATAAATGGAAATCAGCAAAAAATTATGTGCATGGAAAGAGGGAAGGAATCTCAGGTTGATTAACTAAGAGAACTATTCTGCAGAGCCCTTAAAATTAAATTGACTGGATGTCATGTGACTGCTTGAATAGCAGATAAAGTAATTATTTTACGTTAAGAGAATGATGATGTGAACGAAACCTATGAAAAAAGCTAAGACATATTTAGCCATAGTGCAAGATTTTAAATAGAATTTAGTAAGTGAAAAATACTCGTAGTTATTAGGAAAAGCATCTAAGTTGAAGTGTGCCTAGTCTTTTTATGAAGCCAAGAGGATTTATCAAGAAATATTCATGAATACATATTATTTAGAATTTGAAAATTATTTAAAATTTTACTATTGCTATTTTATATTTTTTTTAAAAAAAATCTATAAATCATCTAATAATAAATTATTTTGTGTGCTTTCTAATTAACAATGCTACTATTTTTGCTCACAGTTTGACTGTCTAGCATTTTGTGTAAGAGCTGTAATTGACAAATGTATTAAGTTAATTATATAACTTCACATACATATATTTAAATTAAACACCACATAAATATATAATTGCAAAATATGTAATTAATATTTAAAAAATTAAGAATGCTGCTAAATAAATGAATGAAAGAAATGATCAAATTAAACAAAGTTTAATAATAAATATAGAGACATGTATACATTAATTAATTGTATAGATCTTAAAACTTACCTTATATGGAAATAAATTTCTATGAGATTAATTAATTGTATAGATCTTAAAACTTAGATTATATGGAAATAAATTCCTAAGAGATTAATTAATTGTACAGACCTTAAAACACATCTTATATGGAAATAAATTCCTAAGAGAAATTTATTTATACCATAACAAATGCTAAATCTAATTACACCAGAAAAGATGAATAAAAGAAGAGGAGGGAATATAAAAAGCTAGAAAAAAAGAATTGTGTGCTTTTTTTCTTCTGTGGTAGCTGTTACTGTCACTGTGTCCACGAGTTAAAGGGCAGTGAAGATCATCATCGGTGGACTTCATTCCCAGGATGTCGGCTCCTGTAGGTCAACAAGCTGATTAGGACTTTTAGCAGACCATCTCGGTCTTATTATTATTTTGAATGCCTCAAAAGACTCTTCGAGGGTTGTGTTATAAAGATTAAAGACATTAGTGAAGATTAAGTGAATAATAGTTTACCTAAACTGTATAAACACTATTTATTATTCAGTAGTTAACTTGTGTAATTAAATTCGCTCAAGTGTGGACTGTATATTTATGTTGAAGATCCTTTTTAATAACTTGTTAAATGTTAATAAATTGTTGCTATCTGTTAAGTTAATTGTATATTTTGTTTTCTGGTTGCCTGGTCATAGTTGGGGACACAGTAGTAATATATTAATATTATTTTACTTACAATCTCTATAGAAATTTATAAAAATTTATGACCATACAGCAATGATTGATAATATATCAACTAATCTCTTGCGGGATGTGTTTTTGTCAATCAAATAGACATCATCAGTTCCTTGGTAGATTATATCACATCAAACTTAACAACTTAATCCTTTTTATTTAAGTAAAATCACAATATTTAATTTGATATTAGCAGTAATTTAACTAGTCTCTTTTACATCACCTATTAGTAAATTGATAAGGCAGTGTTTACAATCAAATTCATTTTTAAGCTTTGCCTTATCAGTTAACATTAAGCGGATATAAAAGAGTTTAGTTAAATTTACTGCTAAAATTCATATTCAAACTTAATATCAAATTGAACATGGCAAGCCTATTTAAATAGAAATTACATTTCTAAGTTTGCTATAATTTCAAATGATTTTCCAGTCTGATTGACAGAAACACATATCTGCAAGAGGTGAGTTGATTTTTCATCAAACACTGTTGAATGATTGTAAACTTTGGTAATTACAGTTCTGAAGAAGATTACTGGATAGTTAAACTATAGGAAGTAACAATAGCAACAAAAGATATTGTCAATTTAAAAATGTACAAAAAGGACATTATTTTATTATAAAAGCAAAGAGTGAATATTATAAAATGCTATGGAACATTTCAATGTTTTGACACAGATTAACTTTTATATCTATAAGAATATGTATTAAAAAAAAACTTACCTGGGCATTATATTTTCATTATTTTTAATGTCTTTCAATGGATTTTTTTTAATGAAGGTTTTACTATCTAATTCGTCCACAACCAAGTTTAGCTTTGGTTTTTCTGTTTCTATGCAAGACCTTTTCTTAAAGATCCTTGCAGTTGGGCTGGATATAGATGGTGGTTTACTAAATAAAGAAATAGAAAATTACATTAAATATTCTCATCAAATTTCTAAATAAAAATGGCTACATTATGATTAAAAAAAGAAATAAAATGATAATTTATTACATTTTTAAAGATAAATTGATTTCAGATAGTAATGTTTAAGTTAAAATATCTATATGCGGCTACCAAAAATAGTTTTCTAGAAAAACTGAAAGCTATCAACAAGATAATTGGAACTAATTGATTAATTAAATATTTCTAGCATAGAACATAGCAAATCATAGCTTGCAAAAAGAAACAAAACTATAGAATAGCTAGAAAGAAAGATAAAAATGAAAAAGAACCAAACTTTATTGGATGATATGAGAATCATATCACGGATCGTTGTGGATTCTCAAGCGGAACATAAATGAAAAATAAGTATAAAATCAAATCTTATTTTGAATGGTGCAAACAGGATGTCTTTTCATAATATACCTGGGTTCAAGTCAATAAATATACTATCCAGAACTCACAAACAATTAACAGAAAGATGCTCATGAAGACCAAAAAAAATTTTTTTTATAGTCCATACTAATGGAAAAATCAGTAAATGCATAGCCCTAATATATTTTTGATTTTAAAGATTTTTAAAGATCATGTAAATCATTTTATGGCTTATCAAATGTGTAATGCTGAGACTATAAATCTATTCATTGAACAAACAAGATAGATTCCCAAAGAATCATTTAAATGATCTTGTAATTAATGCCCACTTTCTGTTATATCAATGCCAATCTATTTTGTCAGATAAAAGATGATCTAGAAATGTAGCTTGTGAATTATCTTAGTAATGTCATTATATGAATACTATATTGTAATGGGCACAGACGATGTTACATTGTTTTTTTTTTATTAGTAAACATAAAAAGAATAAAAGTTTGCAAATAAAACTTCCTTTTTAAGAATTAAAAATTGAAAATTAAAATTCTATACTAAACTCATATATATATAAAATCGCACAGATGAAAAAAAATTATTAAAATAAAACTTTATTAAAAATAGAAAAAGTATTTTAAAAGCAAAAACTTAAAAAAGATTTAGAGATAAAAATATATCTTTAAGTTTGAAAACAAATTAATTAATGTTATTGAAAAATGGAAATGATTATTTTAATTAGTTAAATATAAACTAGCCCTTGGGCATTTAAAATGTATAAGCAAAGGTCAGATAGGAGAGAAAAACAATGGAATCGGACCTCAGCGAAAGGACCATCACATCGATGACGTAATGTCAATTGAATCCTTAAAATTAATATAAAAGGAAAAGTTTGAAAATTATTAGTTAGTTATTACAAGAGGACAGATATGTGTTAGTGCAGAGTTGGAGGTGAAAGGATTGAAAGACGCACTTTCAATTCCTTCAGCTGTTAAAGAAAAAAAATGAAACATCGTTTTCTACATTGAGGACCAACTAAAGTAAAAAACCTCCGGATGAATAAATGAAACGGGCAATAGAATACCAATCTTTTTAGGACGGCGTGGGAATTCACGTTCAAATGGCATGCAACGGATAAAGCTGGACGTTTTAAAAATCGTAAGAACTTTATATTCATTTGAAAACAATACGAACTCTAAATTCTAAACCTTTTAGTAAATAATACAAATAGAATCCTATCTGACCAATGTAAATTAATATTAATAATGTTATTTGATGTAATTTTTTTATTTATTTAAAATCATTTCCATTTATTTTTGTTGTTCTTTTAAGTTTTTATTATGATTTTTGTTTTTCGTTAGACTAAATTATATAAATGTTAAACTTAAGTCGGGCGTGGATGGCTATATAGATTTGTAAAGTTATATTAGGGGAAGGTAATCTTAGGTTATTTGTTTTGTAGTTGAATTAGGTCAATGGATTGGATATATTGGTGTAATTAGTAGATGTAGTATGAGGTTCGCTATGGGAAGAATCGCTTTTCATGCCGCACACTTTCTTTTTGCCTATTGAATGCGATCGTAAGTAGGCAAAATGACCGCAGTCTTTTCCTATGGAGTTGTTTTTTATTGCTCTTATCGTCAGATAGATGTAGTATTCCTATCTGACGAAAAGCAATTTATTCTCTTAACATATTTGTGCTGTCGTAATCATATTACATTGAATACATCGATATATCAGATGGATTGAAGTTGGTTTGACTGCAAACTTTTGGCCTAAGGTTAAACAAGGATAGAATATTTTCTTTTCAAATGCAAATCTATGTAGTCTATTCATACTCGACACTCTAAATAAAAATGCATTAAATTTAAGTTGGGTATGGACATTGCATGGATTCGTTATCAATTAATTATGTTTTTGGTTTTCATATTTGATCAAAATATATAGACATTCGGTAAATAATGATAGCTTACGGTGAGTATCTAAAATGTATTTATTTGGATGTCTTTTAAGTTATTGGTGTCAATGCGGTATCTTATGATGAATACCATTGGGTTTCTTATATTCCCTATGCAATTGACGGTATCAATGACTTTGTATTTTGATCATTTATAATTTATTTTGAAATGTTTTTAACCATGTAATCTATGTAACCGATCTATACTCAACATTATAAAACAAACTTTTATAAACCCATCTGTGCGAACTTATAAAAATTAAAATGTAAATTTATAAAAATTAAAATGTAAAACTGATACTAAAACAATTTTAAATATTATATATGTGCGTAAATAAATGTTTGTGTGTATAATTACTGGCAGTGGCTTATTTTATTCTTTTTTATATATTCTTAGATAAGAATTTATTATAAAATATAAATTTCTGCTATTCCACTGAGCTAGTGACAATGAGATAACGACCGGAATCACATTTTTTTTACTTACATATCTGCCTACTTTATAAATTTTTCTAGGTTCAAATGCCTAGATGGTGCCCTTGTAGTGCAGATCACGTTACAGTCTCCAATCCCGGATTGTTACAACTGGTGCCCAACATGGGGCCAGTTGTAATGATCCGGAGAATAGATAGCTTAATGTGATCTGCACTACAAGGGCGCCATCTAGGCATTTGAACCTTAAAAATTTATAAAGTAGGCAGATACGTAAGTAAAAAAAAAATTTATATTGGTTGATTCCGGTCGTTAGCCCATTGTCACTAGCTCAGTGGAATAACAGAGATTTATATTTTATAATAAATTCTTATCTAAGAAGATATAAAAAGAATAAAATAAGCCACTGCCAGTAATTATACACACAAACAATTATTTACGCACATATATAATATTTAAAATTGTTTTAGTATCAGTTTTACATTTTAAAATTTAATTTACATTTTTAACTTTGATTTTAATTTACATTTTAATTTTTATAAATTTACATTTTAATTTTTATAAGTTCGCACGGAATGGGTTTATAAAAGTTTGTTTTATAATGTTGAGTATAGATCGGTTACATAGATTACATGGTTAAAAACATTTCAAAATAAACATAAACGATCAAAATACAAAGTCATTGATACCATCAATTGCATAGGGAATATAAGAAACCCAATGGTATTCATCATAAGATACCGCATTGACACCAATAACTTAAAAGACATCCGAATAAATACATTTTAGATACTCACCGTAAGGTATCATTATTTACCGAATGTCTATATATTTTGATCAAATATGAAAACCAAAAATATAATTAACTGATAACGAATCCATGCAACGTCCATACCCAACTTAAATTTAATGCATTTTTATTTAGAGTGTCGAGTATGAATAGACTACAAAGATTTGCATTTGAAAAGAAAATATTCTATCCTTGTTTAACCTTAGGCCAAAAGTTCACAGTCAAACCAACTTCAATCCATCTGATATATCGATGTATTCAATGTAATACGACTACGACAGCACAAATAGGTTAAGAGAAGAAATTGCCTTTCGTCAGATAGGAATACTACATCTATCTGACGATAAGAGCAATAAAAAAAAACTCCATAGGAAAAGACTGCAGTCATTTTGCCGACTTACGATCGCATTCCATAGGCAAAAAGAAAGTGTGCGGCATGAAAAGCGATTCTGCCTGTAGCGAACCTCATACTACATCTACTAATTACACCAATATATCCAATCCATTGACCTAATTCAACTACGAAACAAATAACCTAAGATTACCCTCCCCTAATATAACTTTACAAATCTATATAGCCATTCACGCCCGACTTAAGATTAACATTTATATAATTTAGTCTAACGAAAAACAAAAATCATAATAAAAACTTAAAAGAACAACAAAAATAAATGGAAATGATTTTAAATAAAAAAAAATTACATCAAATAACATTATTAATATTAATTTACGTTGGTCAGATAGGATTCTATTTGTATTATTTACTAAAAGGTTTAGAATTTAGAGTTCGTATTGTTTTCAAATGAATATAAAGTTCTTACGATTTTTAAAACGTCCAGCTTTATCCATTGCATGCCATTTGAACGTGAATTACCATGCCGTCCTAAAAAGATTGGTCTTCTGTTGGCCGTTTCATTTATTCATCCAGAGGTTTTTTACTTTAGTTGGTCCTCAATGTAGAAAACGATGTTTCATTTTTTTTTCTTTAACAACTGAAGGAATTGAAAGTGCGTCTTTCAATCCCTTCACCTCCAACTCCGCACTAACAAATATCTGTCCTCTTGTAATAACTAACTAATAATTTCCAAACTTTTCCTTTTATATTAATTTTAAGGATTCAATTGACATTATCATCGATGTGATGGTCCTTCGCTGAGGTCCGATTCCATTGTTTTTCTCTCCTATCTGACCTCTGCTTACACATTTTAAATGCCCAAGGGCTAGTTTATATTTAACTAATTAAAATAATCATTTCCATTTTTCAATAACATTAATTAATTTGTTTTCAAACTTAAAGATATATTTTTATCTCTAAATCTTTTTTAAGTTTTTGCTTTTAAAATACTTTTTCTATTTTTAATAAAGTTTTATTTTAATAATTTTTTTTCATCTGTGCGATTTTATATATATATATGAGTTTAGTATAGAATTTTAATTTTCAATTTTTAATTCTTAAAAAGGAAGTATTATTTGCGAACTTTTATTCTTTTCATGTTTACTAATAAAAAAAAACAATGTAATGTCGTCTGTGCCCGTTACAATATCAACCCAATAAAAGATTTTTTTTCATATTCCATCCAAAAAATATAACAAAAAAAAAAAAAATAATGGAACAAAATTCAAATTCCACATTTTAGTTAATGCCATAATCAAAATAAAATATGCAATTGAGAAATAATTCTATTAGCTCTATGGGATCATACTTACATTTGAGCTGCTAGAATAAATTACATTAAAAGGATGACAATTAATGGCAAACTGCCATAGTTGCTTAAATTTTAGCATTTCATTAAACAGTCTTATTGTCTAATTATTTCACTCTGCCTTTGATTACAGAATCTATATAGATATGTTCCAATCAAAAGTTGATTGGTTTTCTCCCCAAACTGTCTACACTGCCACCTCTGAATCAAAATATGTTATATAGAAAAATAATTTTAACTATTACACCATAAAAGATTTTAGTGTGCTAACATGTCTGGATCATGAATTATGACGTGAAATGTAGCATGTGTTTTGTATTTTTGAAGATCAACTTCAAAGTTCTCCCAGTCATAACAAAATCTCACAAATCATTTGAAAATGTTTTTGTGACTTAGGACTTCACTGCCAGACACAATTCAATCATTTCAAATATTTCAGTAGCAGTTTTGATCAATTTAAAACAAAATTCAAGGTTAGCACTCTGTTCCAATGTTTAAGATACTAAACACATTGCCACATTTCATATTTGTATCATGTAATTCAGACATGCGAGCGCCTTAAAATTTTTGTGGTGAATAGCAAAACTATATCACTTTAACACATGTGGATTCAAAGATAGCATTATAAGTGGCTTAGAAAGAACCAGGCAATAGTCATCTTTTCATTGGCACACACTATATGTTTGTGTTTTGTTTACACAATTTATTAATTTTTCAATTTTTTTTTGAGCTGTGGTAATCATATACGGGATGAAAAATACAATTTTATTCAACATTTCACATGACAAGAAAAAAAAAGCATAAGGATAATTTTATTTCCATCAATGAGAGATAATAATACACAAATTATTTTGAAAATTTATAGCTTTAAATATGTAAAACATTATCTAAGATAAAATTCTATATCACCCTATTTAGGAATAGCTTTGGATCACAGTCTAATTTATTTTCATCATTTATCTAAGATTATAATCTAAAATAATAGAAATAATCTTGAAAAGATAGTTAACATTAATTAGGATTGTGATACAAGTTTTTAACAGATACCTTTCTTAAAATAAATATATACTATTGGTGAATATTATAACTGTACGAGGGAAAAGTTACCACATTAAACTTCTGGATAATCCAAATATTAGCCTGAAAAATATTATTGGCACATTTGTAATGGTTTCTTGTTCTTTTATATATTTCTCCACCAAACATCAAAAGAGAAGTTGCCTCATAGAAAATGCATACAAAAACTGTTAAGATCAGACTTGAATAATAAATCAAAATTTATTTGTAATGTAATCCACATCTCAAAGTGAGATCCCCTTTCTGGATGTTCAACAACTAAAAAATTACACTATTAAAAATGAGCTTAATATGAAGTTGCAAATAAATTTCTTTTTCCAAATCCTCAATAAAATAAACTAGATTTGATCTTCCTAGATTATCAACAGATTCAAGGTAAGTGATAATTGTTGCACTCATCTGCTTCATAAATGGAATTTAACAGCCATTGATTTGTGTAGATGTGAACAACACAAACTATGAACTGCATAGTTATTGACTATAATGGCAGAATAAAACCAATAAGATTCTATTTCCTGGTTGGAATCTCTACAACTTTATGATATTTTATGAATAGTTAACCTATTTTTTAAAATAAAAATCTATGTATTAATCAAATATATAAAATATCATAAGATTCCTTTTAGATACTTTTAGTCATATTATTATTATTAAATAATTTCTTTCTATTAGAATAAATCAAGAACAATTTTAAATACTTGTTATTTACTAAGAATAACATGTAAAGCAATTGGTTAAGATATTATTACAAATGCAATTTCACAATGCACTAGTAGCAATATCCTTTCAATCAAATGAGAAATGCAATATGGAAAGATTTGATGTTTTCATCTGAATATGGAAATGAGAAAACAAGCCTAAATAATCATTATCTGAAATTCTCAATACATTATTACAAAATCTAAAAATAAAAAGTGGATTTATTATTTATTTAAATCATTATTCTAAGTTAAAGGTAAATAGATTAGGAAATTTATTACACAGATCTGTTGATCCCTTGGTAATATAAATCAAATGTTAATCCCCCCTCTTTTTTGTTGTTGCTTTCTATCCTGTTTCCATATTCCCCCTCAAGTTAAACTAGTCTCCTTTATTGGATAAACATATGATGAATGCCTAAGCTACTTTATAAAATGTAGCTCAGCAGTATCCTACATTTTGAAAACAGCTGATCAAGGTGAAATATCCAGCTTTTTTGATTACAAAGATAAATATTTTCATAAAAAAGATTTCAGTCAGATCACTTGTATCATCACTCTTCTAAAATAATGATTATTTTTAGGTTGAAAGTTTGAGAAGCCTTCCAATAAAGTAATTCATGAGCTAGTCTCTTTAAATTCCTCTAAACCAGCAGACATTCTTCTCATTTCATGACTTGAATCACATGACTACTTGCTTTCATTTAACACTCCTTTAATAACAGCACTCCATTCTTTATCATTCTCTTTTACAGCCATCAGCATAAAAATGAATAATCAATGAACACTAAATAGCAGTTATAACAAGATCCCCAGACTAAAATCGGACAACCGATTCTAAAGATGAGTAGTACATAATGTATTAATAATTTTTCTAACTTGTAAGTATATCTCAATTGCAAAAATGTATCTCTGAGGGACAGATATCCTTTGATCATATTTAAAATAATTAATTAGACAATCTTTAACTAGGTAGTTAATTCAAATCTTGTAAGGTAAAATGAGAAACATAAATTCCTGAAATAAGCTTAAGCTTAAATGTCTAGGAATTTTAAATTTTTGTAAATCTAAAGACAAACAATAAATAGAAAAAAAACTCTGTTTGAATATAATAGAATTACAGATCCAATACATTTTGTGTTAAGATCTCTAACAAATAATGTGAATAAATAAATATGAAGTTCATTTTTTTATTTATAATATGTATTGCTTACATAAATTAAAAAAACACATATATAATATATACATTTTAATATGCAATAAAGTAATGAAATAATATTACAGTGGAGAGATTTGATAAGTTTGATATTAAAAAAAGTATATTTAATTTTATTAAATGCTAAGCCAGGCTTATATGGAGTATTTTTGTCAAAGTACTACTGAAATAAGATTAGCATTCCCCTTAACAAACACTGGTCATTTAACTCAACAGCATAGTTACTTGCCCGACTGATTTTAACACATGCAAATTTATTAAAATCAGAGGCCAGTTTAATTTATCTATAAATGAAAATGCCAATATCCTTGCTAATTTTATTTAAGTCACGCTTTGACAAAGAAATTCCGCAATGAAAACCTGGTTTAGCATTTATAAAATAATATATATATATATTTTATATCAAACTTATCAAATCTCTCCACAGTAATATTATTTCATTACTTTATTACATATTATCTATAGTATATGCTCATTATTAATTATATATCTTAATATATATTTAAATGTATTCACTCACCAAAGTATGTTTCAATTTAAAATTAATCTAATGTATATATTCTCAACAAGTGATAAAAATAAATAATACTACGTGCATATCTACATATGTGTAATCATTGTATTTATATTTTTAAAATTATTTTTAATAGTTTCAATTATTAAAAACAATTTTGCTTTTGAGAATCCTCAGTTTTATTTTCGGGCATTAATAATCTCATAATATCGAAGAAACCTTAGTTTCATTTAGTGTTAACATGTATATTGTACCGGTAATCTTGAGGGACTATCTTTAAATATAGTTAATTAAGGCAAATTTCATAGAGTTATATATAATTTGATAATAATAGAGATGACTGAACCTAAAACAAATTATATTTCCCAATCATCTCCCGAAAATTAAAACAAGTAATTTGAAATAGTTTTACCACTCAGCAATAATTTAACGTAAATAAGAAGGCATGCATTTTCAGCCTTTACTAAGGTACCATACTGAATGAACCGATTTCAAATAACGTAATCCCTCAATTCACTAGAACATTCCAACATTTTCTCAGTAGTTAAACATTCTCTCTAATTAAAAATCTTTGTTTTCTATTTTGATAAACATGGAATTGATAAATGCTAAAGTGAACATTTTAAAATGTAAGCTGCTAAATAAAATGGCACTGACAATTTGAATTTTGAAAACTAATAACAATTTATTAAACACTTACAATTAACTAACGCTTATATGCACGCACACACATAAAGTTAAAAATAATTATTTTAGAATGCATTCATACAGCTAAGCATAAAAAAAAAATGGATAGATAAAAGTAACTTAGCAACTAATACACATATATGAAATGAATTATAACAAATTAATCAGATTATATCAACTTAAAAGCCTTTTCAATATGTTTTCTTTTTTTTAAAGTTTCAAGTCAAATATTCTTACCATATTTTTTTTCTTCAGAACTTCCATTAGTGATCAGAATGGCGGCAGGGGGGGGGGATGACTTGTGTTATTTTTCTTTCAACTTGTTTCATTTTATTTGTTCTGTTTAAAAAAATAGAGGCACACATTTCCATTGGTGTTGAATTTGAGCTCAGGAAATTTCCAGAAGTTTACATAATTGATGGCAAGTTAGCACACATTAGTTTACTTAGCACTGCATGTTCTCTGGCTGTATCAACAAATAATCCTTGTATTCCATAAAGCAAATGTTCTGCTTCTTACAAGAACAATTAATATTCTATAAACTACAGCTTCATAATTGTACAGACAGTAATATATTTTTTCCTCCAAGTTAGAATTCATAAAAGTTAAAAAATTTCTTCTGTTCTTTTCCCAGAATCGGAGCTAAACTCTCTGGTCCACACTAAAAAAAAAACTGTGACCTTTTTTTATTCTCTCTCTTATCAATTCTTTCACTTTTTTTTTTTAAATTAAAAATATACAATAGATCAATAATTAAAACTACAGAATAAATTGGAGACTTCTTATCTTTTAATTACTGTTTTTAGATTCATTTCCATTATCAGTAAATCTGATCAAATTAATTTTTCTTTTTTCAAACAAAAAATATAATTATTTAAATCTCTTTTGGATTTAATTTACGCCATCTTACATGGATTTAATTTATTCATTAAAATTCATTTTAGTAAATGCTACAAGTTTTCTTTATAGTTTTGTTTATTTAACTCCAGTAATATGCCTTTAAATATTTCACCTATGCACATTAATACATGTACATTCATAATAATAACAATACTTTAAATAATCTTTAACAATTCAATACATGCTTGCTATGTTAACCATGTATGCTGGGTCACCACTATACATACTCGGTGAATTCTTGATCCCTCATATATACATGCGCCCTTTTTCCACACTCATCAATTCCGTTCTTTGGTCCTGAAATCAGAACCCTAGAAATACATATTTCTATTTTTTAGATTCTTGTTTTCAAACTGTCCTTCTTCATCTACTATTGACAAATCATGATCCATATTGGTGACACTTGATTTTAAAAGTGATAATCATATTTTTTTTTTCTTCCACCATTTGTTATTTAAATTTAAAAAGAGTAGTTTTTGTTTTGGTTGCACACATCTTTGTTTTTTAAATTTTTTACAAAAGCCTCAGCATTTTCAAAAGTCAAAATCTTTTTTAATTTACAAAATCAAATCAATTAAATCCATTTATTTTTATAATAAATTAATGCTAAGATTATTTATTTAAAAAGTTAGCTTACCTAATCATTATAATTATTAGTAAATCTGATTCTTAAACTACATGTAATTATTGTTAGATCTTGTGAAAAAATGTTATGGAAAAATATCAAATTGTCACTATGGGTATAAAAATCCATATATTTGATACTTCTAGTGCATGATAAACAAACATTGTTCACAAATTGCATGCATAGAAAATAGAGTAATCTCAATTTATGCGTAGTGGATGGTTGCAGTATTTTGAAGTTGAGATGAAAGATGCAAGACTTTAAATTGTTCTTTGTATATACATATTGTTATGGATACCTCTAATATCCTTCCAATACCTATTATGCCATGTGGCCAATCTGAATACCAGATCCATGATATATTTATTAATTACTAGATTAGTAAATATTAAAGCATAAAAATTGACATACCATTAATTACGACACACATTTTAAATCCCAACGTAATCATACTGTAAATAAATGTTTAAACTAAATTATCAAACAGACATACTAACCTTTGACCATTATCAGTGTTAAATGTGTTTTGACTCAAACATAACATAACAATGCACGATAAACAAGATCGGATAAATGAATGCAATCAAGAAATAAAAACTAATATTAAAGTAAAAAAATAAAATAAAATAAAATTTTTATTGTTGTTAACAAATTATTTATATTAATATTCATTAACAATGATATCAACATTGGAGCAAAATGATGATCATAAACTTGCTTGAGTTGAAAATGAGCTTTTTCTCAAAAAGGATAGAAAATTTCTTATCTGTAAAAAAACCTACAAATTTTTACGTTGAGAATTCAAATTTAAAATTCAAAGAGAAACATCAACCAATTTTGAATGGAAATACTATCAAAAATCAATATTCAAACATCCAAGAAAACGAAAATGCATATTGTACCGGTCAAAACATGTTTGCTGGAGCTCACAAAATGTACTTCAAACCCAGTCAAGCCTGAGATTTGGGTCAGGGACCAGCCTGAATTCGAACCCACTCTCTAAGCCCCAGATCAAACACCTAATGGATAACATAACAATGATACATGAGAATTAATTTTAATCCAGCCCACTAGCAAAGCGGAGAAGACAATGAGACATCTATTAACTATGACAACTAAAATATATATAAGCATGGCTGTACTTTTGGAAATGAAGAAAAAGAGGAATTCGAACTACTCAAATAAGTTAGATGATAAAAATATAGTTTAATATAATGACACATTATTATACATCATGATTTAATTGTATACATTAGTATGTGCGTGAATGAGCAAGCGGTCTACCAAACGATAGATAATTATATATTATCATTCACGCTATTATTTCTCATATGCTCTTTATTAGCTAAATAATATATTATAAATAAACACACATCTTTGGTGGGTCCAATATTAAGATGCCAATCAACTATTAGAAAGAAATACATAATATTGCCATTAACGCTTTGATTTACGGTTCTGAAACATGGTGACTAACATATTACTTAGGAGAGCGTTCTGGGATTCATTACAGATATAATATAAACTATTTTCGCGCCAATACGATCGTGAAAATAAATAAAATACATTTGAAAACATATTTGATTATATGACAAAATACTTAATGAAAATTCTGTTAATTAGCGCTAGTAAGAAGAACGCTTTATTTTCCCCAAGGCAAATAGATAGTCTTAAATACAGAAATAAGTTACGATGGTGGGATTGTATTAGACTGAAATAAATTCAATTAATAAAACTAGAAGTAGTTTGTCCTTTTTCTGGTGTGCAGTATTTCATTTCTAGGTTAACAACAGCACCATTTTATACAATTTTCTTTTTAATAAAACTCACAGATGAGACTAACATAGACAGAGACTCATGTTCTTGGTTGCAGATTACTTTAGGAGGTAGCTTCTTCTCAACATTTTATTCCAGTGAAGGCAGGTTACATGGAGAAAAATAATGTCTAGCTTTTAGCTGAATTTAGCATATGGTTTTCATTGTAGAAACCATTTTCATGACAAACTCATAGTATGCTAAAAGATTGATTAAAACTTCTGCTATCTATACAATAGTTTGGCTAAGATTCCTGCTAGCAACATCTTGGTCAAGATCTGCTTCTTTCTTCTTTATCAGCTTGATTAAAACTTGACTGTTCTCTCTTCAACAACTAGGAATATATCTTCTTACCAGATACTTGGGCTTTCTGAGTTATTCACACCCCATTATTTTTTTCTAGGACAATCTTGACTATAAGCTAATCACAATCTACCTCTCACCTGATAATTTTTATAACAAGCAATTAATAGACAGGGTATGAGCACAGATTTTCACATGACCCACCTCTCTCCACACTATCTCATAACACTGATACACATGAACACATATGTTGAAAAGATATGTGTGTTCATGTGTATCAGTGTTATGAGATAGTGTGGAGAGAGGTGGGTCATGTGAAAATCTGTGCTCATACCCTGTCTATTACATATATAGTCACAGGTATATATAAGCCTGTGTATTTCAACTATAACAAGCAATTAAGTAAATTTTTCAAACACAAATGTTCAGCTATTTATCTCCTTAATCATAAACATTGAAAAACAAGTCAAGAACTTAAATTAGCACCATAAAATTCTTAGCGTTTAGTTATAATTAAAAAAATCTTGTAAAAAGGAAAACAAGATAATTAGTTAATTACACTGATTTGATTAGTTGTTGCATTGAAGAGAGATAAAAAGAAAAACAACAACCCTAATTAAAAACAAAATTTACCAAAAGTATTAAAACCTTATTTTATTTTTAAAATATTCTTAAACATAAAATTTTATCTCTCTTAAAAGTTTAAAATTAAATATTAAACAATTTACTAAAAAGAGAAAGTTTTTTTTTTTTCTCTTGGTACATTTTTTAAAAAAAGCAACTGGTAATTAAATAAAATTATTGAACAGAGAACAAAAGAAATTATATGATTTTATAGTTTCTCTCTCTTCCACCAATCTTTACAATACATATTAAAATATGTGGTGCTTGTCTTATAGATAATGATGCCGTTGGATGGTGCCGTTTTCACGCTAAAACTATAAAATATGACCATTCTCAGGCCGTTGATTATAATAATTTTTCTGTGCTTTTTCGTAATGCGAAAATAAAAACAAAACAAAATTATAAAAACAAAACAAAATCGTCTTTTATAAATATTATTTTTTATTAACGTATACAATTTAAATGATAATAATAAATGTAAAATAAAATCAACAAATTACAATTTGATTCGTGTTCTTCTATCGTATATTTTTTTAATTGTGTTACGGCTTTTTTTTATAAATTTTCTATCGGATATTTTTTTTACTTGTGTTACGGCTTTTTTTTATCAATTTTCTATCCGATGTTTTTTTACTTGTGTTACGACTAATTTTTTTGTTGTTGTTTAAGTAAAAAGAGATATTATGGATATTTTTTACTTCAAATAGAATGACAATAAAAAGTAAAAGTTGTTATGGTTAATTTTAGGGTTAATGTTCTGTTGTTTGTAATGCTAAAATAAAAAAATTCAAAGTCGTAACCGTACTCGGACAAAATAAAGAAACTCAAACTTTTTTAAACAACAACAAACACATATAAACGTCTTCTTTACTTATTAAACATGTTTATAATATTTGCTTTTTATGAAATTTACAAAAAATCGTGTATATTTGTACTTTTTTTCTGTATATTTTTTTGGTACCGCTCTTCTTTGTCTCATGGAATGTTACAAACAGTACGCGTTACCTAATTGCAACTCACTAAAAACATAGATATTTAACATTTTCCCAATTAAAACTTCAATACAGTACGTTGTAAAAAGTCTTAGAATTATTACTTTAAAAAATCTGAACATTTCAATACTTTAAAATAAAAAAAAATCCAATGAAAACAACATTTCCATCCAATTCAAATACAAACTCTCTCATCAAGCCGTAACTATTTTATAAACTGTGCGAATTCGGAAAATGTAATTGCTGTGATGCGACATATATGCTGTACTGCAACGCGCCATAGCGGCCTGCATTCTGTAGCACGACAAAAAAGTTGTATTATAGAAAACGTGGGTTCGAACGTGTCAGCCGTGGAAACAGCATTTTTATGTGTTTTGGCTCGAAAATGGCACCATAGAACGGTGTCTTTAGCTATAAGATGAGTACCAAATATGTATATTATAATTTTAAAAAAATGGACAATTAATTTGAAAAAATTGTCTAGAATGTTCCTACTATCACGTGGGAAAGAAAATAAAATATTTAATTAATTTCAGACCCATTATTATTATTAAAAAAATGCATGGAAAAATTAAATACTATTTTCCCAATTAATTAAATAACCCTAAACTAAACCTGAGGAACATGCTGCCAACTATATAATTATTTTTAATGCAGTTATGTAGCCAACTGGTTACAATATATATATATATATTGATAATAAATATTTATAATAATAATTATATTCAATTATTTTAATAATCATTCTCATCTGCTAAACATTTTAAATTTTCTGGAAGAGATATTCCAAGATTGTGAAATCTAAATATTTAAAATTCATAAATTTTGGATATCACACAGTTATTTTTACTTCCATAAAATTTAAAATATCCACCAGTTGAGAATGGTTATGAAAGTAATTGAAAGTATTTCTGACTTTTTATAATTATTAATCTGTAAAAAGTGATTTATTTGATTTATATATATGTACACACAGAGACACTGTCCAAATAATAAATGTTTTAAATTATATTTAAGCTAAAAGTTAAGTTGTAATTTATGTGCATAATATAAAATTATTTCCTTATAATTTTTTATGTTTTTAGTAATTTTTTTGCATACCTGTGTGTATATATATTATTATTCGATGTCTGTATTTTTAAAGCAATATACGTAATTATATAACTGAATATTTCTAAATACAGTAACTAAATAATTAAAAATTTTATCCACTTAGGAGTGCTTTCGATTAACTCAGTAATCTGTGTCAACTAAAGCTTTGAAATGCTAACTTTCCCATTATTCCGTGATCTTAACGTTTGCTGCTTGCCTGTTAATTAAGTCATGTTTATATTTGTATATTAGCATAGCTTCCTTTATTTTTCTTTATTTTTTTCAATTTGCAATATTTTTACACTGTTAAAATTGAAGTCAAAACCATAAATACACGATTTATTATGGTCGTAAAAAAACATGCTGAAATATTATTATCCACTATGCAATTTTGTTTCGATTTCTGAACTCGTTTTAATAATAGCAAATGTTCTTTAGTTCTTTTTTCCAATGTACATCTAGATTCACCTATATATCCACTGCCACACCTACATATCCATTTATAAATGAATCGTTTTAATAATAGCAAGTGTTCTTTAGTTCTTTTTTCCAACATACATCTAGATTCACCTATATATCCACTGCCACACCTAAGTGTTCTTTAGTTCTTTTTTCCAATGTACATCTAGATTCACCTATATATCCACTGCCACACCTACATATCCATTTATAAAAGACACAATTTACGTTGGAAAAAAGAACTAAAGATCACTTGCTATTATTAAAATGAGTTCAGAAATCGAAACAAAATTGCATAGTGGATAATAATATTTCAGCATGTTTTTTATGACCATAATAAATCGTGTATTTATGGTTTTGACTTCAATTTTAACAGTGTAAAAATATTGCAAATTGAAAAAAATAACAATAAAAGAAAAATAAAGGAAGCTATGCTAATATACAAATATAAACATGACTTAATTAACAGGCAAGCAGCAAACGTTAAGATCACGGAATAATGGGAAAGTTAGCATTTCAAAGCTTTAGTTGACACAGATTACTGAAATAATCGAAAGCACTTCTAAGTGGATAAAATTTTTAATTATTTAGTTACTGTATTTAGAAATATTGTTATATAATTACACACACACACATATATATATATATGTGTGTGTGTATAAACATTTAGTTTATACAGTAGCAAACACTCCATATAGTAATACCATCCAGTAACAAGTCTTGGTAATCAATGGATGCAAAAAGCTTTGTGCACAAAATCCCTATCTAGTGCCTACCCAGTCAATATTCCCAAACTAGTTTCTAGCTTGTAGCACAAATCTTTCCATTGATTACTAAGATTTGCACTGGATGTCACTATTGTATGAAGATTGCTATTGTATTAACAGCTTGTATAAGCATAAAAAAGTGATCATGTAAAGACATTTAATTTACATTGTATAATTTACCTTTTTTGTGTTTTTAATTTATTTGATGTGACAGACTTAGTTTTATCAGCCCATAATTTTAAAACTTTGTTACGAATTTGCTGTGGTGGCAAAAATGGGTACAATACTGTCAGTTTTCGAATTTCATTAGCATAGAATATATTAAAAGCATTCTTCCCAATTGGTATAGGCTTAGCTGAAGATGGAGGTTTTACTTCAGAAAGTGACATAGATAAATTGTAGACCTCCATTAAATTTTACTAAATATCAAGATTTTATATACCTATAAGAAAAAAAGAGTAAACATTTGTATGTTGCAGGCAATAATAATATTTAATTAATAATATTTCTAAGAATATATACAGTATCTCTTGTTCATAAACAATCATTAAAATGTATATTATCAACTGGAGCAGATAAATGGCGGAAGGCAATAAAATTTATTTTTTCATCAATGACCTTTCATCAATGACCTTTTTTGTGCTCACAATTAAAAAGAATGAAAATATATATATATTTTTTAGAAACTCAAGAAATCAAAACATTGGTTCATATAATTAAAGGTAGATGTAAAGTCATTTTCATTAATACAATTAAAAAAAAAAAGGTTAGTTGCTTGGGACATTTTAAGAGTAGAAGAAACAGGTTAAACTTTGATTCAGAAATATTTAGCTCATGAAGCCATCTCTATATCAATCTATTGAACGGCGTAGGGTATTTGCACCACAGTATTACATTTCTATAATTCAAAGATCCAACTGCCCTTAATAATTGATTCAGTTGCTAACCTAGCATGTTAGTAGACAAAAAGTATTTTGATTTCTGTCTGAAGAATATAAAAATAGGAGTGAAGAATAAGGGGAAAGGGATCATAATCAATGCATCTGATGAACTCATACACAACGCTATATTGATGTATCAAAGTCATTCAATCTTACAAGTAAAATAAGCATATGGTTATATAAGTAATTGTACAATTAATTAGTTTATTTATTAGAATAAAAATAATTGGCCCTAACATTCTTCTTTAATACTATTTTAAATATTTCTAAAATATTTTAATTCTTTCAATGCCAAGATGTTGTTTTAGACATACGACACTCATGTAAGTAAAGTTATTCACAGCATAACAGCTTAATAAAGTAATAGAATGTCCACAATCTAGTGTAATAAAGAAACCATTTTTTATTTGTAGAGATTGCCTTGACAACAGATTAAGGACATTTCTATTGGTTGAGCTTTGGATATGGGAGTTTGTTGGTTATTGGAAATTTACAGCTTATGAGATCTAATGAGCAGTTGTATATGAAGATTACAATTTGCTTCACAGAAAACTCAAAATTGCAATTTTAAAATACTCTGTACAAAAGACATTTCTTCTTTTTTTAGAATATGACTCCCAGATCTTTTATATCTTGATGATCCAAAGCTTTCATCACTATGGTAATGTTTAATGAATCAAATGTCTTTTCATAATCTACAAATCCAAAGCATAATGGCAGCTCACATTCTTTGGTCTTTACTATAACTTCTCTCAATATCTGGATGTGATTCACTATGCTAAAATCATTTTTCAATCCAGCTTGTTTTTTACATTGATTAGAATCCAAAAGTTGTTATAAAAAAAGTGTAATTATCTTGATAAAGATTTTATATAAAACTAATAGGTCTATAACTTCTAATTTTATTTCTTCATTTAAATGCCTTGGCATTTCAAGTAGATATAATAATTATGATGGTTACTTTATTTTTTTTTATTTTTATGATCATATAAGTTTCTTGTAGAAACTCTTTAATATATTTCATGACATCATATCTTTTTTTAATAATAGTTCTACCATTTCTTCTTATTACTAAAAAAAAAACTTCCAGTGCCAAGATGTTATTTTATACATTTAAAACCTTTGTTCTCTTGTATAGTTTTCCTTACCAATTCACAATTACATTTTCTTATACCATTATTAACATTTTTTCATATCATTTTACAAACTTTAAATATATATATATATATTTTTGGATCACTTTAAAAAAATGTAAATATGCCTTCTTTTCCTTATACACTGCATTACCTCAGTAATTTACTAGTAAGTTGCTGCTTTTTTTATATATATATATATATGTCAAATGCATTGACCGGGACGCGAACCCGGGCCAGCTGCTTGGAAGGCAGTTATCAATTATTTTCTTATTGATTTCAATCAAATTTGAACAATTTTCAAAGTCTGTTAATATTTTAAAACAATTTGCAGTTCTAATTTAAGTTAATTGGAGTATTTCAAAGTTATTAATGCAATCTTTCTTTATAGTTTTTGTATTTTGTTTTGCATTACATATCTTATATAACATTAAGTGACACTCATTTCCTGCATTGAATCTATTAAAAACATTACAATTTTGATATATTGTAATGATAATCATCATTTTTAACAATGGTAATTGATCAAAATAATAATGAACAATAATTGCACAATTACTTTTTAGCATAGGGGAATAAGATACATCTAATGGGCAACCACATACATAGTGAAGTGACTATGCAAATTTTAATTTTCAATTGATGAATCTATAATAGTCGTGGATAACAATAAGACTGAACACACATAAAAAACAAGTTTTTTTATGTAGATTCAATCATGTTTCCTGATCATTACTCTCTTTACATTAATAATATGTTAAAATAATTTACTCAGAATTCAGATGAGAAATATACAAGCAACAAAATATAACTTTAATTAACAAACAGAAGGAGAATAATATTAAAAAAATTGTATTTACATATTTACATCTAAGATTGTATGAAGAGCACATGTAATAAGTAAAATCATTGTTGATTCATAATAATTCATAAAACAAAGGTTTGATTAAGTCCATTCAATTACCTATTATGTCTCCATGAACTCATGTTTCTTTACCTTGTGAAGGTAGATATATGGCCATCAGAATCATTATTTTACACTTCTGCAAACAATTTTCTAATATTTTCTCTTGGTATGTTTCAATAGTAGTTTATTTCCATGCAATTTTTCCTGTTATTAAGTGCATGAATATTTCCACTTGATAATTAATTAGAAAGCAAGTTTTCTTATAGCAAGTGTCACACATTTTCAGCTATAGACAGTAATTAATAGACTAACAGAAATGAAGTTAATTTCTAAGGCATTTCTTTGTTTACAGTTGCAGTTAGCTACACTAATGGAAAGATCAGGGAAAGGTACTCTAGAGTTTTTTTACCCCATAAATTGCATTATCAAGTCATTGCAATTTTTATTGACTTCCCTCTTATAAGTGACACAATGAAGAAGTGACAATTCTCTTCTTTTGTGTAAAGGAGACGATCCAAGAATTTCCAATTGGTTCCCATAACTAACTTTATTTTAAAATAAAAAACGTAATAAAATTTTGATTTTTACAATTATTAAAAAAATTACTTTATAATTTATTTACACAGATGATTTTTTATATCTTAGAATACATAATAAAAAAAATGTACATAAAGGCCATGCATGTAAGCTCTGTCACGGAGATTACAATCTATATATTGTAACGGGCAAACATGCTGTTACATTATTATAATAAATAAAATTAGAAATTAAAAATAAAAAGTTCGCAAATAAAAACTTCTTTTTTAAGAATTAAAACTTGAAAATTAAAAGTCATCTAAACTCGTATATATAAAAATCGCACAGATGGAAAATTATTAAAAGAAAACTATTTAAAAAAAAGTATTTTAAAACTAAATTTTCAACAAAAACTTAAAGATAAAATTATATCTTTAAAAATATACAAAATTTAATTAATTCTATTGTGTAAAAAGGCTAAAAATGGAAATGATTATTTTTAATTAGTCTTAAGTAAACTAGCCCTTGGGCATCTCAAAATTTATAATTAAAGGTCAGATAGGAGAGAAAAACAATAAAAACAGAATGGCCAATAAAAAAAATCCCTCAGGAAACAGACCACAGCAAAAGGATCATCATCATCATGACATCATGCCCAGTTAATCCCCAATTTTAATATAAAAAGGAAAAGATTGGAAATAAATTATTAGGTATGCTATATGTGTTAAGTTCCAGGAGAGTAGAAGGAGAAGGGATTGAAAAGACGCACTTTTAATCCCTTCTGATTTTATAAAAGAAATGAAATATCGCTTTCCTATATTGCGGACACCAGGACATCAGGATACTGCAATAAAATCCTGCAAAGAACTATACCAGCTACGTAAAGGATCTCTGGATAAATACCAATAGAACGGCCAACAGCATACCAGTCTCCCCAGGACATCGTGGGAATTAACACTGGATCCAAATTACAAGCAACTATTAAGGATGGACTTTTAAACTGTAAGAACTATATATATATAATTCATGAACATTAAGTATAAATATTTCAAATATTTAAATAGAAATGTAAATTTCTATCTGACTAAATTAAATCATTAATAATTATTTTTATTATATGTAGTTTTAAAATCATTTCCATTAATTTAATTTTTCCATTCTTTTAAGTGTTTATTTTTTTTTTCTTACATTAAGCTAAAACTTTTAATTAAATCATGTTAAATTTAAGTCGGGCATGAATGGCTGCATAGATTCGTAAAGTTATATTAGTTTAAGGGAGGGTAAATCTTAGGTTATTTGTTTCACAGTTAAATTGGGTCAATGGATTGGATGTATTGGTGTAATTAGTAAATGTAGCATGAAGATCCGCTATGTGCAGGATCACATTATATACTGCCCTTGGGCAAAATAAGTCCCATTTCTTACTGACCATCGGAAGCAGACGGTATTCCCTGCTTCTTGGATCACTCCTTTAGCCTATGGAATGGGATCGTAAGTCAGCAAAGAGGATCGCAATCCCTTCCTATGGAGTTTTTTTTTTTTGTATTGTTCTTCTCGCCAGACAGATGTAGCATTCCTGTACTGGATGAGGGATTTTTTTCTAAATAACCACGCTGTTCAGATGTATATTTCTGACAGTGCGGTATTGTGTTGTCGTATTCATGCTGCATTGAATACATCGATATATCAGGTAGATTGGCGTTAGTTTGATTGCGAACTTTTGGCCTAGGGTTAAATAAGGGATATAGAATATTTTCTTTTTCGAGTGCAATCATGTAGTCGATCCATACTCGACACTTTAATAAAATATTAATAAATTCATCTGTGCGAACTTATAAAATCAAAAGTTAAAATGTAAATCAAATTATAAAGTAAACATTATACTAAAATAATTCTAAATTTTATATATGTGCAAAATAAATGTTTCTGTGTAATGTTAATCTGGCAGTGGCTTATTCTTATTTTTTATTATCTTTCTTTCTTTAAAAATAAAGTATACATTATCTCTGCTGCTCCGCGAGCTAGTGACTGGGGCTAACAATCTATAATAAAATAAAATTGGATCTTAAGTATCTGCCTACTATATAAATTTTCCAGGTTCGAATAGCTTGTACGGCAGATACAGTATCATTCCCTTTCCCCGACCGTTATAATATATATACACACATAGAGACACTGTTAATTAAAATAAAATACAATTTGGATGTTTATATTTTCAGTTCAGTATAACGTTTTTTTCAAATTTGTAATATAAGGTTTTTTTTTTCTATAAACTCCCTAAGTTGGTGTTTTCTCCCATTTCTACAACTGTAATTAAATTTATCTACAGCACTTTCATCTTTCAATCACATTAAAGTTTCTTATGACAGTTTTAAAATAGTATTTGATCTGATCAAAAGCATTTTATACATTATATAAATTTTTCATCACAATGTCATTGAGATATAAACCTGAATTATCTGCATTTGATGTCTTCATTTAATTTGAATAACTAATATTGTCATTTCATTAGATATAATTTGAATAAGTAATCTTGTCATTCTGTTTGATATAGTAACAATCTCCACAATGTTCTTCCATTTTTTATTTATAATGAATTCCACTCCAATTATGCTTCCAATATTTGTGACTTTATAGTAAAAATATACCCACTTTTTAAATGAATTGTTTCTAACTTCACAAAGTCCAACAATATTTCATTTAATATTAACAGTTCTTCTAATTGGTTTAATCTCTCTTTTGAAAGTGATCTGAAGTTGTAAATATCTAAACAAATGATTGTAACTAAATGGCAGCCTGAATCCACAATCAGGGGATTCTTATCACTATGTCGGCCTTCAAACACTGCCTTAGCTGGCTGCCTTTACAATCAGCTGGAAATACGATATTTTAGTTTTATCTGCCATGATTATAACTATCTTTTTATTTTTTTTTTTTAAAAATTCACAAAGACATATTTTCTGCTTTCAAGAAAACTCAACTGATATTTCAGTTAAGCATTATCACTCACCTGAATGGAAAAACAATAGTGTTTCTTTATTGTAAATTTAAGATAAAAAGCCAGTAAACTAACCATACTAGCATAGTTTTCATGTTTATTTATTATATGAATAATCATATAATAACAACAGTTGTAATGACAAGACTATAAGAAGTGAATATTACAAATTTGTCCTGCTCAGTTTCTTTAGAAACTCATAAAGGAATCAAAGTGTCTCCTTTATTTTATCAGCAAACTCTTTTCTTCAACTCAAATTTTGTTATTATGCAATTATTTTACTACTTATTTTATGTAACATGAAATATTTGTATAATTATATGTACTATGAATACATGCACTTTATTGTATCAAAAGCACACTAATATAAAATTGCAAAAAAAACAAAACAAAACAACCAACAACTTATTTAAATTTATAAATATATTTGTAATGTGATGAATAAAATACAATTCATAAAGGAACAGTTAAATAGATATAGACAAGTATTATATAAAAATCTTCTTCATATATGAGGAATAACTAATAAATGGAGCTAGAATACTTTGAGATATCTTGAAATATATGTTAGCTCATCAAAGATTAAATAAATTTTCCAATCTAAATGAAACCCTGATTAGTTTCTGGGTTAACTCATAATCTCTCTCCTTTTTCATTTTATTTTACTAACTCAATCAATTAGTGAAATATATATTGAAATGATTATTGTTTCATTAAAATGTTATCTTAAAAGTAAAGATCGTTATATGAAATAAATATTGAAATGATTGTACTTCATTTAAAATGTAATAAAGATTGTTACCAAATGGAAAATGTCCATTAACAAAAGAAATTTAATTAATGTGAACTATAATTAAATTTATGAAGTCGAAGCAGAACTAATTGGACTGAAAATAAACTCCACCTGGAACCTTTCCGTTGGCTGAAATACTCCAAAAATGAAAAAGGATAACAGAACAAAAACATTTCTTTTTTTTTCATTTGAAAACCAGTAAAAGCAGCGGAAGAAAATCTGTGGGGAATATCTCTCCCCTGGATCTCCCTGTAGATCATCAAGCCAACTAAGGACTTTGAAACAGATCACTCTGATCCTATAATGTTTTAGTATGCCTCAAGGGCCCAAATATTAAGGTGATAGAAATCTACTTGATATTATCTGTGTATCTAGTATGGTATATATACTAGATAGTAAATCAATAATTATTGTTCGTTTTATTAAGTCTATATATAATGCTAGACTTTAATTAGATAAAATAGTGTTTGTTATTAACTGAATTATGTAAATATTCTATAATTAAATAGTGGAAATTAAAAGCATTTTGAGTCACTGGCTTATTGTGTCCTTCATTATTCTACCAAAAAATAGTTGCATTCATACTCCTAAATAAAATAGGGTTTTATTATAAGGGAATTAGAAGCTAAGAACATCTCAAATATAATTATATTCACAACTTTTCACTTCTTTTTCTTTTTATAATTATAGCTCCATGATAGTAATTATATAAAATCAAGATTCCTCCTTTTTCTTTTTAAAACTTGTTTATTCAAACTATAATTTTATTTTTACTCCATACAATGTTTCAACTACATTCTGTAGTCATTATCAAGTTTCCTTAAACAAAAAATAAAAAACATAAAAATAATAACACAAATAAATAAATATTAATAATCACAAATATATATAATTTTCAAATAAAACCACGATATTATTACATCTACAAATATAATTATTTACCTTCTTCCTGATATTTAACTATTTCTTTTAAAATACCTTTATAATTTAATACTCTTCTTATATAATTTTATTATCTATTCTCTAAATCTTTAGCCATTAACATTCCTTTTAATACCCTTTTTATTCCTATATTATCTTTTTTTTATCTTTATTTCTTAACATTCTATTTAATACTGGTTTATATTGATCAATATAAAAAAATTAAAAAAGAGGAAGCATATATTGATCAGTATAAACCAGTATTAAATAGAATGTTAATAAATAAAGATAAAAAAATAAGATAATATAGGAATAAAAAGGTACTAAAAGGAATGTTAATGGCTAAAGATTTAGAGAATAGATAATAAAATTATATAAGAAGAGTATTAAATTATAAAAGTATTTTAAAAGAAATAGTTAAATATAGGGAAGGAGGTAAATAATTATATTTGTAGATGTAATAATATTTGAATATTACATATATTTGTGATGTATTAATATTTTATTTATTTGTGTTATTATTTGTATGTTTTTTATTTTTTGTTTAAGGAAACTTGATAATGACTACAGAATGTAGTTGAAAAGTATGGAGTAAAAATAAAATTATAGTTTGAATAAACAAGTTTTAAAAAGAAAAAGGCGGAATCTTGATTTTATATAACATCTCAAATCTTGAAGCATCGTATTTCAAATCTAGCCACAAGGGAAATTGGTTCAGTCAAAGTTCCAATCTAGTTATAGAAATTATATTGGTCCAAGTAGTGATTAAAAAAATAAAATGCCTACATTTAGTCAGACTTGTATTTAGGAGTTTGATGTAGGCAATGCTGCTGAATGACCACTGTACAAGACTCAAATTGAGAATTTTTAAAAATTAAATAGAATGAAGGATAATAAACATAAGGTTAAGGATATTCTTATGATTTTCAGGTAGAAGAGTCATAGAAATAGCTAACATATTATGCAAAACTGCATTAACAGATGTATTATATGAAGGAATAATAAAAAAGCAAAATGACTATTTTAATCCCTGCCCATCTTGTCATATAGTCGGTTAAAATTAAAAAATAGGGAAGCAAGTGAAGGGTGAGATCATTAGAAAGCACAATGCAGTCCTTAGAGAAATGGCAAAAGATTGTGTGAGTATGGTGATTATGTCAATGAAATACTAATTGATCAGCTGTTTTGGGGTATGTCTGATGACGGCTCACACAACAATTTTTAACAGAGCCAGATATATATAGCTATTAAAAAAGGTATAGCTTATCAGCTATCACTAGAGCAAGCACATGTTTTTAAAAATAAAACAGATGATAGCCTTAATGTAGAAGTCTATAAAATGAATGACCAAAATATTAATCCGAAAAAAATCAGTATATACAAAGGAGAATAAAAACACTTGTTATTGCTGTGGGAAGTGTGGAACAAAGCAAAAAATTGTAGATGATTAAAAGAACACATATTTTAAAGGCAGGGTTAAAAGTCATTTGTCACAGGTATGTAGGAAAACAGATAATGGGGATAGGTATGAAAAACCCCAGTCACAGAAAAATAGGGGAGGCAAAATAGGTAATAGTCAATGCATCAAAAGTATTAAAGTTACTGGATCGAAGAAAATTAAGATGAAAGTACAAATCTGTAGTAAAAATATTAGCATGAAGACAGATAGTGTGGTTAGGGATATCCATAATGTCTGAAAAAGATTGGAATGCACAGTCAGGTAACTATGTTAATATTCCAATAGAGAAGTCAAATATTAAGGTTAAAGATGTTAGCGAAAATACACTTAAATTACTAGGTTAAGTAAAAGCTCTGATAAAACACTGAACAAAAATAATTTACCTACCATTATATGTAGTAAAAGGAAACATTAGAATAGTTTCACGTAATGGGAATTCACATCAGTATTATGAAATTTTTTTTAATGGAACATGAAATTAAAAAAAAATATCCAGATTTGTTAAATGATAAATTAGGTACAATATTAATTAGGCCAGTAGAGATCAAACTATTTAAAAATGCATATCTGGCTGTTCAGAAACTGCACACAATCCCATTTGCACAAAAAAGTAGAAAGAAGAAAATTCAGGGATTAGTAAAGGCATATTAATGCCAGTATAATTCGAACATCCAATACCATTACTACTTGCCATTACATAAAATTGGCAAACTCAATATAAAGACTTCATCTACTTCCATCATATAAAATTATCATTGCTATCCCTTTTCCATAATTACTATCTATTCATCTATTTCAATTACTTATATTTGTCACTGTCACATAATGATTTAATCCCTTCTCCAAAAATACTATCCATTACATTATCTACAAATATAGTTTGCCTTTAAAACAATTACATGTTTAACTAACTTATATATTACCAAGCCTGTTATAGAAGAGGAGTATAAAACCTATTATATTAAATAAGACCTATCTCTCCTCCTATTAGCACTTGCACATAATTACTCATTCATCCTGAGTGTAAAAGATGATAAAAACTACAAGTCATCAGCTTGGCCAAATCTGTAGCCAATGCACAAATTGCACTGAAATTTATTCTCTATCTGCCAATAAGATAAGACCACAGTGGCAAAAAATATTTCCTATTGTTCTTAGGATCACAACCAGGATGTATATACTAATTTTTTTACATTAGTACAGTACAATCTAGCATTCAAATCTAAATAAAGATGGGAAATTCTTTCAGTTAGCCAAACATTACCAAACAAGGTTACCATCCAATTATGATCAGAAAATGGGTATCTAGTTATTCTTAATTAGAAGATAAAGATCTTGCATTAATTTAGAAAAGGAAGATATGAGTTTCCATTTATTAATTGTAAAAGAAATATGTGATTTTATTATAATGATTAGGGAGATAAAGAACCACTAGTCAATAACTCAATATTTTTTTAAAGAATATCTGACTTCGTTGATTAATTTTTGAACTAATTTTCTATCTATACTTTTATATCTTACTAAAACACTTTCATAATAATTCTACGAATTTTTACAAGCCCTGTTTTGAACCAAATGCTTTGAAATGAGTTTCTTAGTGGCAGATTTATTACAAGTCAAAATTTGATAAATTATTCATCAATATTTTAATCTCAATTGCTGTTAAACTTTTGAAATAGAAATATCAGTCAAATAATTGTTCAATATTCTAACTACGAATTTTAGTATAGTACTTTAAAATAAGATTTTTTTTAGAAATTTATCCATTTGTCAGGTTTTTCTTTTACTTTAACGGTATTAGCCAGGTTTAAAATATCATTTAATAAATTAATAATAAACAAAAATTATACAAGAAATATCACAAATCAAGGTATATTACAGGATCTTTATATATATGGGCTATTGAGCATAAAGAAATAAAGGTAGATTGAAAGGTTCAATAAATTTTTGCTAATGTAAAAATTGGATAAATATTATTTGGTTGATATATGTATAACAATAATAAAATTTTCTTTAAACATAGACTATTCATTTTTCAACTCAAATATATATAGGGGTCATAGTTTAATTTTTGTGAATGGGCCTGAACTTCCAATTACCTCATTGCTATATTATGAAGCAAAAATAATGGACGAAATGTTTAGATTTCTTTTTATAATCACAAACTTTTACATTTTTTTTTAATATTATTGCACTATGCTAAAAATATTTCCGAAACTTGAAAAAACAAAACAAAATAAAACTACATATTAACTTTTTAAATATGTAAGTAGCAAAAAATATGAGATTAGCTTAAACTTCGAATATTTAGAAAAATTAGATTGTCTATTAAATATTATGAAAATCACCAGTTATACCCTGTCAATGATCAGAGTAAAAGCCAATCATCTATGTAAGTAAGAATTCTTTATATAATTATAGATATTTTGCCAACTAATATAAAATGTTTAGATAGAAAACAACCTTGTAGTTTCAGACTTATAATAATTCTGAATTCATTAGGTTTGTATTATTATTAAAAGGAAGAAAAAGTACAATTTGCAAAGTGTATGGCGGATTTTAAAATATAAATATCTAAAAAAAAAAAAAATTCCTGATACAAATTCCATTACACATTATTGATGTATATATAAAAAATACGACATTACGAATAATTATTGAAAGTTTTAACATAACAAAGATAATATATTTAAAACCGCAGACGTATCATTTAAAGGTCTAGTTTTTAAAAATAAATCTGATATAAAATTTATATATATTTAACTATAATCTGTATTATTGTTGAATAGAAATACTTATTAAATAATAAAAAAATAAAACATCAGAACATATGCAATATAAAAATTTGTTCAATACATTAAAATAAATCGCTTTTGTAATATATCTTTCAGTTTACTTACCGTTTAAAATTTGCGCGTTACAAGCGCCATCATTTCAGCATTTAAAATTTTATACGCGACATCTTGCGTACAAAGTTTTAAACAGTATTCTTTTTATTGTTTGTTATGGTTATTGATATTCTATATCCGTAATAAGTTGTTAAAACAATTTGATCACTTTATTTAAAATCGTTAATGGTTATTAATTGTTTTTAAAGACATAAGTATTTTTTTTTTAATTTATTTTCTTAAATTTCTAAATATTTGAGTTAAGGAATGTTTAAGAAATATTTAATTTAACGTCCTTTAATCGTTTAAAATTAAGAAACTTTCTTAGAGTGGCTGGTAAGTTTAAGTTACTGTTGTTACACTTATCGTATTTATAATAAAGATATTTAGAATATGTATACCTTTTATAATGTTTCTCTCGAAGCATTATATAATCTTTTGACCTAGTTTTCATCCTACTTTGGTTACCATTGTAATAAATTGTATTCGGAGTAGTTTATATGTGTGTGTGTTTATAAAATATGTATGGATGTGAATTGCAAAAAAATGGCATATCTTTATAAATAAATATTTTCCTGCATTGTTTAAACGTATTTAGACCGTTATTTTTAAATTTAAGTATTAGTTCCAATTGAATGCACAGTGCTAGAAATTTCTGTTTTTGACTTTTAAATAAAGGTGATTGGGTTAATGCACCATAAACACGGATTTGTGGGTGCGCTTGATTATAGTTACTGCTGTTTTTATTTGTATTTTTTACGTGTATAGTCTTAGAAGGTAATCCTGACTTTGGGTATTATAAAATAATTAACTTGTTTTAAATATTCATTATTTTTTCTCCTTTATTTTCTGTGCATTGATTATGCACCCCCCCCCCCACCTATGCAATGCAATTATTTTGTTCAAATAATTTTATTTCCTTACAGTTTCAACTTTCCAGATACAAAATATTTAAAAATATATTGAAATAAAATATTTTAATATAATTATATTTAAAATATATAAATTAATGCTTAATTAAATATATTTATACAAATATTCATACGCTTTATAAATTATTCATCTTAAAATCATATCTTATTGTTTTATTTAATATTTACAATGTGTTATTTTTCAATTTATATATATTAGTTATATTAATTATTATCTTTATATTTTATAATAATTAAATTAAATTATTCAATTAAACCTTTTATAGTTTAAATTCATGTACTAAAATCGTCATTGCATTATTTAATTTCTATTTTTTAAAAAGTCATTATTACTTCTTTTTTTAAAATTTAAAATATTTCTACCTTAAGAAATACAAAGGTAATTATATTTAGATATAATTATAACAAAATTACAAGAGTGTTGAGGTGCTTGCAGGAGAAGCTATATTAAGTACTCATATAAATCAGTAATTATAGTAAAGTATTTTGTTTCTATGTGGTCATAGATATAGTTCTGAAGAACCGAGACAAAACTCTCCATAAAGTAGCACCCCACTCAGTGAAAGCCAGAGTAATCAATGAATGCAGGAAGGTTTGCGCATAAAATCCCTATCTAGTGCCTACTCGTCCAATATCCATAGACTAGTTTTTAGCTTTGGCCTTCATCAGTGAGGAGCCTTGGATCTGAGAGCACTGCACCTAGATCTTAGGATCTAACGCTATCCTCCAGCAGCCACCTTTTACCTTTTTTAGCTAACTATAAAACTTTGAGTCCAAAATGAAAACACAAGATAGTTAGCGAAAAAACCTGAAAGGTGGCTGCTGGAGGGTAGCATTATATCCTAAGATCTAAGTGCAGTGCTCTCAGATTCAAGATTCCTCACTGATGAAGGCCACAAGCTAAAAATAAGTCTAGGGATATTGGATGAGTAGGCATTAGATAGGGATTTTATTCACAAAACTTCCTGCATCCATTTATTACTCTGGCTTGCACTGAGTGGTGCTACTGTATGGAGAATTTTGCCTCTGTGAAAAATAAATTGTATAAGCATGAACAATGGTGATCATGTTTGATGGCTTAATATCAATCCTGCCCAACAGAATTATGGTGACTGATTATTAAAGAATCAAAGACACCAAAGTATAGATGCTGAACTGAGTTCAGATCTGTACAACTATACAGGCTAATGAGCTTAGCTTGAAAATGTATTTTCATTTTGGATTTAAAACTTTGTACTTATCTAAAAAAGTAAAAGGTGACTGATGGAGCGTAATATTAGATCCTAAGATCTAGGTGTATTGCTCTCAGATCCAATGCTCCTCATTGATGAAAGCCACAAATTAGGAACTAGTCTGGGGATATTGGATGAGTAGGCACTAGATAGGGATTTTATGCACAAATCTTCCTGCATCTATTTATTTTTCTGGCAGTGGTGCTACTGTATGGAGAGTTTGCCTCCATGAAAAACAGTTTGTGTAAGCATAAAAATTGGTGATTATGTGATGTTTGAAGAAAATAATATGTTTACAGTTGTAAGCATAGCTTACAATCCTATCAATACCAGCCTTTATTTATCCACACTACCAAACCAAACCCATTCAAAACATAAGCTTAACTAGTAGATGACAGAATATGCAGTATCGTTTCTTTTAAGCATACATATATATATGTGACGAATGTTTGCTTTGTTAAATACCAAGTTAAACAAATGTCACAACTAATTTCTCTTATTTAATGTAAAATAAAAGCCCAGTTAAAGAAATCATTCACATATATATTGTAACGGTAAGAATTGTCCCTCCACACAACAAAATCTAGAACATAGGCAAAATACACTAAAGCTGATCGAATCCGGATGCTGTGATCCAGAATCCGATCAACATTCAATCCTTTCACCTCTGCTCAATGATTTAATACCCTTTGGATGACATTCCTCAACATACACAGACACTCAATTTACCCTCGGTCCGGCAGTCACCCCCGGTAGAACAAGAGACTCGTAAATTAACTAATTGAGCACTGATTTGGTCAGACATATACACATATGGCTAAGTAATTAATTATAGAACTTAACAGACTGATCTACATATATATGAAATGGTGTATGTGCAATTAAATATAGATCTGGATAAAATGAACTCACAGACAATAAAATATGCAAACAAATTATAATTTTAAATATTATAAATTTAATAAAACAACAAATCATAAATCAAAACATATAAAATTATATGATGGGATCATGAGATATAATGCTCGCAGGCATTAGATAACTAATGAGATTAATGTTATATAGCTCATTATAAGCATTTAATAAATGTAGTGCGGTATTGGAGTTTATGCCTAGATTATTAATATGCCAAATTTCTAGCTCTTTTGTAGTTTGCCAGATCATACGAAACTTTACAGCCAAAGTTATATAACTAACTATCATAGCGCTCCTATGGCATCTATTTAATACAAAGTTAAATCGAGCATGTAATTAAGCTCAGAGATACACAGGTTGGTGTGTTAACCTAGATTAGGATGTGCACTAATGCTAGATAAGCATTTAATATAAAAGGAGAGAAAACTGGCTTATAATAGGTTTACCTATATCCTCTATGGCACATATTAAAATATTAATAGAGCTTAAAGGTGCAAATGGGTCATTATTCATGGGCTTCAATCTCCAAAGACTAGGTTTGCCCTAAAACTGCTCAACTTGCTACGAATAAGAACCTTAGTAGTTCAGGAAATCGGAAAAGCATTATGAATCATCTAGGTCCTTGTGCCCTAGTTCTAAAGGTGTGCTTTAACCCGAACTAAAGTGGATGAGTGTGGCCTCCACCAGCACGTCATCAAGAATCATGCAGCAAGCAGATAATTGTACATTGCGTACTTTGTAAAGACATATCTGCAACTTATACAGATATAATGCAAATGCGTGAAATTATATTAGCATGCCTTAAAATTAGATAGCGTCTATTTGCATATCTATACAATCCAGTTCTCAAATTTAGTATTTCAAATATACTATTTAGGGACTAAATTAATTATTAACCTAGTTTAATATTATCACCTGCATCTCAACATATATAAATCTAAGGAGGGCAAAGCATATTTGCAGGGTAATTACGAATAAAACATTAAAATATGCTATGAGAATATCTCTATGGCTAGTTCCGATGATATACGAGTAATATATATAAATAGTTATAATTCATAAACTAAAATTAAGCAAACTACATAAAATAACTAGATAACTGATTATTGTAATATTAATATCCAAAACTTAATCAGTAAAATAATAATATGATCTCGAAGCAGCGAATGAGAAAGAAGAATAATAATTCAATTATTTAATATTTATTATAGCGAAGATTTGAAATTATCTTCGCAAATCGATAAGCTAAAATTATATTTATAAATACTTGCAGTTTCGAGTCATTTAACATATTAAATAAATATAATATTAAAATGATAAAATCATAGAATAAATTGATTTTAGAAATAGGCATAAACAGACCGCAGGAAATTATACATCTAAAATAGATTATTAGAGTTTTACATTTTAAAAGAGAATTCGAGTTTTACATTTTAAATGAGAATTCAAGTTTTACAATCAGGCAAGACTTAGCATTTAACAATCTTCTTTGTAGATTTTAGTAAAGGTGTTTGGGAAAGGCAGATTTAATAAATAGCTAGCTTTTAAAAGAAAGGATTGAAAGTCACAGTTTATAATCAGAGCTCTGAGAGAAAATTTACCGTTCAGTTGCTTTCATTGCAGTTTGTTTCTGGAGCACTTGGGATGATAATAAGTTGACACTTTTGACGATGATTTACAGTTAATAGAGATTTTTCCACAGGCTATTTTTGCTGGCTATGGCATTAGGTTTCATTGGACCACAGAGTTTTTCTCCATCTCCAGCCAAGAAGAGAGGTGATTTAGTGCCATTCTATTCGATCATTTTGAAGGTAAAACCGGCATGGGTTCAGCTTATACTCACTTATTATATATATGATCGATCTCTTGGTAACAAAACTTTTAGTATTTATACTTTTTAAACTCTGTCCACCTGTTAATTTTTATGAGCTTGAATGTAGCTGAAAAGTCCATTTATTTATTTTAGCAAAACATTTAATAATTACAACCAGTAGAAGAACTCATTTATTTATTTTAGAAAAACAATTTTTAATTATAACCTGTAATTTAGATTTTGTTTTCCTGCCTATTTTGTTATTAACATTTTATATTTACAAATCAAGTCCACACTATTTTAGGACCGATGCGTGACCTACTTTAAAATCTGTTTACAAGATCAAATGTTATTTTGACAAAATTACCTTCATAATTAGTAAAAGAGTAATTTTATAACCATATGTGTAGAATAACAGGAAATATACATATGCGATTTCAATAATAAATCAATAAAGTTGACTAAATAATTTAACTAAAATATTTCTTAAACTAGAAATATTTATAAAATGAATTTCTTAAATTAGAAATATTTATAAAAATGGATACATATCTGTAATCTATACATATACTATTAAATTACAGACATACTGCTCGCATATATATATATATACGTGATTCTGCATATATAATAATTTAATGTCATTTAAATGGGTACTCTGGGAGGGTTTAAACCTGGCATATAGATAGATGTGTGGGTAAAATAAGTGAAATGGGCAGATGGATGAAACTGACCGTTTCAATATATACACCAACAATAAATTAATTATCAATGTGTTGTACATCACGAATTGAGACATAGACTTAGTAAACATGGAAATGACCCAATGTCAAGCCAATCTCCAGACAACCAAGTGTGGAAAATAAAATTAGAATTCTGTTATGTGGTTTTATTTTTTTAAATACAATCAATATAATATGCGCAACAATAGACAGCCACAGCAATGTCAAAGGAAATGGAAAAACTAGTATACTAAATACCGAAAACTAAGTATGGTATAAAAGCAAGCCCAGTTTATTTCCATCATCTTTTGTTATTTTTCAAATATTGCATTAACTGTGTAAAGCCATATCCTAAGACCAAATGTTCGAATGCAAAAGAAGATGTGACTTGTTCGAATATTCTGAATTATCTATATAATTTTTCTTAGCGCAAAACCACAAGGAATTACAACCAATGTTTAAACAGAGAAAAGTTTGATAAATTCGTGTGGTTTAATAAAATAACTGATTTTAAATTGATATTTGAGAAGTTGCGTTATTATTCAAACACAGATAAAGAAGAAATAAAACATCGCCAGCATTTAAATAAAATGATGCAGTAACTTTTTCTTTATACAAGCCATTAAATGCCAAATATCAAATCAAGAAAAGTTAAATCTATTATAAATTGCTGTGCAATATATTCTGTCTAAATTTACAATGCAATAGGACTGAGTGCTACTGTCCTGACCCTGGAAGTGTAATGACTTAATCTACTTACCTGTATAATGGTTAAAGAAACACAAAATGTCCTACACTAAATTTCTAGGAGAGCAAGTGCAGAAAATGGATGTAATACTATTTCAGGTAAATTGCTGAGGAATTCCAGTGAGTGATGAATAATTTACCAAAGGAGAGTGATTTGAAGAGAGATGGACTGTATCCATAAAAAAACATTATTGCCAAACTTATGGACACTAACCAAGATGACCTAATGAAGGTTTTGATTTTATTATGTATATTTATATGTTTGTAAAATTCTAGTTTTATTTTACTTCCACACTTGGGAGCGTGTCTACAAGTTGGGAGAGTCCATTGTGAGTGAAAGCAATGAAATGAAGGGGGGGGGGATCATTAAGTTAGATAAAAAAATTTTTTTTTTATTAAATAAAATTTAAATCAGTTTTTCCTCCATAGCGACTTGACATTGATCATCATCATGATATGGAATAAGGTAAGATCTTTGAGATTATTCCATATTAAGCACATACTTATTACAGATCAGAGTTCATGTTTTTTATTTGTTGTTAACTAATCATTTATGTTTATTTTTTCGGTATGAATGACTAATATTCTAGTGTAGATGTTCTTTACTATATGAAATGACTAATTTTCTTGTGGGGATGATCTTTCCTGTTAACCTTAGGGAACTGTACATAGATAGGGGTTCCCCAAAGAAGATGGATCATTGCTGATTTGAATTGGATAATGAGGCTGCTACAGATACACCTGTATAAAATAGCTAGTTAGCTCCACGGTTGATCAGACCTTACAATTAGATCTTTTAAAGTTTTGCTTCTTCATGGTCACTCCCCTTTTTTCTTCTGGTATCATTCGGTGATTTTACAAGTTGATACAATATACAGACCATTGGTAAATGAAAATAGGCTATAAAGATCAGTGCTTGTTGTATTCCATTCTGATTGAATTGTTTTTGGTATTCTTGAGGAATGGATTCTCTGGAAGTTGTTATTATGAATTTGTTAAACAAGAGAGAATTGGAAAGAATTTATTAATATTCTTTTCAAGATATCTAGTATATCAATTACAGTCATCTTTTCTTAAATTTCATCTTGGAATAGAACAATTTTCAACTATAAGTTTGTGGATTCCGAGAGTGATTAGTCTTTTTTTTTATATTGACTATGGGAGAAATGATCCAATATCAGTAGTTTGGCAGATAATGGTAAATCATTTTTTGTTGAAACAAAAGATAAATCATGAATTGTTTTCCATCTGCCTGAATGGAATGTACTTTTTTCATTGGCTTTGTAAAATTAAGTGCATGTTGCATAAATTTGTCAAAAAGTTGACAACTACTTGATCCTCATTTATATAATACTAAAGATACCATCAGAATTGAAATCTATAAATACAGAGGTTTAGGAAGATCTGGAAGAGGACGTTAGTACCAGTTTATATTAAGTGGTTTGTAAATTTTGCATACATAAAAAGTGATTGCAATATCAATTGAACTATAAGTGTTTGCTTTACAAAGCAGTTTGAACCAAAAGTAACCATAACATGTTTACAATGCATTCTATCAATAATCAATGTAAATCCAGGATTTTTAAAAAAGTTTACATTATTTGAAGCATTATGGATCTGCTGTTATACATCTACATTGTGTTGAACACATGCTGAACATTTAATTCATAGAAATTCTCCATTTTTGATTAACATGTTTACAATGCATTCTATCAATAATCAATGTAAATCCAGGAATTTTAAGAAGGTTTACATTATTTGAAGCATTATGGATCTGCTGTTATACATCTACATTGTGTTGAACACATGCTGAACATTTAATTAATAGAAGTTCTCCATTTTTGATTTTGATTTACTCTCAATATTAAATTGAGTAATTTTATTGTTTCTTAGATGAAAAGAAGTTTATTTTATAGAGGAAATATCTGGCACTAGAGATGTTCCATGGTTGCCAATATGATATAGTTATTATTCATTTTGATTGCCTAGGACTCTCATCTCTGTAGTCCTGCTATGGTTCTCTTCCATATTTACTGTTATTAACTAAATATTCATCAAGATGAAGTTTGGTTTCCATGTAGAGACTATTTGTTACACATACTAATGCATGCTACTTGAAGGACGGGCCATAAGAAGACTATCATCTGTTCACTCCATTCAATTGCTAGTTATAATACATAGATTATTAATAGCAGAAGCATTTTGCTTGCCATATAATGTGCAATAAACACCCACACATATATATTAATTGCTAAGATAATTTTTTCTAAAAGATTTAATTTCACAAGGCTTTTGTAGTGATAACAGATATTTATTCAGATGACTAATAGAAGATAGTTTTTTTGAAGACTTAGTTTTTTTGAAGACTTATACTATAACTTTTTAGTGTTTTAGAAATTAGATATCAGTTTAATACTCTCAAGTCCATAAAAAGTTAGAGTATTGGAAGTGACAGCTTGGTTATGGTTCAATGGACTTTGAACATCATAATGTTTCTCCACTAAACAGAAAACTTTCAGAAAGTTGCTGCTTAGAATGATAAAAAAGATGGCGTTTTTTTGCTACTAGATATTAATTTAGTGTAGCGAAAAAATTGTTCTTACATCGTAGTTAAGTTTTAAAAGAAAGTTTCATGGTGCTATTTGTATGCATAATTAGGTTTGATTCTGAATTTAGAAAAGTATCTTTCTAATTGAAACAAAGCAGACCAACTTTCCTGAACTGTCAAATATAAATGCATAGATCAACTCTGATTATCAGAAAAGGCTGTTTTCTTCCATTTACATACAATTTATTAAATATTTACAAGTATATATGCATGTAATCAGTATAGAATATATTTCAAGTATTAGTTTCTCATAGTATTGTTCGTCTGATCGGTGATAGCTAGTATGGAAATTAAACTGGTGACTTTTAAACACATAAATACTGAATTTAACGCGATGCTCTAACTAATAAAAATTTTCTGTTATTATTAACTATTAGCAATTAAATGCATTTGAAAAAGTATAAAATTTAAATTTTTTTATAAAAACTTCTAATTTCAACTAGATGATGGAAATAGTCAAAGTATTAAGTTGCATTTTTTTAGCATGCAATAATTATATTATTGAATGTTTATCTTTTAAATGTTGTTTTAATCTTCTTGTCGACTTATTATATGTAAATATTGTAATAACAAAGAAATTCAGATTGACTGTATTAGCCTTATCATATGTCAAAGCGTTGACTAGGAAACGAACCTGGGCCAGCTGCTTGGAAGGCATCTATGCTAACCACACGGCCACCAGCGCTTGACAATTGTATTAGCCTTGCTGTAATAATTTTTGTACAATATACAAATTGATTAATACTAATACATTTAGATTACGATGCTCATGCACTAGAAATATCATGTTGAGTTGTATTTCAGGGACTTTTAGTCTTCGAGTCTCTCTCACTACCACTGTGCAAAAACTTACAATTTAATAAAAAAAAATTGTTTATTGAACATCACATATCTCTGAGTGAGTTTGGTGGAAAGGTAGATTTACTGACTTGAAAGCCAAAGCTTCTGAATTTGAAGCTCTAGTTGTCACATGACTTCTTGAGCAACCGGCCATTCATTATTTTTTACCATTAGTCAGTTTATGTATTAAAATAAAATTATTGTGCAGTAAGATTGCAATAGTCAATTTTTTTTTTTTGATTTCTTATTTTAGTTATAAAGATATTTAATTGAAAATCAAAATACTTAGTCATTGCATATTAATTTATTGAAACTGCTTTACTATTCTGTAATACATTCATATCTTCTATTTCAGAATTATTGAAAATTGTGTGTTAAATGGCTCAATTAAGTGTGCCATATGACATTCAGTTACTGTAAATCATTAAATTTTTTTATGGCTCACAAGATCACTGGCTGTTCTGGTGTGTGATTTCTGCTATTGGTTAAGCTTGCTTCTCCTATCAAATGTAGCTGTTACTATATTTTCATATGTGAAATTGGAGATAGGTAAGAATTTAAGCCAATTATCTTTTGAATCTTGGCATTTTCAGTATGTTATGACAAACTATTTTGTCTTTTTTTTTTATTGTAACAGAATTACATAGTTTAGCTTGTCATCCAACATAATTTGAAGATATATTTGGATTTATTATTTTTTCTTTAACTTGAGAATTTTCTGGTTAGAATACTTATGTGGAACTTTAAACACTTGAGTTTTTTTTTTTTTTTTTATCAAATGCCAATAAAATGGGGGAAAAAATGTCATGAATTAGATTTCTATGTAATATAATCCTCTGCTCTCCCTATCTGATTTCTCATAACTTTTCTTACATCACACCCTACTAAGATGAATAAGTGTAGTGATAGGGGCAGTGTATCATTGAATTGTATTCAGAAGATGCAAGTGGCTTAGCTTTGCCAGATATAAAGTCAAGTCTGGATTTGATATGATGTATTGATTGCCTTACTCATCTGGCTGCTGCTGCAGATAATTGGGGCATGGATGCTATCAATATTAGTTTTCGAAGATTGTTTAGTTTTGATGTTGAAATGATTTCATATTTTAGCATAAGTCTTGAATTCACTGTTCCTGTATATGTATGTTCCATCGTTTAAAGATTTTCAGGGCATATACATGAGATATTAAAAAAATCCTTTTATTTTTAGTGATTCTCTCCCTTATCCATTTCTGCATTGTTTTTTATGTTGGAAGTTATACCAAGGGAATTTTTGACTTTCTAATTTTTGCTGTAATTGCTCTTTTTACCTTAGCATTTTGTTTGTAGGTTATAGATAGTTTATAACAGGAAGCAACAGAATAATACTTTGTAGTATCAGTCAATTTTTCTGATTTTTATTTCAAATCTGTTACTTTCTTTAACAGATGTTTTCCAAGGAAATGAACTAGCTGACCAATGGTAAGGCTGCAGATGCTGATGAAATACCCGGAATTTTAAAATATGGTGGTAATATGTTAGCTTCAAAAATATTGGAATTTTTTAGGCATAAAGTTGTGCTACTCGATTTTAAGTATTGTGACATGACAACTTTCTTTCTTCCCCTACTAACTGAATTTTAGTTATTAGAATCGTCGTCGAGGGCGCCACCAAGGATTTCTCTCTTGGAACCTGGTCACGTAACTTTACATAAACCTGGTCTTTATTTATTTTCGAACGACGATTCACTGATTATAAACTTTGATTATAATCTCCCAGGGGTTTTCCTTTAAGAACACTAACTAATTATTATAAATAATTCAAGAATACGTTGGACAAAAAACTTTTAATTTCTTTTACTACTATTTATTATTAATAACCTTATAATTCTATCCGATCCAGAAAGAACTGACTTACAATTTCTGATTTTCCCTCTATATAAGACGACTTATAGTATTTTTAATCTTTCCTGAAGTTTATTTTTAAACTCCACTTTCTTTGGTAAATAAATAAATTGCAAAAATCTTACAATGAACGTATAAGTGTCTTTCGTTTTCTTATACTTTCAATTCTTTCCTTATTTTCTACTAACAAACGAGTAACGCCCCAAGGTTCTCTGTTACTTGGCGACGCACTTTTATACCCCCACCCTGTTGTTACTCTCTAGATCGAATAGATATTAAATAATTTAAAATACAGTTATTCCAATATTTCAAAAAAATATTGAACGAAAATTAACATTAATAGATTACAATATTAAACAAATTTATTTTCCCCCCTCTATTATTGAAACATTCGTAATAAATATAATAAATGAAAATTAAATTAAAGATAAAGTTCTATTACGCTTTACTTACAGAGTTCTCATTAATTGAAACGTTATAATTACCCTGATCGATCAGAGCGGAGTGGCCTGATTTTCATAGGTTTTACATTCCATTGGTCGTGCCTTTGTCCTTGTATATGCGAATTCCATGAGTGTTCCTTTGGTTGTCCGGCTAGCAATATCCGTTTCTTCCATTCCATAACTCTCTCGATAGCTTCATTCAGATGGAGTGGCGGTCAATTCCCCAAAGGGGAAGGTTGTGATAACTTTAGCCGCTATACATTTGACAAGAGTCCGCAAAATTAAATTTCAATAATAATAATTTTTATTGTTCGAAACACAGCTGCTTTCTTTATTGTCCTTGCTGGTCTCTAAAAGTCAAGTCAACTGATCTCTCTAAAAGCGATCTTATCTCCATTCTTTCTTATCTTTTTTTTTTTTTAATTAGCGTAATAGCAATTACTAACCAAATATTTTTACTTTGTGAAAGTTTCAACAATAGAGTATAATTACTACCAAGAATCTAATTTTGTTTTCTTTTCCCCACCCTTTTATCTCTCGAATTTTTCTCCCTTTTAATTAAACACTTTTAACATTTTTTTTTTTTTTTTTAATAAATTATATTCAATTTTATTTGTTTATTTCAAAATAAAAGTTCAAAATTTTTACCCTTTCCATTAAATCAAAACCATTTGTTATTTAATTTTTTTTTTTTTCATTTTACAAACTATTTAACTTCAAAAATATTTATGACAAATTATAAATATGTGAGCTTATATATATATGAGCTGACTTAAAATATCAGCTCAGTATGGTTTTATTATTCCAGTTTTTAAAATAAAGGGAGTAGACAAGAATTGTCATGGAATATCATTATTATCCACTACAGCAAAGATACTTTCAAGAATTTTGTTGAATAGGTTGCTTCCGGTTGTGGATGAACGGTTACCAAAGACACAGTATGGTTTTAGAAAATCAAAAAACATTATATTGTTTTTGTCGCCAGGAAAATGCAAAAAAAAAAAAAAAAATGTTGGGAACAAAGAATTGATTTATTTTTATTGATTTTAATAAGGCATTTGATTCAGTTATTAGGACAGATTTATGGTGTTGTTTGAAATTATAAGTAGTTGGTTTATTATCAAAATTTATTCTTGCGATACATCTTCTATAAGATGGAATGAGAGAAAATATTATTATTACTGAAAAATCTGAGACATATGAAATGAAAACTGGTGTTAAACAAGATGCATAACATTGTTTTCAATTTTTAGACAGTGGTCTTTGGAATTGTTTATAGGAGCTTAATCAAACAGGGATCATGATACAATACAGGTTTAATGGTGGAATTTTTAATTTCAATTGATGAAAAGTGAAACTACAGTAAACTAATGATTGTTATTTTTGCTAGTCCTAAAGATGATTTACAGAATGCACTTAATGTTTTGAATGAAACATATAAAGACATTGATTTATTAATTAATGTTCAAAGAAATTCAAGTTCTTTATCAGTCAGTGATAGAAGAAAAATTCCCAGCGATGATTAATTTGGATAATTATTAACTTGAGAATGTAAATCAGTTTAAATATCTTGATAATTTTATAAGTAGAAAAGTGAATTTAGATGTTGAGTTACAACATATATTCCATTGAGCTGCTGCTGCTTTTAACATGTTAAATGAATATTTCATCATAGAGATCTTCAAATAAATTAGCTGTATGTAGAGCTGATATTTTACCTAATTTATTATATGGAAATGAAACTTTGAATACCCTATCAATACAATATAAAAGTCTTTGGGGCTTTTTTTTATTATTATTCTCCATTAAATTTTAAAAATATAATGGCAAGATCACAAACCAGTCAGTCTCTTCTTCACCTTTCTGATTATGACACTATTTAAAGTTCACTATTGTAAAATCATATCTTCATTGAATTGGACACGTAAAATGAGTGAACAATCCAAGATTTTCTAAAAAGGTGTTTTATAATGAACATGAGCATGGTTTTAGTGAGGGAAGATATGGAAGAGAATAGAGTACTTTGGAGAACTGGTTGAGAAAGAAAAGCTTTCTGCTGAAGGAATTAAAAACAACATCATAAAATGTCAAGTAAACAGAAAAATGGACCAGCATTGTTCTATATGGAGATGTATTTGTGGTTCAGATTGGTTTATATAGACATTGCAACCTTCATTTCTAGAGCAGGTTTTTTCTCTTCCCCCTTTTGTTTTATGAAGTTAGAATGACCATACTCATTTCTGAATGACTATTTATTATTATTATTACAATGAATTTAGGAAAAGATACACTATACATGCTGCTAATTTTTTTCCGCATCTTTGTAGTTCTATGTAAATTACGGATTTCCCTTAACATCCAAGTCAATCAATGTAATTTCATCATCATCATCATCATTATTATTATTATTGTTATTATTATTGTTATCAATTAATGGGAAAGATTATTTTTTATTAGAAATTTAAAATCTTTCATTTGTTCTTATTGTATTGTTTTTTTTTTTACTATAGTTTATTATCACTTAACAAAATTATTATTTGGTTTTAGGAACCATCAATTAGATTCCAATGCTCTTCAGATGTGCATACTTGATATTTTAGAAATATTCAAGAATGATGATACTTGTTCCTGTGTTGTAGATATGTTGATTTATTTAATTTAGCAGTATGAATTTAGTGATAAATAAAATAGATAATCAGAGTTAATTATGTGGATGCCATAAGATATTTAAGTACCAGAAGCAGTATTCAATCCATAAATCTTTGGGAACATTATTATTTATTTATTACTATATATTTTATAATGGTATATTTATGGATATTTCATGGGGCATCAATGAGGAACTCTAGGATAATGTATAAGTAAATACCACACCATGTAAAAATAATGAAAGGTGCAACCAAAGGTATAAACACACAATGTCTCTCAATTAAAACTTAACTCTTCCAAGTTGTTCTGAAACACCTTTTACCTATTGCAGCAATTTACCAAAATTTCATGCAAACACATCTGGATCACAAATTATGACATGAAATGTGTTTCATACCTTTGTAGATCAAATGATTTTCAATGCTCTCCTTGCCATAAATGAAATCATGAAAATAATTTTGCAATTCATGGCTTCACTGCCATATATAGTTTTGCTCAATTTAAAACAAAATTTAGTATCGGAAGATTGTGTAAGAGATATAGTCAAAACTTTAAGAAAGTCTTTCAATGGAGTTTGATTCATTTTAAATGCATCAGTACTGAGAATTTATTGATGCAGCACATTCTTAAATCAAAAATATCATTATCAATTAAGTAAATGGATGTTATTTAAGGACATCATCACACAGGTTTATATACAGATGATTGGTTTATGCAACATCAGAATCCATATACACCAAGATGCAAAACTTTTGTTTGACATCAGGGATTGTTATATGATTCATTCTCTGTTAATCACAAGCTTTTTAAAATGGCATTTGATAGACTGTAGCAGTATTATTGGGAAGTCCTATTACAAGAATGACTTGATCCCATTGACTACAAAGATCATTCAGCTTATAGCGAGAGAATGGATACAGTCAATATTCAATGAAAAATTGCAATTTTATTTTAACTCTGATAATTTAGTTTGCACTAATAATATGTATAGCCATAGTTCTAGTTCAATGGACATCTCCGAATGGCATATTATGGTACGCATTAATAAAAAATTTCCAATTTGAGTTCCATAGTTAAAGTTTTATAATTTGGGTTCTTTTTCTGCCAGCTGGATGTCATCCATAAAATATTCTTAAACCATATTGGCTATCTTTACCATACGAATATGTATAGAAAAATATTTGCAAGCAGTTGATATTTGTCATTGCAAAATTATTTGAAACATTTTTTATTTTTGCCAGATTTGCCTAATTACATTGCACATCACAGTGAAAATGTAATTTTCCCTTATCATAATTTATTAATTTGGAAATTGATATAAAAGGTTTATTAAAGCTTGAGATATAGCTGAAAACATTATCATAAAGAGATGGCAAGCAATAGCAAATTATTACTAATTGTGATCAAATGTTATTATTTGATTATTGTAGGCTGTTATCTGATTTTCACATCAAAGATATAATAAACTCTTACGGTTCGATGTATATTCTGATTTTTACCACATTTGCATCGTGCTGATTGGATGGGGCAATTTTTCATTTAAAATTTTTATTTATTAGAAACAATCACCATCATTTTAAACAATCCTCAGTATACTTTAATGTGGATTTTTCTGAGTTTAATCCAATTTCTTTTATCTTTAACTTCTCTTAATCTCATTACTCCAGAAAATTTTTTTGCCGTATTCATTCATCTCATATGTGTTCTCTTACTAGTGTCACAGCTTCTTAGAATTCAATTTAAGACTACGTTTTTAATCACTTATCATTTCTTCTAGTAACATTGGCTAATCCTGTAACATTTCTGCTTCTTAAAAGAAGCTTTATATATATTTTGATACAAACATTTTCACAGGTTGCATATATAAAAGACATATTTTGGGCCATCCATGTTAAAAAATTTAAATATTGATATGCTGACATTTCGACTTTGATCATACAAGTCATCTACTGGGTGATAAAAGATAGAAAGATGCTTGTAGAGGTGCTACAATCATTGATTTGAAAAAAAACAAACGAACATTAAAGTTCCACCAATAGCAAAAATATTAAGAATGTTTTTTAAAAAAAATCTTTCCAAATAGGAGGAAGTTTGCATGTATCATCTCGCTTATTGATACAATCTGGCCTTTTAAGTATCTCAATGGCTTCTCTAATTTTGCACTGGTAGAGATTATCATATCTGGATATGATCCTGGTACTAGAAAAATCAATTTTATGACCTGAATCTATAGTATGAATTAAGAGTGCTGATGATAATGAGTGTTGTTTAACTGCATTAGCATGCTCATCTCTCCTAACATTGATGTGATGATTACTCATATCTATGTAAGAAGCTTTACAATTTTCACATGAGATTTGATAAACATAGGTATATCAATATTTAAATTTTTTAACATGGATGAACGTGCAAAATATGTCATTTATATATACACTATTAAACATCACATGATCACCATTTCTTATGCTTGCTTATAACTGTTATTAAAACAAGCAAAACTCTTGCCTGTTTTATATATGCCATTAGAAATCAGTCAACATTTATATATATTGAATAAATAATGTAATATATAACAGCAATAATCCTCTATATTTATTTATAATAATAATACATAAAAGCTTTTTTCAGCAAGTTCAATGTAATTGTTTTCAGTGTAATTGTAATCTATTTTAAATCTTCTGTTTATATTACATAGATAGTGATGCATATTGTTTTTATGTATAATTGATCAGAATCAATAATAAAAATATGATGAAGCAACTCAAATTCTTACAAACCTAACAAAAGTAAAATGTGTCAATTGTGCAACATTTAACAATTATCTACAATATATATAACATACACATATAAAAATATCCCAGTGCATTTTTCTAGCTGAAAATTCAAATGTAAAAAAGCTCAAATTATCTTCCCAAATGTTTTTTCAGCTACGCCTCCGTGAATAAATATAAAGTTGTGTTGTTTAAAATTCAGACTTTATACTTATTCACAATGGGCATTACTGCAAAAAATAATATATGGGAGGGTGATTTGAACATATAAAAAAACAACAACTATATATTATAAAGTTTTCTATTCATATATATATATATGTAACCTTCCCGTCTAGTTGTTCCAACACATCTCTCTACCTTATCCTACCTTCTTTATTGTACCCCTACTATACTAGCTCAATAATAAACCATCAAGTATAACAACAATAACTTGCTAAATATTAAAACATAACATAGAATTTAGGGATGATTACAAGAGAGTGGTTTTAACATTGAGAAGTATATAAACTACACTCTGCAATGGCATTGCTGAAACTCTCCTATTACCATCCTATTATGATTAGGAAAATCTCCACAACAAACAATGACTAACATAATATTTCATTTTAATAATGCTTTAACTACTCTTCTATCCTTTAATAATCTCAAAATAATATACACTGAAACAAAACTACATTCAATTACAAGAATTAGTGCTATCCTATGGCTATCTCAGGGATCATAAGTATTCTATTCTAAAATCCAATATAACAATTAAATTGACAATTAAATAATTGAATCGCAAGAGGGTTTTCACTGTTATCCAACTAGTATCCAACTATTTAAGAAAATCATACTTACTATTACAAACCTTGATTAATGTCCTATTGGAAACAAACTAACTGTAATAATAAGATCTGGAAATTAACGCTCATTTTCTACTCATTACCTTCTCTTAAATAATTTAATCTACTTTTTCTAAGATTTATTCTCATGCTTATGTTAACAACAATTATTCTAGAATACTTATTTTCTTATAATCAAAGCTTCATCACACCCCAAGTCTAATTCAATGAAATACATCTCTTAATTAGTTAGCATTCATCCACTGTAATTAACTCCTTCAGAATTACAAACCTTAAAACATATTTGGTTAATAACTTGTACTCTGAAATTGTATAATACTTTTAAATTATGATATAACATAGATTTCAACTTAAGTTACCAAATTAGAATGTGACTCTCAAACATATTGCTAATTTCTATTATTTGCTCTCCATTTTGTAATATTTAATAGTATTTTTCATATGGCTCTTCAAAATTCTTTTGCATCTAATAAAAATATGAAGTAACATAAGCTTTCTTTATTATAGTTATAATTTAAAGCAATTGATAGTGTCTTAATTATAAAAATGTTAAACATAACTTTTCAAATAATGCATGCAATCAAATGCGATATGTATAATTCAATATGGATAGTGTGCTTTATGGATATGACCTTGTGATGGAAATGACTTTCAGACACAATGAAATTAATACTACAAAGTTTAAATCAAAATGGTTGTTTATTTACAACAATACTAATAAACAACAAACACATATGAACATTAGATTAAATACTTCATTAACCATAAAATAAAATAAAAAAGCAGAAACTGTATATATATATATATTGATAATAAATTATTTACATTCTTTACAAATAAACTTAGTTCTTTTGAGATTATAAATTTATTATTATATGATGTATAGTTTCATACTAATCTGATATATTTGCATCAATCATGAGTCATTTGGTGTCTTGACAATCATTTTCCTATATTATCTGATATTTTGTAACTCCCAATATATTGATATTCTTGTAATAGTTAATTTATATTTAAAATTTGGTTTAAAATATTACACTTCCATCTTATTAACAAAATTATTACTGATGTGGTAAATATAAAACAAAAAATAAAGACAATATTTATAGTGTAATTAAAACGAATACTAAGCTAAGAACTCTTTCCATATCATACCATTCATTTATGCCTCCATTCTCTCTATCACTTATATTTTATAGGGTTCTTTGATCTCAATTATTTATTCAAATTACTATTCAAACATAAAATATTTGTTCTGTACATGGTTTTACCTTCAAGTAAATAGGAAGAAATTATAAAATCCTTTAAATATCTCATCTATCTTTGATGCGTCCTATATTATTATTTGCCTAAAACTTTATCGATGAGAAACTGATTTTATTAAACACTATATTCAATAATATATCCTAATAAAAAGGATGGAGGTTTCCTTTAAATATGAGGTGTCATATTTTGGGAGTCAGTCATTTTCTTAATGATTCAACCCCCACTTTATCCTGGCTTCTTTCCTGAGAACTTATGGTATATACGATCATCATTTCTTTGTAGGAAACCCTCCCATCTCTTTCCAATAAATATATGGATATCACACAGTTTACTCCCACTTAACTATTCCTCAGTTCTTCAGGATGATATTTTATCCTATTCTGGAATTTTAACTCATCTTCCTCGATTGTGTATTTGGCATCTATTACTCCACTAATTCTAGACTAACAATTTAATATAATCTTCTCCATGTGATTATTTTCTATTCATATTTATGATCATGTTACACAATAAATCTATTTCAATTATTATTATCAATAGGATATATATATATATATTTTCTTTATAGCAAATGAGAACATGATATTGTCTTGCATTAACATTCACTCTTTCTTGCTCTTATGAATATATTACATTTTATAATAAGTTTATGATTCCTTTCAGATAACCCTATTACACTTAATTTCTTAAAGTATATACTTTATGAAATATATATAGTTAAAGTACTATACTCCACACACATTTTCACATCATAACTCACATGTGCTCTCTTTTCATATCTTTAAGCATACTTTTTTTTTTACTAACAAGAATAAATTATACAAGGTTACTACTTTTTATTTTTATATACTAAATCGCGTATAAAAATTCTTTCAATCATTAATAACTAGAATCCCTTGCATTTATATTTCACATCAAACAAAAATATTAATAATAAATTTATCATTAAAATCATTTTTTCTTAAAAAAAAACTCATTTCAAACTTTGATTTTCATTTTACCATTGTCATCCTATAGATATTCTCCATTCTTCATGAGTTTGGGTGCTTCTCCCATCTTCTGCTTCTAGAATACATGTATATTTAAACAACACATTAAACAAACAAGCACCCACTAACTGGACAGATTTTAAATTGGATGCATCCTTTCACGTTTTAAGTTACATGCACTTTTTTTTTTTTTATGTTGCAAAACTTTTACATACATTTTAACTAATTCATCAATAGATTTCTTCACATATTTCATCCACTTTTCTGTGATTTAAATATATCTCAATAAACTCATTTAACTTTATGCATTGAAGGGTGTTAGCTCTGTGATGTCATTTACTATTAAAAAGTTACATAACTTTTAACTTATCCTTCCAAGTATAGTGTTCTTTTCTTACAGTACTATAATAAAAGTTCATTTCCTAATTGAATATAAGAAATCTTACTTCAACTTTTTTTTTTCATTCTTAATTGTAAGCTTGACATTTTCTTCTAAATTTTGTAAACTGTTTCTTAAATATCAATTATCGGTCAATTAATTATTATTATTATTATTTTCGTAACATTCAACCAAGTAGTTTTATAAACTTTTAAAATTTTCTTTCTAAGAAATTTTGATTCATTTATCCTTTTCAATTTATAATTAATAAAAACACCTAATTCAATATAGACAAATGAATGCTTTCTTACGTGGTTGCAATTAAGTTTCTCTGTGAAGCCATGCAGTAGTTGTTTTTCCTTTTTCATGGTTATCATAAGCTAAATTAAAATCAACAGCTTGTATTTTTTAAATTTCTTGTATATTTTCTTGGCTGGACATAGATGATCAGAATTGGCAACTAGGTCATAATGAAGATTAATTTACTCCATGGTATTAATAATTACTTTTCAAAATCTTTTATACACTTAGACTGCTTTTAAATATGATTTTTTGATTTGTTAAACTTGGAATATTTTAACTTTTATAATATTTTGCTGAAAAAAATATTAAAACAGTTATCTGCTTTTTAAGTTTCTTGAATCTCTTCTCCAGATCATTTGCTGTTTTTTCTTCTTCTTAAAAACCCTGGGATAATTGATATCAGCAACCTATTTACTTGACTTCTCATTGGTCAATTTCCCAAATCAACTTTTACAACTTTTTACTTAAAGATTTTTCTGTTTTTCTTTTAAAATATTAAAATCAATATTTACAAACAAAATTAAATTAAATCATTACTTGAAAACCAAAGTTTTAGATTCTAACTACATTTTTAATAAATGACATTATAAAATTTATAATAAATATTTATACCTAAAAAGATCTTATTATTACGACAATTTTAAAATAAATTATTATCTTGTAATCAATAATTGTTTCTTCTTTCATTAACTACAATTTTATGATCTTTAGCTTTTAAAGGAACATTGCATTAAAAATAAATTTAAGTCAAACTGATAAGTAACAATGTTTATTTAAATGGACAAATATTGTATTAAAATTATATAGATTATATTATAAATGATTATAAATAACAACCATTATTAAGTCTCTACAGAATTCTCTTTTTAAACTTTATATATGAAATCATTTATTACTGTTATACCCAAGTTTATATCATTACTATTATCTAAATTATACATTTAAAATTTTTGAACTATAATTTAAATTTTTATATACCATAAGCCACGGATAACCGATCAGTAGGTTACAATATATACACAAATACAGTATTTTTTATAATTTTAAATAAATTTTTGCTTTATTATATATATAAAATAATTAAATAGATTTGTTTGGTAGTTAATAAAAAATTCAAGTATCGGAAGTGACAAATCTGGGTATGATCCCGATTGTAGTAACATTTATCAGAGATGTACGATTTTTGTATATTGGTACATATTATATAATGTCATTAATATGCTATTATTCAAAAACTTCTATTCAAACAAAATTTGTTTGTACACACATTTACAAACAAAATTGAAGAAACAAAAAAAAAAATCAGTAAATACTTTAAGACTAATTGCAATTTAACTGCCTATTTTTTTTTCTTTGTATCTTAACAGAGTTTAGTTTTAAAGTAAGAGGTAGAAGACCTGTTTTTGAAATCCAAAAAATTCACAAGAACAAAAAAACCCTGCAACTAGGGATTTTGGATTAATGATATTTGACCTGTTAAATTTATAAAAAATAAAATATTACTGAGAATAATACTTTAACTCTGCATGCTCTGAAATTCAGTATGAAGTACTATTTCTTTATTTTATTTATTAAGTATTTATGTTTAATTGTTATATGCTCATTGTTGCTTTGAAATTAATTTATTTTTTTATTACAGAAATGCTGTTATGGGTATTTCAATATTAAGTCTTGCTATCTTGATGTTCACTTGGGAAGTAAGTTGTTTTTTGGACATTTCTGTTACCAAACCTAGACTCTGCAAAAATTATGAGAATAATACCAGGTGGGATTGTTCATCTAGAGAATTATACACTATTCCATCACTGCCTCAGCCACAACTTATTTTGGATTTAGATCTTTCTGATAACAAATTAAAGCATCTTGAATCAAGAGAGTTGCAGATTTACTACAACATAGAAAAGTTAAATCTTTCTTACAATTTAATTTCAATAATACATAGTGACTTCTTTAATCAAAATCCAAATTTACAAATTTTGGATCTTTCTTTTAATTACATTAACAGTTTGCCATCTAAAGTTTTTTTAAATACTAGTGGCCTTGTTGAACTTTATGTTGGTGGTAATCATATATTTGATTTGAAAGGTAATGTTTTTTCAGGATTAACTTCATTAAAAGTATTAGCTCTTAATGATATCCCATTCTTAGTTGAATTTGATGATAATTTTAAAAATTTGAAAGCTATTGAAAGCCTGATTCTAGAAGGATCCATTTTGGGAGATATAAACACTGCCACATTCAAACCATTTTATAATTCATCGTTATCCATGCTAGACATTTCTTATACTTTGATAGATTCATTCAAAGTTGATAGTTTATCTAGATTATCATTAAAATGTTTGAAAGCCAGTGGGCTATCTTTAACTATCATTGAAACATTAGCTTCTACTTTGTCAGTTTTAAATATTCAAAATTTATCTTTGGATCATATCGTATCAACTCATCCTGAAGAAATTCATTCATTTCTTTATTCATTAAATTCCCATATGCTGGAAGGGTTAGATTTTAGTTTCAACTCATTATCACATTTAGATAAACCTATATTAAGAAACGTGATGAATTTAAAATGGTTATCCCTGAAAGGAAATCATTTAATAGATGTCGATTTTGATAAATTTGTTGATCTTAAATATTTACAAGTTTTAGATTTGAGTCAAAATTATTTAAAAGTTTTGGCAAAAAATTCAAAAACAACATCATTGCAATTCTTAAAAAAACTTGATTTAAGTCATAATCTGATTAATATTCTGAATACAAATTTTGACTCCTTGTATTTTTTACTATTAGAAGAATTAATTTTGAATGAAAATGAAATTAATCTATTAGAAAATGATACTTTTAAGGATATGCTTCATTTGAAGCGACTATTTCTATCATCAGCTTTTGGTGAAGTTATTCCTGCAATCGATACAAATTCATTTAATTTACCAAGTTTAGAAATTCTTGATTTAAGCAATAATGGTCTTCAAAAAATACCATTTCTGTTTGGGAATGCCACAAATTTGACTATTTTAAACTTACACAATAATGATTTTGGAGAATTCTTTCATTCCAATGACTCATTGAATTTTTTCAGAGATTTAAGTAATCTTCAAGTTTTAAATCTATCTAATTGCAATATTACGTCCATCCAGCAGCATCAGTTTGAAGACTTGACATCTCTTCGCACATTGGCCTTAGATAGTAATTGTATTGATAACATAAATCTAAATGTTTTTTTAAATTTAACAAATTTAGCAAATTTTTATGCAGCACAGAATAATTTGAGTGTACTTGGGCCACCTATAATTACATGGTTCGATTCATTACATTTAATTGACTTGTCTCAAAATCCATTTCTGTGCGATTGTTCTATAATAGCTTTTCGAGACTGGATGTTGTCACCCCATGCGAATCTTCTCCACAAAGATGAGGCTAATTTTTATAAATGTTCCAATAAAAATGCAGATATTTTGAATTTTTATTTAGATAAAAATGATTGTGAGAGACATAAAAATGAATTTTTTGGATCAGTATTGTTTTGGATTATCATTTTTGTAACTTCATTTATAATATGCCTTTCAGCCGTAATGTTTGCATGCAAAGAGCGTCTCCAACATTGTTGTAAATTATCTTATTGGCATTCAAAGTATTCATATCGTATGTTTAGTGGAGATGATTTGCTTAATTGAATCATAATGTTGCCTTATTAAAATATATATTTTTGTAATTGATAATTTATAGTTTTAAAAATATTTTTTTTTATATGTCAAAATCTTTTTAAACTCAATTTATATTGTATTTAATAAAATATGGAAGATTTATTTATTTATAGTACAGTAATTGAGAAATTTTAAATCCATTATTCCCTCTAAATCCATATTTTTATTTATCCTTGATTAAAAAAAAATATAAAAAAATTAGAAAATAAAAATGTTAATTTTCTATATTTATTTTTTATTCACAATGCATGCACAATATATACACACATAATGTACAACAGTAAATATCATTTAAGAAGGTTTAGTATCTGCAAGATAACTTTGAATCAATTGCGATGGATGTGGGATGAGTAATTTATTTGGGATCAGATATTGATTTATTTTCAGTAACTATTTATTAGTAAAAGTTGAAATGTTATCTTAATATTATTTTTTAAAGGAAAAATTAATTTCATTTTGGTTAAATTTTTTTTTCTTTCTAATATGTACATTTTTGAAAGTTGATTTTGGAATATTAGAAATAAAACAATTAAAATTTATCACTTGTATGAAAATGTTACCTCTAATTCACGGTAATAAAATATAAATTTTCCTGAAGGTTTGTGATGACGGTATATTAGATGTGATAATACATTGGACTATTTCCGACATCTATTGGTAAATGTTGAATGTATAGAAAATTTTAAACTTTTCAAATACAAACAACTTGTTAGTAATAACCTGTGTTGTCTATTTGTGCGTTATTACTAACAAGTTGTTATCATTTACCGACAAGTGATGGAAATAGTCCAACATATTATCACATAAAATATAAATTATTTGCAATGTATTTTTAAAGAAAAATTGTCAATTTTTCTAAAATTTTATATATATGTATATCTTACCCACTCTTTAGTATTAATTCACTCAAATTAAGCAAAACTTGGAAATTTTTCAGGTAACTGAGGATTTTTAAGTAAGCTAGAATTTTTTTCAGGAAGCTAGTCCATGGTATATTTACTTAGACATCCAATTACTGGTTAGTAAATGGGTATCTAAATATTATTAATTGATAGACAAATAATGGAAAGAAATTCATTAACTCCAAAATCTAAAAATTGTGGATGATTAGCCCAGTGAATAGTATCTTGTCCCTCATTGTTTTTCTGTGAACATATATTTTTTTCCCATCTCTATGCCATCTATCATAAGCTTTAGGAATAGAATGCCTATAGTTTTTAAAAAACTAAGGATACTATAATATAACAGAAACTGAACTGGTTTCATATCTATATGACTAAAGATTGGAAACATTTTTGTTTTTCATTTTGGGCTGATAACTTGATAGTATAATACAGAGGTAAATGAAGGAGGATCTATTAGATCTTAAAGGTCCAGATATGCACTTTATAGGATTCAGATAATTAATTAAGCAAAAGACAATTATTACACTTCATTTTTAAATTGTTATTTCTTATAATTCTGAAACATAGGGTTGAATCTGGATTAACCCTTACATCCTATTCACTTCTACGGACTTTGAAAAACAAATTATTTCGTTTCTTTTTAAAAGTTGGTGATCAATAAAAATAATGAATTTAATACTCTTGGGGTGAATGATAATGTTTTTTTTTTTTTGTCTGAATTTTTCGCACATACCTTATGAGGTTAACAATGAAAACAACTGTGTTCATTATGAATATTTTCTTGGTACTGCCTTCACATTTATAAAAACAATTATATATTCAATTGCTCAGGATATGATAGGTTGAACACAATAGTTCAGTTCGATAGACAAAATTGGGATTTTTTTACTTAATATTCCTCAGCTGGAAATTGATCCAGAAATATTTATCTCCTGAATTCTGTCACCAATTATTTTCAATTATATATTTGCTCTGATCTAGCAAATTAAATTTATTTGTTCTTAATTTCAAGAAAATGCATATTTGGGTCAGATCAAATCATTTTTTCCTCATTTAAAATAAAAAGGCAATAGTCAATGTACTAACCTGCAACTTCATGAGATTCAAACCCAGAGTGAAGCCAGAATTATTAAAATTTGGTCAATATCCAATATTAGTGAAAAAATGGATATTCTAATATTTTTACTTGGAGAATAAATCCTCACAAATGACAAGTTTGGTGACCGGAATATATTCTTTGATATTTGTGAAGAAGTCTTTGCCTTATTGCGAAGTATTTAATACAAAGTTTACTTTGATCTAATTCATGCAGAATATTTGTGTAGACTTGTAAGTATTAATTTAAAAAAGTATTGTTAAATATAGAATTATAAACTGGAAGTTTTCCCTATACAGTTCCATTCAATTGGCCAACTGAAATCCCCTTACTTATATACCTCAGTTGAGAATCAATTCAAAAATACTTAATTTTTGAATTTACAATGCTAAACGGTGTAAATTTACAACATTCTCATAATTTTACAAGACAAATGAAGTCCAGAATGCACTTATTGCTGAATCAGAACTTAGCAGTTGGACCAGATCACAATCTTTCACATATTTTTACCAAATGTTCAATATTTATCAATAGTAAATTGTTATATTTTGATGTACAAGTATCAAACTTACTCCAACCACAACTTTGATATGATCCACTTTAGATGAAAACATTAATGATTATCACTAATCATTTATTAAACTAGATATTATCCCTAGTCTAGATATAAACTTTAAATCTCAGTTAAAGATTAATATATCTGTTCTTTAATTAAACAGATACATGGAGTAATTCAACTTCATTTCTTTTTTTCCATGTGTAATATCTTTTACAGACATACATAATAACCTCCATTCAACCACATATTTTTAAAATACATGAACAAAAGATATCTTAAAAAGACAATGACTCAAAGATGCATTTCATGCTGAATCAGCACTGATCAGTTAGCTTAGGTCACAATTTCTCATATATATGTCTAGTACTTACTAATAGTAAATTGTTTCATTTTGATTTACAAGTGTCAAATTTATTCCACCTGCAACTTTGAATACATTAATGATTATCACTAATCAATTAAAGATTAATATATCAGTTTTTTAATTACATACACACAAAGTAATTCAATTTCATTTTCCTTTTTTCATGTGTAATATCTTTTATAGATGTATTTAATACTACTATGAAAGCTTTAATAGTTAAAAATGAATTTAAAGAACTTAATATCTTAAGGGCTCTACATTTATATTCAAATACATCATAACACATTAGTTACTTCTAATAAATATTACCTGGTTCCTTTATCTTTATATAATCAGTATTAGACCATACTGATTACAATACACTTGTTTCTAGAATTTCTAAAAGTAATCATTAAATTAGTAGACAAGCAATAAGTTTAAATTCAAAACTTTAAGGTGTTGAAATTTTCAACCCATTAATAAGAAAAGTGGTAATTAGACTGAGACAGCAGATATTCTTCTTTCTCTCAAAATCAATTAGCTAGAAACTGTCATGGAAATCTTTTTCACACTGCAGTCTAGTCTTCTAACTTAATTGATATACTGTTAGAATGAAGTAAGTGCTGTTATTTAACTAGCATATAATTTGTACTTAGGAGTTGTTCATAACTTTGAAAGTTCAGTCCAATCTCATATCACTTTTTTTTAATTGACTTGCAATTGTATTATGTATTATCAACTGTTTAAATCTCATATATACATGGATGAATAAAATAACAAGAAATTTTGAAAAGAGTAAATGAAGAAAGAAGATTGATTGAGAAAATTAGAAAGAGAAACTGGATTCGACATATATTAAGATGAAAGTATAATTTAATGAAAAATGTTTTTGGAGGGAATGATTAGCAAAAACAAGAAGAAAGGATGGAAAAGATAGACATTGGTGGATGAAATAAGAAGTGGAAAGAGTTACAAGAATTGAAGAGCTGGGCAATAAAAAAAAAAATGAAGTGAGAAAATAGATGAATTGATGATGTGACTACTCTCTGGACCTGTCCATGGAACAGAATACTATTGACAATGAACACATCTTAATAAATGACCCAATCATACTAAAATTTTATCTAAGTTCTATCAATTGTGTAATCCTAATTATTACTTAACCAAACCAATTTAATATATGGTAATTCACATATAAATTGCAAATAGTGATGATGACCACTGAAATTTGGAAGAGCACAAATAGACATATCTGTCTTTTTTTAACAGAACTTAAGTTACACAAAATATTAATCCTTATAATAATATATTTACTTTGATTCTAATATTATTAAAATCAAAGCTGATATTATTAAGAAATAAAACAACAACAACACCGATTTAATAGAATATGAAATCTGAATGCTTTTCAAAGCCTTCATTCGGGGATATCAATGAGTTACACATCTGATACGTTTGATTAGGCAAGAGAAATTCTTGATAGCAGTTTTTGAAATTATATAAAGCTCTCTATTGGTTGACTAGCAGTAATATAAAAGAGCAAGTAGATACCGGATCAGATAAGGTCTGAATTATCATTGTGTGAAATATTGAGATCCAGATTGAAAGTGTCTTATTTGGGTCATATTATGTAATATCTACCTCATTAGAAGTATGTGAAATTCTCAGTAAGATTGACAGCAAATAAAAGGATGACTGGCAAATAAATGGATGGGACTCCATCACAATAATAATGAAAGTGATATTGAAAACCAAAAAAAAAAAATGATGAGTCATTTTGGAGAGATATCATTTATAATTCTAATGGCTTCATTGATCAGAAACTCATCAGAAGTGACAGAGCTGGGAGGAACCCTTGTTCCTTAAACTTCAGAACCTGCCACTTTAACAGTGTACCAAATTATATATTGCATTTAGAGTCATTAAAAATATTAAAATGATGATGATTTACTAAGATTTATCACAGATTCAGATTATGCAAGATCAATAATAAATTTGTATTTTTATATTGGCCTATTTCCATCATCTAATATGAGTATTGAATGTCCTTAGAAAAATTTAACTTTATTTAAATATTCCAAATACATTCAACTGTTAGTAATATAACACAGAATTTTACCAACAAAATCAAGGAATGGTTATGGGCTCATCGCTGCCTTCCCTGATTAGCAATATTTACATGGAAGAACTTGGCAATCTTATCCATAAAAAACATCCAAATCCACCTAAAGTTTGGCTTCGCTATGTAGATGATATATTTGTTGTATGGCCACTTGGTGAAGCACTGCTACAAACTTTCTGATACATCAACAACATATCCCCTTCAATTAAATTCACAACAGAATCAGAACAAGAACAAATATTGGCATTCTTAGATGTTCTTGTGACAAGACTCCCTCATGGCAAAATCAAAACTACAGTTTATCAAAAACCTACACATACAGGAAAATACTTAGCCTATATATCCAATCATACCAGAAACACAAAACATGGAGTTATACTATCACTATGGAACAGAGCAAAAGAAGTTTGTTTAGAAACCAGCGATTTAGAGAAAGAAAAGATCTATATAGAACAAACTCTTATGAAAAATGGTTATTAAGAAAACATTAAATAGACAACAAAAAGAACCACAATCATTGGTACTGTAGTTTACCCATACATTCCAAAAATAACAGACAAATTAAGGAAAATCTGCAATCAGTATAACATCAGAACAGCTTTTCAGAGCCGTATCACACTACGAGGAATTCTAACATCTACAAAGCCTAAACTTGAAATGCTGAAAAGAAAAAACTGCATCTATGAAATACCATGTGAATGTGGAAGAACATATATTGGTAAGACCAGTTGTCCTATTGAAAAGTGCTTGCAAGAACACAAACTGATGATTAGAAGAGAAAACAGATATGTCTAAGGTAGCAGACCATGTGTGTGCCAATGAGCATATGTTCAATTGGGAAAATACAAAAATATTGGATAGAGAAGAAAAGATACAAAGAAGAAAATTTAAAGATTCTGCTTACGTGACAATGGCAAAAAATCCCATAAGCCAACCTAGTGTGACTATATAATGTATGGAAACTACTAATCAACTTTGATCTTAGGAAAAAGTAGAGGAATTTCATAGATAAGTATATGAAATTTCTACTGACTTGCTTTTGGTAGGATGGCTCAGTTGGTTAGAGCATTGGCTTAAAATTCAATACTCAAGAATCTAAGGGTGCAGGTTCGAATCCCAAGCTAGTTCTGTCACTGATCAGGCTAGCAACACCTGAAGAAGAGGACAGAATATCTTTCGAAACGTTGTGCATATACTAACCTGTTTGATGTGCTAATACTAACAGTTGAATGTATTTGGAATATTTAAATGGAGTTAAATTTTTCTCAAGACAACATGCAGGCATGCACACCTAATATGATATATTAGTAGACACAAAATAACTGAATTAATCTACAATAAGTTCATTTACAAACTCACACAAAGAAATTATTAAACTGAACTTCAATTGTAACAGAAACATAAAATTTTATGAGTAACGCGAGGAGTGGAATATTACAAATTTCTTCATCCTTGATTATACTCTTATTGTTTCTATTAAAAAAACAAACAAACAACAATTCAAAGAACTATCAAACTTTTTTTATTAATTTTCTCTTTTTAAATTTATTTTAGATCTTACGAAATGTATAAAGTATAGCATATAATATTAAATAACTCGTTCAGTAAGATCCAGATGGTAATAAAAATAAGTTTTTTATATTTTTTTAAATTTATTTGTACATAAAAAAAAATTTGTAACCAAGATAGCGAATGAGTGGAAAAAATTCTGCATAATGCTAAATATCTTATTTATTCAATAACTAAAATTTTTTAAAAGCCAAAACTTTTTTAAAAAATATTTTTGAAATCTCAAAAGTTGTTGAAATAAAAAATTTAAAATGTCAATACATCTAATATCATAAGTTAAGAAATTCTTATACAGAATTTAACGTGAAATGTAAAAAATTAATGCTAAAAAATTTAAATAATTCAACGGATTGAGAAAAGAAAGTAATTAACAACAAAATATTCATTTTCTATCCCTTTTAATTGAATACAAATGTAATAAAGTGGAATGTTTTTCTTATATATATATATCATCATTAGGAAATAAAAAATAAATTTGGTCATCTTAATTGGAGAGGAAAAAAAAATCCTTAAATATATATATATTATCTTTCTCTCTATATGTATTTAAATATGTTAAGGAGAAAAAATTCCTTATTTATGAAAAAGATATCAAATATTTTTCATATTTAAAAAAAAAAAGTAATCGATAAGTATAAAAGATAAATTATTTCTTGGATGTACCAAATCCAGAGAATCCCATTACAGATGCCATTTCTGGATCAAAGTCCTCAAAATCTTCTTGAATTTTTCTTTTTCTATCTTTCCGCTTTTCTCTTCTATATTCTTTTTGTTTTTCTTCCTAGAAAAAACAAAACAAAACAATGCTAATAATTTTCTTAATATATATTAAACTCTAAAAAATCATCTATATAATTAAGGGATCTAAAAATATGATTTAAAAATAGCCAGAATCACAATTTATCTAGCTTATGTCTTGTAGATAATGATAGAAATATTAATATAAATAATAATGGTAAAGAAGGGGACACTTTACATGGAATATGCAAATTTTACTTGATAACAACTTCAAGGTCAAGGTTTAAAATCGGCATAGCTCTCTCTTAATGAGGCTTGTCTCCCAGAGAAAGGAAGTTTTACAGACCAGATGATTGGTTATAAGTTTTTTTGAAAGGGAAAGCAGTTTGGTGGTGGATATGCTGTGAAATTTAATTTAGTATTTTCCATTCTTGAAATTACTTGTTGTATCAATGAAAAGCTAATGGTATTAAAAGCTAATTTGCAAGGTACTAATGCTCATTTTATTAATGCATGTGCTCCAACGTTAGATTTAGAGAACTTTAGAGAAAGGAAGTCTTTATTTCTTGTTGGATAGCTACAGAATTTAAAGATCAAATTATTTCTTCTTAAAGACATCAATAAACATGTTGGTATCAATAATAGTTTTTGGTCAAAAGTTCTTGGACATAATGATAACAGTGTTATAATTTTTGCGTAACATGTAGATTAACTATCACAAACATTTTATTTAGGTAGAAAAGTCATTATAAAAGAACACGGACACATCCAAAACAATGGCATTTAATAAATTCTAGTTAGAAGTCAGAATGCAAGAGTTCATATTACATGAGCATTTATAAACACAGATTGTTAGATGGACCAACAATTAATAAGTTTCAAGATTAAAATGATAGTTATTTAAAAAGATCTTATTGTAAATATATTTACAAAAAAAAATTATGTCTGTTCATTGAAAGTATCTACTATGAATACTAAATTTTGAGAGAAATTATTAAATATTAAAATTGCTAATTTGAACTTACAAGATTTAAAACAGAAATTCAATGACTGACAAGAAGGCTTAAAAATGATTGCTGAATTAAAGATGGAAAAGAGATAAAGAAATTCACAGATCATAATCATTTTAAACCTTTTTTGATGCATTGAAAACAGTCATAGAGATCTGACAAATGATATCATAGTTCTATTAAATCTAGCAATGGTAATCTCTTATATGAAACAACAACATTTGGAACAGATAAAAGAAATATTTTTATTGGGATGATGACTGCTAATGATAACTCCAATTTACCTACTCGTTTAGATTATGACAACAGATGGCGGTAGAGTAGGAAGAAATATTTTGAGATATGCAAAAAGCAAAATGAAAATGTTGGTAGATTGCTGTTTATAGATAATAAGAGAATAGCCAAAATAGTATTTAATTGGGTTATGAGTAAAGGGCAGGCAACAAGATGGGTGAGAAAGGTAGTATGGTATGCAGAAGATTTGGGTAAAGAATTTATGTCAGTATACTTATAGAAAAGGTGGGATGATTGTGTTAGGAGAATTGTTGATAGTGGCAAGGAATGGGATAGAAGAATAGATGCATTAATAAAGAATAGAAAATTGGAGAGATGGAGAACTAGTAGAATAAAAAGAGTTTATATATAGAATTAAACAGAATATTGGGTGTGAGTTAATTTATAATAATAGCAAGGAAAGTAGTTTACTGTTTTAAGACTCGAACGGGATCTTTAGCAGCAAGGGAATATACACATAAATGGAAAAATGTGGGTGAATTAGTCTGCAATTAAGGCATAGAAAATATTAGGCATCTTTTAATTGAGTGTAAATGCCTGCAAGCAGAAAGGGTACAAATAATGAAGTTGTGGAAGAATAAATATAAAGAAAGTAATTATATAGAAAGTGAGTTCTTGGTTTTTATGCTAGGTTTGGGAAAAGATAAGGGGATTTTAGATATAAAAACAAATGCAGTTGACAAACATTATGTTGTGGAAATGGGATGGAGCAGAATAGAGAAGAAAATATGGGAAAAACTTAGGGCAAGGAATAGAAAGGGAAGGTAAACTGGCTAACAGATTTCTCTGGGCATAGTGGCTGAGAGATTCCTGATTCCGTAAAAGGAGAAGTCATAGTGCATTGCATTATGAAGTTACAAAATAATTGCTACAAAGAAGAGTTGATATTAAAATTTATAAAAAATGAAATTTACTAAATTGTGAATTGAAATACATTCAATCTTATTTTGATGTTTATTAAAAACGTTCAATCTTGAGAAAAGAAAATCCTCTCAACAATAGTATTGTATTTATTCCTCTTGAAATAATGAAAAAGAAAAGTAGAAAGAATAAGATCTATAATTTTGATAGGCGCAAACAAAAAGACGGATTTTAAAAAAGAATGATTTTTACCCAGGTTATGGCATGTTCAAGTGCCAGAAATGACGTGAGCTTTGATGTAGATAATTTTAGCACTAGAGTCCATTCTTTCATTGTGCTAAATCACATAGGGCATAGGAATTTATGAAATTGAAATGTTTGATTGGCTTTATATTTAGAGAAATTATGAAAAATATATTGGAAGAGACTATGCAGAGAATAAGAGAATATAAGAAAGGCAATAGTTATGAGTATTGAGCTGGTTACATGATTATGTGTGAAGAAACTTATTTGAATAAAATTTTTTTTTGCAAAGTTTTACAATATTGAGACACTAAAAAATTGTACTATAGAAGTAGTCATAATGAAAAATTAATAAATGACAGTGAATAAATGCTATCCTTGATCACAAGATCATACTATTTAGTTAGCTTCAAGGAAAAATAATGGTTCTTACAGAAAGTATTTAATCTGATTAATATATATATATATATTATGCTTTCTTATTAATTTGCTTTAGTGGGCTATTTAAAATTTGGCTGATGACAGAATTTTTTGAAAATACATCATGTCACTAAACAAATATATATAGTATAGTATAAAAAATATATGAAAAATTTGAGTGGCATTGGTAATTCAAAAATGTGAAAACTGTCTATATTGTGATTGTTTATATTTCATATCTTCAGATCTGTCTAATATCACATTCAGCATTATTATTATCAAAGATCACCCAATTGAATTCATAGTAATAAATGTAATTGATTTTATTTTAAATAAATTAACTCAAACAATCTCATAAAGTTATGCCGAAAAGAAAAAATCCCACAATTTCAGATCAGAGATCACACAATATATGCAAAAACAATAAAAACAAAACAGATTTCTCTTTAACTGCTTACCTCCTCTCGAAGCTCTTGCATTCTTTGCTCAAAATCATAATCTTTCGCTTTTTCTTCCATTTTTTTTTTATTAACTTCAAAACGCCTTTTAACTTGATCTAAAGAAGAACGTTCTACTCTCATCGACATTCCAAGATTACGCTGATGTTTCTTGCCATTAATGTGATCCAAAAAGTTAATTGAATCCTTGACAACACAATCGCAGACATTACAGTAATATCTACAAAATAAATAAAAAACAAATAGATTTCAAATAATTATAAAAACAACAGAAATAATAGCAGTAATTTATATTATTCTAATAAGACATTATTGCTCGCATTACAAAGCCAAAGAATAGTGAAGTTGCGAATTATTCTGTATCGAAGTATATGACTTCAATTGTACACTATATATAGAAAAATGTAAATTAACAAACAAACAAAAAAATCATTAATTTTCTGCTACTTAGCAATGATTTTCCCTTCTCTGAACATTGCACACTATTATACATGATAATAAAATTTCTTCAGTTTATGTTGAAAGCGCATAGATTTTATTCTACCTTTATTACCCTTTCTGAATTTGATTGCCATATTTTGAAAAATAAAATATTTTCTGAGCAAAATTTTACAACATATAAAAAGTTGATAGTGATTCTAAAATGTCTAAATAATTACAGAGATCCTAATTTCTTGTTTATATAAAATAAAAAAGTTGTTAAAAGAAGAAAAAAGAATATTGCCTGGAGCATATTTAATAATTATAAAAGTCAGGTATTTCACTATTTATTGTTAAGCGCATACTCATTACCTAAGTAATATATATTAAGGTTATAACCTTAAGACTATGCGCTTAGATGCGATAGGGACCTCGCTGTAAATCGAAAGATTTCGCATACGTTACCTTGTATAGAAATTGTGGACTTAATCAGTGAAGTATTTAATAGCTTCACACTCTCAAATCAAAATGTTTTAGATTTGCCTATATAATGAAAAAGTAGGTTGAAGATAAGAGTGGCGGCTCTTGTCTTTTAAAGTCATTAATCTTGTATTAAGATTTGTAGAGGTCACTATATTTAGGTGCATAGTCTTAAGATTATAGCCTTAATATATATTATTTACTTTATTGTAAAAATATAAATACGATACGTTTTATTTTTTTTTCTTATTGCTTCAGCAAAATATATGTAAATGTGTCCTTTCAATTTATTATTAATAATTATCATTATTTTTAAAATTTTGTTTATACTACAATCGTGAATTATATGCTTACTATAGGTATAAAAAATTATCCATATTGCATATGTGTGTGTTGAAAAGTACTGTACATTCCGATTGAATAAACAATACGTATTCTATTCTAACCAATGATTATCAACAAAATATGAGCTATTATACACTATATATGTAGAACATGAAAGGGGGTCCTGTAACAAAATATAGCATAGTTCATGGCTCCATTGTATTCACAATTAGAAAATATATGGAACATACAAATTAGAAAAGTACTTGAAATATTTTAAATTTATCAATTGTGTTTTAAATTGATTATTTTAAATTAGGGAAATGAAAGCATAAACTAATATTATTATTTAAACTAAAATTTCCAGATAATAAGTCACACCCTAACTTAAGCAAGCAACAATAAAAATAAAATAGGATATAGGTAAGTACATTAGTACTGAAATCAAGTAAATTAAAATGATATATCCTTGGAAATGATCATTAAAAATGTACGCAATGTTAGGATGAAATAAAAAAAAGATATTTATAATTTATTATTCAATTCAAAATAATAAAATAAATGTTTTTTTTCTTTTTTTAAAAAAAAAGAACTTTTTTTTAATTTTACAATGTTAAAATAAGAATAGGTTTATTAATTTCACTAAACAGTTTCTTAACAAAGGACATTATGATCAAGCAATAAAAAAATACTTCATCATTATCAGTATTTTCAATCAAAATTCACAACTTAAAAAATCCCAAACAAAATCATTTAAAAATTAATTTTAAAAAGCAAAACAACTTACCCTCCACTCTGTGACTGTGGAGTTGTTTTGGTGATTACAACTGATTTTCCAAGTTTCGATTCAAGATCTACCTACATAAAAAAATGAAGTATATTTATATTTATTGAAAATATATCTAAAATTTTAAAATAAATTATTATCGATTTCTTAATTTAAAAAAAATTATTGTTATACCTAACCCAAGATAAAATGATGATAACCTATGGAGTGATGAAAAAACTAGAAGAGATCTAAAATGAAATAGTTGGGTGAGAAAATAAACAGTCACCATCATCATTTCCGAACATTATCAATCCACTGCAGTATAAAGTTCTCTCCAAGTTAGATCCAACTTCTCCAATCTCTTTTCTTCGCATCACTCTGCACACTTCCTTATTTCATCCATCCATCACACGGTCTCTTCCTCAGTCTTTTACAATCTCTCGGAATCCGGTTTAAGATTACAACAGTCTATCTATTATCATCTCTTTTTAACAATATTTCCAGCCCAACTCCACTTCAATCTCTTAATTCTTTCAATATCAGTAATGCCTGTTTGTTTTCTCACCCATGCATTTTGTTTCTTCTTGTTATTCCTAAAATACATTTTCCCATACTTCACTGAATGATCTGAAGTCTTTGTACTCCTCTTTTGTTAAGTGCCCAAACCTCAGCTCCATAAGTAAAAACTGATAATACACATTTTATTAAAATCTTCCTTTTCAAACACATAGGCATATTTTTTTTTAATATTAAATTATTTCTACCAAAAGCACTCCAAACAAATTTAATTCTATGATTCATTTCATTCATTATGTTTTCAACTGTATTTGTAGTTGGTAATTTCTTGTAACTGATCATTATCAATCTTTATTTTCTTCTTTTGAGAAAAATCCATTAACCATTATTTTAGTCTTTTTAACACTTACCTTTAATACTACTTTCTTACTTTCACCTGATAGCTGTTGCAACATTTCTTGAAGCTCTAAAGCATTATCCGAAAACAATTATATCATCTGCAAGATCTAGATGACTTAAATTATTTTTATTCCCTTAGCTTCCCATTTCAATCCACAAAATACTTCTTGCAAAACTGCTGTACAAAGTTTTGAAGCATCATTATATAATTATTGCTGTTGCATTTTCATAAATATTCTTCAGAAATATGACAATATTACATGATCACCATCTCTTATACTGACGAAAGCCACAAGCCAGAAACTAGTCTGGGGATATTGGATGAGTAGGCACTAGATAGGGATTTTATGCACAAGCCTTCTGGCATCCATAGATTACTCTGGTTGGCACAGGGTGGCACTACTGTATGGAGAGTTTTGCCTTGTTTAATAACAATTATGTGCTATTATAAGAGATGGTGATCATGTGATGTTTAGTGGTTTAACACCAATCCTGCCTAATAGGATAGTGGTGGCTATGGTTGTTAAAGAGCCAAAGACACCAAAATGTATGGGTGCTGAACTGAGTTCAGACCCATATGACTATATAAGCTATTGAGCTTAGATTGAAAATATTATTGTGTTTTCAATTTCATTCTCTTAGTTTTGTAGTTAAGTAGAGATAAAATATGGCTGCTGGAGGGTTGCATTAGATCCTAAGATCTAGGTGCAGTGCTCTCAGATCCAAGGCTCCTCACTGACGAAGGCCACAAGCCAGAAACTAGTCTGGGGATATTGGATAAGTAGGCGCTAGATAGGAATTTCATGCACAAGCCTTCTGGCATTTATTGATTAATCTGTTTGGCACAGGGTGGCACTACTGTATGGAGAGTTTTGTCTTGTTTAATATGACAATATTCTGGGTCTATACCTTGATGATCCAATGCTTTAATCACTGAAGAAATGCTTATAGAATCAAAACCTTTTCATAATCTATGAACCCAAAGCATAATGGCAACTCATATTCATTGGTCTTTACTATAATTTCTCAGAGTACTTGGATATGATCCATTGTACTAAAGCCACTTTTAAATCCAGTTTGTTCTTTTGTTTGGTTAAAATCCAATGTCGCTAGAGATGAGTTATTATAATAAAAATTTTGTATAGAACTGATAAAAGACTGACAGGTTTGTAATTTCTAATATCTTCTTTATCATCTTTTCAAAATATTAATATTAATATACTGCATTCTTCCAATCATCTGGTACATTTTTACCATTTAGACATTTGGTATATAACTTTGCCATAAATTTGTTCAATTTTTATCTCCTGTTCTTTTAAGATATCAATTATAATTTCATCATTATCTGAAGCTTTTGCCTTTTTCCTAAATTTAATTGCATGTTTCACTTCGTCATTTAAAATCCTGGACAATTCAGAAAATATAGTACTTGTAGAAGGTACTTTTCCTTGTCTTTTATTGCTATATAATTCTTGATACCACTTCTACACATTTCATGATGTCATCTCTCTTTTTAATAAAAGTTCTATTTTTTTTCTTATAATCCAAAAATAATTTTCCTACCATTACCAAGATATTGTACACTCTTGAAACTTTTATTCTCTTCTATGGCTTTCTTTGTTAGTTCACAATTATGCTTTCTTATAACATTATCAACTCTTTCATACCATTTTACAAAATTTGAGATATTCAATCCTTCTTATTGCATCATTTTTATATATTTTCATATTTCCTTCTTTTCTTCATAAATTCTCTAGTCTCATTAGAAATTTTATTGATCAATTGCTGCTTTTTTCTACCAGCTATCTTTGTTGCAGTTTTTAAATGTATATCAGTTATTTTCCTATTAATTTTATTCAAATCTGAATCATCTTCAAAATCTGCTAATATTTAAAACCGATTTGCAAGTTCTAATTTAAATTCATTAGAATATTTTTGAAGATTAGGAATATCAACTGTGAATATTGTTTTTTTTAATAATTTTTGTCTCTCTAGTTTTGCATTAACACGTATCTTACATCTTACTAATCGATGATCACTTCCTGTGTTGAATTTATTAAGAACATTATAATCTTGAAATATGGATTTTCTGTTTAGTCAAAATATAATCCAATTGGATGCTTCTATGTCCATTTCCTTTTAACATTTTTCTCAAAAAAAAAAAAAAATTCATAATATAAAGTTCATCTTTTTCTGCAATTTTTACAAGTCTATGACCTCTTTCATTTCTATCACCATAATCAAATTTATCTACAGCACTTTCATTTTCAATTTTTTATCAATTCTAACATTAAAGTCTCTCATGACAATTTTAAAATGTTGTTCTGTCTTATCAAAAGCCTCTGAACATCCGTATAAAAATCCTTTACTTCACAATACTTGTTGGGGCATAAATCTGAATTATCTGCATTTGATATCTGCTATTAAGTTAAATAAATAAGCTTGCCACTCTCTCTCTGACACATCATCAATTTCCACAATGTCATTGTTCTACTTTTTATTTATAATGAATCCTACTCCACTTGTACTTTCAATACATATACATTTGTAGTACAATACACGTCCATTTTAAAATCAATTGTCTCTTCATCTTTTCTTCTAACTTCACAAGGTCCAACAATGTCCCATTTAATATATAACAGTTCTTCTAATTCTTTCAATGTTCCTCATTTGAAATCTGCAGTTATAAGTATCTAAATAAAATGTTATCATCAAATGGCAGCCTGGGTCAACAACCAAGAGATTCTTAGCACCCTCAGCCTTCAGTTGCCAAGTGCTTGCTGCCTTGGCTGGCAACTGTACAGCCTCCTGGGATTAAGGGTCATGATTTATTTTTGTCTATCATGATTGTAATTTTAAAACAAATTTCATTCACCCATACATTCACTCTTCCTTCAAGAAAACTCAACTGATTACAGTTAAGAGCTATCAGGCAACTGAGAAGAAAGAGCATGGTGTTTCTTGATCTTAAACTCAGAGGATAAGCACAGCACACTGTCTAAGGTATGTTAGTTATCATCCCATCCATGTTTGTGTGTGTGTATATATATATATATATATGAATAATCACATAGTAATAACAGGTGAAACGATAAGAAGATATGGAAAGAACATTAGGAATTTGCCTGGCTCCATTACTCTAAAGTCTCCAAGAGAATTCAAAGAATCTCCTTTCAGTTAACAGCAAATTCATTGCTGCAGATACTGAAGTGGATTAAGAGATTGAAAAGGAGCTGGGCTGGATATAATGATAAAAGAGATAATAGTAGATAGATGAATGAACTTTTAAACTTGTTTCCAAAATATTGTAAAAGACTACGAAAGAGATACGAGATGAAAAGATGAAATAAAAAAGTTTGTTGGTATCACATGGAGAAGAGAGCTATGGAATGGAGAAAATAGATTAAATTTGGATACCATCCTACAGTGGATCAATGGTTGAAAGTATGATGATAATGTTTTTCTGAAAATTTTCTATACTCAATATAGCGCACACTGACTTTATATTATCTGCTTTTTGAAGTACCCAGCATGCATTGGCAACAAAGGATTGCTCTCAATTTATTCTGAATCCAACTGTATTCAATAATTCTATTGCAGTGTAGTTAGCATAAATTTTGTAAGCATAAAATGTAATGGAATGGTGGGGGAGCATATTAAAACATTACTTTATTCTTGATTATAAGCAGAATCTAATACTTCACATTCTCTTTTCAAAATGTCTGCTCATATAAATAGAAATATTTGATTTATATAACTATCCTTTAATTCATTATTTATTTATCTTCACATTTAGAAAGCTATATGTTATTAACTGTTTTGTTTAACCTTTATAAAACTTGAAATGAAAACAATAGCTTTATGTAAGAATGTATTTATTACTAAAGTCATTATTCTTATATTCCTTTTAAATATATTATGTGAAATAGTATTTCAATCGATGAGCTGAGAAGTGTCTATGGGAACAAACCTTCTGTTGGTTGAAGGAAACATTTCTAAATTTCTGAAATTGTTACACATGATAAAAATCTTCCTACTTCTATCCCTTTATTATTCCCTTACAACCTATAATCATTGAATTACTCTCCGAATTCTGGTATCTCATTTTAATAAAAGTTTGTCAGCTTTAAATCTTAATTTCATTTTCCTGTTTTTGTCATAAAGACCTTAAAAAAAGCCCTTCGGAAATATCTACTTCTTTCATTCCTTTCTTCTTTATGTTTCACACACTACCTAATCAATTTTTCCAGAATCTCTTTCAACATCATATATTCCAAAAGTAAATGTTCAATCCTTTCCCTTCTACCTCCTCACAAACTGCAGCTATAGTCAAAATTCTTATATTATTTTTTCTCTCTTTCTTTGGTATCCAAAGCTTCTATTCTGATGTAATGTTATGCACTATAGCTTCTCATTCTTGGAGTCAGGAATCTCTGAGCCATTATGCCCAGAGAAACATGTTAGCCAATTTACCTTTCCTTTCCATTCCTCACCCTAAGTTTTCCCATATTTTTCTCTATTTTGCTCCATCCCATTTCCACAACACTATCTTTATCAACTCCATGGCATTTATATCTTAATCTCCTTACCTTTTCCCAAATTCAGCATAAAAAACCAAGAACCCACTTTCTGCATAATCACTTTGTTTATGTTTATTCTCCCACAACTTCATTATTTGCATCCTTTCTGCTTGTAGAAATTTTTATTCAATTAACAGATGCCTAATACTTTCTACGCCTTCTTTATATAACTTGCAGACGAAATCATCATATTTTTTCATTTAAGTGTACATTGCCTTGCTGCTAACAATCCTGTTTGAGTCTTAAACAGTAGACTACTTTGATATTATCATAAATTAACTCACACTCAATATTCTATTTACTTCTACATATATTTAAACCCTTTTTACTCTCCATACTAGTCCTCTATCTCTCCAACTCCCTATTTTTTATTAATGCATCTATTCTTCTATCCCATTCCTTGCCACTATAACTCTCAACAATTCTCCTAAGACAATCATCCCACCTTTTGTATAAGTATACTGACATAAAGTCTTTATCCAAATCATCTGCATACTACACTACCTTTTTCACCCATCTTGTTGTCTATCCTTTATTCATAACCCAATTAAATAATATTTTGACTATTCCCTTAATATCCATAAATTGCAATCTACCAAACATTTTCACTTTGCTTTTTGCATATATCATATAAAAACTTGACCATTCCATTTTCCTTGAATTGCCTCCTTTGTCATCCATACATCTGCTTCTAATGCATGTCTTCCTACTTCTCTTTGTACTTTTTCTAAGTAATCTAACATCCCTTACTAACACATAACACATCGTTACCATAAGTTAACCTTGCAACTGCCATTCCTTTCCATACAATTCTAGCTGTATCATATTTATTATATGAAAACACTGTTAATCTCTTTATCAGTTCCTTTCTTTTCTTTGCTTCATTTATCAATTTTTTCTCTCATATTTCTATGATTAATTAAGACGATTCCCAGATATTCATACCTATTCACCACATTTAACTGAGATGAGATGCATTGTGACTTCTCCTTTTTCGGAATCAAAAATTTCTCAGCATCTATACCCAGAGAAACCTGTTATTGACTTAACCTTTCCTTTCCATTCCCCACCCTAAGTTATTCCTTATTCTTCTCTATCCTGCTCCATCCCATTTCCACAATAGAATTTTTATCAACTCCATGACTTTTATATCTAAATCTCCCTGATCTTTTTCTAAACCCAGCATAAAAACTAAGAACTGTGATGTGATGCACTGTGACTTCTCCTTAAACGGAGTCAGAAATCTCTCAGCAACTATACCCAGAGAAACCTGTTAGCCACTTTACCTTCACTTTCCATTCACCACCCTAAGTTTTCCCATAATCTGCTCCATCCCATTTCCACAACATAATCTTTGTCAATTCTATGGCCTTTATATCTAAATCCTCTTTATCTTTTCCCAAACCCAGCATATAAACCAATAACCCACTTTCTGTATAATCAAACTTGTACCAAATAGTAATAAGCTCCCTCTAGGGTTATCAAACATAATTTCATATTTCTTATTCTCATATAACCCTGAACTACTTTAATTATTATTTTCTATATCTCTATTTCTTTTTCACTAACAACTTGTCTATTCTTTTCTTCTATCTTTCATAATTATAAAATTTTAATATATTCACTAAACATTTATTCCACTTCCTATACACATACATAGAAATAAATTATCTATTGATGAACTTTATATTTTGTAACATTTGTCTATCCAAATATTTAAAATTTATTTTTAATTTCTTTCATTAAAAAAAAAATCCATCTTTTGAATTCTATCTAAAAATTTCTAAGTCTCCTAATCAATACAAAGTTTCCTATTCATAATGTTAAAGCAGGTACCTTGCTAAATTGGTCTACATACTTTATTTTTGTTATATGAGAAACATTATAGATTTTTAATCAATCCTACTCTATATTTTATCTCGTTAATTTCAAACTTCAGAATTTCTCATTTAATGGAGTACCTAAATATCTACCTTCGTCCATTTCTTCAACAAGACTCTTGGATATTGAAATTATTTAAGAAATTTGGTTGGTTTTGTAAATCAGTCTAAAAGTTCTGTTAGATAAAGTCAGCATTAAATAATATCTATTTGAATTACAATTTTAAGTTAATTTTCTGTAGCTTTTAATACATATAAACAATGTATTATGCATGTTAATTTTGTTATAATAGTTTACTTACATAAATAGCCTATGATGCAGCTCCAAAGAAGACTGTTGAACAGTTGGAATGTATTTGCATTGTACAAAGAACATAGAAGAATTTGTTAGTATTTTTGCTTATGTCATCTATTATTTTCTATTTGAGAAATCTATTTTATTTATACCTGTCTACCAGGGACAACGTGTCCATGTATTGAATGGAACAAGTGCTTCCGTAGAAAAATTCACTAAAACTTTCAAAAGCTTTAATGAAAATTCACTTTCAATTTTTTCACCAACAGTTGAATTGTTTTTATAAACGGCAAAGAATGAGTTTGACCAATGCATTATTGGTTGATTATAAGAAATTCAAACAGTGCTAAAAATCTAATTAAAGTTAAAACTTAAAAATGTTAAAAGCATTTGGAATATCTTGATAATTTATTCTCTAATTTACAGATAAGAGTTTCAGATTTTTATAGATGTGTGTAATATATATATATTAGGTACTATTAAGTAAAAATTGTTGTGGCAAGTGAAATAAAAACATTATATAGTGTGCTTCCATTCCTAAAAAAGTCACGCTTCGTCATTGCTGTCTACCTTTATTTGAATAATTTTTATCATTGCGGAATTATAACAGAATCAATTAAAATTAAATCAAATCATAACAGTTTATAACTCTTTGTAATAATTAAATTTGTGCAGTAAAAAATTAAATTCGATAATTTAGAAAAACATGGAAAATGCAGTAACTCAATTATTGTTTAACTAAATATGATGTGGCGAAACATGGCTTCTCCTTTATCAGTCAGCAATCTCCAAGACAATAAGATCACAGAATCACTTTAGCTATCATATTTCTCTCTTTACCATTTGTTGATATATAAAGTGTGTGAAATTTCAAATCTTTTTCCCATCCCCATAAAATTATCTCTCTTTGTCTAGTAATTTTACTTTTAAAAGCCATCCTTATCAAATGTCAATTTCAATATAAAAACTAAAACCCACGATTTTGTATATTTATTCATCTGTGCTTATTTTCCCATCAATTTGTTATTTCCATTCTATATACCAGTAATAAATGGCTAATATTTTCCACATTTCCTTGCATAGTTTATAAAACAATTTCCCTCCTCTCACAAGTTGTTCCATTTCCAGACATTTTCTCTTGGTACCAGTGGCTCTGTTCAAGCTATAAAAAATAGATGACTTTCCTTATCATAATCTGCATATTTCTATGTATATTCAAATACTTTATTTTCCATATCTGATCTTCACTTCTTTGCTTCTCCTGGCTCAATCTTCACTACTGAAACAATTAACAATTTTCATAACCCTTTCAGCCCCATTTTTTATATACATAAAATGATATAAAATCATTATTCAATTCTTCAGGATATCCTATTATTTTTCTTGCTTCTATTTTCTTTAAAAACCATTCAAAAACTATTTTAGCTATTTTATTAGTACCCATAAATTGTAATCTTTTGTTTTTTTCATATGTTTTTTGTATTCCTCAAGTAGATACCTTGACTATGCCATCTCACTTTGAATTACTTCATTTTCTTGGCATATATTGGCATCTGTAACTTGTTTTCTTATTGCTTTTTGATTTCTTTCTAAAATATTTTAATATGGTCTTATGAATACAAAATACATACTTTTCATACATTAAACATGGTACAAGAACCAGTAACTTTCTTTCCTAAAATTCTTGCTACATCATGTCCATTATATAAAAATATTGTCAATTTCTTTATCCATCCTTTTTTACATAATTTAATGATGTTTATTTCCCAATTATCCAAATAAGCCTTTTGATTCTTAAATACTTTTATTTATTTATTTCCTTCCTATTTACTTCCTCTAACAAAAAAAACAAAACAACAACTCTTTTTCTTATTATTCTCTATGTATTTTTGACTTTTCTTTACCAAATTTAATCCTCAATTGCTTATCCATTTTTTCACAAATCTCCCCAAGTATTTCCATGTTTTCCTTATTTTCTATGCACAAAAATATATCATCAGCAAAAAAAAAAAAAAAAAAAGTCATGAAAAATGTTCAATCTCTTATTACTAATTAAAGATATTTTACATTCTTTTTTGATTCTTCACTTGCCAATTCCATTTCTTTTAACTATAATAAAAATAATATAAAAGACAGAGAATACGCCGGCTATAATCCTACATGACTTTTAACAGCAAGTAATTCTACATTTCCTAATTGTTAAGTATAATAATTAATTTTTCTAATCAGATCGGCTAAAGCAACACTGGTTCCTATACTTAATAAACATGACGCTATCTATTTCTATTTACAAAAGTCATTTATAAATGTTTTCTTATTTTCTTACATTGTGTTATTATAAAACTATTGTCTATAAGTCAAGCAGGTTTAAATCTTCTGTGTATCTATCCTTAGTTATTCTCTTCCATTCATATGCAGTGTTCAAGTTATTGGTAAAACCAAAAATATTTTCATGCAGCCAAATAATTCACAGCAGCACATTATGAACTGATACCTAATCCAGCTAAATTGGTATTGAATTACTCTTTGTGCTGACGTATGTGAAAGGAAACAATTTTAATGAATGTATCCTACTGGTGTTTATTTTTATGAATCTAACACATGGACATATAATAAAAGAGCAATGTAATACAGATATTGCAAACCATACTGCAAAGTATGGAAAGAGTAAGTAACATACATAGGTGACAGAACAAGGATAACACATTATGAAGAAAATTAAAAATTGAAACGAAGCAGGGCTGAACATTCTGCTAGAAAAGATAATACTAGACTGGCAAATGAAATCCCAGAATTGGATTAATACAGATTTTAGATGATCTAATAAGAGATGACATACAGGATAAATACCTAAGATAAAAAAAATTGTGGAGTGATGTGAAATTAAAAATCTACGAGTACGAATTTCTAGAATAAATTTGAAAATATCCCAAAATGATACTGATCTCTTTAGTATAATTTGATGCTCTTCTTAATCTTTGCTTAAACTTTCTGGCACTAAGAACAGAAGTCGTATTTTCTAGACTATCGTTAAATATCACATGATAAAACAAAAAAAAAAATTTCGTAATATATTTTAATTTAAATAGTTTTTTTTTTAATTTTTAGTTTTTATGACACCCATAAAGAACATTTTCTTTTTTGACGTATAACTGTATTGCTAGACTTAAAAAGAAATATATAAAAGGGTAGATTATTACCTTGTACTGCCGTTGTTTTAAAAGTTCTCTTTTGATTGGTGGTTGTTTTATTCCCGGAAGAATAAATGGATCTTGATCTAAATTTTCTTCTTTGAGCCTTTCTTTAGCTAAGCGTTCAAATTCTGCTCTATCCCATTTTCTACGATGATCTTCCATTCTCTAATAATAATAAAGCAATTAATTATATTTCTATAAAACAAATATTACAAAAAAAAAATTGTTAACTATTTATCTATATGTATGTTTATATATATATAAATCTATCTGTACATAAAACACACACATACATTTAATATTATTTTGAAGTTCATATACAAATTGCTATTATTAATATGGATGCAATAGTGTTAACATAGAACTCATCTTCAGAGCCTTGCCAAATTAATGATTTTGTCAAAGTAAGAATAATTTAATATTATACATCTTGTCCCTTCTCCTTCATTATGTCTTCCATGACTTTAATATGGTTATGAACTTTTGGAAAGTTAAATAAATATTGGGTGTAATATATTAGAATTTTAATATGCACTGTTTAAAAAGATTCTATATAGTTATTTTTATATAAATAAAATTTATTGATTAGTTATTTATCCACCCCCAATCTATTTTTAAAAACTTTTACAAAATTAAAAATATTTAAAAAGTATGTTATAAACTTCATGTCAGATAATTTAAGCCTTCCCTCCCACCTTTCCAACTCTTGTGTTTTTTAAAAAAATTTCATATATAGTGAGTGAAATTTTTTTTGCTAGGAAAAAATAAAATTAATTAAAAAAAAAAAAAAAATAGAAACATGTCATTCGTATTGATTAGGCTTATTAATTTACATAAACTTAAATTTATTTTTTATTTAAGTTTGTTTTGAAATGATTCTATATATCAATAATTTTTATTAGTCATTCATTAGACTAGAGATTATCCAATAATGAATAATATTTGTGTAGTGTAATTTTCACTACACCACATAAGGTAGGGAATGGGATCTATCTGCTTTTAACATCTTCTGGAGAGATGTAACTTAAATATATGACCAAAGATGTGTGAAAAAGATCTATGATCCCAAGATGCATATTTTGCGCTGAACTAGGACCCATCAGTTGACACAGACCACAATCTCTTACATATTATCTTTCATTATTGTTCAGTATATACATAGATAGCAAATTACTACAGTTTAATTGATGTGTCAAATGTGTAGCCCTCATAACTTTAACACAAATCACTTAAGGAAAGTATATTAATAATTTTTATTAGTCATTTATTAGACTGTTTGGTGTGAGAGTGGTACGATGAAAAGTACACTACAGAAATAGTATCCATACATTGTATTATTTACAATATGGTTATATTTATTATGTTTTTTAATGTGCTTACATTTAAGTTTAAGTAATATAGAGAGCATACCAATAGCTCAAACAAGTTCTTAATTGATAAGTCCAGTAAGAGATAATATTTGAAATCTCTATCCGAAATACTCTTATCCCCAGACCAATTGGTTTCGAGCTTATGGCTCACCTCAGTGAGGAGCTAGAATATTCTGACACTAGATCTAAAATATCAACTCAAAACCTAGCACTTATTTTATATATATTTAAGTAGAAACTCCGAAGTTTTCGGACATGAAAATGTCATTTGCTCCAGCTATCTAACTTAAATAGCTATATGGGACTGCACCAAATTCAGATCTACCTATATTAATAGTGTCAGCATAGCCAAAGCCATAAAGTTAGATAGCTGGAGTAAAAGACATTTTCATGTCCAAAAATTTCAGAGTTTCTACTTAAATATTATGTATGAAATAAGTGCTGGGTTTTGAATTGATATTTTAGATCTAGTGTCTGAATATTCTAGCTCCTCACTGAGGTGAGCCATAAGCTCGAAACTAATTGGTCTGGGGATAAGAGTATTTCGGATAGAGATTTTAAATATTTTCTCTTACTGCAACTTATCAATTATGAGCTTGTTTGAGCTATTGGTATGCTCTCTGTATTACATTTTTGTAAATACAAGCTTATAAAAGCAATGTCACATTATATATGAGTTGCTTTACTGATAAGCTTAAGTAAAAATTAAATTACACCATTATCCTAAAATAATAATCTGATAATTCTGAAAATTTAAAGGACTTCAAAATAATTCTGTCTAGATGTTAGGGAGAAGGAATGAGAGTATTTCTTGTAATTCAATACTAAAAAAAGATTGGTCAATTTCCCTCTCACATCAATTGTCATAAATACAAGTTAGTCCAAATGTCTACACACAAAAAATAATTTTGGGATCAGTGGTTTCATGGTTTCTGAATTGATCACTATGATTTTGTTGCATAGTCTCCAAGATCACGACTTCATCTTACGTGATTTTCATCCATGGGAACATTTGAACAATATGGTTTACTAAAAATATTTATGTATGAAAAACAAAGCATCAAAATATATATTCAAAATGCAATTGTGCACATATGACCAAATCTACTAAGTTCTTGAGTGAAAGAGATGTAAGAATGGAAACCATGCATCATACTTTTGGAGACTATTGATAATTTCTGAAGATAAATAATATAGTTTCAAGACCTTCCATATTATAGAGAAATAATCATTTTCATTGATTTGCGTCATTCTATTCATTTTTTTCTAATACTGAGCATTCCAATGTCAAAAGCAAAAAATAATTTTCAATGCATAAAATACTTGAGACCCTATTAATTAATCTTTTTGGATCAGTAAGCTATTCTAATTTACTGTTTGTCTATAAAAGAAATATGATTTAAGAAAAGTATTTAATGGGATTCATATACTTTATACATAAATATGCATGTGACACACAAATCTTGTTATAATTTTTGATTTACGGTTCATAGTTTTCCTGTGTTCTTGAGAAATCCTGAAATGGTTCATCATTGCGTTTTATATTGCAAAGAATTATTGATATTATGAAGATGCATTTTGAGCATTGACAATAACTGCATTACTATCATGATATCCGCTTATTCTGCCTCTTAACCAATGAAGACCTATTTGCAGAGCTAAAAAAAATCTGACAATGCTACTCAAACATAATGCAAGGTTTAAAAGGAAAAGAGATCAGAAGGAAAAAGATGAATGGGTAATATTAAGGAATGGCTAGAATTTTATTTTAATAATATTCTTTAAGTTTATAATTTTTGGGAAGGGTAAAAAGTAAAATTCCAATGAAATAAATTAAACAGGATAGTATATGTAGTAATGTCATTATAGTAGAATCAAGATCAGAAATATCCAAAAACTGCAACATTGTTAAATCTGAGGTGTAATAATGGTAATATCAATCCACTGATCCAATTATTTCTTACAATTGTCAGATATATTACTTTTTCAGTCTTCTAGGAAGATCCATCAAAAATTCATGAGATTCTGATAGATTGCTTACATATTCTGCTGCATACATAAATATATTTAAGTTTGCTACTTTGCAAAAAAAAAAAAAAAATGCTTGATTACTTAGATTACTGACAGCAATAATCTTCACATCAGTCCCTAAATGGTTAGCATTTTTATGATATATAATAATCTCTCAAGATGATTAAGAAAGATGAGTTAAAGATCATTTTTTATATACTGTTTGACATAAACAAGTTTTTTTATCTTCATCCAGCTTAGAATATGATGCAAATCGTGAAATATGCAGTTTTCAAAGCAATTCATTAGTCAGATTAATGGGAAGATAGTTAAATCATGATTATATAAAATATAGTCAGATTCATATTTTTATTTGAACCCATAATTCTAATGGAATGTGATATATTTAGAAATACTCTTGAAGGTGACATCTAAAAAGTTTGTAACATGCTTCATGGTAGATGTCTTGAATGGGCAAGAAAAAACAAATATTTTATTAACACTGGTGCAATATTTCCACACATTATCACTATAGACAACAATATGAAAAAGAAAACAACACATTCTGAAAAATTTTAATCACATATCATTTCTATCAAAATATCAGTAATTTGTACCAAAAGCCAAATAAAAATTGTAAATGATAGAATATAAGCAAATGGATCTGGTAGGAGCAGTGTGTTACTTTCATATAGTGACTGAATTAGGGTATGACCCCTCATAGATAAAAGTAATAAATAAGTATGGAATATCCTTCCTTGAACTGGACAATAGATCAATAGGAGCTATTAGAAAGGATTATCATAGCAACCCATGCAATTTTTGTTGAAGATTTCCACTGAATGCTCTCTCTAGTTTCTAATGATTGTCATAGTCTGGTGATGAATACAGTGATCTTCTAAAGTGATATGTTTCCCTTTACCTTATTCTTCCATTCAAACAGGTTGCAATATGATGCATGTAACAATTAATTGAACACAGGCTTTACGTACATGTCTCTCTGACAGAATTGGCAACAAGGTCTTCTAGGTCTCTTCCATAGCAATGACCTTTGTTGTAGTGCATCATTTATCATGAATCATAATCTACTGGATCACCTTTAGGATTCATATTTGCCCAAGTATTGCAGTCTGCCCACAATGATTAGCTGTCAACTTTGATGATTTACATAAATTACCTACTAACTCAAGCTGATTTATATACTATTACAGATATAAAATGATTTCTACGATGAGCCGAATATATATATATTTGTACGATACTTTTACGAAAAAAATACACATATATTGATAATATGCACTGGAATATTTTTCACTGAAATTTTAATATAATTAGTTATCTGCCAACATGCCAATAACTCTCGTTCATCATCGGTGATGGTTTACCACCAACTGCTATCCTCACAATTCAAAATATTCTAATGTCTCAATTTTAGAGCATCCCTTAAATAAATAAGTAATCGACTGGTTTAATTGGTCGGGAATTTATAAGAAGTTCGAGCACCGGAAGTTCTAGAACTGGAATCGATTAGAGGACTTTATGCTACAGGATCAGAAACTCAACTACTATACCAAACCATGTAGAATAGAGAATCATCTTAATTTTAATTAATGAACACTTTGCATCTTTAAGATGCATGTAATCAAATAAATCAAATACAATATAGTAAAATATAAATAAATAAAAAAACAAAGGGTAATATTTAAGAATAAAATTTACATTACCGGGTAAAGTAATTAAAAATAATTTTATATTTTCATTTAATACGTCTGAAGTGATAAAAAAATCCTCACTTCCTGGGAAGTTTGTTTTAAGAATGACAAATGATAGCTCCCAAGCTCCCCAATTCTTTCAGTTGAGTTACAACCGTCGCAATTAGCAATTACTCGAAACCAATATGACATCAAGATTTTTTTTTTCCATTCGCTTTCAGACAAACATCCCAAACAACTGCTAACAAAAGGGTGAGAAGAGGACTTGTTGATCAGGTATTAAATTCTTCAGCCCCCAACTTCCTCATAAGGATTCTGTTAAAAGACACTCAAAAGACTTGAGTTAAATAAATAAAAGAAAATGTCAGCAAAAAATATTTGACAGCTATATAATAATATTTATATTAAAGTTAGAAATAATGAGAGCGTAATTTTATCACGACATAAATACAATGATAATAATATATATAATAGTAGTATTCTAAATTTGAAACTTATTAGCATAAGAATTTTAGAAGCATTTACTCGGTCACCCTTGTATAGTTTAGTGCAGTGGGAGAGTGGCTGATTCCGGAATTCAACACCCATAACTCTGTAACGGTACTCGAACGTATGAGCTCTCGAATAATAAATCATCCGACTATTTTTATTTACTTCATTTCTATAAATTTAATTAATTATGAACTACTTTTTAAAGATATTATTTTTACGTATATAAATAGTAATAATAAGAAATATCATTACACATAGAATTAACAAATATAAACATTATTACAAACTTTAATAGTTATTTAGAAAAAACGAGAAGATATACAACAACATATGAAAAAATAAGTTCATATAAAAATGCCACGAATAAATTAAAAATACTTAAAATGTAAAGATAAACTAGGAGATTGGCACTTGTAGGAATATGATACATATCAAAATTCATATTATCAACCAAAATTAAACTGAGATCATTATCCTTTGGCTAATAATTCACTGACCAATATTGGATAGTGATTGAGTTTATTATGAGCCTATTTCTTAAAAAAAAACTTAAGACTGCTTCTCATCTGGAAACATTTCAAGGTTCTCTCACTTTTTTTTTTAAGTGTCATAGCATCGGCCGGGACGTGAACCCGCAACCCGGGCAACTGCCTGCAAGTGCAAGGCAGTCGCGCTGACCACTCGACCACCAATGCAAGACAAGGTTCTCTCACTTGGGATCAAATCTTAGGTTATAGTCATGGCATCAATCACTATGCAATGAGATTCTTTTAAAAATATCCAGAAACAACAATTGAAATAAAAGAATAATACTAGAGTGATTTTTGACTGCACAAAAGGGAAAAGCTTCGGACAGACTGGTTAAAACATTACTGAGATAAACAACAACAACAAAAAATTATATTAAATGGAGAATACAATTTGGTATATAGAACCTATACAAATCATAGGAATGAATATATATGTAGAATGTGTTCATTTTTCTACATTCTCAATATAATCTTTCTCCTTTAGGTTAACTACTTCATGCTTCATTTCCTTGTTAAGTCTTTGTTGTATATTTTTTCTTCTATATATTCATCACCTCTCTATTAACTCAATGCATTTTGTTCTCATATTTCTTTCATAAACTAATGTTTTTATTGGAGATTTTACTTGAATAATCCCATCCCTTATTTGAATTTCCTTTCTGATTACTTTTTTCATGATTTTTTTTATTCATTGAGGTAGAACTCATTAAAGTTTATAACGTAGCTCTAGAGTTGAAATAATAATAATAAAAAGTTAAGTGAATGACAGACAAGCAATGGTAAATTCTATCATTACGTTCTAGTTTATTCAAACATTATGAAATATTTTATCTAATATTATCCCCACTTGAACTTATCAAATAGTCATTTTTTCTTGACTCTTCCTGGTACTTTTTTTGAAAGATAATTTCAATTTATAGACGTTTTTAATAAGCATCAGTTCCATCACAGTCTTAAAATATAAGAATAAAGATACCATAAAAGAAAAATGACTTCTAAAATGCATTTTGTGCTGTACCAGCATTTATTAGTTGGTTCAGATCGTAATCACTCGCGTATACCTTGGGAGTCATTTGATTTTTATTATATCTTTATTCGTGTTTCAAGAATATAATTGACTGAAGGTTATTTACTAAACCCATACATAAAATACACATGGGTAAAAAAAAGAAAAGAAATAAAGTTGAATTCTTCTGTTGTGTGTGCTTAATTATATATTAACATTTAACTGAGATTTAAAATTTATATCTGGGCTAGAGATAATCTCTAGTTGAATACATGATTAGCGATAATCATTAATGTATTTATCTAGAATAGACTGCATCAATGTTAAGGATCGAATAATTTTGACACATGTAAATCAAAATATAATGATCTCAATTTTATCATTAAAATAATAATTGAATGGCTTATTACCTGGGAATTAAATGATAATAACATGATCTACAGGCTTTAAATTTGAGTCTCTTATCCTATCATTGCATCAAACTACACAAGACAAAAAAACAACAACAGCTTTTGGGTCAGAAATTCAAGCACTGGGAAAGGCAAAGTTGGGCCACAATCCCAGTCTGCCATTCAATCATTGGACCAAACCATGCAGAATGGTTCTACTATTATTATTAAACTGTGATCAGAATCTGTATCAGCAATTGCAAACACACAAACAAGATTGTTACTTTTAAACTCTGTGTACAAAATTAAATTACCATTCTATTTGTTCTATAAAAGCATAAAATTTTCCTCTCATTTCTCATCACTAAACATCTTCTAAAATGTTACTATCTTGTCTCAAACTTTCCACATTTCAATCTCATATAAATCATTATATAGCTACTTTTATATTCTTTTTCAGTAAGCTTTTTCCATTTTCTTCGATCATTATTTTCGGTCAGCATATGTAAATAGTCATTAGATCTCTTGAACATGTTTTATGTTCAAATATTAACTCTCTAGCACAAATAGAAGTGCAATACCTAAGCCTTGTTTATGGACACAAAACCATATTAATATTGACATGTTTAATTTGTATATTCAGAATATAAAATTTTTAATCTTCATTATTTTTACCACAAACTATTCATTTTATGCCACAGAGCTCTATAATTATTAGTCTTTTATCTGTTATCTCTACTGATAAGTTTACCATTGTCTTTAGTTTATTCACAGCCCTACTCATTCTTATAATATTACTTAATTCTAATGATATGATCAGATAAGAAGTTGTAACTATATTGATGACTTACACAATGTTATTTCTGCAGCATATACTTTTTCTTTCACTACAGATATATAAATATAAGCTTTAGTAGTGAAATGACAGATATTATTGCTTAATAAATCCTTATCCATGGCTGACCTATCTAAGATCCCTAGATTAGTTTTTAGCTTATAACTTTCATCAGAGAAGCCATAAGCTGGTTTATAGCTTATGACTTTCATCAGAGAAATCATAAGCTAAAAAAGTATATAAATAAAAACAAAGGCCAATGGCTGATCATTGGACTTTTTTATTTTTTGCCTTCTATTAGCAGAGATACTGTTTTATTTTTTACCCATTCACTGATTAGCTGCTATTTTCCAGTTAATAGATGAAATTTCAAATATTCTAAGATTCTAAGTCTGACATTCAATCAGCTACTACATTTTATATTAATCTCAACTATAAGTTGACTACAGTTACTTTTGATCCATTGCTAAAAGATTGTTAAATACCATCATTACAAAAAAGATTATTCCTAACATCATTTTACTAAAAGACCAAAAGTGCTTGCAATAAACTAGCTTATAAGTCTGATTCTTAAAAAAATTTTTAGTTTCTGAGCTAGAAGCAAGATTATTTGAGTTCCAAACCTTAGACATTTAAACTTTTCAATCCATTAGTGATAAGTGGACAATAAATGGATACAATAGATACCAGTGACTTCTACTAGAAACTGATTATAAAGATTTAGTTTTTCATTATTAACTAAATTCTAATTTTTCTACTTCTATGTGTAAAGGAAGACATCATTAGGATCTATTAAGGCAAACTGAATTTAAAGATATTTACAGTATTGCCATTTCTTACAATGGCTAGCTCACATTTTCAAGATTCCATTACACACTGATTTATATTATTTAAAAATCAAAACAAAATACGATTCTCTGAAATACATCATATATGTCATATATGATCAATTGTTTATTCCTTTGGAACTGCTTTTCATCTTTTTGTTTAGTGCATTATAAAAGGATTCTGTCTATATTCATTGTTTTATGGTTCTGAACTCACCAACACCATTCATCGTTAATATCCATCAATTAAAAGTACTGATGCGCATGATTTTTTCCTATTGCTAGCTGAACTAGTTACCCTGCTTGGAAGATCCAACTAATAGCAAAGTGAAAGCTAATCCAGTTTTAATAGCTGTTACAGTACAATGGTTCCATTTCAGACATAAAGACTGATTTAATTTTCTTTTTTTGTTTACTCACTGGAAAAATGGGCTCCAGCTTATGCTTACCAGGAAGTCACTCTATCAACAAGCCAACTGTTTATTCATATATAAATAACGGCTAATTATACGGTTTTATTATATGCTTATGATATATAAACAATTATCTTTCACACCTTTATATAAAATCTAATTTTGCAAAAAAGAGAGTTAGATCCCGATATTGCATTTATTCTGGCCCTTTCCCCTTACATTAAACTCTTTTTTATTTTCTGCATTTCAAACCTGTTAACTAATTCACACGGCTATAAATATTTTATAAAATAAACACTGTTATCTAAGGGATAAAATCAACAACCCTTGAATGTCTTGCGTGGTTTGGTTCAAGATTTCGAAATTCTTAATGGCTCCCGAAACGTTAATATCAATTAGGGCACAATACATATAGCAACATAAAAAAAAAAAAGTTATTTTTAAAAAAAAAAACAAAAACCGTTATTATACTACCTTCCCACCACCACCAGCTTCCCCCCCCCCCTCTACATTCATACGATCATATTCAATATAGTTTATTGATAATAAAAACCAATATAATTTACCCATGAAAATTCAAGTGAGAAAAATTAATAAATATAACTTTGAATATACGATACATAAATCCCTAAAAGCATTCTTTTTTAGAAATAAATAATAAAAAAATAAAGAAACTACAGTACATAATATCAACAATAAAATAAATGTTATAATTTTTTTTAATTAAATAAAGACAGTTCTGGAAGAAATTAAACTCTATTTGGATTATAAACTAATGAAGGAATGAAAACCCATCATCTAACATTTATTGAATGTCTTTAGAAAAATTTTTAAACTTCATTTAAATTTTCCAATTACATTAAACTGTTAATAATATCATACAGGTTAGTATATACACAATGTTTTGAGGGGTATTATTCTCTTTTCTACAGATGTTGCTGGCCACACCAGTGACAGTATCAGCATGGGAATCGAAACTGGATCTTTAGATTTTTGAATACTGAATTTTAAGATAACACCCTAACCAAATGAGCCCCTGAGTTCATTCTAGCATGGAAATGGAACAAAACTTTTAGATTCTTTAATACTGGATTTTAAGGCAACACATTAACCAACTGAGCGACTAAGACATTCTACAGTTGGTTAGAGTATTACCTTAAAATTCAATATTCAAGAATCTAAAGATTCAGTTTCGAATCCCATACTAGTATTGTCATTGATCAGGCAAGCATTAGAAATTTTGAGTATAGACTAACCTATATACTATTACTTAAGTATAGACTATGAATGTAATTAAAAAAATTAAATAAAGTTTAAAATTTTCTTTAAAGACATTCAACATTCAATGTTAGATGATGGAAATAATGCAACATATAAGTAAAACTAAAATTCCACTATCACAAACCTTCGGGCTGACAGTGAAAAAACATTTTTCTTTATCTAAATGCTTCAAACATTCTATTCAGAAATAATCTATTGCAATTTTGGTAGTTAGTGGATACTAAAAGTGATGTATTATAACAGATAAATAAAATAACAAGCAGCATAGCCATTTGCCTTAATTTCTAGCTTGACTTTTGATCATATATTATAATCTATTCTTATAGTGGAAAAAGATAATTTATTTTATAATTAATGATATCATCATTCAGCTTTAGAATTTTATTGATCCTGAAAAAATTATGAACAAAATGAAAATTTTTCATAATATCAATCTTTAAAAACCTTATTCCTCAAATATTTCCAATATTAAATGCTCAATTTGATAATTTAAGTTTAGTTTGACAGTACAAGAGCATGGATAAGATAAATTGCCTATCAATCTCAATTTGAATGCTGACAAGGATCAACTGATTTCAAAGCTAGCATTATCCTAGAGTTTGATAAAGTGACTAACTACAGATTATCTGCAGAAAAGATAACGAGTGGCTGTTCCTTGTGATTATCATGTTCTGACACCATGTGCTCATACTGATTTTTTTATGGCAGAGAACAGACCATCAAAAGTCAGACTAATTTACTGGATGCAATACTAATGTCAACATTCTTTACATACCAATCATATTCTACCACCACCGGAAACAAAAGAACAGACTTTATCCAGTAAGCCAACCCCATAAATAATTCACTCACGTCTACATAAGTTGATAATAATTTATCAAATTGGCCGAATTTAAACAATTTATTTGGTTTAAGTATATATCATTGATTTTTTTTAAAAAAGATCTTTCTACAAGCTTCTACTTATTAATTTATTATTGCTATATATCTAAATGTTTTCTAGTAAACAAGAATTTAAAAAAAAAATATATAACAAAATTATTTTTATTGCCAATACATTTTTAAACAGGCAAAGTGTTGACATCTGATGGAGTTTATAGAAATAAATCTAATTACAATCTTTACACTCGGCGATGAAAGATATTAGTAATAAAACAAGTCAGGAATAAGTTAGAAAGTAGTCTGTGAAATATACAACATTAAAATAAAGCCTTTAAAAATTAACTTGTTCAATGTCTTAAGATATAATCCAGAGAACATACTTATTGCCTTTAAAAATAGCATTAAAAATAATTTGAGGGTGTAGACAGTGAATCTGATGAACTATGGATGGAAATGAAAAATAAACCGAGAAAACTTTAAATGAGATGGGGGGGGAAACCTCCCAGAAAAATAAAGATGGAAATCAATGGATAATTGCCAAAAAAAAAAGGAAACAAATTTAGAAAAACTATATAAAAATATTGAATAGGAAATTCTGAAAACTGTTAAGGAAAGATTTGCAATGGCAATAAAAATTAAAACAAACTTAGAAAAATGAGAGCTTTCTTTCAGAGGATTTGTGAGATCAAAAAGCAGTTTCCACTATGAGTATGATTGCAGAAAAATGCCAACAGATAGTTTATAACTGAAGTAACTAAAATCAGAGATAAAAGACATACAAAAAAATCTATATTATAAAGACATTAATTAAAACAGGCAAAACTCACTATATATATATTGCCACATACAGCAAGCTAGAGTAATCAATGGATGCCAGAAGGCTTGTGCATAAAATCCCATCTAGAGCCTACTCATCCAATATCCCCAGACTAATTTCTGGCTTATGACCTTCGTCAGTGAGAAGCCTTGGATCTGGGTTCAACCTATATGACTATATAAGCTAATGGGCTTGGATTGAAAACATTAAGGTGTTTTCAATTTAAAATAGTTTTGTAGTTAAATAGAGATAAAAGCTGGTTGCTGGAGGGTTGCATTAGATCCTAAGATCTAGATGCAGTGCTTTCAGATTCAAGGCTCCTCACTGATGAAGGCCATAAGCCAGAAACTAGTCTGGGGATATTAGATGAGTAGGCACTAGTTGGGAATTTTATGCACAAGCCTTCTGGCATCCATTGATTACTCTAGCTTGCTGTGGGTGGCAATATATATAGTGAGTTTTGCCTGTTTTAACAACAGTTATACACAAGCATAAGAGGTGGTCATGTGATGTTTATTGACATTAATTAAGACATTTTAAATGAAGTACCCTACATAATTTTTTAATCTGAAATGAAATCACATTAGTCTTGAATTCATTAGCCAAAGAAAGGTCACTTAAAATAAGGCCAACCACTGAATGAAAATCGCAGAAAAATAAAAAAATTATCAATAAAAGGAGTGAGAAATTACTCTGAAAAGTTATTCAATGCTTTGAAATTTGACGAAATCATATTTATTCCTACAGAAATAAAAAAAAAAGAAGAAGAAATTTTGAGAGTAAAAAAAACTATTATCATTATATCTTAGCCCTTATATTGCAAACAAGTTTATTTTAAAATCATACAGTCCAGAATAGAGCAACAATTGAAAAAAAAACTGTCACATGCACAAATGAAATTTGAGGAAAGTTTGTTGAAATAATATATTACTATTGATGTATGATGGATAATAGAAAAGACTAAAGGACATCTGAAAGAAATCAAGGTGTTTCATTGATTATAATAAATCATTTGGTTCAGTTGATCAGAACATTTCATTGTTCATATAAGAAATCTTCTTGTGATTTTAAGCTACTGAAAAAATGGGCTATGGTAAAAAAGATTGGTTTCACATTGGCAATTTACATAATCATACTTATGAGGGAATTGGATAAAACCAATGTGTATTCAGAATTGGTGAAAGAAACATCAACATTTGATGCTGACCCATATTTATCACTGATAATACAAGAAGACCTCATGATTCAATATTGAGATTAGAGCTAAATATTAAAAAAAAAACACCAATGATTACAACAACAAAGATTGCCAACTAATTTCAAAATTAATAATAAAAGTATTTCTTAGTTACTTCACAGTGATATTTTCTTATATCATCATTAACTTCCTTTTCTGTAGTGTTTTACAGGATTCCACATATTCAATTCTAAATAAGTACTTTTAAATGTTTTCATACTTTTTCCCTTCATGCACTATTTTATCTCAATAGAAATTTACTAATAAATTCCTGCTTTTTTTTGTACCAGCTTTCTATACAGCAACAGAGTATCAGTTATCTTCTTATTCATCCTATTCAAGTTCAAACTATCTTCAAAACCTATTAAGATTTTAAATAGGTTCTAATTTAAATTTGTTAGAATGTTTCTGAAAATATGGAAAACCTTCTGTTAATACAGTCTTTTTAAATAAATGTTTTATCTTTAGCTTTTCATTTATGCATATTTTTCCTTTCAGTAATGAACATCAATTTCTGTGATGAATCTATTAACCACATTACAAATCTTAAAATACTTATTTTTTTAACAGTCAAAATATGACCAATGCACTATGCCTTCATACGGATGCTTCCAGAACCATTTTTGCTTTCCAATGAATTCCATAAATATTTCTGTTTGCATATCCAAATTTGCCCATACTACTTTCATTTTCCAATTGTAGCATTAAAGTCCTTCACAACAAATTTAAAGTGTTGTTTGATGTAAATAAAATCACTTTGTTAATCTATACAAAAATCCTACATTCCCAATCAGAATGTGTTGTCAAGTGCTATTAGCCAAGAGGTCAGAGCAGCTGCCTTGCAAGCAAGCAGTTGCTTGCAGACAGTTGTTGCGGGTTCGCCTTCCGGCTGGCCGATGCTATGACATATGGAAAAAAAAAAGACAACTTGTTGAGGTCTAAATCTGAATTATCTGTATTTAGTAACTTCTATTAAATTGACAACCAATCTTGGAATCCATTGTTTTTTTTTTTACATTTTACTTATGACGAAACCCACTCCTTGTTCCAATGTTAGAACCTTTATGGCAAAATATACATCCATCTTGCAATTAACTTGTCTCTTCTCCTTTTCTTCTAATTTCACATAGTTTCTGACAATATCCTGTTAAATATTAGCCTCTCCCTACCCAATTCATACATTTCTCTTTGACTTGAAAATGAACTACAATTATAGGTAGCAATACATAAAAATACTATCGGTTACAGTATATTATTTATTTATAAAGAAAAAAAGACAAAGATAACCAAACAATAATGATAGATATCATAGAAAAATTATATTTTAAATTGAGGCATAAAGTTGGTAGAAAACAAATATTAATCAAAGATTTATTTTCAAGATATAATTTTTTTTTGAAGATTTACAAAATAATGAAGCATAATTTTGAATAACTTTTTATTCATATTTTTTTATATTTGTAAAAGTAAAATACAGATTTATAATGTGATTACAAAAAAGTATTCATTTACTATAGTTTAAAATCTGTAAAGCGCATTGCATTAGCCTGATCGCTAATTTACAATTACAATTTATTAACATAGCGCTATATAAATAAATACCTTATTATAAATATCTAATCACTAAACTTTATAAAATAAAACCACGGACCTAATTGCATAAAACTATATGACTTCAATTATACATTATTAAATATATATAAACAAAGAAACAAAAATGTAACTAAACAAACAAACAAAAAAAACACATTAAAATTCAAGATTTGAAATACAGGCATTCTTCATATACCCGGAACTTAATTGTAAATATAGGGGATTTGAACAAAGACTTTCAAGTACCCTTCAACTACCCACTATCTCATACCACTAATATCCATGACCACACACATGTAGAAAAGATAAATAATCACTAATATAAGTATTTTGTGCTAAACCAGCACTCATCAGTTGGTTCAGATGAACATCTCCCATATACATATATAATCAGTGCTCAGTTTATATTAAGATGGCAAATCTTCATACGTTAATAGACAGGCTTCATTCTACTCCAACTTCCAACTCTTCAGCCATCCATACCATTGAAAATCTGATAATGGAAAACCCAAATCCCATATTGATGCCAATATTATTGCCTTGCCCATGTTGACTTCAAGTCACTCTGACCCCTAATGTATATGACCTTATCCATTTAAATACATAGAAGAGAGAAGGGCAGGATGCAGGCTTAATGTGTAAGATTTGAAATAAAGGCATTCTTCATATACCTGGAGCTTAATTGCAAATATAGGGAATTTGAATATAGATTTTCAAGCACTCTTCAACTATACACACTATCTCATACCACTGATACACATGACCACACGCATGTGGAAAAGATAAATAATCACCAATAACCGTATTTCATGTTAAACCACACACTTCATTTGGTCCAGATTATCACCACCAACAGAAATAAGTTATTGAAAAATAAAAAGATTAACACCCAGATCATATTTAATTGCTACGAAAATCAGTTATTTACTATTTAAATTTATTTAAAAAAATATGGTACAGTAAGTTTTTTTTCTTTTTCTTAGTCATGTTTTTTCAGTGAATGATAAATATATTTAAATGTGTCCCCTCAATTTATTATTAATATTTATATTATTTTTTTAAATTTTTATTTATACTAAATTTTTGTAAAAAAGCATCTATCTGTATTATACATATGTGCATGTTGAAAAGTAATGTACATTTGCAGTTCAATAGGCAATACATTCTATTCTAATCAAAGACATGAGAGAATTTGAAACAAAACAATGTATAGTATTAATTCAACTGTAATATATAATCTAGATTTTTAATTAGGTGCCGAAAAGATTTCTAACATTGGCTAAAGAAAATATTTATTTCATATCTTTATCTATTAATAGTAGCTGAATGTGCTTTTGGCTAGAGTAATTTCTGTAATATTATACTTATACACACATACAACATATATACACTTTGCAATAAATAAGTAAGAAATGTTTTAAATGATAAAATCTGAGTAATCATTAATTTATTATTATCCTTAAAATTTATAATAAATTCCTGGTATTTCTAATATCCACAATTTATTCTCTTCAACTCCTTAAAAAATGATGGATTGAGGATTTATTGTATATGGTAACAAATAATGGTAAACTACTATAGATAATGATCAACTTCTACTGTTTGGTCATAGTATTCTATTATCTAATGACTATTTTGTAGAAAGTCTAGATGCTTATTTATATATCCCCCCCCCTCCGAAGGTCAGAAAAATATGTTGTATCAGTAATAGTGTTTTAAAATAAGCACCAAGCTATTATTGATTAATTTTTATATTCATCATGCTTAGCCTTTTGATTTGCTTATTTTCATGTACTGTATATACACCATTAAGGTTTTTCTTTGTTTTTGCGTTGGCTGTTTTAGCATGATTATTTTAGAGTACAGAAAATGAATATGTTATTACTGATAAGCTTTTTACTGCATCCCTCAGAAATTAACAAATGAAGATAGTTGAAAATTGCAATTAAGGATGGCATCTATGGAATGAATGTTTATTACTTTTATATTTAAAACTTGAAGAATTATTCAATAATTATTATGTATCATGAGTCATTTACATGACATTTACTGCAATCACAAAACATTTTTTTTCATCTTCTATTATATATTTGTAAATTTGTTAAAAGATGCAAGGCAGTAATAATTATGGGTGAAATTAAAACTTTGAGCAACTGGGTGATGGGAAATTAATGACTATGCTCAACATTTTGCAAGTAATGGCAATTAAAAAAAAAAAAAATCAAATCAGAATTAATACCCATAATTACTAAAAAAAAATCTGTATTGTTTTACATAGTGTGCTAGCATGTTATGATGCAGATCAGAGATTCAAATCCGAGTGATCCTAGACAATCCAACAAACTACATATCCTAGAATAGATAAATGGGTATTTATATAGCTGAAATGCAAAAGTTATAGATTAATTAAATATAATTATATACACAACTTTTCACTTCTTTTTCTTTTTAAATTATAGCTCCATGATAGTAAATATATAAAATCAACATTCCTTCTTTTTCTTTTTAAAATTTGTTTATTCAAACTATAATTTTATTTTTACTCCATACAACGTTTCAACTACATTCTGTAGTCATTATCAAGTTTCCTTAAATAAAAAATAAAAAAATAAAAATTAAATTAATTAAATTTGACCAGAAGACTGCTCATACAATCTCATAGAAAACAAAAGCGTGATTTTATGCGACCTTCATCAATGAAGTAGAAGATGCTTAGAAGTGTGATTGCTGAAGTCTTGTTGTACTTTTACCTTATTTTCCAATAATATAAAGATGAAAAAAAAAGGACATGTATAAAAAATGGGAACAGATGAAAAGATAATAATAATAATAAACAGATCGGAAAAAATCCCCACAATGAATAAATTTTAAAAAAAAAGAAGGTTCGAACATGTAATTGTAAATGGAAAAAATAATAGTGGACATGTTAGAGAAACTGCTAAAAGGTGAAAGATAAGCTATTTCTTGAAAATAAAGATGAAAATAATGATAAAAATATTTGATGAAAGCAGCAAGTGGTTGGAATTGGCCTTGAGGAACCAAACCTTGGGAAGAAGACGACATGAGTTATACGCACACACTCTAGTATGAATATTATTATATACACATACAATATATATAAAACCACAGTCATCTATATCAGTCTCAATATATATTTCTATCTCCCAAGGATAATAACATAAAAGAAATAAAAAGAGCATTATTAAAAAAGAATTTAGATTTATATAAGGCTGAACTAATAATATTTCACAAAAAGATTTTTTTTTTGTTGAAATTTTTCATAAAAGTTCTACTCTTTCTTGCTTTTATTCTCTATCTTTAGAAAATTATTAATTTTAGAAACAAGTTTTAAGATACTTTAAGTAAGCTTTGAAAAATATATATAACTTTTTTTTTTTTTAAAAAAAAAAGAAAGCATGCAAATGATGAATTCAAAAGAGAGAGATAGAGAGAGAAAAAAGCAGGCAAGCGATGATCAAATTAAAACGCAACTCATCTCTTAAGGGTGAAAGAATCCTATTAAAAAAGACCAGAATTTTGAAAAAGATGTAGGAGGAGAGGGGGTAAGGAATCTTCTATTTGAAGCGATAATTGACGTATTATCTGTGCTCCTTCCCAAATGGAATCAACCAATAATTGAGTTAATGTTAGAAGATAATAAAAGAAAAAAGGGGGGGAAGGCTTCTGAGACTTCCTGTAGAATTATTATTTTTAATTCAGAATTATTTTACTACAAACTAAAATCCCATTAAAAGTTTCTTTTCCCTCTCTCAACTCACTATTAATGGATACCTTCTGCCCGTCTAGAGATAAAGGTAATAACAATTCTAGATATTCGTTTGATAATTGTAATTATGCAGTCGAACATTTTAAGATAATATTGAAACACAGAATTGAAAATTAAATTTATTATGGACTAATTGAATTGCGTTGAACTCAAGATGCTCAGTCACGCTAATTACGAAATCACTTAATTATGGATGAGATATTATTTTAATATTAGAAAATTTTAATTTCCAATTAAAAAAAATGAAATTGCTGAAAGAGATAATTTTGGTCCTTTTTTTCCTTCCAAAATGTCAGCCTCAAGTGGCAGCTGGTGATGAATGCCCCGAAGTTTGTAAATGTGTATATAAAGAATATTTAATCATTAACTGCTCCGCTAAAAAAATTAACACATTCCCTGTAATTCCTATAGAAGTGGGCGAACTCGATTACAGCGGCAATGACGTGGGCATTATAACACCTCAACCATTAAGACACCTTCGGAATCTTATTAAACTCAATTTCTCACACTGTGATATACACACTATTCAAGAAGATTCTTTTCAAAGTTTAGAAAAATTACAGGAAATGGATTTAAGCGATAATAATTTGAATTACCTTTTTCCTGACACGTTTGTGAATCTTGCAGATCTGATATTTTTAAGTCTTAAAGGAAATAGCTTTTTGGATTTAATACCTGAGCAGGCGATTGCACCACTTCCAACTTTACAAATTTTAGACTTATCATACAATACTATAAGAGAGTTACCTAGAGACTATGTGAATGGCTGGGGACGATTAAAAAAATTACAAAGATTAAATTTAAAAAATAACAGGATTTCAGCTATCTTACAATCTACATTGTATCCTTTACGAGATACTTTACTTGAAGAATTGGATTTATCGGGATGTCCTATTACTCAGCTCGAAATAAATGCTTTCAGATACCTACCCCATTTGCAAGCCCTCAAATTTGAATTCAGTTCTATCCACTTTGTAAGTAATTTATCCCAAGCATTAGCATACACTAAAGTACATACATTAGCCATACTATCAACTATTTACAATAATAGTAATAATAATATTGGTACTTTTTTAGAACATTTCCAAAGTGGCATTATTCATACTTTAGATCTGAGTAAAACGTCTTTTGGGAATGTAACTTCTTTATCGTTTAATAACATTCCACTTTTGCAACAGTTGACATTAAACAATATGGAGAATTCATCTGCAGTGTTAGATTTACAGATATTTCATGCTTTGTACAATTTGAAGTCATTAGAAATGCAGAATAACAGATTTGAGAATATTTTGATTTCACCTGAAATTTCTTTTAAAAGTTTAGTAAAATTGAATTTAATAAATAATTCTTTAAACTCCTTTAACTGGTGTAGGAATATAAATAATAATCAAACAATGCGAAATGTATTGTCAAAATTAGAATCGTTATATTTATGTAATAATGTGATTCAAAATCTTGAAGATAATGCTTTTAAGTGTTTTCCAGCATTAAAACATTTATACTTGCGTTCGAATAAAAATTCAAAAGGTAATTACTTGTTTTCTAATTATTCATTCTGTCATCCAAAATTGGATACGTTAAATTTAGGGTTTAACAATTTGGATATCTTAACAATCCAATTTTCAAAAATTCCCCAATTACGAGTATTGGTACTGGAATATAATAATCTTGGATTTTTGATTTCCAATAACGGTCACTTAAGTTTATTTCACAATCTTCAAAACCTTGAAAAACTCATTTTATCAAACAATAAAATTACAAAAGTTTCAGAGCACCAGTTTGGAAATCTGAAGTCACTAAAAATTCTTGATCTTAGTTATAATCATCTTGAAAATTTGGATATAAAAATCTTGAAAAATTTACCAAAATTAAATGCTCTTTATTTGGCGAACAATTCATTTATATGTGATTGTGATTTACATTTATTGAACTATTGGCTAAACACATCGGAAACAGTGTTGGAAGACAAATATAATACAGATGGTTTTACATGTCTCAATAGCTTAGAAAATACAATTTTCAATTTTCCCTACCATACTTACCCATGTGTTTTATCTCTTAGTGATACCATTAATTTAAGTACGGTCTTAAACTGGATTAAAATAGCAATATTTGCAGGTATATGCATATATCTTATAAAGTAATGTTTTTGAAAAATAAAATATATTTTAGCAGTTATATTTTATATATCTCTCTCTCTTTTTTACACGAATTATAATTTTAATTATAAAAACAGAACTAAGTAAATTAGAAAAACACACATGCAATACTTTGACAGAATGATCTAATGTAATTGAGATCAAGATTGGACGGGCATCAAGAAATATTTTCTTTACACTAAATAAAATTTATTTTATGTATAGTAGTAAAAATGACAAATTCAAGAACTTTTAGTTCTTGAATTGTTTGAGCAAAGTAAAAATTAGTTGAATCAAATGAATGGAAATTACATTTTTCATCTGCCATTGGATGGTCAAACATCCTGAGAAACTAAACATGATTATTCATTATTTCTGCATTTTGAGTTATAAAATTGTCTTTAAAATAGTAGCTTTAGGAAATGGTTTATAAACAATAACCAAAATATTTTGAACAAGCAATTTACATGCACAAGTTAGTTAATGAGCTGAAGATATCTTCCAAAATCTTGAACATTAAGTTAAAAGCAGTTTTAAACGGAGTTAATTTAACAATGTCTAAAATTAGGTAAGTAAATACAAATGCAAACATAAGAATTTAATAACTCTTAAAAATTGCATGTAATAATTTTATAAATTATTATATTATTTTTAATTTTATTTTATATGTGAAAAATTATTTTCTGCTTAACTGGTCATCAACTGGAATGCGTCATGATAACAAATAAAGTACAAAAATATATAAAATACAGTACAGTATAAGAAAAATCATTTATCAATATTTCTAAAGTACTTTGATGATTTTATTTTAAACAATCATAATTTTATAAATCATCAAAAAATTAACCTTGTGATATAATGTTAGCACAATCATCTGGCATTCCATACAACCTGGGTTTAAATCTAGGCCGATTTTTTTTTTTTTAGGCACAAAATTCATAACCAATCCATTAGCCTTTCAATAATGATCAGATACTGTGCAGTTACTCTTAATCAAGAATAAAATAAGAAAAAATGCTAAAATTCTAACCATCTGATAATAGGAAAGACTGCTGAATAATTTCTGAAAATTTAGTCTACAAGAAGTTCTTGAAGAGACTTTTGCTTTATGGTAATCTATTTAGAAACTATTTTACAATTTTTTAAAAAAATAATTGGAAATGAACACATTAGATAGTAACTACAAAAATATTTAGTAATTTATTGAAAAATGCATGACAATAATTTGAATGATCGATATGTAAATGATTGTTTTTACGGAATTTGGGGAAAAAAGAAATTATTAGAAATATAATCTGTGGGATAGAATATAATGGTAAGCTAATAAGTTTAGCTTAATAAAAAAGATATATAAAAGTCAGGTACAGTTCAAAGATGTTGTATATGCCTGATTTTGTTTAATGTTTATTAGATGAATTGATAAATAAGTTGATGAAATAATTGAAGTATTAGCTGTGGCATTAAAAAAAAATACTGCATCAGATTGTAGTTGTGGCAGATAGAAGTGTTTGAAGATAGTTTGGAATGAAAACGACTACATCTAAAATTAAAACAATATTAACATGCAGAGAGCAGAAAAAGTTTAAAAAGACAGTTAGGGAGGCAAGAGAAGCTTAGACCTTTTAAATATTGGAGAAGTTAATTAACGATTAATGGAAAATATGATAAAGATATTGGAATTAAAATTGCAATGGTAAGCGGGCTTTTTAATAAAAGTAGTAGATGTTTTGCAGCCTAGAGTTAGTCTGACACTTGATTATAAAGTTATTTAAAGTCATTGCCTAAATATTTTACGAAAATTATTTATAAATGAAAAATAATGTCCAAAATGAACATCGAATTTTATTATATATATTTAATATTTACTAAGGCAATAAACCTAAAGCTTGGGCGGTTAAAAATGCGAAGGTAGGGACCTCTACAGGTCTTAACCACAAGCTTATGCAAACAGTTCAAAAATATAATGGACTAATAAAATTCATTTCTGAATGCACAAAGTTTACTGCTGGTGTACAAAACCTATCAACTAAGAAGAGATACATAAGAGATGATGTATTCAACCAGTTTTGACCCCATTCTTTAATAATTACATATTTCAGTTTATTCTTTATGCATTCTTACGTATATATTCAATAAAAATATTTTAAATATATATATATGAATTAATACTTTATTTTTATGTTACTAAAGTAATCTGCAAAATAATTTTTATTTTTAATCAAAAAGACGGTGATGACCAAACAAAACATTTTAATTTATTATTAGCTACAACCAAATCAATATCACATTTTGATGATCATATGAACATTTTTCCAGAATGACTTTTAGTTTTTTAGATTCTTCAATGGCTTATTCATTGTTGTAATGTCAGGTTTCATCTTATTCCAAGTCATCCTCAACTTTTTCCACCATCAACTTTTCCATAGCATTACACATTTTTCTAATGAATTTTTAATCAGGTCATTTGTGATTCAAGTCAGGTTTAATTTGATTGATTATCTATTTTTTCTTCTCCCTTGCATTCCAAAAAATCTTTATCAGTATCATAAATCAACCACAATATTTTTTATCTCCTTCAATGTCCAACTTTTGCATCCACAGAGATGTATAGAAAGTATGATAACTAGAATAGTTCTGATCTTAGTTTTAAACATCTTTTGGATACCAAATAATATTTTCTATACATTGTGCAGCACCTCCCTAAATTAAATCTTTTGCTTGCAGGATCCATATTTAATGATTAGATGACCTAAACAAACAGTAACTTTCTACGATCTGCATGTCTTTACTATCAACTTTAAAATCAGATGCTGTCCCTGTTTGTCATTATCAAAGTTTACTTTCTAATCCCACCATTTCACCCGTACTTTAACTTTCCTAATAAGAGTATTCAGATTTTCAGCTACAAGTGTATTGTTGATATGGACCATTAAAGTGAGATTTAATATAAAGTTTATTAAGTGAGATGTTAGATTACATAGAGCAATGATTAAAATCAAAGAGAAGAAAATATCAGAGGATTTAGAGAGATAACTCTAGAAAAGATGGAGAAGTTGAAAGAATAAGATTAGAAAATGCAGATGTTAAAAGATTAAAGTAACTTTCAATGGTTTTTCAAAAAACGAGAAAATAAAGACTGATAGTCATTAATTAAAGGAATAGATGAAATTAATCATAGAATTAAACTTGAATGCAGTGCTTTGATGAAATAATTTAATAGTTTAAAAATATGTCCATGATTTTGAAAAGAAAGATTTTAAATAAATGTTTTATTAGTACTTACATACATGGATCTAATATTTGGATGTTGAATAAAAGAGCAATACTGAAATTTCAGATAATGCAGCAAAATGTAGAGAAATTACACCAGGAATAATAGAGAAAAGTTAAGAACAAAATACATGGATGTGAGAATAAGCATATATCATTGATATCTGTAAATAATAAAGAGATTAAAATGGAACCACACTAGATATATTGCTGGAAGAAAAGCAGGATAAGGAAGAAGAAAAGCAGGATAAGAGAAATTGGACTTAACTTGAAATCTTTATTCTGTGGTAGACCAATAATAGTCAGAAATAATGATGAAGAATAGTCTTTAATTAAAATAACATTTTGATCTAAAATAAGTATAAAATTAGTATAAAGAGAACATGTTTACATTCTGAAAGTAAAATAATTTTCAAACATAATTTAATAGTAGAAGAATTAAAAATATTCTTTATTAAAAAAGAATAAGAACTGGGACAAATTATAAAAAATATTAGGAAAAAAAAGTCCACATTTCTTGTATAAAGAAATAAACAATAGTAGATTATTTGATAAAGTAAATTTAAATAAAAAATATGAATTAGTAAAATAATAAAAAAGAAAAAAAAAGCCACTTTTAAGTAAATGAGGCAGCAAAAAATTCTAAGATTAATGAGATGGTAAATAAAATGGAAGAAAAATAAAGATAGAAAGACTACAAATTCTATAAAAGATAAAAATATGTAAAAAAAAAAAAATGCTTAAAAAAAAAGAGACTTGAAATCAATAATACCGAGGAGGGGGAAAGATTAGAAATAAATTCAGAGAAATAGGTTTAATTTGAATGAGGGGGTGCCATAGGAAAAAATTAGTAATTGTAGCTAGAAAATAAATGCATTGAAAAACAGGAAAATACAGAAGTAATTTATATGACAGAAGCAGTAAGTTTCCATCTATATTAATTCAAAGCATCAGTATGTAGATATGAAAATGATAGAACAATAACCAAGGGAGAAATTGTAAAATATCTTAAAGTAGATGAAAAATAACCAGGAAATTAATAAGATTTCAGATTATCATATAATACTAAATCATCCATGCACTTTACTACTGTTACACACTGCTTTATTTACCATCCTCTTTTACAGTTTACAGTTTCAATTGCCCAAGCAATCTTCTTCAGAACTTTAGCTATAAAATTTTGAAGAAGATTGCTGGGACAATTGGAGAAACTGCAAAAGGGGGTGGAAAATAAAGCATTGTGTAACAGTAGTAAAGTGAATGGATGATTTAGTATTATATGGTATACATTTGGCAATGCGATAAGAAAGAGTAGCTAAGATTTCAGATTGTTAATAAAGGTTAGGGAAAAAAGCTGAAAAGGAAAGTTTGTAAGAAAATGTATGATTCAGAAAAGTTAATTAAGATTAATTCAAAATTAATTTCTAGGAATAACATCCTTGGAAATCTAGTTGGTACTAGTTGAGAATGTGATGCAAATATTTTAAAGACAGTTTCTTTATTATTAGCTTATTTTGCTGTTGAATACTGTGCCCATCTTTGGAGGAAAAATTTCCACACTAACCTTCTGAATATTCAATTAATTATTATTATAAGAAAATATTACAGAAGCATTCAAATCTATATCTTCACATTGGCTTCCTGTTTTTTCATCTATTTCTCCACAATATATTGGAAGAGAAATTGTTCACAGAATATGTATAAAAAAACTGTTAAGTAGATTGAACTTGCCAATAACTCAATATATAGTTTTTTTTTAAAGTGTCATAGCATCGGCCGAGACGCGAAGCCACAACCCGGGCAACTGCCTGCGAGCGCAAGGCAGTCGCGCTGACCTCTCAATCACCAATGTAAGACAACTCAATATATAGTTTCATCATTTATGACTCATTTCAAACCAAAATCCCTTTTTTAATTCTTCAATCAAAAGAAGAATCTACTAGGGAAGAATTATGGTACAATATTCCAAATTCCTTTTCTTCTATGCAACAATAAACTTAGTTGGATATGATCATCCTAGATGTAACTGGAACATCATTAAAAGATTCATAATAACTTATAATCATTGTGCTTATCTGCTTCATAAACTGAATTTATCAGTCACTAGTCTATATAAATATGGGCAAAAATAAAGTATAAACCACATAATTAATGACTGCTAAATCTAGGGTTAATGATTACAGTAACAAAATTGAAGAATTTAATAAAATCACTGATAATTCTATCTCCTTACAGGAATCTTTAAAGATTTCTTTATGATATTTTGATAACAGTTAAGCTTCCAAAAAAAGTCATATCTAAATAAAAATAATAACAGGAAAGTAGCCATTTCTTTCTAGCTATAATTTTCATTTGATAAAAGGAATTTAGTTCACTTTATTTCTAATTCTATCTAAAAAGCAATATGAATTTACTAAAGATTGAGGGACCAAATACTATATTTTAGTCTAAAAATTATTACCTTGAGTATTGAGAACCGCTATAAGATTAAGAATTATTCATAAAAAGAAACCATTGGAATGAAGTGAATTGTGTTGGATGTATTGATAAAGAAAAGTATAGATCAAAAGAAGAAATACTTATTAGGAAATATGTATATAAACCACAAAACATTTCTAAGATTAATGATCTTCTAACACAAAAGATGGACTTAGTGGAAAATGCAAGATAATTATTCATTTTATATGATTTATATTTGAAAAATCCTTAGGAATTCTACCATGGGAGTATTATTTAAGGCCAAGTTAAATCAAGCTGTAAAAACATCTCCATGAATTTGATACAGAATAATGCAAATATTATTGTCCATATTTATCATCTTAATAAAAATTCAGGAAGCAGATGGGAGTGGTTCCATTTTCATCTCCTTAGAAGAATTTATAGTGATATAAGGTGTGACAAATAATTAAATTTAATATAGATGGTGGGAAGAGATAATAGATCCAAAAAATCCAAGTGCACTGTTCAAAAAAATCTAAAAAGCTTACCATTAATGAACTAGTTGGGGAATATTTGGATGGGATGGTCTCTATGAGCTTAGTTGAAGTGTTCCATCAAATTTTGAAGATTTTCAAAATATGGACATGATTATGAAGGCAATGCCTAAGACAGGGCTGTCAGGAGGGTGGGGGGAGGTAATGATTGGAATAAATTACTAGTGCATGCTACAATGTTTATTCAAAAGAAGAGGTAATGCCTAATAAATTTAGTTAAAAAAATAAATGAAATGTATCCAGCCTACTTTGAACACTTTTTTAAAAAAGTATGTATATTTAGATTTATTTATTAAGCACATAGATCATATGAAATTAAAAAAGAAAAGATTTCACCTTTTTAGCATATGCACCTTACAAATTATAATAATTCAATGCTGTCATGTTGAGGAGACTCTCAAACCCAAACATAAGATAGAGACTTTATAAAAATAAGAGCAGTTGTCTTACCTTTAATCTAAATTCTGATTTATATAGGTCACTCTGAAGTGTTGGTTTGAGAAAGTGAAGATGTTACTCTGTTCACCTTTACATCCATTATTTCCTAATATACATTAATATTTGCAAAATCTTTTGATTTACTACATGTTAATATTACGAATTAATAGAAATTATGTAATTAAAGAGAAAGGATTTCATCTTTTTTAATATATGCACTTTACTGATTTTATAACTCAATGCTATCATGTTGAATATGGATGAGAATCTCAAACCCAAACACAAGATAGAGATTTTATAAAAATAAGAGTGGCTGTCTTATCTTTAATCTAAATTCTGGTTTATATTACAAGTTCAGAATCAGCTACCCAAGAAATCAAAGAGAACTTTCAGAGCCAATCTGCACTATATTTCACTGTGGAATGAGAAGATTCCTCACAATGTCTCAAATATCTTAATTTAATAATACCCAGGAAGTCTCTCCACCTTGACTACTCTATGCAAATTAAATCTATAGAAGTACCTGGTTTCAAACATCCAGAATCCACCACACCTCAAGCCCACAAGCTGTCAGGCCTCTCATCATTTATATTTTGCAACCAATCTTTATGCAAATATGAAACCTCCCATAAAACTATCATAAAATTATACACCAATGATCTCATATCTGTCGGATTTAAACACAATCTCCTAAAAAATAAAAACACCTTTACAGAAAGATTAACTCTACGCCCCTCCCCTCCAATGACAGGCTACAGTTTCTTCTCCCATATATTCCTATCCTCATCAAAACATTCAAGAAAATATTTTCACCTACACATTACCTCACTTTCCACACCCCCTTCCTCCAATAGACTTCTAAATAATTCAAAGAACAAACTTGAATTTAAGTTCACCCCTTGCACTGTTTATAAAATTATGTGTCCCTGGTCTTGTGATTGGGTTTGAGTCTCCGCTATACTCAACATGATAACGTTGAGTTATTACAAAATCAGTAAGGTGCATATGTTAAAAAGGTGAAATCCTTTCTCTTTAATTTCATATGATCTATCTTATCCACTTAATAAATAAATCTAAATGTTACATAATTTCTATTAATTGGTAACATTAACACCTACTAAATTGAAAGATTTCAATTTGTAAAATTAACACTTCTAAATCGAAAGATTTAGCTAATGTTAATGTATGTAAAAAGTAATGAATGTAAAACTGAACAGAATAACATCTTCACTCTCTCAAACCAAGATCTTCAGATTGGTTTATATAAATCAGAATTTAGATTAAAGATAAGATGGCCGCTATTATCTTTTAAAGTCTCTATCTTATGTTTGGTTTTGAGAGTCTCTTTTGTACTCAACATGACAGTGATGAATTATTATAAAATCAGTAAGATACATATGTTAAAAAGATGAAATCCTTTCTCTTTAATTTTATATAATCTATGTGCTTAATAAATAAATCTGAACATTACATAATTTCTATTAATTCGTAATATTAACACATAGTAAATCGAAAGATTTCTCGACTGTTAATGTATGTAAGAAAGTAATGGATTTATATTATAGATAAGATGGCCGCTCTTTTCTTTATAAAGTCTATGTTGGGTTTGAGAGTTTCCTCTGTACTCAACAAGACAGCATTGAGCTATTATAAAATCAGTAATGCGCATATGTTAAAAAAGTGAAATCCTTTCTCTTTAATTTTTTTAAAAAATAAACTGGTCTTATTTGCTACATAATCATTATTATTATTATATTTATAAATGAAGTATAAAATCTATATAACAGCAATGTGAATAAAATCCTTTTTTAAATATATTCGTTTTTACAGATCTGGAAGAAACATTTTAATGACAATCTTGCCTGAGTAAGGTACAATGTTAGAAATAAAAATAGTAATAAAAAAAACAGGATCTTATGTATAGATTTATTTATAATACCAACAATTTGCTATTATTTTTAAAGGGCAGATTATATTCCAAATGATGATATTAAAATAAATAAACATTAATGAATGTTACAATGAAGTACAAGAATGACTCATTGGTTCATATGCATAATACAATAAAATCATCTGAGTTTTAAATAGTCTATGATTGGCTAAATTTGGTATTTTTGTGGCTATCATGCAAGAATTTACAAAGAATGAAAATCTCCAACTTTAAAACAGTTATGTGATAATGACAATAAGTGTACAGGGGTTTCCCCTAAAATTGTTACATCCACTGTCTTTTGATTGCATCTGAATTTTAATGCATTCAAGCATGACCAATTGTTTTCAGTATACCGATTGTTAAAGTCATAACATATTTCTTTATTTAATAATTATAATAAATATACTGTTTTGTCAAAGTTAATTTATGATAACCATGTCTATTAGGGATGACTCTTTTTTATCACCTTTTAAATAATTATTCATCAGTCCAAAATGCAAAATGGACAAATTTCTTAAACAAAAATATGATTCTAAGCCTGACAGAGCAAATGCAAACAGTTTTGATAATGATACTAACAATATGGAGGGAGATCAAAAAGCTCAATATTCTGATAATTATAGATTTCAGATTCATATGGATTGGTGAAAAAAAAGCCATGTTCTTCTCTCCATTATATGTGGGGGAAATTGAGTAATAATTCAATGGTATCAGCTAAATTGAAAGGCATTTTACAAGCAAACACTACTATCTTGAATCCTCACTTAAAATCATTTTCAAAAATTATTGGAGAATCAAATTAAAGAAGATTTTTTTTAAAAAAAAAAAATGGTTATAATATTTGATAAGGCACAAACTGCTTCATATAAAGTAGCTAAGTCTCAAAGAAAGTACAAAAAATGAAAATTTAAAAATTTATCTTTCAGGTGACACTATCAAAAAAAGAAAAAAAAGAATTAAGGACATTTCAGACAATATTGGGGGTATAATTGCCAAAAAACTTTCTAATCAGTATTTTGCTTTGCAAATTGATGAATCAACTGACATAAATGGTAAAGTTCATGTTCTAGGATTCATTCAATTTATTAAACAAAATGAAATAGTTAGCCAATTTTTATACTGCAGAGAATTTATTGAATGTTCAACAGGACATGACATTTTTGAATTAATTACATGGTATTTAGAAAATTTAAAATTGTCTTGGGGTACATGTTGAAATATGCAGACATATTGTTCCATCAATGATAGGCTCTATTAAAGGATTTATTACTTTTCAAAGAACGGAAAACCTAAACATCTTATCTATGAATTGTTTTTTATTCACTTAAGTTACAGATATGGTAAACTAGATTAAGACCAGGCTTTAAAAAGTTATCTTTTTACAATTCTTTTCTTGTATCTGGCAGCTGAACCCTATCCAGAGATAAAATATTACTTTATATGATAGAATTCATGGATAATCATTGATTTTTTTTTCAAAATAAAATACTATAAAATATCTTAATAATAATATTTGGTGCTCAAAATTAGCATATTTGCCTGATATTTTTAACGTCTTAAATCAAGTTAATATTACCGCAGAGGAAAAAAAGAAAAGAAACTATTATGTCATCATCAGATAAATTACCTCTGCTTGAAAAAAAAAAAAAAAAAGCATCTCAGAAAAAAAAAATAGTAATATGTTTTCTTTACATCAAAATAAAAATGTCAGTAAAATTATTTCTTTTATAAGGGAACATTTAATGTTACTGAAGAAAAGATTACTTACTATTTTCCAAAGTTAAATTTTTGAACATTCTGGCTGAAAGAGAAATCCATCTTCAAAAAAAGAACAGATAATGTTGCCATTGGACCACATTCTAAAAAATGAAATTCTCCAAAATCTGAAAGAATTTTGGATTTTGATTCGGGAAGAATATACCGTTCTTCTTTTGGATTTTGATTCGGGAAGAATATACCGTTCTTCCTCAAAAAATTCTTAAAATTTTATTACAATTTTCAACATCATATTTATGTGGATTTGATTTCTTGGGATTGATTAACATAAAAACCAAAATGAGGGAGAGGATTAGAAATTTAGAAGAGGAAATCAGAATATTCATATCTTATATTAGATCTACTATTCAAAGCATCAAGCACAAATGTCTCATTAAATTTTATTTTTTAAAAATAGTATTTTTAGAATTAGCATTTTTTAAACAATTACTATATATATATACACACACACATATATATATATATGTACGTATGTATAATAAAAAGAAATATTTATTGATATTTTAATATCACTTTTTGACAAACATGAAAAGGATTGAGTTTGATGTTCCCTTGAGTTTTTTCTATGTACAAAGTGTTTGAGATTAAGAACTAATATCTATTGATTACTAAACTAGATGGCAAAAAAAAAAAAAAAAGTAGAGAAAATAAAAGAATTTGTTAATGAATAGCAATAAGTGCAAGTTAAAATTATGTGATTAACATTTCCATAACGTGATTTTCATTACACCATTCTCATGCAAGGTAGTGTCTGGCTTCCTTGTGAAGGGATGTAATCATAAACACATGATCAAAGACATGTGAAAAAAATGTACGATTCCCAAGATGTGCATTTCGTGCTAAGCCAGCACTCATCAGTTGGCCCAGATCATAATTTTTTGCACATATTTTATCATTGAGTATATATATATAACCATTTGCTACAGTTTAATTGACAAGTATCAAACTTACTATCCTCACAATTTTGTCACAAACAACTCAATGGAAATATATTAATAATTTGTATTAATCATTTATTAGAATAGATTATCCATTTAATGAATATTTCTAGAATGTAATTTTCATTACGACACTCTCGTGCAAGATGGGGACTGCGTGAGTGATGTAATGAAAATTACACTATGGAAATATTATTCATTAAATGGATAATCTCTAGTCATAACGAATGACTAATAAAAGATTAAGTGTTTTGTTGGCCATGTGCTAGAAGATTTCTCCAACTTTTAAAATTAATATTTTGGAAGAGTTATTAAATGAGAACGGTTTGATTTTTTTTAAAAAGGAGAGCATAACTCACTGTATCGGATAAGCTTAACAAAATGTAATAATGTAAAATTGATTAGAATTCATGGAAAGTTTGGAATCAAAACAAATGGAAATAAAACAGAAGAAATGAAAAAATATGATGAGAAAAGACGACTAAGTATAGAACAGATTAATTCTCTAAAAGACATACACAATGTAACAAATGAAATAAAAACTTAAAAAACAAACAAACAAAAAAAAAAGATTAAATTTAAAGATGTAGATCTAATTATTGAATACTAAAATAAAATGTGTTAAAAAAATAAAAATTATAATTTGATTATAGTTCTTGCTATCTACTTTCACATCAAAAACTTGATTGATATTTAATAATAACAGATATTTATATTGATAAAAGACAATCAGGATTTCTATTTAAATAAACTATTATCATGTTGATTCTTTTCTTTAATCATTAAGCCTTCTAGGCAATCTTTCTATATTTTGCTAAAAATGAAATATATTTTTATACTTTTTGTAATACTAGTGCCAGCTACTAATGAAATAAGTTGTGTGTGTGTTTTAAATTGAATTTCTGATATATTTATTTTAATTTTATTATAAAAACATTTTATTGGATTCAAAACTAGATTTCATGAAGGCAAATTCAAATATTACTACTCTAGCAACACAAATTGTAAGCTCGAAATAATCAATGTTTACCAAATGGTAAACTCCATTGGTATCAATGCAATTACCATTTGTCAACTAACTTTAATTCCTTTTTAATATTCGTAGCCATGAGAAAAAGTGTCAACAATTAGAAATAAATTCAGGTTATTAAAATATATACTAACTTGTTGCCAGATCCATTTAATTGTACAAATAAGTTGGTACAGGTTTTTTTTTTTAAACCTCGGATTTAATTCGACAGCAAAAAAATAATTAAATGTGGTCACTAGAAGCACAATTGCATTGGTTTCAGGCTTCATTTCTAAGATTTCACTGATAAAGGTGATTTACAGCAGATGGCACTGCAGTAGAGCGCAGCATTTGTGTACAGAATACTGTAATAAGCTGAATAATCAAATGATGTTGTGTTGGCAGGTTCAAACATGATACTTCATTTTCTTCAAACCTTTTTATTAAATCAGAATTCTTGTTATGTGGAAGTACATCTTCTTGATAACATCTCCATAATACGGTCACACTATTGTTGGTAATAAACTACTTGTGACATTACGATAGATTCTAGCACTAAAGAAGTTTGAATACAGCAAACATTATGCATCAGTAGCAGTAAAGTAGTATTCCTTGCTATAAAGCAAAAGCTAGTATAGACTCTTTACACAATGCTAATTTTGGATCTACCAGGATATCCTCAGAATGAATTAAGAGAGTCAAATTAGAAAAGTACTTCAATTCAAAAACTAAAAAACCTATAGTTTTCCAAAATTTAGCAGAAAGTATTCAAATATTAGTGTATCGAGATAAATTATAGTTAATGTTTATGGTATAAATAACTCATACTTATTATGTATTAATATATATATATTTAATGTTTTCGCGGTTGTATGATGTAGATAAATTATAACTTTTTGGGCTATACCGTGTATTATTTTCCATTAAACACCGGACTAGCATCCGCCATTATCAAGGTTAACTTTTGAAAGCCCCAAAAGTTATAATATATATAAGCATAGATACTTATATATAAGAACAGTGTCTGCTCTATTTTCCATAAATAAAAGTTTAAATCCAAGTGGAATTTGGAAAATAAGTTTAGATTTTTTTTTCAATTAGCTAGTTCTTACATAAACCAACTGACTATTCATTGCTGAGAGGAGAAATAATCTGAATTAATGTCAGTCGAATGAATATTGATGCACTTATAAAATAAAACATGATTATATCATGATATAGTTCACCTTTAGGTATTAAATCCAACATGATTTTAATGCTAACTTTTTTTTTTTAGAAATAAATATAAATAATCAGTTTATTTTTATTGTTTGGATGACAATTTGTTTATATTATGTAACCACAACACGAGTGCTCCCATTTTTGGATTTTATATATTAGCGCCATATATGTATCATAAATTAATACATAAACAGAAACATTACATGCATATTATGTGTGCACGAGTTTGAAAAATACTTTGATGGGACAAATTACTATGTGGAAATAGCTTTAGTATTATTAGATCTAAACAGTTATAGAAGAAATTTCTATCTCTTTATAATAAGCAGAAAATATATGAAACTAGGATATTCCATTAAGGCTATTAAAATGAATGTCAAAATAAATCTAGAACAAAAATAATAAAGTTAATATATACATATTTTGCAATGTTAAATATTACGATGTTAAGATGAACAGAAGTTGGCATGGCAACCTATCACTGATAATAAAGAACTACTTCCTATACCCTATCGATTAGTTACACCAATCTGCTTTTGGGAGATTACAAACTATACATATATTCATACATTTTAAAGAAATTTCCTGGATTCTCTAAAACATACATATTAAAATTCAAAGTATTAAATAGAAATGGAAGAAAAATCATCACCTTGGATAGTTAATAACATAAGAATGTGAGCCAATTTAAATGTCTTGATAACTTGTTTTATTATAAAGGTGGGGTTAGATGATGAGAGACAACACAAATTCCAATGTGCTACTGTTTGCTTTTAATAAGTTTTAAAATAGGCATGTCACTACAGAGAAATAACTAATGCACCAAAATTAGTTGTATATAATGCTTGCTATTTTATCTAATTTATTGAATGGAAATGAGAGTTGAACTTCTTGTCAAACCCAATATAAGCTCAATAAAACCCTAATAATACTAAGACAAGATCATAAAGCCAAATATAACTTCCTAAAAAGAAATTTTATGGTTAAATAGATTCCATTTAAGGTATAAAGATTATTTCAAGAACATTCTAAAGCAGTACAATTTTGATTGCTTTTCAATAGGAACATGTGATTGAAGATAAAATACAGCAGAGAACTGCAATTAGACAAGGTGCTGAAGTCTTTCAAAAGAATACCTTGCTGCAAAAATTAAAAGAAAAGCATCACAATATACCAAATAAACAGTAATGAAACAGCATGTTCTATATATGGATTTATTTGAGTTTCATATTTTAATTTGTATCAATAAAGCAAAACCCACCTTAATGTATTATTATTTTTGGTTTTCTTGGAGTTAGCATAACCAGATTCAATACAATTGTGTTAAAAAAAAAAGAATTATGCTTTAACTATATGCACTCACACAACAAGTGTGATACCGTTAAAACTGATCATTGTTTAATTAACAAACATGCATATGCATTTTATTCAAAAAGTACACTACTGAAAAGCATATGCTACTGTACATTTTTTTGTGAGGAAAAATATATATTCATAAATAAATGTTTCCTGGTCCACTAAAAAAAAAAAAAAAACCACTTGGTGACAAACATTTCAACAATGGTGAGACAATTGAAAACAAAGAGCATGAAGTGCCAGACTAAATGCCTCATAATAAGTGTCTATAGTTGTTAAAAAACTAAGAATACTATAATATATAGTGAACTGGTTTAAGATTTGTATAACTATATAGGGCAAGTTGGCTTAGATTGAAAGCATTTATGTTTTCCATTTTAAGCTAATAGCTTGATAGTTAAAAAGAGAGGTCAATGATGGCTGCTGGAAAGAGAGTGCATTAGATCCTAACCATCCAAGTGCACTTTCCCAAGATCCTCACTGAAGAAAGCCTTATGCTTGAAATTAGTCTAAAGTTAATGATTAGGACAGCAAATGGTTTGGATTTATTAAGCACTATCATTTGGCATTTATTAGTTGCTTGAAGTTTACAGTAGGTGGAATAGAGATGCGAAGAAAAAAATCGGCTACTGAAACCAAATGCTTTTATAGTGTAGATTTTGAGAGAGTAGTAAATACATAATCAAATGCTTTCTAGTTAAGAAAGTCATACGACGTCTGAGCAATTGATGTGGCAGAGTTAACCTGCAATTCGCGATCTTTAGCTCTCGAGTCGTCACTCAATCGCAGCACTGAACCACGCAGGACAGTGAAGAAACAAATGCATTAAGGGGCAATTAAGCCACAAAATAAATTTCTGTTTTTTTAGATTCGTATCTTAATTATTTTACTTTTGTAACCATTTATAATCTACTAATTGACTTTTTCCGCAAATATTAATACACATCCAATCATATATTTATACATTTGAAAGGATATAATTTAATGTACATAAAATAATTGTGAGAAGAAAGTTAACTGAAATGAAAGCTAGATATTTTTAAAAAGCTGATAGATCCTTCTTTGCGACTTTGGAGTGCTAATTGTATTTATAAACCAATCTCTTTAATTTAAAAAGACAACCTCCTTTTAAATTTAAACAAGCAGATCTAAAATAAATAAAAATACAGATCAAGACAGTTTTTAATTCTTTCAATTAATTACAGTGGTTAACTAGCAGACATTTTTTAAAAAAGAGATAACTATGTTAAGGCACATTTGTCATCATTTTGCAATAGGAAATTAAATGAGTGTCTCTTTCCACAGGAAAATAATAGCTCCGTATTATCCCCAAAGATTTATATATTAATAAATTTCAAAATTATTGGTTAGTAAAGAAGCAACGACTTAGAAAATTAATTAGGCCAATTAGGAAGTGAATCAGTTAATGAACTATATATATAAAATGAAAACAATAACAGCTTAAATACTAATGAATATATGTTTGTACCACACTTCTGGCTAATAATGGTCGTTTGTGTGTAGCAGCGAATAATTAACCACAGTTAAGTAATTAATAATAAAATAGTGACTATAAAATAAATGAAACTACATAAAAATTAAACAGTTAATCTCTTAGGTTATGTGATGATCCCTTAGATCTCAAGACCATCAATCTAAAACAGAGATTCTTAAACAGGAGTTTATGAATCCCTAAGGGAAACAAAAATATTTCACGGGATCCATGAGCTGGAAGAGAAAAAAAACCAGCTTATCTTTATTTTCTCCAATCTTTAATTAGTATTTCCTTCACTTATGAATAAATGAAATAATTACAGAAGTATTTATTTCATATCACATCATAGTTCTTGCATATGTACTCTGAAATTATGATAGTTGTTAAGTCCATTGTTAGGTAACAGTTGATCATAGTATCATAAAGTTGTCTGCTGCCTCTTTCTAAAAAGGATCTGCAGTTTTTCACCCGACTGGCAAAGGAATCTGACAAGCAAAAAAAAAAAGTTAAAAATCCTTGCTTTAAACATTCTTCTAAATGGCACACGGTAAAAAATTGTATAATAGTAAGATATACTACTGTTATTATTAATAATAACAACACAAAATAAGAAAGTAATGACATCTCTTCTGTCCTATATATAAAAAAAGAATAAATAATGGACAAAATTCTTGTAAACAGTTTCTAGATTTTTAATCTACTAGTTCATTTTCATTATTTCTTCAGACTAAAGATCATTTAAAACCATTGATGAGAAAACTCTAAAACCTCTAATGAGGTCTCCATTTCCGCTGTTTTCCAAATATTTCCCCTCTACTACTCATCTGTAAATAAATTAGTGTGTCTTAGTATATGGCTTACTCAATTCAATTTCCTATTCCTAATTTGAGAGATGAAATATTTTCTCTCCTATCAAATACATAATGCCATCATCATTTGATCTTTTGCTCTATCCTATATCTCTCTTTTCTATCACCACATCCCAAAAGGTTCTTGTTTCTTAATATCATTTGATTAAAAAAAAAGTTCAAATCTCTGCTTCACACAGATAATTGGCCAAGTAATAAGACTGCATAATTCTCTTGTGATCAACATCTCATGTCTTTGATGTTAAACACCAACATTTCTTATAAAAAGCTTTCTTCTTCAAAGGTGATTTTCTTGTTGTAGTTTATACTTCTAATATCTGATGTAGATTTTCAAAATGATCATGTTGTTAAACAAATTCCTTTATTATCTTAATATATCCTTGTGAATTTTGGATATTACCATTGACTTGGTCTCTTAAACAATCTTCTGTTAAAGCATATTAATTTTCACTGACATCATTTGTTGGCCATCTTTTATTTTATTAGCTTGAAATTATCATGCACTTTAATATTTTGAACCCCAAATTGATATCCTTTACAGTTATAAGGTTTATCATTAGATCAGCAGCTGGGATGATAAACATCAATTCTAAGACCTAGTGCCTTCTCTTAGCTTACAGAGATGCTTTATATTAGCCAAGAAATGTTAAACATATCACTGTTAAAAGTTCAATGGAGTCTGCAATTAGTAGGACTAAACTTCAGGTTTACTTTCTGATTGTTAATTGATGAAGAGAAAGATTGTGGGAATGTAAACAGAAACAGTGTAAATAAAAAAGTAATCAAAACCTTTATACTTTTTTCTCGCCTTATTAAAAACAAAAAATGTCAAATAAAAATAACAAAAAGTCATGAAGTATAGTTAATAACCTGCAGATTTGGTTAAGTTGAGATTCAAACTCAGAATGTAGTTAAACCCTTTTTTTTCATGCAGCTGACACATGCAAGTTCATCATTTTCCCAGATAAATGACTTGAAGCCATTTTAGCTACAGATCCAATATAGATTTGGTAAATAAATAATACCTAGTTGTTTTTAGCTGGAAAATAAAAATCCTACAATAAATTAAATTAGTCAGATAAATGTTAATAGATTGTGACTAAAAAATGATATTGAGCTTGTGTAGTTTGTGGTAAAGTGATGGATTCCAAGCTAAAGATTTAAAGATACAATCAATTTTTCACTCAATGAAAAAATCTGCTACTAAGCTGTTCTAATATCACTTGACTTCCCAAGTAAATGACCATACAATTATTAATAGTAATAAAAAAAAAAAGCAAAATAAAATGATAGAGATAATAAATATTTAAATTTCCACCATAATTTCATATACACCTTGTTTTACCATCAGACTTTGCGTACCCATTGAGCAGATGAAATATAAAATTGGGTTAATTTTAGGTGAAAATCTTTCATTCTATTCGAATATTATCTTCAACATAATAAAAATTGCCACTTCAAATTATTTGAAATGTCAATTTACAGAAAGCTGTTTGATAAGTGCAACTGCAAAGATTCTCCTGAGTCAAATCCCCTCTCCTAACCCTATTTTAACAGCAGTAACCACTCACAAAAAAATAGTAGCATTCTAACTGCAATAAAAAAACAAACAAACAATAATAATAATATTCTAGTTCACTTGCAAGCTGTATAGTTACCAAACAGATAAATAAGAACAAATGAGCTTAGCGCTTTCGAAGGGTTCAGCCTTCATAACTACAGCTTAACTATTAATAAGGTTAATGATATGCAAATTTATGCTGATTATGCTAGACTATATATATATATTTCACCAAAGTAAAAAAATTATTTGACTTAATATACTAGAAATTACTTTTGTGTTGATTATACAAACTAATTGATGAAATTCAAACGCATATACAACATACTAGTTCATTATTCTATTTATTTAATATTTTGCAATGCTATTTTTTAATTAGTTTTATAGCAAACTTTTTCTGAAAGACTTCAATATCTTGACTAATTGCAGCTTTCCCTTATATTCCATTCTCAGCCTTATCTTTCCAATGAAAATTAAAATATTTCATGTGATATTTTATACTGCGATCTATTTAACTTTTCTGCAGTAAACTTTTCTTTCTGAAATACTTCAAGATCTCTAATTGTAGCTCTCTATAATATTTTATTCGCAGCTAAATTTTTCTAATGACAGCATTCATTTTTGTATTTAAATTAGACCGTCTTTGAGATCATCTATATAATGTAAATAGTGTCTGCTTTTCCCACAGGGGGAGGGCGATCATGCTCAAGTTCATCACAAAATACTTTTTTTTAAAGGGTATTATTTATTCATTTTATATGTCTAATTCAATACAATTATGATTTTATAATAGAAAAGATTATAGTATGATAACTAGCAAAACTGAAGAACATATATATCAACTTGCCACTTGCATTTTTGGAATGTTATGGAATATCCTTAACATGAAAGATAGTGGATCCAGGTCTCACTACCATACAATAAATTAGATCAGAAAAGAGCTAATTTAGATGTAGTAACTTAAGAGCTTATGCACTACATCAACATCTAAGCCCACCCTTGGTCTTAAAGTCACCAAGTTATTTAAGCAGGTTTACATTTGCAAGCTGACGATCATCCAAACTAAAAAGTTACTGAGGATTTTTCTTTCATCACTGAGTGATTAAAAAAAATCTGACTTTATTTAATTAGCAGATTCTTAATAATTTACTTATTTAATTACACTACTTAAATGATCCTTGGTAATTTAAACTTATTAATTTTATATTCAAATCAAATTGTGAAACCTGGAGTATATCTGGCTAATTTACAGACTTCCTCAATCACATCAACCATTCTTAAAATAGGAATCAATGAAAATCATCCATTAAGTAATAACTATAATTTTCAAAATGAGATAATATATACTTTTTATACCAATTAGGTAACAATACTATCAGTAATTAACTAAATTTCTGAACAATCACATAAATTGCATTTGATGAATGAATAACAGCAAAAACAAAAATGTTAGCAATGAACTGTTATCATATGTTTTTTAATATACACCATCTAACCAGAATCATCTATATTATATAAAAAATAATGAGACATAATAGGTTATAGCTCAGAAATTAAAATGCTAGAATATTAAGATGTGACAAACAACCACAACTATTGTCAAGATATTCAACAGAATCAAAAAAATAAATCACAGGGTTTTTGAGTATTGACCATATAAAAACAACTAACATTGTAGAGTGATACATATCTAATTCCCTCACAGGAAACCAATATTCAAATATTTTACTATATTTTTTTCATGTGTCATAGCATCGTCCGGGAAGCGAACCCACTAATCCGAGACAACTGATTATAAGGCAGCCATGATGACCACTCGACCACCAACCCTATATTCACAATGTGCCAGTTTCACATAGATAGACTAATCATATTTGATATATGTTTACATTAAACAATATATATATATAAATAGGAATTCCACCTCTATTGCTAAAAGTATGTTGCTTGACAATAGTTTGAAATTCTCGATTGTTATCTACATTGGGATTGTGTAAGTGTTGACTGGTTTCTAATGGTTATATACATATCCTTCCAAGTTTTGATAATCTTTACATACATAAATACTTCAAGGCATTCTTTAGATTCATATAAAATTAATAAAACTCCTGAGCTCAAAGCCCATAGGGTATTGGCTATGAAAATCGTGTAATAACAGATAGTTATTAATTGCTAACCAATAATAAGATGGTAGCTCAATTGGCTAATTGTATGACTTAAAAAATTTTTTTTCTAGTTTTTGATCAATCTGGATTTGAAACCTAAGCATAATAGCTTTGTATGCTAAAGAATCTTCAGATTCTCATGCTGTACCATAACATAAATATATACAAAATATCTTTAGCTCGGTATTGATGTGAGCTCTCTGAAATTAATCTGCGAATAGTATATAATCTGAAATTGAACAAAAGTTATTATACCAAACAAATTTAAATGGTATGCCTGGTTAATATCCTCAAATGAACAAATAAATTAAGTGTCCTTTCTTAATTTATACTTTTTAATAATTTCGCTAATCAGTGGAAAATTATGTGTTTATTTTGGTTTTTTTCTTTTAAAAAAATAATTCATATTTATTTTGTTCGGAAAGAAAAATTTAGTTTGTAATCATCTGGTGCTTTTAGAATTGCTTAGATACTATGATAATGGCATTTAACATAGACATATCAAGTTAGACTTCATAAAGAATCCAGTTCGAAATGAACTGCCCATTAAAAAAACAAAACAAATTTATATAACCATTCTGCTTCTGAATAAACGTCTACACTCTGTAGATCAATTTCCCCTAAAAGGTAAATTTTACCAAATCTTTGGCCACAAATGCTCTCTGGCATTCAGATCTTAAATTTTTATAGTGACTTCATATATATAAACGTACACACAAATGCATTAATCATAAGTGCCAACTGCTAACCCCATATGAAAATCATATTTCTACAGCTTTCATGATTAAACAAATCAATATATCAACAACCTGTTGTCACGGTAATATTATAATTTGGTAGGATGCCAATTACTACCTAAGTCAAATATCATCTTGACATCATATTGCTGATATTCTACTGGTTTATTTAAACATGAGGACTGCAGTGTTGTTATTTACAAACATATATGCACATCTAAAAGTGAAAAAAAACAAACAAAAACATAAGTATACCTCCCTTTGCATTCTTTGCAGTCAAACAACATTACTTATTCTTTTCCATTAAACAATCCATCACATAGAGTTCTCTATTTTTCTAGATGTACTTCACCACTTCTCCAAACCACCAACTATCTTTCTGATGTTAATTATTAAAACTATAAACCACAATTCTCAACAACCAATTTCACACATCTAAAATTCAATGGATTTTTATTCTGCATAGGCTTTAATTACTGCAAAGTAATTTAGAGTATCAATTGCATATATCTATTCATTTTAATCAAAATTGATAACTGGTATTGGTAGTGATTACCTTTCATGATTAGTAAGACTACAATTGATTCTGAAGTAATATTCCAAAAAAATTAATAACATTTCTTCTAAAATGACTTCAAATGACTTTATGACCACCCACAACTATTGCAAGACTGTAAGTAAAAAAATCACACTTGAGCATCATCACTATTGATTATGCCATGCATCATTTGGTGTAGTTGGAAGAACATCCAACTTGGGATCGGAAGGTTCCAGGATCGATTCTAGCACTCAAACTTCTTATGAACTCCCAATAAATAAAGCTATATGCCTTTGTTTACTATTGATTATCAAGTTTTGTCACTTGGTTATAGAACTCTATCACCTATTAATCTCAACTTGCTCTCAATGTTGCTTAACTTACATACATTAAAGTGTCCATTCTACAGGAATCTGTTGTAAGCCTGAGTAATCAATAAGATACCTGAAAGTATAGTCTTATAATATCCATATCCTCACTCTGGTTTCGGGTTTTTGCCTTTGATAGTGAGAACTTAAGATGATTGTTAGATGCAAAAGTTCGGAACTGGTTTAGAGATGTAAATAACATACCGTTACAACATCTAGCACTGACTATTTAGGGATATAGTGAAAGAATTTAAAATAGATTGAAGAACTGCTTTTGGAAATTTGGTGAGAAAGTAATGATGGTATATATAATAAAGTCTATAAAACACATACATATGAATGTTTTTATCTGATCTTCAATTACATTAATTTCATAACAATTTATATAGATATCTCGACCGTTTACTTATTCCATACACAAAAAACGAAAACCAACCAAGTCAAAACAATTATAAAATTTAAGTGATCAACCTTATTAGTGAGATCGGTAATCAGAGAAAAAAGATCCCACCACTCTCTCTGAATCCAACAACAATTTTTTAAAAGATAAAAACTGAAATATATTAAAATCTTCATTTTTTTAAAAATTCTTTGCTTTTCTCCCCGTCTCCTGCCGATTGTTATTTTTGCTTATTTTTAAAAGATGATAAATTGAAAACACATCATTAACTTTTATATTTTCACTATGCGATTCAAATTACCCATAGCTCCAATTAAATAGAAAATTAACATACTCAGATAGGGGTGGAGGCAGTTAATTGCGAAGAGAATCATTAAATTTAAACAGCAATTAAAAAGTTTTAATAACAACAAATGAGAGATGTAATATGATTATAAAAAACAAAACTATCAATAATAATAATGATTTACATTCAATCCTATTAACTGTGAGAAGAGATATAGCATTTCTTTATTCAGCTCAATAATTGTTTATTTCTTTTATTAGCTTGAAATGATTAATAACTTTTCTTCAGCATATTATATTATTTTCCTATTATCTTTTCTAAAATAAATCTGAATATGATATGTAGTTTAAAAAAAAGTCTTACTGAGACTCATTACTATATATAAAAGAAGTAATATTAATACAGGAGTAAAGTAAAGCAATCCAAAAAATAACATTCGAACACTGGAAATAATAGAATCGACCTGCTATCCGTGGATTTTAGCAGTCAGATTCACTTCTCTATCAAAATAGTCTATATATATGCCATGCAATAAATATGGCAGAATATTAAATAATGGATACAAAAATATATCATTGGTCTTTCTTTACATGTGATAATATTTCAATTAAAACCTGCGCACTTATGCAAAGAGAAATAATACAAAACACTTAAGGAAGACAATATCAACGTCAGATCTAAGGCTGATAAAATAGTGAACATAGATATAATGAAAAGGCAAAGCAGATCTATTATATATGGGACAGTGTTTACTAGGGATTGAAACTTGCAGAAAGTTAGTGGAATAATATGGAGATGACATGAGATATATGTTAAAATAATATGCAGATTCCTCCAGCTTATATTTTATTTATATTTTACAGGAATAATCATGTAGGTTGAGCAGTCCATGAATAAACAGGAATCAGCCTTAGCATAAATATCTGATATACACATATTAGTTATGTGTATACAATAAATTTACAGGTTTTAAGTGGATTATTACTATAAAAAAAATGTAAACTCTGTGCATATCCTAAAGAAATGGCCCAAGTGAAGTTATAAAAATGAGATTTTAATATATGAATTTTTTCTACAGTACAGGCTTTTTCATACCTGCACTTCAATGTATAATATATAGGGGATTTGAACTCAGACTTTCACATGACTCTCAACTATCCACGCTATCTCATACTGCTGACACACCTGATCACACACATGTCGAAAAGATAAATAATCATCAATATAGGTATTTTGTGCTAAACCAGCACTTGTCAGTTGGTCCAGATTATCATCTCCACACACATATATAATTAAAACTGTACTGATAAAGTCTTCTTAGATATTGAAAAGCTATAAAATCCTATTGCAGAAAGTTATAAAAGAGATGCATTGTTATCATAAATACTATAATGATAATGAATATATAGAAAAGCATATAGCTCAGATGACTTATTTACTGAAATATATTAATATGCAAAGTATTGTTAATAATAAACACAAACTACTAAATAGTCACACTGCTGCAGCACTTTGCACAAAGGTCTAGATATCTCCGAATTCCCCAGTTAAGATGTAAAGATCTTCGGATTTATGCAAATATACACATGTAACATTTTAAAACTTCAGTTGTAATTTTACTTAGTAGATGGAGACTCTTGTTATTTTTAAAAAGCCTTACTAATGCAACAGAAAATGTTTGTATGAGAGAGAATGCCTAGAATGAAAACTAGTTGGATGTCAACTGCAAAATAAGGTAAATTTGTAAATATTTCTTTTTAATGTTATAATATTTAATAATTATATATTAGCTTTTGTTTATTTTATACTTAATTTAATTATCATATGCATGCAATAATTAGCATTATTTTTTTAATATCTTTTTTAAACAATAAAGTTATACAAATATTTATCCATAATGTTTTAAGAAATTTAGTTATTTTACAACTACTATCATATATTCTACACCTAAAATGAAAATAACTGTACTTTCTAATGAGTTATGTAATGTAAACAAACTGTTAAAAGATAGTGATACCACCTGTCTCTTAGCAATTGGTAGTTAGGCTTAGTTTATTTACATAATTTTAAATGAGAAAGTGAATTCAATAAATTGTATAGAATTACTATTTACACCTTCAAAGGATCAAGACCATATAGTTTTAACAACCTCAAAATGTGAAATGAAAATCCGGTTTAATATAATACAATACATATAATTCAGATAATTTGTAACTAAAATAGAAAAACAGGCAAAATTCACTATACGTATTGCCACACATAGCAAGCTAGAGTAATCAATGGATGCCAGAAGGCTTGTGCATAAAATCCCTATCTAGTGCCTACTCATCCAATATCCCCAGACTAGTTTCTGGTTTGTGGCCTTTGTCACAACAACAACAGTTATACACAAGCATAAGAAGAGGTGGTCATGTGATGTTTATTGGCTTAACTGAAATAGAAGTAATGATGTCTTCCAATAACTTATGTAAATAAACTATTAAAAGACAAAATCATACCACCTATCCTTTAACATTTGTTGGTGTTATAATTATTCATTATTATGTATTAAATAACAATAGCAAACTATCCATTACAGTAATGCCATCAAAGTGCAAGCCTTTGTAATCAATGGATGCAAGAAGGTTTGTGCATAAAATTCCTATCTAAGGCCTACACATCGATAGATTTTATGCAAAAACCTTCTTGCATCCACTGATTATGATGGCTTGTACTTGGTAGCACTACTGTATTAAGAGTTTGATGTTATTATTAGCCTTGTAAGCATATGAAATGGTGATGATGTGATGTTTTGACGATTATATATAAAACAGGATATTCACTTAACATTATTTGGAGATTGTTAAAACTAAACCTTTATTCTATGAATGTTTAAACAGCGATTCTATATACTTTATTATATATTAATTCTAATATTTTCATGGATAAATGATGATTTCATATTATATTGTGCCCTTTTATATTGGTACAGCCTATAATGAATTAAATTATAAGTAACTTTTAAGTGAATAATTTTAAATGTTATAAAGAGTTATATTTGGTTGTAAAAGTTAGGCAAGTAAAGGATTTAGTTGTTTTGGGGTTTGAATCTAAGATAATTCAAATTGGATTATAATGAATTTTATAAATCTTAGTTAAATTATATATTTTAAAAGCACGTAAGTAGATAAAAATGCTAAAATATAACTTAATATTATTTATTAATAGTTAGTTTTTTAAATATAATATTGAAAGTGTAGTGAGGTTTAATATAATATCTATAAAGAAAAATATGTGCTGTAGATAGATATATGTGATTTTGTTTGTGGGCATATGATTTCATAAAATATTAACTATTTCCAGTAAAATCTTGATTTATTTTAAAAAATAACTGAAATATTTATTTTTATTATTTAGGTGATAAAAAGTTTATAAAGTCAATTTAGAATTTATTCTATAAAAGATAAAATTGAAATTGTTTAAATTAGTTTTAACTTAACTGCCTTTTAGTTAAGTTTATTAAAGATATTTTTTATTTGTAAAAATAATATTGGTTTAAAAAAATTTATTTAAACTGTTTTGTAACTAATTAAATATTCTTTATAGAATGATTTTGAGAATCAACCAATGAGATATGTGCTGTGAAGTGTTGAGAAATTTAAGCAGACGATGTTTAAAAAGATTAATTGAAGAAATTATGGAAGGAAAAGACGGATTTTAGTTCTTTCCACAAAATTAGTTTTAAAATTATTAAAATATTATTATTATTTGTTTAAAAAGTAAAATAACTAACATTTAATTAATAACCCAAAATTATTTGCAAAGTTTTCTTGAAAGTCATGGAGTAAAGAATCTTAAAATCTCTGCTGGCTGTACAAAATATTCAATTCTCTGAAGAATACAATTGGAATCATTATATTACCTAAAGTATTAAAAGTGGAAAGAAAAAAATTATAAATCTATTCAAGCATTTAATCAGATAAAAAGGAAAAAGTTTTGAGAACATTGAGTATTTTATCAATATGTAATAAACTGATTACAAAGCAAGGTTATTTAATTCTACATTTTGTTAAATTTAATAACAGTAACCTAAACATAACAAAAAGTAACTCAGTAAATAATTTTAGTGAAAACATTTGCTTAAGAAAATCTGGAAAATATTCATGTTAAATTTAATAACAGTAACTTAAACATAACAAAAAGTAACTCAGTAAATAATTTTAGTGAAAACATTTGCTTAAGAAAATCTGGAATTAATACCACAGGAAAGCAAGAAGAATTTTATTCAATCAATAATTTAAATCAGTCAAAATTTGTTGGAATATTATTTATTATATCATTAAGATGATTGTGTATGATTGACATTATAGTTTAATTTTATATAATAAATAAATGATATAAAAGTAAAAGGATGTATTTATGCAGAATGAACAAAAGGAAAAAATAATTAGATGACTATTTTATCTAAATTTTAATATAAGATCTTGACTCTTTACTATAAAGAAAAGTTTAAATTGTTTGTTAATGAAATATGATTAAAAAATATTATAAGAGAAAGAAAACCAAAAAGCACTGATGATAAATGATATAGTAAATAGATATAAATTTTGATTGGAAAGATTTAATAAACCTATGGAATAAATATCTTATTGTTAGAGATGTGTATAATTTATATCCAAGATATTAATCTGCACAGCAAAAATGAAAGTTTGTACAAAATATTGACTGATAAAAGGATAATTCTTGAAAGGGATAACAATGATATAAAGTGAATTGTAAAATGCAATTCATAAAGTTATGAAAAATTAATATTATAATAAGGAAGTAATACTACAATGAAGATATATGTATAATAAAATCAGAAGAAGATTTTATTGTGAGTTAAAAGAAGAATGTTAAATTGAAGAATAATTTATGTGTATTGGAATTTTTGCAGTTAATTATTGTGCAAGGAGAGTTGTATATCAATGAAGAGGGATACCAACTGTAAAGTGTTCAAAATGTTTGAAAAAACATTGTAAACTTGTGTTATGTATTTTAAGAAAAAAAAAAGAATATTCTAAAACTTCTATTATTAATGTTTAAATAATTTTGATATCTATATTACATATAGATATTATAAAGGTATTTACAAAAAAAAAATCAAGCCAGATATCACATGGCTAATTTAATAAGCTTGTGTTTACAAATGTTATACATAGAGCTCGCAAAATAAGCTCTTAACAAGCCAGTAACAGAAACCGGTCTGGGGTTGAGGATATTCTCAAAGCTTGTTAAGAGCTTATTTTGCAAGCTCTATGTATAACATTTATAAAGGTATTTAGAAATTTAAATGTTAATATGTTTTGTCTACTTATAGTAGTTATTTATTTGTTATAGTATGTCTTTAGCATTATTAATAGCTTAAGAAAAAAAATAGTAATATGAATAAATAGAAGTATAAAATTAATCACTTATACTAATTTAAATGGGATAAAAATATCTGTGGGTATAAAATAATTTTAAAGCATTCATTATGATATTTGGGCTTTGATCTCATATGTAATTTAATGTAATTGTATATTTATATTTAATACTGCCTGGTTGTGCTATTTGTTTATGATTATTGTAGTGTGAGAATAGATATAAGTTAGGGATTAAAGCAATGAAATTTGAATATTTAAACCAAAAGTATAGATGGCTATTGAATAAGTTTGTGGTAGACAAATCTAATGTAGGAATTTTTTGTTTTAATGATGTCCCAAGATGTGTTAAATTACTACTCATTATAGTATAGTGAAATTAAAAATTAAGTTTATCTTAAGAAATGATAAGTTTTAGGGATTTGAAAGTGTTATATATAATATTTGAATTTCTAAACAGAGTTAAGTAATAAAGCTGTTATTAAAGATTGAGTGTTATTTTAAAAACAAACAGTTCAATAATTATTAATTAAAATTTTATTGGTATAAAGTAAATATAATATAACAATTCGTCAATTGTTAATGCAGAGTTTCTTTAATATAAATAAATAAAATAATAACTAAATAATATTTCCAAGCGCTTTCAACTCCTTATCAAGGCTGTGTAAAAAGTTCTATTTTCTCCTAGGTGATGAATTTAACATTTCATTGTATTGGCCAGGAACAACTAATTGGAAAGCTGGTTAATTTCGAATTCATAGCGTTCCGATTAGTTGTTCCTGGCCAATACAATAAAATGTTAAATTTATCACCTAGGAGAAAATAGAATTTTTTACACTGCCTTGATAATAACTCGTAAGAGTTGAAAGCACTTGGAAATATTATTTAGTTATTATTTTATTTATTTATATTAAAGAAACTCTGTATTAACAATTGACGAATTGTTATATTATATTTATATTATATATTTACAGAAGTATTATTTATTTATTTGGTATAAAGTAACAGAGGTCAACAGGAATAAATGTCATAAAATATAAAAATTATATATTAATGTTTAGAACATGAAATTAATATTCTTTATTGTGAATAATATATATTTTCAATCGTCCTATAGATTTAAAATGGTCAGAAGAAGAACGTTGTGTAATTACTAACCTGTGCTGTCTAATTGTGTATTATTACTAACAAGTTGTTTGTATTTGAAAAGTTTAAATAAAGTTTAAAATTTTATGTACATTCAACATTCACTCATAGATGATGGAAATAGTCCAACATATCACATCTGATTATAGGCTGTATTTATTAAAAAGAAGTTCAAATAATACTACTAATAATTGTAAATTATAGTAATAAAATGTCATTGATCAACAGTAAAATGTTATATCAAAGTAAGTATAAACACATTATATAAGGATAATGAAGATAAATTATAACTGGAAAACATATAATTAAAAGGTGGTATTTAATCAATAAATTATTAACAATAATTATTAATGGAAGATAGAGATATTTTAATTTGTAAATAATTTTATTATGTTATATTATTATATTGCGCTGTTTATCAAATTATTTATTAATTCAAATATAAGTAATATTCATTAAGGCTGTAGCCTCAAGCACATGCTATAAAAATGCGATAGTAGGGACCTCTACAGGTCTTAAACCACAAGCCTAGTAGGGACCTCTACAGGTCTTAAACCACAAGCTTACTTAAGAGTAAGCTTGTGGTTTAAGACCTGTAGAGGTCCCTACTATCGCATTTTTATACGCATGTGCTTGAGGCTACAGCCTTAATGAATATTACTTACGGTAATCAATGTGAAATAATTCAAACATAATAATTTATATAGTTTGTAAAGTATTAAAGATTTTAAGACTTCTCATTCGATAATTTAATATACAAAATTAACAAAGCGTATGCCACACTTGAATGAGAAGCTATAAAGATACACAGAAATTATTACACGCTAAGCGCTTTCGAAGTCTTTTGCCTCATATTCATAGCGGTACTGTGAGCTGCAGAACGAAAAAATAGGGCAAGGGAACCAAAACAGTATGCAAAGCATATGCAAATGAACTAGATAGTCCAACGTTTGGAGATGTCAAAGCAGGTATCTCGTCTATTGATGGAGTTATTATTGCCATTAATAAAATATGCTTCTCTGATTTTCCGCTTGATGTCATTTTTCTCAATACAGACTATTTTAGGGCTGGAAGGTTCAAACAAATGTCCTGTCTTCTTGGAATGCTCTAAAAATGTTGATGAATTATCATTGTTTTTCATGGCTCTATTATATGTATATCTGTGTTGTGCTGTCCTGTTGATTATGCACTAATCGTCTAATCAATAACTCTAAGGACAAAATTGAACCTTCTCAGACTCCCCATGTCGTTTACAGCATAGCTTGCCCACAACCTGGTTGCTGGGCCATTTATTTTGGAGAAACCAAGGCAGGCATAATCAACAGGACAGCACAACACAGATATACATATAACAGAGCCACGAAAAACAATGATAATTCATCAACATTTTTAGAGCATTCCAAGAAGACAGGACATTTGTTTGAACCTTCCAGCCCTAAAATAGTCTGTATTGAGAAAAATGACATCAAGCGGAAAATCAGAGAAGCATATTTTATTAATGGCAATAATAACTCCATCAATAGACGAGATACCTGCTTTGACATCTCCAAACGTTGGACTATCTAGTTCATTTGCATATGCTTTGCATACTGTTTTTGTTCCCTTGCCCTATTTTTTCGTTCTGCAGCTCACAGTACCGCTATGAATATGAGGCAAAAGACCTCGAAAGTGCTTAGCGTGCAATAATTTCTGTGTATCTTTATAGCTTCTCATTCAAGTGTGGCATACGCTTTGTTAATTTTGTATAGTTTGTAAATAATATGCTAATAAATTTAATGTTTATCAATTTGATTAAGTACATATAGTCATGTTTTCTTATTCTGAATCATCATCACTATACCATCTTCACAGATTGTTAATGGTACAATACAAATTAAATTATAACATTTAAATCTTGAGTAAAAATCCACTTAATAATAAGATAATGTATAATAATTATTTAAAAGTAGTATATTTGAAAAGATATATTGATTTGTACCAAGCTAATAAGATCACATAAGTCATAAATGAAGGAAGTATTCTAAATGCAGTAAAGTATGTTATTTTTCAGATAATCAGATTATTAATTATTTTTTTATTGATTAGGTTATGTATTTTTATTTTATTTAAAGTAAAATTGGTTATGTGTTTTGAGGTATTAAAGATCATAAAAATATAAAATGGCAAGATAGTTTTATTTTATAGGTTGGTTAAGAGTTTTCTGGATTATTGCATTACTTATAGATGTAAGTAAAATCCCTCTGTGCATCTAGTAAGTTGACTAAATGGTTAATTAAGAAGTAGTGATAATCTTGAGATCTCCTCCTCCGCATTATTATTAACAGAAATATTATTAGAATAGTAACTATTGGAAACAGCTAATCAGTAAAATTATATTGTAATATTATTAATTAATTCACATTAAAGTAAATAATTATAGATGTTTTATTATATTTTATTAATTTTTAGTGTTAGTCATGGGAATATCTAGAGGGTTAATAAGGAGAAGCATCTTGGTATTCTTATACCATTAAACAGATACTTTAAAATTTGTTTAATGCTAAAAGGTTTGTGACCTTGACGAATAAGATATCTGGGTCTCATAATTGCTAGTATAAAGTAAAAATAGTTTGTGATAATAAGAATATAAAATTTTATCTAAAGAAAATAAAAGTAAAGATTAATTTACATACTTGTAAAAATTATATAGGTTATCATCCATTTGGCAGGGTATAATATATATATATATTATATAATGAGCTTGCAAATAGCTCTTAACAAGCTTTTCAGAATATATATATACAATCAATAGATTGAATTTACCCTCTCATTTAAAATTAAGTAAATAAACTAAGCATAAATATCAACAAATGCTAAAGGACAGACAGTATCAATCCTCCTTTTAATAGTTTATTTATGTTACATAACTCATTAGAAGGTAGTTATTTTTGTTTGAGTTATAATTATTTATTATTACATATTAATCAGGGTTTTCATTTCATGTTTGGAGGTTCTTAAAACTAAGGATTGGCCTTGATCCTCTGAATGTTTAAGTAGTGATTCTGATTCTATATAATTTATTCTATACACACATATTTATATATATGTAATACGGATAAAATGCCCATGTCCGTTAATTAAAAACTATTGAAATAATAAATATAATGATAATAAACTATTATATATAGTCTTTCAATCTGCAGAAGTACTTTTGGTTAATTCCTTAACCCCCCTCAATTGCTGTTAAATTTAAAAAACATAACAGAAGCAAACATCATTAACTCAAATCCCATGAATCCTGAATTTTAATGTTAGCAGCTTATCTACTAATTGTATTCATTTTATTTCTATTTATTAAAATTGCCTCATTAATTTTTCTTTTATTTTGATTTCTCTCCTCGTGAAGAGTCTTAACACTTTCAATATCAAGCTTAAATTTATATTTACATGTCTTTTCATGATCCAAAAAAACTGAAAACAGTCATTAAGTCATTATTATTTTTACTTTTCATAAGCTTGTATAACAACAATTCATGCTCCTTTAATTTTTGTTTAATACTGCACTTCACCTATATATGATAACATATCCACAAAAAATTTGATACACCAACATTACTTTTTATTACAACTCATTACAACAAACTTTGAATTTTAACCAACCATAATAACAACTACATTTAAAAGTAAGTTTAGTACCATAGATCACATCCAAGTATTGAGAAAAGTTATGGAAAGAACAAATGAATGAGTTGCCATTATGTTTTGGATTTGCAGATTATGAAAAGACATTTGATTCTATAAGCATTTCTATAGTGATTAAAACATTGACAGCAATGATTAGATTATGTAGTAGTAATAAGAAACCTCATATTGAGAAGTGAGTACATAGGATGATTCCATATCTCCATGTCTTTTTACAGCAGTTCTACATAAAATATTTTATGGATTAAATTGGAAAGTTAAGGGAATAAATACATTATTTAAATCATCTATATTTGCAGATGATGTAATTGTTTTTGTAAACAATGCTTCAGAGTTTTGCAAGATTTCGCTATTTTTTTCCCATAATAACAATCTTGCAATATTCTTCTTTTGAAATTTATAAAAAAGGATTATCATACTTATTAGATGAAAGTAAGAAAGTAGAACTAAAGACAAATGCTAAAAAGAATAAAATAATCTTCAATGAATTTTCTCAAATAATGAATTAGAAGACAATAACAGTTATAAGCAACCCTGGTCAGATTATTAATAAAAGATGGAAACAATGGATAAAGTTAATTATAAAATTAAAGTTGGATGGAATATTTTTGGTAGAAATAACTTACATTAAAAGGATATATGCCTATGTGCTTGAAAAGAAAGATTTTCAGTAAATGTCAGTTCCTATGGATCTGAGACTTGGGCACTTAACAGAAGAGTAATATAGAGATTTCAGACTACTCAACAAAATATAGAGATGTTAGGGGTCACAAGAAGGGACTGAAAATAAAATAAATGAGTGAGAGAAACTGAAAGAATTAAAAGACTGAATTGGAGTTGGGCTGGATATATTGCTAGAAGAAATAATAGATGGATAGTTGAAATCTTAAACGGGATTGCAAGAGATTGTAAAAGATCTAGAAAGAGACATGTGAAATAGATGATGAAACAAGGAGGAAATATCTGATGAGATGTTAAGAGAGGCTAAAGATCGGAGAAACTGGATAAAACTTTTAGAGAACGTCATCTTGCAATGGATCGAAAATGGGTAAAAATGATGACGATGGTAACAATAATCAACGGTAAAAAAAAAAAAACCCATACATTAAATATTTCGAATGTATTAAGAGCAATGAACATGCTAATTATAAAAATGTGTGCATTAAACACTTTTTAAAATAATATAAAAGAAAATGCTTTATGCTACACAAGTTTAATTTCCCAAATGGCAAAAAAAGAGAGAGTAAATAAATTGATTTTTCTTAACGAGCGTATTTTTTTTTTAAAAGTTGATTTGAAAATTAATAGTTATGAGAATTTTTAATACTATTGAGTTAAAAAAGAGTTTATTATAAAATATTTCTCTTTTGATCTTGTAAATAAACAGCGGACAAAAAAGTTAATTAACATGTCATCATGAGGAAGTGCTATTTAGAGAATAACATTTCTTAAGAGCAAAGAAAAGATGAACCGCAGAGAATAATAAAAGACAATTAGGTTCTCGTCTTTACAAAAGCTACTATAATAAAGATTACTATAAATCAATCACCAGACATTCAGAATTAATTGTACTTTAAGGGGTTCCATAACTGATAATTGGTCTTATCAATGTGATGAAAATAAATTGGAAAAGATTGTAAATAATCCAGTCTAGCATGTCATATAAAAACAACAACAAAAAAGAACTAATTTTCAAACTTTCTTCTGTGACAAGCAAATTCAAATATATATATAATTCACTTATAATTATAACAGATTTCAGATATAATAAAAGACGGTTGAATTGTATATAAATATAATACAACATTACATCTCTTTCATGAGATTATTAGGGGGGGGGGATGAAAGTAAAAGCAACACTATCAAAGTCAGGAAAGTTAATAAAGTGTAAATAAATATAATTTTATAATGTTCTATTGTTTCTTATAGAATTCATTTTGTTTTAATTTATAAATTTTATTTATGGAACTGAAAGCACTAGAATTTAACTTGCACAAAGGGACCTCTTAACCATGCATTGGCCCTGACTTTCATAATACATTTTAACTTTTACAATATTACATCTATTAATTTATTATCAGTATAAGGGATTTGAACTCAGACTTTCAAGCCCCTTCACTATCCACACTATCTCATACTACTGATACACATGACCGCACACATGCATGTGTGGTCATGTGTATCAGTAGTATGAGATAGTGTGGATAGTGAAGGAGCTTGAAAGTCTGAGTTCAAATCCCCTATACTTACAATTAGGTTCCAGGTATAAGAGTGCCTGATATTTAAAATTTTAATTTTTGATCATAAAAATATTTTCAATTATTATTAAAATAAATATATTGTATAAAATGATCAGAAATATTTTTGTATTATCTAATTGTAAAAACATTTATTATCTGCAAAAAAAAAAAAAGTTACTATAGAAATCATTGCTGTCAATTATTAAATTAAATAATTGTAAATTGAATTACTGGGGGTGGGGGTGTGTGTGGATGGTTTAGCACGAATACGAAGTTGATTCCCAACCAAGTAATGTAAATTTTAAAAAAATCCAACTAAGTTCAGGCTAATTAAATAGAGCTGTTCAACATTCAAACTAATATTAAATGTTCGAATGTCACTTGACTCCCAGAGTAATTAACAATATTAGTATTTCTATTGAATAAAAAAGAAATTCCCAAATGTAAGATATACTTTATAACAGGTAAAAAACAGCGAGAGGTCAGCGCGACTGCCTTGCACTTGCAGGCAGTTGCCCGGGTTGCGGGTTCGCGCCCCGGCCGATGCTATGACACTTAAAAAAAAAAAAGCGCGCAGAAACATAATTGTAGCTAAAAATAAAGAATAAATTTAATAAAATCACACACACAAATGAAATAATTACTAATAAAATAATTAGTTAAAAAAAAGTACACATTATAAATCAATGTCATCATTCGATCTCATATTTGTAATTTATTTTCAATTGAAATAGCATTATTTTCAGACATCAACAGCTAAAACTCACCACCACATTTTTAAAGTTTATTTATTTTATTATAAATGTGACTTGGTAGACTTATCAGATTTTTCTTCTTATCAATATTATTAAATTTCTGGAGATTATAGCATCTATTAATATCAACTTGCACATCAACAAAATTTGAACATTATTGCTATAGATTAAATTAGAATAAAAATAGATAGATTACTGTACTTAATTAAAAAAAAGAAAGAAAAGAAACAAGATAATATTAATGGTAATAAGAGAATAGGTGTCTGACATGAACCATATATATAAGTATTTATAATACTATTATATGCATACATATTTAAAGTAAAAAAAATAATAATTAGAAAGTTAAACATTGAGTTTAAGCTTATTTTAATAGAAGTTATATTTGATAAAGACATATAAAATGGAAATTAACATGCACACTAGGGTTAGACAAAGACAGAAACTTCCGCAACTGAAACAGAGTATTAGGAGCAAAAAAAAATTGATATATTTAGCTTAGAGCTGCATTCTTCCAAATGAGAAGATCAACTGATGAAATAAAAGCATTATTATATTATAGAATCCCAAGTGAAAATCCTCCTGCCAATATTTCCGACAATCACATGATGCAGTTGAGGCAGATAACATTTCTTAGAATTTCTGGTCTTCCATAGCAATGCTCTACATCAAAACTATCCAACTTCTGCGGAATAATGTACACATAAAATGTTAAAACCGTCTTTTTTCCTTAGCTTTATTTTATTACTAAATTATCTAAATATTTCCATAGTCATTATTATTCTTTTGAAGTTTTATGCACAAGTCAAATTTCAAAACATTAACTATCTATCATGGTTTTTAAAACACTTGAATTATTTATTAATAAAATAAATAACAAGTTATGGAGTTACATTTTAAAGTTATTTAAAAGATTATATTTAATCCTTTTATTTTCAAGTATTTAATATATAAAAAAAAAGGTACAAAGCTGTTTAATAATAAATATATAGCACATAACTATCAATATTACATTCATGGATTTTAGTGTTTCCATCTGTATTAATAACATCACGCAACTGAGAAGAAAGACTATGGTGTTTCTTGATCTTAAACTCAGAGGTAAATAGCCAATGGTTAATGCATGTTGGTGAGCAGCCCATCCATGTTCGTATACTATATGAATAATCACGCAGTAGTAACAGCTGCAATGACAAGAACGTGTGAAGTGGACATTTAGAAATTTGCTCTGCTCGGTTCCTTTAAGGCCTCCAAGAGGAATCAAAAAGTCTCCTTTCATACTGAGAATGAAAAAATAATAAAAAAAATACTATAGCCTATTTTTATTTTTTAATTAAATAAAATTTCTGACTTTCAGTGAAATTGAATAATCTCTAAATGATATTTTTTTCCAATAACTTTTTTTCTCTTATAGAAATAGAATAGATTAGTCTCTTTGAGATTGTAAGTATTTTTTAAAATTTTGTATAAGTTTTTGCGTTTATTCTTAAAATATATTTTACTGTGCAAAATACAAAAGATAATAAAGGGGAACTAAAATGTATGTAAATTTCTACATAAAGCAAATAAATTTTACCAACGTGATCATTTATAATAGCATTCCAAGACAAAAAAATGGCTGCTGGCCTAATTGAACATTTATTTACAAATTTATAAACATAATCACATATGGCATTCAGAAACAAAAAATGGTGATCAATTATTGTAAAATGTATTATATTTGTGAATTTTAATGTTTTTTTTTTGTTGGTCTATTTACATTTTTGTTTACTAATTTACTTTATTTTTAATAGTGTATAATTAAAGTCATGTACTGTACTTTAATACAGCATAGTTTGCAGCTTCACTTTACTTTTGATAATGCTTAGTTTTTTATTAATTATGTATTTAAAAAATGGGAATTTTATTTTTGCAACCATATTCAGGATATACATCTGTTATATCTCTCCACATGTTTCAATGCAAAGCTTAAAACAGAGACAAAAACCCTATCCAGTGTAAGCCAGAATAACCAATGGATGCAAGATTTGTGCATAAAATCTCTATCTAGTGCCTACTCATCCAATATTCACAGATTAGTTTCTAGCTTATGGCGTTCATCAGTAAGAAGTCTTGGATCTGATAGCACTGCACGTAAACCTTAGGATCTAATATAATCCTCCAACAGCATACTTTTTTAGTTAACTAGAGCTATGAATTCAAAATGAAAACATAATAATGTTTTCAATCCAAGCTCATTAGCTAGTAGTCATATAAACCTGAAACCAGTTCAGAATCTATACCTTTTAATATCTTTCATTCTTTAATAATCATAGTCACCATCATCCTATGGGCAAGATTATTATTAAACCACTAAACATCACATGACCATTATTTCCTATGCTTACACAAACTGTTAAAACAGGCAAATTCTCCACACAGTAGTGGCAACCAGTGCAAGCCAGAGTAATCAGTGGATGCAAGGTTTGTGCATAAAATCCCTATGTAGTGCCTACTCATTCAATGTCCCCAGACTAGTTTCTGGCTTACAGTTTTCATCAATGAAAAGCCTTGGATCAGAGAGCAATGCACCTAGACCTTAGGATCTCTAGCAGCCACCTTTTACTCTTTTAGTTAACTATAAAGCTTTGAGTCCAAAATGAAAACACAATAATGTTTTCAATCCATGTTCATTTGCTAATATAGTCATATAAATCTGAAAACAATTCAGAATCTATATATTTTGCTGTTTTTGATTCTTTAATAAATATAGCCACCATCATTCCAAGAGTCCTCATTGATGAAAGCCACAAGCTAGAAACTAATATGGTGGTATTGGATAAGTAAGCACTAGATAAGGATTTTATGCACAAAACTTCTTGCATCCACTGATTGACTGATTACTGGTAGCACTACTGCATGGAGAGTTTCATCTGTTTTAACAGCTTGTGAAAGCATAGGAAATAATGATAATGTGATGTTTAGTGGTTCAATGCAAAGCTTGTGATGAAATGGTTTTTTTTTTCTTTTAATTTGATGTTTTTAATCAAATATTTTCTATAGACTGACTTCTCTATTCTATTTTTTTGATTGTTCTGTTTAGATCACAAAATAATTGTCTGAAACTAAACAACTTGTCAAAACTTAAATATGGACATGTTTAATTTACTATTCATAGGTGATATCCAAATCATTGATAGCAATTATACTGACAATTCAAATCTAAAGAAACACCATCTCAAGATTAAATTACAAAGGTTAACTGCTTAAAATATCAACTTATTAAAAAGCATATAGTGTGTCTAGTGAAAAGGTGATTGGTTCTCTATTCAAGCTTCCTGCAGCACCATCTTTGAATCACTCATGTAACTATTTATCACAAAAATTTTAAAGAGCTAGATCAAAAGTTACACCATGAACCTTGATAGTGCGTTTAATTACCACATTGGATCATTTTCAATCCTTTCACTGTTAACACAAAATCTTGCAAACAGTTTGAAAACACTTTTGTGACTCATTACTTCAATTCCATACAAAGTTTGATTTTACTTTAAAGGTTTCAATAAAAGTTTTGCCCGATTTAAAACAAAATCTAGTGGCTGTTTCATTGTTCATTAAAATACTGAACATAACTATCATATTTTATATTGTAATCTGCGATACAGATATGTGAGGTCTTAAAATTTTTGGGATGAATAGCTAAACTATATAATTACATAACATGCATGTTGATTCAGAGATGTCAATGGAGGCAGCTTGGACAAAAAATAAGTAATCTTTTCACAGATTTATACTGTGTATGTACAGATATCTCAAAACAAATATAATTATATTAAAAATATATATATTTAAATAGCTACATATTTAATGTTTATTAGATAAAAATTTACTCTATTAGTTTAATTTTTTTAAAATATAACAAAAAGTTTTTTTTAACAATATTTTCCTAATATAACAAATTAAAAAACATCCTGCAGTTACTATCACTTTTTAATAACAGACTTCTTTATATCAATGATAAACGATGTATTCCAATTTCTAATATATCTACACATATTAAAAATTATTTATGATACATTTTTGATTTTACTGAAATAAATTGTGTTTTTTTTTTTTATTTAAAGAAAAAATAGTTATGATTATTTTTTGTTTACTTTTGTAACAAATTTCATCAATGGTTGGCTTGAGACAACAAGTAGCCTCGTGCATTGAAGAGAATCAAGTTTTCTTACTGGGGGTATCAAGAAAGATCACCTTAAATAAGCAGTTTTTTTAGTACATTATGTAATAATCAATAAATTTCACTAATGTAGTGTCAGATTGTAATTCTATTTAGAACGTAATAAACCTTCCTCACTATTGAAATGCAAAATATTAAATTGACGATGTTAAGTCTTTATCTTGTGGCTGTAATAAGAGTATCTTAGTATTTAACATCGTTGAATTTAATACATTAATTTAAAAAGACTATATATGTTTGTAAACTGCTGATTATATTAAAAGCTATTTATTAAATATCAGTTTTTATTTTATTCATGTGTATTGTATTTTTTTTTTAAATGTGAATTACATTTTATTTGTTTTTTTTTTTATAATGAATTTCATCCAAAAATTGTACAGAAAATCTGTAAAATGGCATTAAAAAACGTTTGTGTAATCAAATTCTTTAAAAGTTTAATTCAGTGTCATGTCACCGAACAACAAGCATACTGCATTTATTATGCCATCATCTAATATATTATATGCTATCCAAAAAATATAATAATAAATAAAATAAAAAAACATCAAAATTTATAAATTAATCAGAAAATATAAATTTTATGTCCATTTAAAAATTTTCAGCAGTCACCCTTTTTGCATCACAATAGATAATAAGTCCCATTTTTTTTTCAAATGACAAAATTTCAAATATAAAGTAACCGACAAACCACATTTACTTACTAAACATGTTGTTTTATGTTATTTTTCTATGAGAAGTCTATCTGCCATGGTAGGAAAACCATTAGTATTAAATTAATTGGCTAATGATTTAATTTTGAATTGATGCATTAGAATTTATTATATTGACTGGTTTTAGCTTTAGGCATTTGATATTTTAGTGTATTTTTTATATCCAACTTTAAAGATTAAATATATCTTTTTTTAATCAGGATTTTTTCCAAGTGGAAGCATGACTTTTGCATTTTTTAAACATATGCATGCTAAATGACTACAATATAATTTTTTAATTTTTTTTTTAATCACCACAAGCCACCAACTTTACAATATCATTTGAAACAATTTGCATGACTGAAACTAATAATAATAGCAATTCTGCCAAGCCCAGAACTCTTGAAAGTGCTTTTATTAAATGATAAAATGAAAATTATTGATTTAACAATAAAAGATAAAAATTATATTCTAAATATGCCATTTGCTTACAATGAATCTATTCATGAAATGATTGAAAAAAAACAAAAAAAACAAATCTGTTATTGTTGTTGTAACAAAACAGTAGTAATAATAGTAGTAGTAATAAGTTTTATTTTATTTTTTGAGGAAGTAGAATAAATGAAACATATTCACACATTAGAACATAAATATATAAATAATTCAAATAGTAGGAAGATGTTTATTCATCAAAATTGTATAATATATAGATTGATTTGTAAATGTGGTATAAGTTATATTGGGGATCCTCGGTGTATGTTAGAAAAAAGAACTAAGGAACATATTTTGTTATTGAAGCTTGTTCAAAATTCAATTTCTGATAAAAATGGGGATATTTTGCCTTCTTTATTCTTTGATCGTAATAGAATTTGTAATTATGAATTTAATTTTGATTTTAATAATGTAAAAATTATGGGGATTGAAAGAAACCATAATTAATTAGGGAAGCTTTATTGATTAATAAATATAAACAACATTTGATTAATAGACAAGCAGCTAATGCTAAGATTAGTGAATTGTGGGAATTATAAAATTGATGAATTGTGAGAAAAATGTTTATATGATGTATTATTGTAACATTATTTTTGAATTTTGAATAGTTGACAATGACTACTGAGCTAGTTGAAAGTACTTCTGAATAAAGTATATTTAAAATATTTATTTACTGTATTTTGGATTAATATTGTGTGAAATAATTATATTTTTATAATAACTTTTAATACAGATATTGCTTAATATTTTTTTAAATATATAAATATATGCGTTCTATGTATTATTATATTTTTTTAAAAATATATTTTTGTTAATAAACTTCATTACATATTTAAATAAGCATTTATTTTTATAACGCTATGTTTTATAAATTGTAATACATTAAAGATCAGCCTTTCAAGCTATTGTGCATGTGATTTTTACGAGTGTTAATAATAAATGAATACTTTCACTCCCAACACAAGATATAGTATTTAGGAAAGAATAAAATAAATCACTTATTCTTTCCAACCCAAATGCTTATATATGGGCAAATCTTAAATACTGGAAGTGAAAGTGTGAGGATAGACCACTCACTTTAAATTACTGTTTATTATGTCTGAATGAATGACGTTGACGAAATTATCTAGAATTTACTAAACGTCACTCTCAAATGAAACTTAAAAATATGTAAATAAGCATTTATTTTTATAGCGCTATGTTTTAAAAATTGTAATACATTAAAGATCAGCATTTTCAAGCTATTGTGCATGTGCTTTTTACGAGTGTTAATAATAAATGAATACTTATTTACATATGTTTAAGTTTCATTTGAGAGTGACGTTTAGTAAATTCTAGATAATTTCGTCGACGTCATTCATTCAGACATCATAAACAGTAATTTAAAGTGATCTATCCTCATGCTTTCACTTCCAGTACTTAAGATTTGCCCATATATAAGTATTTGGGTTGGAAAGAATGTGATTCATTTTATTCTTTCCTAAATACTATATCTTGTGTTGGGAGTGAAAGTATTCATTTATTATTAACACTCGTAAAAAGCGCATGCACAATAGCTTGAAAAGGCTGATCTTTAATGTATTACAATTTATAAAACATAGCTCTATAAAAATAAATGCTTATTTACATATGTTTAAGTTTCATTTGAGAGTGATGTTTAGTAAATTCTAGATAATTTCATCGATGTCATTCATTCAGACATCGTAAACAGTAATTTAAAATAAGTGGTCTATCCTCATGCTTTCACTTCCAGTACTTAAGATTTGCCCATATATAAGCATTTGGGTTGGAAAGAATAAGTGGTTCATTTTATTCTTTCCTAAATACTATATCTTGTGTTGGGAGGGAAAGTATTCATTTATTATTAACACTCATAAGAAGCGCATGCACAATAGCTTGAAAAGGCTGATCTTTAATGTATTTCATTACATGTATTTCATTACATATTATAGTTTTTAAATTAAGTTATATAACAGTAGTAAAAAGTGCCTGCATTCTATTTAAACATATTAGATCTAATTTTATTGTCAATTTTTATGATAGTGGTCTTTTGAACTGTTTATAGCTAGCTTAATGAATCAGGCATCAAGATGTAACCCAAATTTGAGGGTGAAATTTTTAATTTAAATTAACTACAAGCAAAACCAAGAATATAATTTTCTTGATTTCTACCCTTATAGTAAGCTGATAATTGTGCTATTCTTGTTAATTCAAAAGATGAATGACAGAATGTACTCAATGCAACATATAAAAACTTTGTTTTAGTAATTACTGTTTAAAATTTCAAATCATTTCTTTTTCAATTAGTGATGAATAAAAAATCTTCCAAAATGTTAAGTTTGGACTGGTTATTAACTTCAAAATGTGAACTATTTTAAATGTTGGTAGCTCTTTAAATAAATCAAAAAACTACTTAGATATTGAGATATGGTACAGAGTCCAATATGCTGTTGATGCTTTTAATAATTTAAAAAATAAGGTATTTCATAAAATAACTACTGATATAGCATTAGCTATGAATATGGATATTATTTTATCTCATTTATTGTATGAAAGAGAGACCTGGATACCATATCAATATAACATAAAGACATTAAAAAAAATGTATTTACAGAAGCTCAATAAAGTTTTAAAAAATACAATGTCAAAATCATAAAATTAATCAATATGTTCTTTAAATTTATGGATATGATACCATAGAGTCCACCATTGTAAAACTACAATTTCATTGGACTGGACAAATGAAAGGAATGAACTATTTCATAGAGAATTTATGATGGTTTTAGTGGGAGAGGCAAATCTCATTTATATTATAATGATTATCTTAAAGACATTCTGAAGAAATGCAGTATTGTTTTTATCGGGAAGATATGGATGAAAATAGAATACAATGGAGAGTTACAGTTAGACAAGGTGTTGAATTTTTCCAGAAAGAAAAGTTATCTGCACAAGAAATTAAAACACAGTATTACAAAATATCAGATAAATAGAATAATGGATCAAGGTGTTCTATATGTGGTTAATGAATTGACTTGTATTGTTGTTGAACAATTCATTGTTAATATACTAAACAATCAAAATATCACAGGACCATCATTTATTATGTTTGCACAAGCTGTTAAAACAGTCACAATTCTCTCCAAAAAAATCTCGCCATCCACTGCAAGCATAGTAATCTAATTAAGAATGTTAGCAGATTTGTGCATAAAAATCCCTATCTAGTGCCTATTTATCCAATATCCCAGACTAGTTTTTAGCTTTCGTCAGAGAGGAGGCTTGAATCTGAGCTGTATTTAGATCTTTGGTTATAATGCAATCCTTCAACAGCCATCTTTTATCTTTTTAGTAACTATAAAGCTATTAGTCCAAAATGAAAACACAATAATGTTTTCAATCCAAGCTAATTTGCTTGTATAATCATACACATCTGAACTTACTTTAGTATTTATATATTTTGATGCTTTGGGTTTTTTAATAATCATAATCACCATTCATCCTTTGGTCAGAATTGGTATTAAACAACTATTACTGTATGGAGAGAGTTGCTACTGTTTTAACAGTTTGTGTATGCACAAGAAATGGTAATCATGTGATGTTTTAGTGATTTAATATCGATCCTGGCCAAAAAGTGATAGTTTCTGGTTATTTAAAAACAAACAACAAAATATATAGATACCTTGAACTGAGTTCAGATCTATATGACTATAGAAGTGAATGAGCTTGGATTGAAAACATTCTGTTTTTATTTTGGACTCATAACTTTATAGTTAACTAAAAAGATAAAAGATGACCGTTGGATGGAGGATTAGATCCCAAGATCTAGGTGCAGTGCTCTCAGATCCAAGGCTCTTCATTGATGGCACTAGATAGGGAGGGATTTTGATCCACAAACCTAGTATCCATTGATTACTATGGCTTGCATTGGGCAGCACTATTGTACACAGACAGACAGACAGACAGACACAGAGAGAGAGAGTTGAAATAACTATAGTCATCTGCAATTGAAAATTACTATACATAGATAAGACAGTATATTTTTGTTTACAATACTATATTGCAAACAGAGCAGAATTTGTTATTCACTAATTTATGCTACCCACTAATATAGCAGATACAAGAGTCCCACTATATATGCATAAATTATAAATATCCTTAAAACATTTGCATACAAGCAACATACATATTTAATATAATTAAAATAAATAAATAAATTCATTTTCTTTCAACACTGACTCACTAATTCCAATACATAATAATATATAGAATATTTTATAAAAAAAAAAACATTTCTTTTGAGAAGTGATGCACTAAGAACTGGGAAAATTTTTTTTTCTTGGATCACACTTTGGGTTGGTATATTTAACTTAAAGTAAAAATGGTGGGTATCCTTAAATTATTTAATTCAATTGCTATTTACATATACGTAATTAAATTAATTAATTTATGATCACTCCCTACTTTTATTTTAAATTAAATATATTAACCCAAATGTAGTCAAAGAAAAAAAATTTTTTTTTTGATTTTTAGTGCATTATTCCTCAAATGAAATAAAAACATTTCTATAAAATATATATATATATATATTTACATTTTAGTTATGGGATATATTGCAATAGACTTTTTGTAATTATTCATATTCAAATTTAAATACTAATATATAAATGTTGTTGCTGTATTTCTAGTTTTCAAAATGAAATTCACATGCATTAAAAATCATTTACATGATTTTTTTTTATTTATGAAGGCAATATTTTAAGAAATACAAATTTAGTTAAATAAATAAGAAAAATTAACATTTTATTCTTCGTTTTTCTTTCAATTTTAATTAAGTGTAAATACTTTTTAGTGAATATTCAATTTTAATGATGTGATGTACTGTGGCTTCTTAAACGAAGTCAAGAATATCTCAGCAATTATGCCCAGATAAACCTGTTAGCCACTTTATTTTCCATTCCCCACTCTAAGTGTTCCCATATTCTGCTCCATCCCATTTCCACAACATAATCTTTGTCAACTCTATAGCCTTAATATCAAATTCCCCATTATCTTTTCCCAAACCCAGCATAAAAACCAATAATTCACTTTCTGTATAATCACTTTTTTCATATTTATTCTCCCATAACTTCATTATATGTACCCTTTCTGTTTTCAAACATTTACATTCAATTAACAAATGTCTAATATTTTCCATTCCTTCCTTACATAATTTACAAAATAAATCACCCATGTTTTTCCATTTACATGTATATTCTCTTGTAGCTAAAGATCCCATTCGAGCCTTAAACAATAAACTACTTTTCTTACTTTCATCATATATTAACTCACACCTAATATTCTGTTTATTTCTATATATATTTAAATACTTTTTACTCTCCATACTATTTCTCCATCTCTCTAACTCCCTATTCTTTATTAATAAATCTATTTTTTTATCCCATTCCTTACTACTATAACACTCAACAATCCTCTTAACACAATCATCCCATCTTTTGTACAAATATACTGATATAAATTCTTTATCTAAATCTTTTGCATACCGCATTACTTTTCTCATGATCTTGTTACCTGCCCTTTACTCATAACCCAATTAAATACTATTTTAGCTATTCTTTTATTATCCGTAAACTGCAATCTACCAAACATTTTCATTTTACTTTTTGCATCTCTCATATGAAAATTTGACCATCCCATTTCTCCTTGAATTGCCTCCTTTGCTGTCCATACATCTGCATCCAATGCGTGTCTTCCTACTTCCCTTTGAACTTTTTCTAAATAATCTAATACCCCTTTACTAACACATAATGCATCATTACTATATGTTAACCCTGCTACTGCAACTCCCATATAATTCTAGCTGTATCATATTTATTATATGAAAACAGTGTTAATTTCTTTATCAATCCCTTTTTTTTCTTTGCTTCATTTATCAATTTTTTCTCCCAATCATTCAAATAAATTTTTCTGATTACTTAAAATAATCCCCAAATAACTATATCTATTCACCATACTTAACATCTAACAATAAAAATTCTACATCTTCTCTTTCTCCAGTATTAACCACCATTATATTTGATTTTTCTTCACTAAATTAATTCCCATTTCTTTACCCACCCTTGCACACGTCATCAGCATAACTTCCATATCTTCTCTTCTTTCTGCACACAAAAAAATATCATCTGCAAAAAAAAAAGACCCGACAAAATATATACTCCCTTACCATCTATTAACGGTATCTCTATCCCCCTTCCTAATCTTTCTATTGCTCTTTCCATTTCACTTAAATATAACACAAACAAAATAGGTGACATAGGGCATCCTTGCCTTAGTCCCACCCCATTTTTAACTGATTCAATATTCCCTAATTGATATATATATAATAATTATTTTCATATAATTTCTTAATAATATCCACTAAAGCTTCATCCATTCCCAAAATTGCTAAACTTATCCATAATCTATTTCTATTTACTCTATCATATGCCTTCTCTATATCTATAAAACCCATATATAACTGTTTACCTGAATCCAATGCATGCATTCCTACTTCCCTTTGAACTTTTTCTAAGTAATTTAATACCTCTTTACTAACATATAATGCATCATTACCATATGTTAACCCTGCTACTGCAACTCCTTTCCATATAATTCTAACTACATCATATTTATTATATGAAAACACTGTTAATTTCTTTATCAATCCCTTTCTTTTCTTTGCTTCATTTATCAATTTTTTCTCCCATTCATTCAAATAATCTTTTTAAAAAAAGATATCGCCATCTAGTGTGAACATCTAAAAACTTACTGAACCAATATCATAAGTTTTGAAATTTGGCCCACCAACACTGATAGACTAAACAACAACAACAAAAAAAAAAAACAACCTGAAATATTTTGGTGACATACTGCATTGATATTGATTACCTAACACATATAAAATTTGAAGGAAATCCATTCAATAGAAGTATGTTAAAATTCAGTTAGAAGATTTAACATGAATAAACAAACACAATTTGTAAGTTAAATAAAAGCATTTAAAAATTATCATTCATATATTCATACTTGTTTAGTCTATGGATCAAATTTTCTCTACATTCAACATTATGGACAAATTTTAACATTGAAATTTGATCATTTAAAGTATATTCAATAGTATATAATTTGTATATCATATTATACTTCCACCCATATGTCAATCATTTTTATGATAACTTTATACAGTTATTAGCAGAAAATGAAAATTTCATATCATTTTTCAGAAAACAAAAACATTGAAATTGGTATTTAATATGTCAAAAACAGAATCGCAGTTGAATTAAAAAATCCCATCATTGGATTAAAAAAAAAAAACAACTTTAAAATATAACCAAATACTTGCTATAGAAAAAATAAAAACTTTATTAAAGTGCTTTTTTAAAAAAAAAGATTGGAACAGAATATATGAAAAATTAATGGATAGAGCTTTCAGCACACTGATTTTAATTGATGATAATTTTTTTAAATAAAAAATTTAATCAAATTTAGAAAACAAATGTGAAAAATATACATATATAAATTATTAATTAATCACCTTAAGTTACATGTATTTAAAAATTAATGCAAACTATGATTCATTAAAACAAAATGAACCACACCAAGTTTTTTATTATTATTCATATTTAGCAAGTAATAATTTTTTAAATATTTATTAAGGTAATTTAATAAATTAAAAAATGGGTTTGTTGAAAGACTTGATAATTAATATTTTTTATTTATTTTGCTGTGTTGGATCATATATATATAAATGTATGAATCCAGTTGATAAAAGGTTTTAGAACATGATTACCTATGTGTGGCAATCTCTAATCACCACTCATATTGAAATAACTAGGCACATACTATAGCAGCCCTATTTCTATAATGTGGACATGTTACACGTTAAGCAATAATAAATATAGAAATGTACACTAGTGTGTGTGAATATATATGCATATAAATAAGTAACCTTGAAGTCACACAATACAATAATCATTACACCCGCCTACTGTATTCATGACCTAAGATTTGAGTCCACATAAAAGTTTCAGATTTTTTTAGGTGCTAAGCATGCTTAGGAGGTTTTTTTTTTGGGGAGATAGCTGACTCATAACTAAGTCAGTAATACTTTGCAATAAAAAACAAAGAAACAAAAAAAAAAAGATTTTAAAAAACTATAAATCTTTATAATGTGGAATTTGGTAAGCACTGACTTTTACTTGACCGTTTCTCTGCAATGACTTTTGTCTGCAGTCAACTATTTAATGAGTGTTTTATCTTTAATACATAAGGATGTACCTTTAAGTTCTTTATGTCTCAAATCAAACTTGGGTATGCTTATTAAAAATATGTATAAACATAGATGTGTATTTTGATGACTTTTATTATTATTATTAAAATATAAAAATCATGCCACTTGAAAGAAAAAAAAATCAAAGCAGAGCCCTTTCAGAGTCTTGAGATTCTTAATACTTTCTAAAAAAATATATATCATAGGAAAGACTGTCATACAAGCACATAATTTTTTAAGCTTATGCATTTTGTCTTCAAAATAATTTCATTAAACATTATTTATCAAAGAATAAAAAGGTGAGGAATTAAAACATAGGGAAATTTAGATTTAAAAAAAATTCTAATTGATGAAAATGAACCAGTTAAATTTAATGGGAGCTCAGGGACTGCTGTACTGCATTTACGTTAATAAATAGTTTTGATTTTTAGTTTATTTGCCAAAGTATTGGAACTATTCTGCCTATTGAGCAATAATGGTTGTAAAACAATTCACTGGATTTACTGTGTGCATGTAGCTTCAAAATCAGAAAAGCCAGGCTCCAATTCCATTTAGATTAACTCCAATTTTCTGCTATTAAGAGCGGTGGTCTTTATTCTACTCTAGAAGCATTTAGAGTAAGCTTGAATAATCAATGAACACAAGATGGAATAGTGCTTGTTAATGATAAATTAGGCACGAACATATAAATATACATTTGCGTTCAAGTGAGGATGAATTAATTTACCTTTGTGGCTTTTATATTTTCAAGATTTATGTTCAAACAATCTCTCTCAATTGTTTCTAACATTGCTTCCATTTCATTTACATTGAGGGCTCTTGGAACAAAATCATTCCAAAAGTCAAATAACTCTGAAACATTATCCCCCCCCCCCCCAGAGTTTAGCTTTCTGAATGTCTCTTCTGGAGTGGTATTAAAAAACATAAGTTCTTGATCCTTTTCCAATTTTAAAATTTTTTTGTGCTCTTTTCAATTTAATGTTAGCTAAACTGGTGAAAATTTGTTGAAATATAATAGCATCAGGAACAAACTCATGTTGATACTGTTCCAATTTTACAACCTATTCAATATAAATATGAATTTGCTCTTAAAAAATATTGTTTTCTCTGAGGTCATGTGACGATTTTTTGTGTGATTTAATGTAAGAATATATTTTAATAATTTTTTTGTGTGGCACAAAAAAATCAATTATTTTAATAGAATTTACATCATATTCTGGATATTTATCTGTTATTCGATTATAATGAATTTTTTGTTTCTAAAATCTGACTGTTTTACAAATTAATTTTCAATCGAAGCTTCAGTGATTATGATCAAAATAACAGTAATATTTTATAATTTTGTGAGATTAAACTCATGGAACAGTAAATAGTGATTAGAACATTACTATTTTTTTTTTTATAGTTTTTTTTTGTATAAAAACATGAAATTTGACAACAGTGATTGGAATAAAAGAATAAGATCTCAAATATTTTGTGTAATATCTTTAACAGTATTTCCATGGGATCTACTTTTTCCGTTTCTGGTGCTATTACACTTGGGCATGTCACTTTTTTTAACCTCCTTCAGTTTCTGTTCAATTTTTTTTCATAATTATTGACAAACACTACTAATGTTAATCAAATCAAGTACAGTTGAGAGTCTGTAGATTTCCTGATCATGTTCCAAGGCTATACTGATAACTTCACTTCCTGTCTGAGGAATATATTATTTTTCAATTAATAGATCTATTTGTCATCTAATACTACCATGTGTACTGCTATTTTCTCTAAATATTTATTATTCTAATAAAAAACATCACACAATTTTCTCTGCTTATATTCATTATAAACATATAGGAGCTATTATTTACTGTTTACTCCCAAGCCTGGATTAATAAACATGTGTTTAAGGCATCATGGGAAGGAAAGCAGTTCATTCTGCTTAAGTTATTTATTGTTAAATAAATAAATAACTTATATTTAATATAATTGTGTGATATGATGTGATGATGGCCTAGAAAAAAAACTGAACTACTGTCTTATTTCAGTTACACTACTAAATAAATAAAAATAATCAAATGGTTTGTTGCTTGGAAAGTCATATAACATTCAAAAACTGGTAGTTTATGCCTCCATTCAGAGGCCTTTAGTTCCAGAGTACTTCACTTGGTCACTGCACTAAACTATGAAGATTATTTTCACTTCCTGTTTACAAAGAAGAGCCAAAAGGCACTATTTCTGAGCTGTCCTTAGGGCATCAACTATATTTAATCTAATCTTATCTACTCCAGAGCCAATTATTCTAATCTCAACCATAGAAGTCAATTATAGCACTGCCATTTAGTATTTAATGATCATTCAAGCTGCAGAATAATAGCAAATACATACTCCTAAGCATACTTGCTATTTTCAGATGACTTTTTCTCGGTAGATAAAAATTAATTTATTTCCTTTTAGTAAGGCTTTACTGTGTCCAAACATAGTAAACATTTGGTTTGTATTTTCAAATCTATTAGTTTTAGAATTTCTCTTTTCTTGATACATATGCAATTCAAGATTTGTTGGTCTTATAAAATTTGTGCTGTTCTCGCTCAAATGTGTTAAGAAAAAAAAAACTTGAAATGTATTTCTAAATTCCAAAATTGAACTTTTTTAGCTATTCTGAAGATTTGTAATATTTTTTTTCCTTTTCCTAAAAAGTTCTATATTCTAAAATAGTGTAATTTGAAACAAATAATGACATGTACTAATAACTGAAACTGATTCATGACTTGAATATGCTTTTACCTATATTTACACCAAAAGTTTAGCCCATTTTTTATTTCACTATTTAATAGCAATTGATAATTACTTGTTCAATTTTTCTTATAATACATGCATGCTGGTATGTTTTTTACTGTGTATAAATTTAGTAAGATTCAAGTTTCAATTATTCTTATTTCTATAATCATGTGACCATTTTATATTGCTCTTAATCTAATGTTTTTGGTCTAATTTTGCACTGCATTGCTAATAAGTTATTCTAATGTACCAATAGCAACATCATTTGATTCTTTAGCTGACTACAATATTATATAAACAAGAACAGTTCCCTACTACAGCACCACCTATTGTAAACTAGAGTAATCAGTGATTGCCAGATGGCAGTGCATTTAAATTCCAATCTTCAAGTCCTAACTGATTAAAAAAAACAAAAGCCAAAAAAATTGTTTGTAGGTGAAGATTTAAATCAATGTAATTTGGTAATCATGGATTATCAAACCTAATTAGATAGCACAAGAAAAATTGTAGCTTTTGTTTATATAACTCAAACTTCCTAGAGATTTTTTCACTATTATAGGTACCTGTTAATGCAGATTCAAAAATTATTGTTAGCACAATAAATAACAATAAAATCTTAAATTTTATTAAAATACAAACATTATTATCACAATGAGACACGAGTTAGAATGCGAGACACGAAACATAAATATTAATAAAAATTCTAATAAAAGGTGGTTTATAGCTATCAAAATTAACCTCTGAAATAAGGTGTATAACCCTCAGCCAGATAGTGAGGCACAAAAACCAATATAATCTTCACTTAATCCTAATATGAAAAAAGATACAAGCAAGAACAAATCTCTACTCTACAAATGTCTTTAATAAGCTTAAATAATCAATGACTGCCAGATAGTAGTGCATTTAAATCACTATCAGTCTAGTAGTGAGATGCAAAAACTAACAATCTTGAATGCATCTTCACTAAATCCTAACATAAAGATATAAACAGGTGCAGATTCATATTCTAGCACCACTTCTGATAAGTTCAGTTGATTTCTGGAAACAGCGCAACGAAGCCACTATCAAATTGATCGCAAGATTCAAGACAAATATAATTTTGATTGAATTATCATTACATCTTAATATAAAAATATAAATAAAAACAACTCTCTATTTTAGCAGCATCTATGGTAAGCCTGAGGAATTAATGATAATTGGAAATGAATGCATTTAAATCACTATCAAATTAATAGTGAAATAGAAGAACCAATATAATCTTGATTGAAACTTCGCTAAATTCTAAAATAAATAAGGATGTCAGAATGTATTACATCTTGTTTAATATTTCCTTATATGAAATGATGAAACTTGTTGGAAAGACAAGAAAAAAATGTTTTTAATACATAAGATTCACCAAAGATATATCAGATTTTACAGACAGTTAGTATGAATTTAACAAATGATAAATATGGGTGAAAATAAATTCAGCTACTTAAATTATAAGCATAGATAATAAAAGTATGACTATAAACAGAGATAATCAACAAATTAATGGTTATGAATCTTCAGATAATGGTTAAATGACAATAGAAAAAAGAATAAACATCACAGCGATTAAAATATTTTCAATAATTAAATCGAGAATATTATTTTATTGGATTTTTAAAATAAAGAACTGTTACTGTCAGCACACATATAGACCGACACAAAATTAGAGCTGGTATGAACATTTCTTATCTTGAATTAGATTGTGGATATTAATGGTGATTTTTATATATTTCAATGTTTAGAGCTTCTAACTGAATAGGAAGTGCCTTAAGACATTAGATGTCATAAAAGAAAATCACAAAATTCTCAAACTTAGAAAATATTATTCCAAACACTAAAAACAGATTTTTATTAAATTATTATTATTGATAGTGACTAATATCTACAGAAAATAAAACTGTTCTTAGAATGAAAAAATGAACATACCAATCAACTTTTGAAAAAAGTATAAAAACTGATGAAAATTAGTTTTCAATATCTAAAATTTTTTTAGACCACATAATCTTAATAATGATATGATGATATCCAATTCTGCAACAAACAAGGTTCTCATCAGTCAGATCATTAAGGCATTTAACACAATATCAATATCAGTTTATTTATTACAGACATAAAAATAATTCTAATCCCATGCTATTCATTTAGCACAACCCAAATTGTCAATGAGAGTCAACAAATGATTTGTTTAATCAATCAAGACAGATTGGAAATCATTGTAAGAAATAACAAGACTACAACTTCAAACTCAAAATATTGTCCTATTATATTTGTGGGTTTTTTGTTTTCGTTTTTCTGGATTTCATTATCTCTTAATGGTTGCCTTTGACAATAGTGCTCAGTACAAAATATATATGAAGTTTCTATATAATATTTTCAATGTTTTCTCCAAATACACAGTATTAATATTATCTTTAATTTATGATATATCTCTTAATTCCTTTTCCTTTTGTCATATATTTAAGATGATAAAAAAAATCTTAAAAATAAAAACAGCTATGAACATTTATATGCACAAAAGAAAAACATCAAAAAAATTTGAGCAATATGATATGTATAAAGATGTTTTCAAAAAGTAAAGAATTTTACTTTTAGAAATAGGAAAAAATGAATAAAGCAAGTTCAGAAAACCAGTGACCACAATAAAACCAATAGAGAAAACAAATATTAGTATATGAAAAATGATATAAAACATATTAAAAAATAATATAATATTAAATAGAGAGCTTAATTTGGGTTCTGTAAAAAAACAAAAATGAGATAATTTTAATCTACATTAATCTTCCTCTCCAAAAAATAATAATGAAAATATTATACACAGGCCAGTCAAATGGCATGTGGTCAAAGTTCATACGTTTTTTTCTCCCCTTGATTTGCCTCTAGTTGAATGCAACTAGATATTTATTTACTGACCAATAACTGGATGGCTAATGGATTTGTTATAGAATGGCTACCTAAAAGAAAAATTTTAACCTTGTTTGAAACTTGAAAAAATTCCATGTCATTTATATTTAAAGTCTAGTTTGACCAAAACTCTTTCATTAAAAAACTAAAAATCATTAAAAAGATTATTGAAACCATTAAATAAAATTAGTTAGTTCTCCCGTGATTACAAAGAGAACTTCGTCAGAACTTTTTCATAAATTATAAGAATATAAAAGTCTTCATTTTTATCTTCTCCATTCTCAAAGATCATTGGTAGAGAAATTTAAAAAAATAATTTTTCCTGAAGTAACTTTTTCCAGATATCAGATTTGTTTGACTTTTCATTCATATAACAACACTTTTTAAATTTCTTTTATAATCTCTATAATATCTGGTTTTGTTAACACAATATGTAAATAAATGGCAGATGAAATAGATTTCTCTCTAACAACAAAAATATGTTCTCCTTTGCTGATATCAATTCTTTGATTTGTCTGATACATCAAAGTGAGCAGACACAATAGAGAATTTAATAAATGTAATGGCATTCTAATGAAAATATTTCACTAATTTTTTAAAAATTAGAATAAACTGGGTCAATATTATTATTAGTTTTTAAATCATTATTAATTTTGCCAGTGACTCCTTTTATATAACTATCACCAATTTGTGAAAGAACAAATATTTTTTTTTAATATACAAAGAAGCTTTATTAATAATAATTTGCCCAAAACTGTTGCCAAATAACATCTTTTTAGTAATAAAAATGTTTTGGAAATATATCTGTCATCAAAAAGCTTTTTTATTCTATCTAACAGTATAGATGTGAATATCTTTCTGTATGTGTTTGTTTTATAATTTTCTACTACTTCTTTTCCTATGTAGTGATTTCTATTATAACATATCATACCATTTACACCTTTTTATACACTTTATCAATACTTTTATTTGTACTACACTAACAGTTTCGACTGTCCTGCAGTCATCATCAGAGTTCTTGTTGATTCTATTTTGGTAATAGAATCAACAAGAATTCTGATGATGACTGCAGGACAGTCAAAACTGTTAGTGTAATACAAATAAAAGTATTGATAAAGTATATAAAAAGGTGCAAATGGTATGATGTGTTTGTTTTCTATAAAGAATATAAAACAAAATTATTTTTAAGCATTTTAAATTAAACATCTAAAAAAAAGAAAATTGACTATTATTTTCTGTTTCCATAGTAAATTTAAGATTAAAGTGGAGTACTAAAAAATTAAAAATAAATTACAAAGAATAATTTTACCATGAGGTCAAATAACAAAGGTATCTTTTTTAGTTGTTGAAAATAATATTCTTTTGTCTAAGTTTTTCATAAAATACAGCCAATGTTGGTGAAGCTGGTGAACCTGTAGCTAATCCCAATTTTTGTTAATATATATCTGACCACTTAAAACAAAAAATGTATTTAATAGTAGGCCAATAAACATCACATGATCATCATTTCTTATGCTTGCTATGGTTATTAAAGAACCAAAGACACCAAAATGTATAGGTACTGAACTGAGTTCAGACCTATATGACTTTATAAGCTAATGAGCTTGGATTGAAAATATTATAGTGTTTTCAATTTAAGACTCATGGTTTTGTAGTTAAGTAGAGATAAAAGGTGGCTGCTGGAGGATTGCATTAGATCCTAAGATCTAGGTGCAGTGCTCCCAGATCCAAGGCTCCTCACTGATGAAAGCCACAAGCCAGAAACTAGTCTGGGGATATTGGATGAGTAGGCACTAGATGGGGATTTTATGCAAAAGTCTTCTGGCATCCATTGACTACTCTAGCTTGCACTGAGTGGCAATATATATAGAGAGTTTTGCCTGTTTTAATAGTCAGATTATTGCATGTTTTTTAAACTTCAACAACTTCATTTACAAGAATACCAGTAAAGAATGAAACAAGATCAAAGCTTCTCAAAATATCATTCTAAGTTAATTTAATAACTTTGATAATTTAAAAAAAAAAAAAATATTTGCATCTCTAATATATGTCATTTATGTTAAATGTGGTTATAAATATGAGATTAAAATCTTAGCTAATGCTCAAGTTGGACAATCATCAGTACTCAAAAAAAATTTCTTTGTGAATTTTTTGTAATTCCTATAACTCAGGATAGAATGATTTTTCCCTTGGAGAAAGATGGATTTTGTTTTTCTTTCCTAGACATGTTAATAGGTTTTTATAAATTTTCTCATAAGCATTTATTTTAAAATAAATTCTTTATTTAATTAAAATAATCGGTTGTGATAAAAATTACTTCGCTATTGCCTTTATCTAGATAAAAATAGTAATAGATTTATCATTTTAAAATTCAAACAAAACTTTCTTTTCATCATAAAATAAATTACTTTTAGGTGGTTTTTAAAAATGAACAATTCCATTTTTATATAATCTGCTTTCTTCACATGGCATTTATGGTAAAAGTATTTTCAACTCAACAGTCAACATAACTTTATTGCTGCATTTGTGAAAAATGTTCCTATAATGCTAGAGGATATTCACATATAAAAGATTATGATATTTGGATTTTATAATTTGAACAAACTACCCAAAGTATACATAAACTGCTATGTATCAAAATCAAATAAAAAAATATTTTGTTAAACTGAACAAAGCTATTTAATCTAGAAGTTATTTAGCTACAAAACTTTTAAAAATTGGTCCTTACAAAATGAAAATAATACTAATACTAATTATTATTAACTATCTTTAGTGCATAATTAATAGTAAGATCTGGATAATCTGTAGATACTCCAGATTAGTTATGGTGTCTATAAAAAGCAGGGACTCTTAGAGAATATACATATATATTTTTTGATTGTTATCTTGAATTGTTTTTTCTCTTACTTTTAAACACCTGCCATAAAATCTAAAATATAGACATACTTATCATGATCAGTTTCTTGAGCTAATAGTTTATGCATAGCTAGCCATTGGTAAGCTAACTTTATAAGATTCCACAAAATTGGTACCTGAAGTTCAAAAGTTTGTCATTTGAATTAGAGTACATTACAGAGGATGGGAATTAAAATATATATAATTTAATATTGTTATATACACTTTTTTTGGGATGTTATAAAATGTTCTCTGACTAGTATCTATAAACATGCAGACTATTAGATTAAATGAACATACTATGAACATTTAGCATTGTTAAGGTTATTTGTACTTCGTGCATCTAGCTGTTGTTAAATAAAGAGTAAAGGAAATGGGAACTCTTACCACCACGACAATTGGCAAGGTTTGTTTAAGGTTTTCTCCTTCACCGTTCGTCAATGAGACACTTCTGCCTTGCAGTAATGATTTAAAGGATGTTTTTACCTTAACAGTGTAATTCAAATAAGAATAAATGAAGGAGTGAATAATATTGCTACAGTTTTAATTAAACTGAATTAAAAAACAAATGCAATATATTGCACAATAAATTAATAATCAAAAAAATAAGAAAAATAAATTAAATTTTAGTAAATATGAAAGTTTTGTTTGCTATATTAATTAAATAATATCTAGACTATTTCTAGATAAACCAACAATGCTTTAACTAGTTTGACATTGTCTAGGACAACCAGGGTTAAATTAAAAAAGGTAGATATCTAAAATTGCAGTACGATATTTTTGGGAAATATTTTTACTTTTATTTATTGTTTCTTTATTTAAAATTCCAGAGGATCACTATATTGAAAATAACTTCATTTTAAAGCCATAATAATAAAAAACAAACGGATAATTACAAAAAAAGCTTAAAATATTTGTCAATACATTTAATATAAAGAAAAAATAAATAAACTCACTATGTTAGTTGCCATCTTGTTAGTACAGGAAATGCAATTAAGACGCATTGCGCATGTTGTAAAATTGTCAACAATATTTGACGTGGCTTTAATATTATCCCAAGTGATGAACTTTTGTTTATTTTAATTCTGGGTCATATGGTTTATTATGCTAAAGTATATTTATTGGAATTATCTGTATATGATTGTGTAGATTACCGTTAAGGTACGTTATAAATAGTAAGGTTAATTTAATTCTATCTTCTCAGGGCCTTTATTTAACATTCGATGTTGTGATATTTGTCATGTGTAACCATAATATTATTAATATCTAGTTTATTAATTTTTTTAGTGAATTTTTAACTATTTGATCAGACATATTCATTTTCTTATATGCTATGTTTATATTAGAATTAATGAAGTTTAATTTATTGCATGACCTTGTTTTTGAATGGGTATATTAATACAATTGTGATACTAAAATTACAAAATTAACTGTATAATTAATATTTGTGGCTTACATTGTGATACTAAAATTACAAAATTAACTGTATAATTAATATTTGTGGCTTACATTGTGTCTCTTGTCAAATTATATATTTATTATTCATTTATATTTATCTATTAGTTTTTATAAACTCTTCACCTATTTGACGTAATATCTCTCCATTCAATTGTAGTTTTATGATTTTAATATTCAGTATGTTCACCAATCTTTTGTAGCTTAATGATACTATCTTATATAATACTGTATTTGATTTTTTTTTGATAAGATTTACTTTTATATAAGAAATTGCTTCGCCTTATAAGTAATATTTGTATAAAAGCCAATTCCTGATTGTGTTAAGATTACACCCAATCGTCTCATTTGAAATGGTGTGATAACCAAATAGTCGCAGCAAAATAGTAAGATAATTAATATTAGCAGAGTTATTGACAATATTTTAATCTGAGATTGGGAAGTAGCACTCAGAATAGATTTTGTAAAAGATCATCAATGTTTATTATAAGTAAAGATATACAACATCCATTTTAGCTGTAATAGCTTCAATGATCGTTTCTATAATAGGAAAGCGTATAGGTTCGATATTAAGATGGGTTTTTAAAATCAATTATTGTAGTAGAACATTCCAGCAACAATTTGTTTCTCCTGGAGAAATTTAATAGATGTCTGTTTTTTTTTTTTTAAAAAAAAAAAAAATTAGCCTGAAAGTATATAAAAAAGTTGTTTTCTGACAAGTAAGGTGTATTATGCTGAAATGGTGAGTACTAATAATATTGCTAAGAAGCTCTCAGATTTCACTATTCCAGTTAGATCCCTGATTTGTTGATGGCACTTGGAACATTCTCCACATGGAATTAGATACAGATCTTGAGAATGCTTTAATTAATAATTATCATAGTTTTTTGGCTAATAGGTAATGCAGCAAAAAAATATTGAAATTTAATAAATTTCTTAAAGAAGAGAACTTTATATGTCTTAAAGATAACAAAAGTAATCAGTATACATTGCTTGATAAAGTTGTAAATCAACAAATAAAGTCTGTTAAATTTGAGAGATCTAACAATTATTAAAAAACAAAATGACATGTTTACATTCAATGTTTTCAGAAATGGTGTTAATAAAACATTTTCTCACAGCAAGTATCTCAAAATGTACCCTTCATTAGCTGTTGATGGCAAACCTCCATAAGAAAATGATCCATTTATGATTGATTTTGAAGAAGCATATTATCATGGCACAATAAAAATTGTTGCATACAGACTCAATTGGGTTTTGGAAAATAAACTCTTCATTTGATTTCAATAAAATATAGGTTGCTAAAATTAGTGATAAATTCAGAATGGCTTTTTTTTAAATATCACTGAGCTCTATGACTCTTTAAATAAAATTTGGTCTGTAAACATCATTCAGGATTATTTGAATCATAGCATTATGGATTATAAGAGATTTCAATTTTTTATGAGCATTTTATATTGGATAAATAATAATTTGTTTGCTGCATCTAATGGGAATATCTTTGTAATGAATACAAACTGGTCTATGGATTTCATGGTGTTATCTGTAGTTTAAACTGTTGTCTCCATTGAAAAGAGGTTATTCAACCTCTTTTAGATATTAATAAGAATATATGTAAGATATATTGTTTATTCAGGTAATGTTTGATAATTTAAATAAAAGCCTCAAAATTAAATAAGAGAAAGAATGTGAAGACATTAATAAATCTATTAAATTTTTAAATTTAAAATTAGATAATGCAACGCTATTAATTGCAAGATATCTGATTAATGTTAGGAATTAGATTGATACTATCTACATTTTTATTAAAAATTTCATTTCACTATAAAATGGCAGGTTTGAAAAGCTATTTTATTTAGAAATTTAAAACTTTGTGATCAGAGTGATGAGTAAGTAAAAATTTTACATATAAACATAAAAATGATAGAACATCTGTTACAAAACTATAGAATAATGTGCCCTATATTTTTAATTTGCATAGAAAAATAATTTTAATTATGAATAAAAAGTTTAATTAATATTGGTTTTTGGTGTCTTTTATCTTTAAGAAGACTAATTAATAATTCTAAGGCTAAGCACAAAAATGATGATAAAGCACTGTTGATTGTGCTTTGGATTGTCAAATTTGTAAAGCTAGATATTTTAGGAAATGAGAAAATTTAAAATTTACAATATCCCAGCATCTTCATATATATAGTAGTGTTACAAAAATTGTGCAACATAATTCTTTATTTTTTTGAATCTGAGAAGAAAATTAGTCATTTGTTTAAAGCTGATGTCAAAATTATTTGTCCAGTGAAAAAATTAAAAAATGTAAAACAAAATAAGCTTGGAATATCATTAATTCAAAAAATTCCATGAATGTTAGAGCTAAATAATATTCCTTTTAATACGAATTATGCTTCTATTTTTAATGGGTGTATGACAGTCAATTTTTTTTATTAATTTAAGAGCTAATAGTATTCCTCTTTTTAATAATGGTGTTTCTATTTATATTGGTATATTTATTTAAATTTACTAAAATAAATTATATTCTTGCTTTGATAAAAAAGCATTGTATCAAAAGCCCAGCTTAGCAATTTTTTAAAGTTTATTACTATATAATTTATTAATTGTTCTTACAGTCATGTAGAATATAATTTTTATATTTTTCTACAATTTAAATATTCCTTATTTGATATATACATATATATATATATATTGAAACCCTACAGGAAAAAAATAGTCACGATGATGTTGGTGGCAATAATGTGGAGAAAGTGGTGTGACTATTATCCAAACTTAACTTGCAGTTATTATGCATACAAGTTTTTATACATTTCCACATAAACTAAAACTATTCTATATGTAATAAATAATTTTCTCAGGGTTATTAATAATATGTGTACTCTTAGTCTTCTTCTATTTTATTAATAAAAATTTTGACAAATATAGTGTTTCTTATTATAAGCAACTCGATTTGTGTTTTAAAACTAAGGCTAGCAATTTTAATTATAAGTTGATTAATGATTTAGCTCAGGATTATATAAAATAAAATAAATGCATGGATATAAAGTGTGTTTATGCATTCTAGGATACGACAATGTAAAAGGGATTTTCTGTACACTATCTTACCCACTAATTTTATGTTTCAGAAACCATTAATACAATAATGATGTATTTAGTCCAGATAGATTTTATGTGTAAGATATCTCAAGTTTAGTAAATTCAATCCGTTTAAAAAAAAAAAATGTGCCCACCGAGGTGAGGTTTGATAATGTATTTTACTTTGATAAGAGTGTAATGAAATGTTCTTTAAATTTTGTCAAATCATATATATGTGTAAAATAACTCATTTTGAAGAGTTATAGTAGTTGTTGATCATAAGTTGCCTCTCTGTTTTGTCATAATTTTAATTTCTGAATATGAAAACTTGATAGGAATGCAAATTGTTACATCTTTCTAGAAAAAAACAGGCAAATCCATATATATATAAATTCAATGTAAGGTAATGAAATGAAAGAAATTCCAGGCAAGTTTAAAAGATGATTTGGAATTTTTTTTAATGAAATTATAAAATATGTTATTTATGGAACAACTAATTAATCCTAATAGATATTGGATAAATCTTAATTAAAATTAGTGTATCAAGAAAGAAGTTAATTAAATTTGAAATTTAAAAGTATTTTATTATTAGCATACCATTGAAGAACAGTTGAGCTAGAGACAAGTGTATAGTTTTTAGAGTTTTGGTTAGCATGTTTGTTGGGAATAATGTGAGAAAAAATATGTGAGAGAATTAGAAAGAAAAACCAACAAAAGGATATTACAGAGAGAAAGTTCTTTGAATCCAATATCGTCAAGTAGAAGGACAACTAATTTTAAATTTATTCAAATAATTTCACTACAATAGGCTTAACAATGTTTCTAAACTAAGTGAAATAACTATAGAGTATTTTTATTACTATCAATATTACATCTATGATAGACAACTTTTTTTGTGAAGAATCAATATATGATGTGCCAAATAACATTAGCTTTGCATTATTCATCCCTCTCACCATATAGTTCAACGAAATATAGTAATGATGTGCTTCATAACCCTGGAAATGATGCTTAGTAACCATCTTTACTTTTAGCTGAAGTGTGTTGCATGTTTTGTATAAAGTTCCAGCTTCAAGAATCTGAATACATCTTATTTGAATAATGAAAATACATGACTAGCATGAAGAAAGAATACTGAAAAATGCTAAGAATAGCTGATTAATTTATTTTAAAAAAGAATTTAGACTTGCTATCTGAAGTCACCAGCTTTATAATATAAAATCCACAAAAATAATATTTTTTTTTGTATATAATTCCAATATCAAGAAAGTCATATATGTATTTATGGTTATTAATCCAAATTCAATATCTATATATTTTAGTCTTTGCTTTTGATATCATAGTTATTAAAAAACTGAAGACACAAAATAATTATGGTATGGCAATTTGATTTATTATGAAAGTGTTAATATTGAAAAAAAGGTAATATTGTTTGTCATTATATCATAAAACACAAATCATTTAAGGTTTCTTTTCCTCATGGGTAATAATAAGATGTGAAAATGAATTGTAATTATAGTGACATATTTTTAGACACCTCAGAGCAATAGCAAAGGATATGGAAAAACTTATGGTGGGGAATGGAAAGGGAAGATAAAATGGCTAACAGATTTCGCTGGGCATAGTTGCTGAGAGATTTCTGACTCCCTATAAGGAGAAGTCACAGTGCATCACATAACATCGATATAGGTTAAAGCCTGACTCTAAAGTATGTACATATACTTTATTACAATTTTACAGTAGTTTATATATTTCCAGTATAAAGATCGTAATATTAACTTGTAAATTGCAAGATTTCACGAAGGTTAATTTGTAAAGGAAATAGTGGACTTAAACAGTGAAGAGAATAACAGCTTCACGCTCCCAAATCAAGATGCTTCAGGTTGGTCTATATAAGTGGAAAGTTAGGTTAAAGATAAGATGACCGCTCTTATCTTTATAAAAGTCGCTATCTTGTGTCGAGGTTTGAGAGGTTTCTCTATCGGCAAATAAAGATATTGTTTGACTATTATAAACATTCAAGATGCATATGATATAGGTTAAAGCCTGTCTCTAAAGTATTTACATATACTTTCTGTGTGCTTAATAAATAATTACAACTTTAAATAATTAAATAATAAGTATAATAATGCTCAACATTTAGACAATTCCAATATAGATAACAATCAAGAATTTCAGACTTGTCAAGGCAACCTCCTTTTAGCAATAGAGGTGGAATCCCACCTCTATTGTTAAAAGGGATGTTGGACTTGATAACAGTTTGAAATTTTTGATTATTATCTATATTGGGATTATCTAAGTATTTGTACAACTGAAATAAAACCATGGGGTTCATAAATTAATTAATTGTACACCAAAAAGTAGTTTTTTTCTTTAAGCACAATTTTGTTGATATGTGTAACTCAAAATAAAATTATGCAGCATCCATAAATTAATCAATTCAATCATTTAGTTTAAATACTTTCTAAACTTTTACTTTAAGTTTCATATAAAACCAAAATTGTGCTTAAAGATTAATTAATTTATGGATGTCCATGCTTTTATTTCAAGTTAAATATAATAACCAAAATTGTGTTTAAAGAAAATATATATATATATATTAGTACATTATTCATCAAATTAAATAAAAGTGGTTTTTATGAAATATTTTTTATATATATTATTTTATCTTTAGTGTCATAATTTTATTTTGCCATAATTTCTTTTATTTATTTAATTTAAATGCCTCTTTAGCAGCTGTAAAGTATTATATGGTGATAGTTAATCACAGTCATGCCATAACTAATATCCTAAATATCATTTCAAACTTTATGAGATAAAATAATAAAAATTTCCTGTTTATTATTATAGGCAGAAAAATAGAATGTCTAATGTGCTGGAAAGTGGATCCCTTAGGTCATAAAGCAGTAAACTAGTTACTGAGATAAAAGCAAGAAAACTTCCTCATTGCTCTTGTGGTTTATATCATATAACTATATTAAAACCATTTTAATATCTAGTAGCCATTGTTATTGTCTAAAAAGGTAAAATAAAATGGAAAGATAACAGTTTGAATTTGAAATATGCTCAGTATAAATCAAGGAAAGCATAACATGGTGAAAATGGAAAATGTATCATGTATTGACATTTTCAATGTTAGAAAATAATACAGACTAAACTACAAAATTTTAGTTAGGAAAAAATATTTTTTATTGTCCTATTATACACAGTAGCAAAGAAATGTGCATCTTTTTTTAAAATCAATAATGATATTTTAAAAAAATAATTTCATTGTCACTATATGTCTTGTTAAATCAAGCAGGTAAAGTTTCATGGTCAGGTGCATTCAGAAGTAGATAAACCTTTTGGGAAAGAAATACTTCAATTGAAATGATTATGACTGGAATATCAAAGTTGGGATTGGAAAAGGAGGAAATGATTGGGCAAGGCGGACTTGGAAACAGAAATCAAAGAGGAAACTAGCTATGAGATTTTAGAAATTTAATGACATGTTCATTAACAATGCATTTTTCAAGCAATCAAAATAGTACCTATAAATATGAATTGTGACCCAGGAGTATCTAGCAATGGAAATTGTTTAGGTTAAAATGAAAATTATAGCCAGGAATATGTAACAGAATTATACCACACACACACACGCACACATGCACCACTCTTGTAAATTCAAGTGATGCTCAAAAGGGCTTTAAGCTTGTCCAACATTTGAGATTTAATCTGAATAACATAATTATAGTCTTTTAGAACTAACACCAGATGTTCACTTTGCAGGCAATTGATGGTGAACCAAATGAATCATGGATGGAAATGAATAATTAAATATGAATGTAAGAAAAATGAATAATTAAATATGAATGTAAGAGAACTTTGAGTAAGATTAAACAGTAAAAAAAAAAAAAAAAATTAAATTACTTTATTGGTTGGTAAATCATAGGAAGTTTGACTGCCAGAAGTGACAGAGTTAGGCGCAATCCATGGACCTTAAGTCCAGAGTCTGCCATTCTACCACTGCACCAAATCACTCAGGACTGATGAAACTGAGAGAAGCAGACCCTTTTACATTCGACAGGTATTCTAAAGAAGAAACAATATTGATTAATTTTATTAAGGGGATATGGTTGAAAATTGATTACAATGGGGAGCTACAATTAAGTAAGGTGTCACAATCTTTTAAAAAATAAAGGAGGTTGTAGAAATAATTAAAAGGCAGCATTGCAAGATGTCAAATAAATAGACTGAAGAGCCAGTGGTTTGCAGATTGGGTCATTGCGAGGTATTTTTTGCCTTTTTTTTTTTTTTGCTGGAATATGTATTACCTGGATTGATGTGCTCATTCTTGAGAATCTGTATTTCTTCTGAGACAGTTGTTGATTTGATTTTTATTTATACTTAAGGAATAGAGTAATGGACAGCAAAGCCCAGGAATGATGTATGAGATTAACCGTTAGATAGATAAGTGATAATGAATAACACTAAATGTTATTAAAACAGGCAAAGCCCTCTATACAGTAGTGCCACTCAGTGCAAGCCACAGAGTAATCAATGGATGCCAGAAAGCTTGTGCATAAAATCCATATCTAGTGCCTACTCATCTAATATCCTCAGACTAGTTTCTAGCTTGTGGCTTTCATCAGTGAAGAGCCTTGGATCTGAGAGCACTGCATCTAGATCTTAGGATCTAATGCAACCCTCCAGCAGTCATCTTTTATCTCTACTTAACCACAAGTCTATAAGAATAAAATTGAAAACACAATATTTTCAATCCAACCTCATTAGCTTCTATAGTCATTTAGGTCTGAACTCAGTTCAGTACCAATACATTTTGATGTTTTTGGTTCTTTAATAACCGTAGCCACCCCTATCCTATTAGGCAGGATTAGTAATAAACTATTAAACATCACATGATCATAATTTTTTATGCTTGCTCATAACTGTTATTAAAACAGGCAAAACTCTCCATACAGTAATGCCACTCAGTGCAAGTCACAGAGTAATCAATGGATCCCAGAAGGCTTGTGCATAAAGTCCCTATCTAGTGCCTAGTTTCTAGCTTTGTAGTTTTTGTCAGTGAGGAGCCTTGGACTGAGTGGCACTACTATGTGGAGAGTTTTGCCTGTTTTAATAACAGTTATAAGCAAGCATAAGAAATGGCAATCATGCCATGTTTGTGGTTTAACATTAAATGTGTTTGAAGTGAATAAAAGAGAGAACAATTAAAAATATAACATTTTTTATTAAAACAATGTATTTTTTGTTAATGATAAAAATTAGATTATACATTCTGGAGAGCTGTACATTAAGAATAAGAAGTTGAAAATGAAATACATGGGTGAGAGAAACAATAGATATCATTGACAGCATTGAAAAATTGACTGAAAATGGAGTTGGGCTAGACATACTCCTTGAAGAGATGATAATAAATAGTCTGAAGTTTTAAATTGGATTCCAATATATTGTAAAAGATATAGAAAAAGACTGCTTGTGAGATGAAATAAGGAAGTTTGCTATAGTGATATAGAGAAGGGAGCCTAAGAATTGAAGAAGCTGAATTAAACTTGAAGAGATCTTCAACCTCTAGTGGATCAATAATGATGATGAAATGCAAATATGTATAGATGCCTCATTAGTAATGGAAAAGTAAAACTTGAAGGGATAATGTGAATGGAATGAGCAGAAGTTTGACATTTGGAAGTTATGAAAATTTTAAATCTTAAAACAAAAAAGAGATTATTATAGGAAATACCTGAAGGTTTTGTGATGATGGTATTTTAGTTGTATTTATACATTGGACTATTTCCAAGATAGCAGACCGTGTATGTACCAGTGAATATATATTCAATTTGGAAAATACAGAAATATTGGATAGAGAAGAAAAGGTACAAACAAGAAAATTTAAAGAAGCTGCTCACATGATAATGGTGAACAACCCCACAAGTCAACTTAGTGTGACTATACATAATGTATGGAAACCATTAGTCAACTTTGCACTTAGGAAAAACTGGAGCAACCAGGAGGAACTTCATAGATAAGTATATGAAATTCTAATGACTGTTGCCTTTGGCAGTATAGTTCAGTTGGTAGAGCATTACCTTAAAATTCAATGTTCAAGAAACTAAGGATCCAGGTTCGATTCCCATGCTAGTACTGTCACTCATTGGTCAGGCCAACAACACTTGAGAGAAGGAAATAATATCTCTCAAAACATTGTGCATATACTAACCTGTGTGTTATTACTAACAGTTGAATGTATTTGGAATATTTAAATAAAGTTAATTTTTTCTAAAGACATTTGATGGAAATAGTAGTCCATTATATTGTAGAAAATTGTTTAGCATATATGAAATTAAATAACATTTACATAAGAATGAAATAATCATTTTTAAAATTATTAAAGTGAAACGCTAGAATTTTAAGAGAAAAGTAAATTCTTTAGCTATTATATCAAACATTATTATATAAGATTTTATTCTAATTATATGCATGCAATTTAGCATTTATGAAACAAAATAAGATTACATAAGAATAAAGTAGTAATTTTTGAAGTTATTAATATGAAATATGGGAATTATAAGAGAAAAGCAAACTAGTTAGCCAATAACAAATATTATTATATAAGATAATGTTGTAGTTGTATGCAGCAATTTAACTTTATAAAAGTTATTACATGCATTTTAAAAGTTTGATGAAGCTTATAAGTAAATTCCATATGTGTGAAATCATCCAATTGGAGCTGCTCTTATGAATTTGATTAATTTGAAAAAAAATTTTTTTTGCTCGCATTTAAAATTTTTTGATTTTGATGAATAATTTATTTTAGGCATACACATGTACTGTATATATAAGTATTGGTACAAAATTTCTCATGTAAACTATATCTATGTGTGCATGTTTTGCCATACTCATTTACTGCTATGAATGTTATCCATAGTTAATCCATCACACGCAGTACATAAAAAAAAAATTATTTTGATATCTTACATTAAGCAAGGGTTGACCTATTAGTAAGGATGGTGAATTCAAGAGTCAAAGTTATTTTAGACTGATTCCAAAAGTAAGTAAAAATACACACACACACACACAAAGTTATTGGGTTGATCAATTCTCATGTATTTGAAAGTCACTTGATCTCGTGTTTATCTGGCTATGTAGTAAATAAAATAATGCATTTATACAAATGCAGATTTTATCTACCAGGGATCTAAAGATCAAAATAAAGGAAACTGATAGGCTTTTGAGATATATATATAGTTGACAACACGTATATTTATATAATCAAATTCCAATATTAATGTTTATATTTCTACTGCAGAATAAATATATTTTCAATCTTTAAAAATTAACCAAATGCATTTTCAATGCTGTGTGATAATCATTGGTACTACATTAAAAATGCATTTGACTAGTTGTTAAAGATTGTAAAACTATTTACAGTAATGCTAGAGTTCAGATCTTTCAGACACATATGGAAGAAATTGATTATATATTACATATATTATGATAATACATAGGGATAATGTAGATGTTAACTGTATGGAGATATAGATTTTATTTATGATTGTTCCATGTTTGTCCAATCAAGCATAACAGAACTTAAATAAGTTTTAAAAATATATCAGAATTAAAATCTGAGATGTATTTGATTGACTTCTTTCTAAGAGATTCAACAAGCTATCATGCTGAAGCAGTTAAATGGCATAGTCTGAATAAATGATGATGATCACAACTCTTAAAGACTTTATACTTGCTCAATGATTTTAATTTTATTTTTATATGCTTAAAATAGAAAATACACTACTACTTTTCCTTTATATATTTCTGAAAAGTTCAAGCATTGCATTACCTCTCTACTAGTCATCCATAAGGTAATACATTGATGATGGTGTGAATTTATTATTAATGATATCATGAATGCCATCATTAATCTTGATTTCAAAATGATGGTTATCACATGACTAATCTATCCTAGCTATATTCATATAATATTTCATAATGCTAGTTTCATTAATTATGACATTTAATTATCGTATCTTAAATTTAAAATATATTATCTGATTATTACACATATTGAAAAACATTATATAATTTAAATGTTGTAGAATTAAAAATTGCAGAAGGTTTAAACTTTAACAAAACAAATAATGAAATAGGGTTTGAACATAGTACAAATGTGCATTTTTCCAGGCTAAATATTTTATCATTTTATTGTCAGATCTCAATATTCATATTTAAAATAGTAATTTTGAACTAAACTATTTCAAATTTGGTGTGTATCATTTCAAAAATATTTGCATAAAAGAAATTCTTATACAGTATTATGAGAACATTCAATACTAATATGATCATTTTACATATATATAAACAAAGTCTGAAATGAATTATGGATAGGTGTAATCATGCAATCAACATTTCTCAATTTTTTTTGTGAAACTCAGGTTATTGACCTTATTAATATGAGCAATATTATAAGAAGTGAAAGAAACTATAGCAATATTTCACATATTCATAAATGCTAAATATTGTATAAATAGATGATAAAACAAAAAAAAAAATAATTAAAATTAATAATAAAGAAATTACAAAATTTATTATAAACAAAATATAAGTAAATTGGAAAATTCTCGTCTACGTGTCTAAGGAACTTTTTGAATTTTGTAGATTTGTTCTAAGGGTTCAAATTCTGTCCAATTTTTGTTTTCTGATGAGTGCTGCCATATTTGTCAAATTTTTTTTTTTTTGCTTTAAGGTTGTGTTTTTTTTTTTTAACTGTTATAATTTTATATAGAGGTTTTGAAGAATATTTTATATTCAGTTGGTCACACCTTAAGAAAGGAAGGCAGATTCAAAATCTGAAAACAATACTTTGCAAGATTTAGCAGGACCATCCCATCAGGATTGGTCACAATTATACAATTGATGGATCTAACCACACATTTCAGCGATTATAGTAATACAATGCAGTTTTTCCATGCTGCTATAATGTAAGATAAATTTGAGTTTGTAAGTAGATTACCAGGATTTTTTACTTTATGTCAATTGTTTTTTAAACTGTGGACTAGAAATTTTTTTGCTGCTGAGTTTATTTGCAAAATCAGCCTCCATAAATTTAACAGGCAACCGTGGTACCAAATGCTGGAAAGCTGATAAATTTAAATATTTAAGTATCTTTCCATGTCATTTTTTGATTTACAATTTTATTAATTAACTAAATGCCTATTTTTCTGCATATCTGTAAATAAGATTTATTTACTTCAAATTTATTTTCTAAGCTGTTTATCAAATTAACCAAGGTCTCAAACAACTTCGTTATAATTTTAGTCAATTTAAAATTCACAAACAATGGTTTTTACATTTTTCTTTTAAATCAAAACCGTTCAAAGTTAAATATAATAAAGTTTCATTTTATCAAATTATTTTTATTTACAAATCATTATAACTTTTGAATAAACTCATTTATGCTCATGTAAGACTAAGCTTTTATAAATTTTGGAGCATATTCTAAGTTTACAATATTATTACCTATTTTTACATTTATATTTTACATATATATTGCTTATAATAACTTCTTTCATATACACTTTAATGCAAAAAAAAATTTCTTAATAAAACTTTATTTTCTTGACAAGAAAATTTTGAAAAAAAATCAGTTATTTAAAAAGCAGAGGAAATTTGAGAAAGCTCTGATGAAGACTATTGGATAGTCGAAACTGTCAGGAAAATAAAGAAGTTTGATTAAGAAATTTTTTTTGCTTTAAAATGTATATGAAAGAAGTTATTATAAGCAATATATATGAATATCAAAGAAAGTAAAAGAGAAGAATAAGAATATATATTTTACATATAAATAATGATTATAAACTCTTGACATTATTTTGTCTTTTATTATTGTATCAAATTATGACTTTTATAACATGAATATAAAGATTAATTAACCAATTACATATTTAATTTTTTTTCCAGTTTCTTTCCTCATAACATATACATCTCTCATTGTTGAAAAATTCCTCTTTGATATTTTTATTTAATAACAGATTGCATAAATCTACTATTTGATTGCTTTATTAACTTTTATTTGTACTTTATTTAAAAGTCTTATTTTAGATATTATAGATTTTTAATAAGGAAATGCTCATTTATTGTATGTGAAAGCTGCAACAGACCACTTAAATGTTTTCACTACAAGCAAATAGAAGATGCTTATAATTAATTGATGGGCAAGTATAATCAGGTGTAATAGTCATTTAATGGGATTGGGTCTTGTAAGATACAACAGGAGATATAAAATGGGCAAAGAAAATGACTTTATAGCAATAAACAAATTGACAAACTTGCAATAAATATATTGGCATACCATACCTGGATTTTGTAAGTGGATACCCTAATTCTCAATCTGTCTTATTTCATAGGAAACACTTAATTGATTTCTAGTGACTGACTGATGGTTGTATTGCTGGTTCCATTTTCTCATTTCTAAATCCATCAGAAATGTATATTCTAAAGCTGGTGGGTGGGGGAGGGAGATATAAAAAATACACAAAAATAATAATAATAATAATCAATATTAACATTAGAAAGGATAAATTCTTTGGTAAAATTAATAATCTTGATCTTAAGCATGATCATTATATTCAAGTATTTAAAAAATCAAATATTTTTATGGTTATTAAAGGACTACTATAAATCAGAGTCCTGTCCTACAGCCTGGTTATTGAAAAGCAGGCAAGGAGATGACAATACTCACTGGATTTTCCAATCATTAGATGATGAAGATTTCAGTTGTTTTCCATCCTTGGTTTACTTCCTAACTAAGGACAGCTAAATTCCCATTTATCAACCAATGTTAGATAGTTAGATAGATTGGCTATGGGTCTTCTACCTGGAAAAAAAAAATCCTAAACATATTTTGAAGTTGACCTGAAACTTTTTAATCCAAGTCCATGATAATAATCTTACAAAATTAATATAACAAACAGCTGATGTTTTAGTACCATATTTTTTTAACATCTAAGTTTTCTTATATTATAAGAATGTATACAATGTTTAAAATCTATTTTTTCTTCTTGTTTTAATTCCTGAATTATCAAAATCTTTTTCTTGATGCATGAAATAACTTTATTATTAATTTGTCATAAAAGTAAAATTCTTGTGATCACATGTTGGATTATTTCTATCATTTACAATTGACAATGTCTTTAGCAAACTTCAAACTTTATTTAATCTTTTCAAATGCATTCAGTTGTTAGGAATAGCATACAGGTTAGTTTATGATACAATGTTTCAAGTGGTGTTATTCTTTTCAGATGTTAGTGGTCTGACCCTGTCTCAATATTAGTATGAGGTAGTCGATATATGTGGAAGGGCATGTATTATTAAACCAGCCAGTTTATTGAAAAATGATTAAAAGAGCACAAAGTAATGATTAAAAAATGTCATTAATCAATGTTTTCACTTAAGAAAAGACAAGAATATTGGGCAGAGAGGAAAAAATACAAAGAAGAAAATTTAAAAATGCTTGTCACATGGCAAATCCAAAAGTCAACTTAGTATGATAATTCATGTTTGAAAACTACTTATTAATCCTGCTTTAAGAAAAAAATTAGAAACCAGGAGGATCCTAATACATAAGTATATAAAATTTCTACTGATTATTGCTGCTGGCAGAATAGTTTTATTGATTAGAGCATCATCTTAAATTTAGTATTCATGAGTATAAAAGTCCAGGTTTGAAAACCTGAAGAAGATAAGAGATAATACTCACTCAAATTGTAGTGTTACTAGTAACAGTTGAATGCATTTTTTTTTCATGTGTCATAGCATCAGCTGGGAAGCGAACCCGGGACAACTGCTTGTAAAGCAGCTGTGCTAATCTCTCGACCACCAATGCTTGACAATTGAATGCATTTGAATAGTTTAAATAAATAAAGTTTGAATTTTTTTAAAGTCAATTAATTCTACATAAATGGAAATGCTTCATCATATAATTAGAAATAGAATGCTGCTGTAACAAACTTTAACACAAACATTAGGATTCTGTTGCCTAAGGCTCTCATCAGAAAGCTGTTTAGTTCTGTTTAAAAGGGATTTTATTTATAGGAAAGAATAAAGATGGATGAAGATGAGGAAAAAAGTGGAGATATCTACCAATTGCCAAGAAAAACTTTCTTTTAATTAATAAATCTACAAAATGAAAGACACTTATTGTTTTCTGTTTATATATTCAAGAATTTAAGAAGAAATTCTATCATGAGGTCTAACAATGATCATTGTTCTAAGTATTGGTGTTTGAAAACTTTCTGTAAAATCAGGGGCCAAAGAATTAAAACTGCCTTTATTTAACTGAAGTCGCAAGTATTTTTTGACACAAGGGTGCATATAGTTAGCTTATAATTAAATCTAAAATATAGATTAAAAAATATGCAATCATAAAAGCAAATTGGCTTGAGTCCATATAATATTATGAAGGAGAGCATTTAATCACTTTCTATTAGCTCTTAATTCTTGTTATTTGACATTTTAATTAAATAATGAGTTAATAGAGGGCGCCTGAATACTCATCATATTGTAGGATATAACTAATTATTATTATTTTTTTTAGCATCGCCGGGAAACGAACCCTCAACAACTGTCTGCAAGCAACTGCACTGACCTCTCGGCTACCAACGCTTGACTAACTAATTATTTATTACATAATTGGTAATAATGCAATAATTATGTATGTATATTGATTTTTGAATTTTAATGAAAAAAAAAAAACTTCCTTTTTTTAAATAAAAATGATAAAATTTGTAAAGTTGCATAGGAAAATAAATATATATTTAAAAACAGATTTTAACTTTTTTCTCTTTTAGATAAACAAAATGTCGGATTCTGGTGGCTGTGAAGAATTTGCAAGTGCTGATGAAGGTGATGATTTAGATATAACTTTGCAACAGAGAGAAAGCCCAGACAGTTTAGAAAAGAAAAAAAAATCTTCTGCGATTACCGAAATCGGAGATAGTGAAAAGAAAATGCCAGCTGAGATTTTACAATCTGAAGTTAGTAAAGAAAAAGTTACTTTTGAAGAGGAGTATAGGAAAGAAAAATGTTCTGAAATGAAACAGAATCCAAAAAATAAGAAAAGACAAGAGAAAAAATTACTAGATGTTACTAAAGAAGAGAATAAACAGTCTGGTGGAAAACGTGCCAATAAACGCAAGAATAAAAAAAAGAGTGTAACTACTGAAATAAAAGTTGATAAAACTGAAGTAGTAGGAAAAAAGGTAGAAGATTTATTAAAAATTGAAGAATCCTTATTAGATAAACTTGAATTGGATAATACAAAAGAGTCATCAGAAATAGATAATGAATCATCCACAAAGCTTATTGCGGATGATGAGTCAAATTATAAAGAATACTCTGTAAATAACAATGTTCATAATAACCCTTCTGAAAGTGAAAAAAAGATTATTTCTGAATGTGAAGCAAATATTGAAGAAATCAGTTCATCGAATGACTTAAGTAAAGATGATAAGACTATGCTTAATACGGAGACACAATATGATGATAAGAAAACACATTTATCAAATGAGGAAAATGAAGTCTTAGATAAATTATCTGGAGTAGCAGATAAGGTAATTATATCTATATATCTTGCATATGTATGTGCACACCTAAATGAATGAAAGTAGCATGTTGTAATGTAAGATGTAGATGGTTAATGTGATTGTACACACTTGAGATGCTCATAAAAAAAGTGATATAAAAATTAATTTTGGAAACACAGTTAAATAATTGTGTTTTTAATGTAGAGATAATGATTTTTCATAATATATGAATGGTTGTCAGTAAAATCTCTAAATATCTGCCATTGGTAAGAAATTAGCTAAAATACTTCTAGAAAAATATTTGAATTTTAACACTTTATTGTAAGAAAAAAGTGTTTTTATTTCTTACAAGTGTAAAATAAAATACAGTGAACTATCGATCCATCATTAACACATATATAAGGTATATATTAAATGTATATAAATATTGTAATAGTAAATAAATAAATATTAATGTAATGTAATTTGTGGATCAAAGGATATTTATTTTATTGAATCCCAAACTATGTTCGATAACAAAATGTTTACTTAAATATCTCAGAAATAAATGTAAACTAAGGAGATATATTATCAAAGCTACAATTAATATGTGACTAATGAAGAAATGATAAGTGATATAATCTTATAAATATAAAAATACAAAAGTGAAGTTTTATTAATAAATTCAAATTTTATTTACATTAATAAAAAAAAAATGTAATAATGTTATTAATTTAGAATTATTTCCAGCCTCTTACAGGTAACATTAAATCATTTCAATATTTCTTCATGTGAAGGCAGCATTCATAAATATGACATCCTATCTGCTATATTTAATTCAACATAAATGATAACAAAGATTATAGGTTATTAAGCCTAAAATTGCTTATTATGGAATAAAATTTTCAAATAAAATCATGAATATTTTTTTTCGCAAGTGAGTGATTTAAATAGTTTAACTGGTATTTATGTATTAGACCTGCTACACCTCTTCACATTTGTATCAATCAGCTGATAACTTTATAATCTTGTGATCTGACCAAATAACATGTACACCGGAACTTGTACAAACTTAAAATGATAAATTCATCAAAACAGACCATGTATACATGATATTTTCGCAAGATTTACAAAGTTATTGGCAGTTTGACTGAACCTTAAATATATTTCATACTATTCTTTAAAATACTATGGCAGCAATTTCATTTTTGCTATTGCCAATTTATTAAATGACTTAAATACAAAATATACATATACAGGCATGCATACTTCTTTATATAATATAATATAAATAAGAGGAATAGTTCATCTATTAAAAAAATAAAACTACTATGATGCAATCAATATAAACATCAGCAGTGTAAGCTCAGAGGTATATCTCTCTAATATTAAACAAGGAATGACTATTTATCACCAAAATACTTCATCCTTGAAAATATAAGTAACTATAAAATGTAAAAAATGTAAATCTATATCATCTTTGTTAAATTCACTCTCATTTGTACAATGTTAATTCATTCATACTAAATAAACATGCTGGGTGAGGTATAAGTGTGTAATTATTAAATAAACTTAGATACTTGACCTTCATATTCACATGGCTTTTGGAGAATGCTAAAAAAATATTTTCATAATAAATAATATTAATAAAATAAAAATATTATACAAATTTAGCATTTTTTTTTTAAAAAAAAAAAATACATAATTTTTTTTTAAAAAGTCTATTTTGAATACAGTTCAAAAAGTTCTTGAATGTTTGTCCCATTGTGATATGAAACACAACACATGGATATCCGTGAAAATTGTAGAATAGGATCCATTATCACTCAGAGGTGAATTTAAAAGTTCTTTGAGTCTATTGTTTACAATAGTTGTTTACAAGTAATAGCAGCAATCAGACAAAGTCAATTAGTAGTTTTTTAGAGTCTTTAAATAAATTCTAAAGCAGTTAATTTTTTCGGAATTTTTTCTTGGAATATCCAGTAGATTATTTTGCATATACGACTCATAGATGCTTTTATCATGCCGGATAGAAAATTGGCAGAGCAGTTCAACGCTTAATTAACCTCTAACAAATTCAGGTTTTCGCTGTCCATATTTCTTAATTGTTTATGCATAATGAATATTTATAAAAAAAAAGCAGTAGAAATAAGCAATATCAATAAGTAAGCCATAGCAAGTAGCAAATGGTAGTGGAAAAGGAAGTAGACATTTTCGAACACTTTACGCATGAATTTATCACTTCCAATTGATGTAGGCATTTCCATGGGATTTTTAGAACACAATTTAATCTTCTTGCATCACATAAATAAAAAGCAACACATGCACATGATGTTAATGCTTTCAAAAATAGAATTACTTTTGGATGTGTGTGCTGAAAATAGAACACAAAATATTTACATTTAATAAAAAAGTAATAATAATCTTAAATAAGTTATAAAAAAAATGGTTAATAAGCATCTCTCCATTTTTAGATATTTATGCACACACATCCTATTACTATCATAACCAAATGACTATTAATATTACACATTATTAAATTTCAGTCTATTGTATTATTCACTTTATTATTGTATTTTAGTACTCATGTAAAAATATTTGAAGGTAAAACGATATTAACTTTAAGTAAATCAATTGTAAATATTTTAAAAGTAATTCTGCCAGCAAATAATTAAAAATTGCAACATTAGATTTATAAATTATAAATTGATATGATCGTGATAAAGTGTTAAGGCATTTTATTTATGGATTAATTTTATATCATCCAAATAATTTTTTTTTTAAAAGCACATACCTTTTCAAAATCTGTACAAATCTAATCATCACAATATATATATATATGTAAAGTTTATATCAAGTATATATTAATAGGCAGGCATTAAGTTAAAATTTTGTTATATTTGGTGTGTAGTTTAGATAACATATGTTTATATGTTATAGCTCTGAAGAAGTCTGTTGGACAGCTGAAATTGTAAGAAAGTTTTTTCAAGCATAAATCATTGCATTGTAAAAAATGTATAAAAGAGGAGTTTTTGTTTATTTGTTATATTGTATTTCAAGTCCCTTTCACATGCATTTTCTACAGTAGATAATAATCACATTTTATTTAAAGGCTCTGATTCCAATATAATCTGTATTCTTTATTATACTATAGCTGAGCAGTACTTTTCAACACTCACACACATATATAATACAGATGCTTTTTATAGATATAACATTATACCATAATCAAAATTTAAAAAAATGTCTTTAGTAATAGTAAATTGAGAAAGCATATATATATATATATTCACTGGATGTATCTTTACTCATTCAGATTCACCCAAAATATGATTAAAAAAAACCTTAATGTAATGTATTTTTTAAAAATAATAAAAAGATAACCAACGTGTCAGATTCTTCTTACAGACTTTAAACTTTCTAATGTAATACAATGATGTCTACCAGAAATGTTTTATAAGTTTATAGCTTCTGTTCACGAATTCAATGCATTACCAAAAAAATATGACATGATTATAAATTTAATTGTTTCACTAATGGCATGAATATGCTTTCCTTTTCATTATTTCTGTAATAGCTGATTCATTTTTTTAAAAATCTTTGTCCTATTTTTGAGCCTGATTTTATTGTTTTACTAAAAATTGATAACTTTCATTTTACTGCTTATTAATATTATCAGAAATGGAAATTAATGAAATCCATTATGTTGTTTTTTGTCATATAAATTATATTAAGGCTACAACCTTAAAACTATGCACCTGAAAAAATGACAATAGGGACCTCTGCAAATTTGCAGAGGTTCCTACTGTCGTTTTTTTAGGCGCATAGTTTTAAGGTTGTAGTCTTAATAATATATTACTTTAAAGTAATGAGTATGTGCTTTATAAATATAATTATTACATATAAATTATAATAAATAGCAAAAATATATATAACAGCTATATAATTATATATATATATATATTAATAATTATACATAAAAAGTTTTTTCTGGCATATGATTTTGTGTGCTTATCAAATATTAAGCATCTATTTTTATAGTAACCCATTATGCGATAATAATTTTAACATTAAAATAAATACTTAACATTTCATAAGGGCACCAATCCATGTACTGAAAAAGGCTTTTTATGTATAATTATTTAAACATTTAAACCCCCATATTTTTGTTATTTATTATAATTGCTTATAAGAAAAGTAATGATTTCTTTTAAATTATGCTTAGAAAACATTTTATCAAATAAAATATTAAACTATATCAAACTTTTTGAAGGAAAAAAAGGAAGAGAAATGCCTGTTTTTTTAATGTATTAATAAACAAAATAGTCTTAGAATTTATAAGAGTACTTTTTGTTTGTTTATTTACATTTTTTTTTTTTGACATATATAATTGATAATATATATATATTGATACAATGCATATCACACCTTTATTGTATTGCTTTTATGTACCAATTTTTTTTTTTGGTCATGCAATCAGCACCATAAAAATATATGTTATTTTTTATGCGCTGACAAAAAACAGCACCGATATAATTTCTGTGTAAGTAGTTTCTTTTTTTGAATTTCAAACAGCATTTTTAAATTTTACTTTTAAAAATTGCAACTTTTTCATTCTCATAAAAAATTTTTTTATCTTTTTTTTTAAAGTAGAAGGATTTAAAAAATGATTGGCTTTATTACCAACTTTTCCTTCTAATATTACTCATTTATGTGTACAAGCTTACAAATAAATCCTACATTTTCTGAGATCAAATGAAATATAAAATTTATCCAAAGCAAATAAATGTTAATTTAATTTTTTTTATTTGTAAAATTAAAATATTTTTTTTATAATAAATTAATGATCAGATTATCTAATCATTATAATTAATATTAATCCTAATTGTTTAAACATATGTCATTACTGTAATATTGAAATTATGTATATAAACTGTATTATATATATCAAGTATAAGTAACAGATGTGTTTTGAATTATAATATCTAAGTTGTACTTTAAGCTTATAGTTAAATTGTACTTTTCATGTATACTATTTTAGAAAATAATAATTAAATTGGTCTTAGTTATGTATTGTTTGGTTGCTTAAAAAGCAATGAATTGTAAATTCATTATATACAATTTATGTAGGAAATTGATATGTATGGAGATTATTTAAGAGAACATCTTTAGTTTTTTAGTAAAATGAAAATGATTTATATTATGAAAATAATAATAAAAATTATAAAATCCCAAAGTCTTCACTTATACACAAATGAACTAGGTATACTTAGAATTAAATAATTAAACATTGATTTTATTAAAATATTTATTTTGTTCCATTTTATGATCATAAGACTAGTGTAAAGTCTTGGTGAATTACTTTTGTCTTTTGATAGAATTCTGATTCTGCGTTGGTTAATTGGGAAAAGAAGGGTGATTTGGGTATCAAATTAATATCTGTTGCATTATCTTTCAGTATCCAAATTAGCAATTAAAACAATAGTTAAAAGTTCCTGAATTGAAGTTTCATGTGGTCATATAGTTGATCAAAAATCATACCATACAATAGTTTTCTGATTTTTTTTATAGTTTTAGTTTAGATCTTTCATTAGTTGTTTAGAATTTTTAAATTGATTTTTTTTTCTTTTGAAACCAAAATTCGAGAAAAAAAAAATATGGATATAAATAAATAAATCAAAACTATGTTTGTTACACAAATAGTTATGTTTTTTGAAAAAATTGCTAATTCGAATGGCATAGTATACTATAAATCAAGATGCAATTTATTAATTGGGAATACTATAATTTCATTCATATCTCATAATTCGATATTATCATTGCTATTTTTTATTTTATTTTACTCTTGTGTGTAGTAATTGTTCCAGCTCAACACTTCATTATTCTTACATTTTTTATGGAGTATTTAGCAGCATATTTGTCTCTTTAATTATATTATCAGTTATTATTTATATTATTATTCAATTGGCTTCCTTTTTATCATCTTAATATTAAATCTCCACGAGTAGCATAATATTGTATAGGGCACACCGTATGTTAGCTTTCATTACAGATTGAGCTGATTGAATTGCATATCACTTTCATGAAGATTTATTTGTTAAGGTGGAATTTGTATCCATCATATATTTACTGACTAATGGATTCACAAATATTTTGATATTTACTATGCTAATATGAGTTTCAGTTAAGAATTGAACCTATAACTTTTACTTATCAGAAAACTGCTTCATCACTGGGGAAAATGCTCTTTAGAATGTACTAGTGAGAATAAAAAAAAAAAAAGGGAAATATGTAGCTGTACTCAAGCATAAGAAATAAGACAGCATGAGAATCACCTTACTTATGAAAGATTTACTTTTATGGTAGAGAGTCAGACTCTGGAACATAGAGTTCTCATATCACTTCCAGCTCTGGCACTCAAACTTTATATTACCTCCCGAGCAACAAAGCCATTTAATTATTTATTTTAGTGAGAAAGTGGAAACAGGGTGCATGAGTGCAGATAATTTTGCATTCTCTTTACCATTGCATCTCACCTTAAAATTTATCCTGATCCTCTTTCAATATCCTATACTTCAAAAATAAATGTTCAATTTCTTTCCTACCATCTCCATACAAATCATATCTATAATCCAAATTTTTATACTAATTCTGCTTTTTTTTTGCACCAAATAATAATAATAATATTTTTCTAATATCACTATACATTCTTTAATAGATTTTATTCTTAATTAATTTCAAACTATTTTTTTATTTATATTTATTTTTCATATATATATAATAAAATAATGAATTTGGGATAAAAGGATAAAAATTTGCTTATGATTTAAATAATAGACAGGAGAAGGGGGAGAGAGATAAGGAAAGGAGAAAGAGGTAAATTTTAAAAGTAAATAAAACAAGTAAAATGGACGTTTGTTGACTATGGCTTTTTAAAGTTTCAATTTTTAAAGTTATAATTTAATGTACTTTTTATAAAAATATAGTAAGAGTATGTAATGAAATGTAAGTATAAATAATAATTGTTTTGTATATGAAGTTTATCTAAGAAAAATATATGAGATTTTTATATCCTATATTTTTTAATTGGAAGTCTTGACTATCACCAGATGTATTTGCTGACATCGGCTCTCAAATAAGCAAAATTTTAAAATTAAATATTAAAGTATTAAAATAATGAAGTATTAAAGTAAGATTTATATAAAAAATATGAAGTTAAATGAATGTTCGATATTCCAATATATAAGTATAAGTATGTTATTAAAAAATGTTAAAGTAATGTTTAACATCAAAAATATACAAGAAATGTTATATATTAAAGAGAGCATGAGATCAAGAAATCTCAGAGATCAGCCCAGTTAACTCTTTAGAGCAACTATGATTAACTATACATCCACCAGCATTATTAATAAGTAAGACTCATCCATCACTATAAATGATCATCAATAAAAATAAATAAAATAAATAAATCAACAGCTAATCTTGTGACTGGATTTGAACTGAGTCTCCTGTAGACCAGGCCAACTATTTAGCCTTTGCTAGCTTGGACAATTATTTAAACTAAACTTGGATGCACAAATTTTAAGTGCTCATCCATAAGAATATACAACCATAAAAATCTAAACAATAATGCTGGGATATTAAAACATGCTGATCATCATCAATGCTCTGGCCACTTAGTATCACTAATATACTGGTCAATTATAAACTTCAATTCTAATAGAGACTAAACTAAAATAAAATGTAGTGCATGGACTTTGAAGAATATAATCCTTGCACCAAAACCAGGACAATGTCATACTGGAATGCCCTTACATTAGAATACATCCCTATATATATATATATATCAGACCATTATGCATGAATCTAGCTCAGAGAACATGAGCTCTATTAATGTATTGTGACCAAGAAATGATGCCATAAATAATATAATCTAAAAATCAGTTAGAATTAATCCACTGGAATAATTTTAACAATTGAATACACATTTATTAATAACAATAATAAAAAAAGATAACATTAAGGTCTTTAGAATATGACTACATATATATCAATGAATCCTTCTGATTTTGAGTAATACAAAATTCAAATTATTACCTTGATTTTATAATATTTCTTAATGGGTTGACATACAATACTTATATCAATATGCACACAGACTTGTGTTTGTAATATACAATGAATACATATTTGAATTGACATTTAATAATGAAAAAATGATCAAAGTTTACAAGTGTTATACTTGACAAGCATTGATATAAATAACCACACATATATGTTTGTTCATGTAATTTCTGAACTTATTTGACTTGTTACAACATAAACATTTTTAGTTGTCACTTTTAAATGATATAAAATACCGCAATGAGTTTTTATATAATTAATTAACATATAAATGAACTTCATTTTTTTTATTGTATTTGAATTTATCAAACTACTAAAAATATTAAAAATATCTTTCATAATTAATTTCATTTGGAAAATATACATAAAATTCACACATACACGTGTGTATCAATAAAAACAAAAATGATATGAATGAGTTATCAAATTCTATCATAATAGTTTACAGTTTCTTTTTAAACAAAAAGTACTATCCTATAACAGTCTCTCCCTTGACAGGTCACTGAAATTTATAAACATCTTTAAAATAATACACTTGCAAGTTTTTTTTAATTCAAGTAAAATTATGTGTTTTTTTGTTTCACATTTAAAATGTCTCTCTCTTTTTTTTTTAATAAACAAAAAATAAAACTGTTCTATATATACATATTAGTATCATAGGTTACTTATATTATCTGTCTTTAGAATATAGAATCTTCTATTAGCCCATTACTTTTTTATTTTTAATCCAAGCAAAATTATTACTTGTACTTTGAATTATATTTTTAAATGTCATTTTAAGAATTTACAAAAAATAACTTACCAGCCGCACTTTATATAAATATGATACATTTATCTGTGCTTCTCTGCATATAACTGAAACAGCATACATATAAATACTTCTTCATCAAGCTAAGGAATTCTCTTGGTGAGCTTGTTGGTTTATAGTCCTCATCAAGATAGGTATAGTCCAGGTAAATTGATCTGCAGTAATTTCCCTTCTATCTAGGATTGTTCCAGGCAAGCAACTGTCTAATCCACATATGTAGTGGTGAATCACTTGAAGACACTTTTCTCCATGTGAATTCAAACTCCATCATCATTAATGATAGAGCAGATTTTTGACTTGCCCTCCTTGCAATCTTGTATCCTCATGGGAGCTCTGTATAACTCTTCAAACATCAAGTCTATGGGCCAACTATTCTTCCAATTAACTACAACAAACCAGCCAACTCTTTTGGCCAGCTCTTACAAAACTATTAGCCAAACTGCTCTAATCTTTTTATTCAGTTTTATATAGCCAGATTGTGGAGATGGCAAAAAACACACTAATTAAAAACTGTTCTTATCTCTCTGATCTTTTGAAAGTAAGTTTGAAGTTTTATAAAAAATGATTGGAAAAAGTTGATTTTTACTTCACTTTAATTCTTTGGAATTTTATCAAAATATAATCTACCAAGTTTTCAAAATATATAGTAGAATGTATATAAGCATTAAATAAAAAATAGAAATTTTATGCAAGTTTTAATTAAAAAATTTCAAAAATAAACCATGCTTGTTTTTAAATTCCAAAATCAGAACTCAATGAAAATATTTATTTAGACCTTTTTAAATATTTAATTTATAATAAATTTTTGTTTTTAAATTTATAGTTATTTAACCCATTTATTATGATTATTTTAATCCAGGAAATGTAGAAAATATTTACAAAAAATTATGTCTGTGTTTATTTCTATTTTTCCTTTCAACTTTATATATATTTGTGCACACCCACTATATTATTGTGTGTCATATAACAGAACTGTTATATCACTCCCCTTCTAGAAAAAAAGGAAAATAGAAATGAAACACCTATCTAATAATGTTTTACATAATATATATGTATAATCAAACAAAGTTCAGATCTCAAATTGTACTCATCACTTTTTTTAGAGACCTGACAATTAACAGAATGAATAGTGACCTGAAATTTTGAGATAGATAAGAATTTAGCCATTGGACTATAAGTACACAATGCACCATGAACACCAAGAGGACTACCTCAATTGAGACACTATAAGCTACTATAAACTTGATAAAGATAATGCAAAAATCTTTGCAAAGCTCTGCGCCCTTGGAGGGGCTAGAAAATACAAAACTAAGATTTGCTTCTTTGAGTCTTATGGGTTGGAAAATACAAGCTATGCCTTACTCCTTTTCTTGGGGATTTAGAGGCTGGAATCATGGCAGAACTACATTAACTGCTCTATGATAAGCAATATAAAATCAGAAAATTGGTTGGAGCAAATAGCCGAGATAGACCACATCTCAGAGTTGCATGAAAACATTGCATCCTCAAGCCAATGACAAAAACTCTCCATCCATCATCAAAATTGAAAATACAGCTAAACAAACTTCAACAACCAAACACCCAAATCCAATCTCCAAAATCATAGATTTTCTACTTAATTCTCAATATGAACTTCTTTAAACATACATGACAACTATTATTTTATAATTTAAAATCATCAATATTTCACAGTAATTTTTAAAATTAATTCTTTCATAAAATGCATACTTTTTTTTTCTCAGTTGTAGTTGAGATCAAGTTGAGTGTGAATTTTCTATTGATGATAACCAGTACATGATCATCGTCAGCCCTAAGTTGGGCTGCCATTTATAATGATTGCCACCAGTATAAGATCATCATTGTCCGCAGTTAGGTAGCCAATTATTATTTTTCAGTGACATGTAGAAAATATCTACAAAAATTTATGTCTGTGTTTATTTCTACATATTTGTGCGCACACACACTATGTTATTGTGTGCTATATAATAGTCCTGTTACAATATTGATATTAATTAGAAATAATTATATTTTGTTTATTGATGAACTATTACATTTTAAAATTTTGTAATAAATATATCTTGTCAGAAGATCAAATTAAAATTTTTATTTTTAGGTAAAAAATTAAAATGTTTACTTTTAAACATAGCATTTTACCGTAATTGTACAAGTGAAACTTTATAATAATGATATTTATTTTAAAGTTTTTCACATTACATATATGTGTGTTTTTTTCTAGGGATCTGGGTGGGGTTGGGGCAGTTGGGGAGCATCTCTTCTTTCAACAGCTACTTCTTCAGTATCTACATTTACTAGTCATGTAGGTAAGTTTAAATTTCTCATCTAACTGATACATATTAGCTTTTTTTTTTTTAAACTTCTAAAGAAAGCATTTATTTAATGCTTGTTTATTATTTGTACTTAGTGAAAGTATTATATGCAATCCAATATAATTTCTTTTCATACAAATCTATATGATATTGTGGCGATACTTTCAGTATTTTATAATTTTTCTGGCAAACATTTTTTACGATGTCTATTCTTTATTTGTATATAAACAAAAATTGAAAATAGTGATTAAAACAAAGTGCACAAAAACAGAGATTGGCAAAAAATAAATAAATGTTACAATTAATACTAATGTTACAAATTCAAAAAATATATTCATAAATTTAAGCCAATAAACATCACATGATCACCATTTCTTATGCTTGCAATACATATAGTGAGTTTTTGCCTGTTTTAATAACATAGTCATAAATGTTGAATACATGAAAGTTGCAAACTAAAAAAAATTCAATAAAATATACTTTAATGTTAATATAATTTTGCTTTAACCAATCATAACAATAGATTGCTTATTCTCCAACTCATACAATGTCTATAAAATGAGCATCTCTCTAGTATTACCTAGCTTGAGGAATTAGTGATTACTTGATAGTACATTTAAATTCTCTTCCACAGACCAATTTTGATTAAAAAGCATGAACATCTTTAATTTTATTTTCGCCATTCAAGCTGGAAATCTGAAAATCATATAAGTCTAAGAGATTTTGAACTCAAGTCAGCCTATATAAACTTAGATAGCTTCAGCTTTGATTCTCAAGCCTCTGATAAAAGTAAAAGCCGAAAGTGATTTAAGGATAAGATTTAAATGCACAAAGACATCTGGTAATAATCTAATTACTCAAATTTATGATAGATAACTCTAGAATAGAGACCTGCTTTTGTTTCCATGCTGGGGAATTAAACTAATTTACTATTATTATTAACATTTTTAACTCAGTGAAAATATTAAAATATGAAGTCACTGAATTGAAGTTAAATCTATTAATTGTTTTGCAATTTGACTCTGATTTAAAACCTTAGATTCATTTGAATTTCAGGCTTTTAGGTTTAATGGTAAAAATGAAGTTATTCTATTTATGAATTTATTGTATTGTTCTCAAAAATCCTGTTTGATTTGTAATGATGAGTCTACTACATCCCTTTTAATTATCATAAAGCATCTCATTCCAGATAAACTGTTTATTTTTAATTCATATTCAAACTTTTTTTAATATCTGTTCTATATATCTATATCTTTTATTTATGACAATATTCTTCTATTCAAATTGTTATTATTTTAGCTATTAACATTACCCATAACATATTATATTTTTTTTTGTGCAGGTGAATTAAAACAAAATTTTTGTCCAGTTTGTATCATATTCTGTTCTTTTTCTTAACTACATTATTGCCTGTCCTTTCAATTGTAAAATCTGTTTAAAAATTAGTTAACTATTTTACTTCTATTCTTAAATTATAATGTACAAAATCTTTTAATTTTTTTTTTACATTTATGATAAACAAACTTGATCATCGCATTTCCTCCCGGATTTTTGGTTTTTGTCTCCTATCTGTATCCAGTGTCTGCCTTCCTACTGATTTTTGAATTTTTCCCAGAGTATCTAATGCCTTTTCATGAATATATTTATTATTATTCTAATAATTTTAATAGTCTTGTAAGTAAACATTAGTTATTAAAATGAAATGCTAAAAATATATAATACTATTTAAGGAATACTGTAATAAACTCCAATGTTCATCCTGACAAGACCTACTATAACCATTTTAATAAACTTATAAAGAATTCCTTTTGTTTTACCATTGCAAGTTATTTGCTAAATAGCAAAGGGGTCCCTTTTATCTAACTTCCATGTTGTTATATGGATAATAAATCAATCATTGATACTTTGAAAAGTTGCAACTTTATTAGCAATGATCTTTATTAAAGTCTTAATGAGACTAGTTCATAGTTTAAAATAATAAGATTTAAATTCCAATAATTTTTACAACTCTATAAATAAATAGTCATAATTAAAGATGTAGTGATAAGACTACATAATAATATATGTGTGTAGTATTAATAAATTCTGATCTGCATACTATAATAATTCATAAATCAGATTTACTATAGACAAGAGCAATATGAGGGTATTAATCAGTAGTCATTATACATTGGACTATTTCCGTTATCTTTTATTGATTGTTAAATGTCTTTAGGGAAAATCCAAACTTTCTTTAAACTTTTCAAATACATTCAACTGTTAGTAATAGTGCACAGGTTAGTATATAATAATGTTTTTAATGGTATTACTCTCTTCAGGTGTTGCTAGTTCTAATGATCTTCCTATCATGGGAATCAAATCTGGAACTTTGGATTCATGAATATTGAATTAAAGGTGACATTCTAATCAAAAAGGTTATTTTCTCAAAGATGTAGTCAATAGAAATTTCATATACTTATCTACGAAGATCCTCCTTGATTTTTTCTACTTTTTTTTGACCCTCATAGATAAGTATATGAAATTCCTATTGAATGTTATCTTTGATAGAATAGTCTAATTAGTTTGGGTATCACCTTAAATTCAATATACACAAATCTAAAGGTATAGGTTCAATTCTCTTACTAGTGTAGTCATTGGTCAGGCCAGCAATGCCAGTAGAAGAGAAGTGAAGAATATTATTCAAAACGTTGTGTTATATATTAACCTTTGTGCTATTGCTAACAGAATGTATTTGAAAACTTTACAAAAAGTTTAAATTTTTCTAAAGTCATTTAACAATTAATATAAGATAATGGAAATTCTCCAACCTATAATTATTAAAATACCATTATCAAAACTTTCAGACAAATACAAGAGTATTCTTTATAAGCTTATTAAAATGACTTTAGTAAGTCTGACTTGTGAATTATTCTGATATGTGCATTGGAGTTTATTACAATATTCCATAAATGTTATATATTTTTAGTACTATAAAAAATTAGTAGCCATTATTGGGTACAAAGTTATTAAACTTATTAGGATTTATATCTTAATTGCTATTTGATTTAAAACTTTATGAAAATTACAGCTAATATAAAGTTCTACACCTTTAAGGGTATGTGATAGTTGTTGTTTTTTTAACTATTTAACAGTGTGAAAGTTAGATAAAGATGGATCATTTTTGATCTAACTAATAAATTTATATTGGTATTAGAAAATGATTAATAAGTCTAATTTCTGAACTAGTATGGTATGTGCATCAGAGTTTATTATAGTACTATATAAGTATTAAATTTTTTATACAATTTTTTATATATTATATCTAATATCACAATTCCATTTCATATAACTTTTACTGTATCATTTTATGAAAAACAGCATGAATTTTTTCTTCAGTTATTTTTTGCACCATTTATCTGTTTTATTTACCAATTCCTTTATTATCTTTTTGATTATTTTTTCCCTTTCTCTGTTATTTATTATTATTGTTTTTGACTACATTTCTTTATTTTCATTCCCATTTTGCCCAAATCTTCAAAAGCAAGTCTCTGTTTTTCTTCATTTTCTGCAAACAAAAGCATACCAGAAAACACATGAAAAATATACAATATCTGATCATGCATTAAAGATATTTCAACATTCATTACTAATTTTTCAATCATTACTTTCATTTTCTAAGAATATACATAAAAAAAAATAGATAAAGGACTTGATTAATCTTAATTGACTATTCAAAATCTTTAGCTAATCTTTCTAGAGCTGTCTTCATTTCTTTCAAAAATAATATAGCAATATAGGAGATATATGAAAGCCTTCATTTAATCCTACATTTTTTTTAACCCTAACTGATTATATTTTTTAAGTGATAAGTGTAATAGTTATTTTCATACGATTTCATAAGCATATCTGGTAATTCTTCCCTTTTTTTTTTTATAATAAAGGTGCTCACAATATCTTTCTATTTACTCTATCATAACGTTTATATATATTTATAAAAGCTAGATATGTGACTACAAATAAATTCTCATGTATATGTTGATTGAATTTAGAATTTCCCTGCATCTTTCTTCATATGTTATTTCATAATTAATTATTTCGACTGACTCTTCATAGTTTAGAGCAATCGTAAAGTGATGGACTTGGGAGCGTCTCTGATCATGAATCATTACTCATTTCCATCAGATATAGTGTTCAAACTTCTTATGAACTCCTATGCAATAATCCTTCCCATTATTTTTATCATGCATATTTTGTTGGAGTGACAGATTCTGGAACTCAAGATCCCTAGATTGGGGCCTAGTTTTATCATTTCTTGTACTTGAACTTCTTATGAACTGCCAAACAATAATTTCATTAATTTTTTCAGTCATTATTTGAGAAAATACTATATAGAGATCATAGAAATTACAGCTTTTATCTTTATAAGCTCAATCTTGTGTTTATTAAATTGTCTGTGACTTCAGTCCACTATATTAAAAATTGCAACCCAATTGTTTTAAGTCCAACTTTTAGATTCATCAAGATTTCTGATATACATCCAATTATTCCTGTTATCTTTTCATCATTCAATCTTTTCTTCCCATTTCATTCCCTGCGCACTTAAGCTTCATTGGTATTAATAGGTATCTGTAAATGAATATAAGTATTCTAATTTCAGAATTTAAAAAAAAAATAAAAAAACGTTAAAACTGAATATACAAACCAATACTTGAAGTACAAATATGTACATGTGCATCACATTTTGGTCTGTTAATTTGTTGTTGTTTTTTAAAATCTTGAGATACTATCTTTCAACTTCTTCTGCATTTTAACTTTTTTTTTTTTTAAATACTTCAACATCTTGTAGATTTCCCTTTGATTCCATCACCAGTCATATTTTTCCTATGAAAGTAGTATTTTATATCTTCAGAATATTTTTGGGATAATCTTTACAATACAAAAGATATGTTTTTTTCATGACCATCAAATACTTATTTAAAGTGTCTGTTACCATTCATTGTATCTAATCCAACAAAGATTAATTTTACAACTATGGATTCAATAGTATCCTATCTAGTAAAATAAATAATATACTAATTGCTTTCATTTAAATTAATTGAAGGATGCTTTATAAAATTGTAAAAATGAATCTTATAAAACATCCTTCAAAAAACATCCTTAAATTAATTTTTATAATTTTTTTTTAATATGTCAATTAGGATCCAGGACTTGCTTTCATTCAATAAATTGGGCAAAATAATTAGTTCTACATAAACTAATTTAGTTATCATCATTACATAAGTATGATGCATATTCTTGTCTTTTAATTTGTTAAATACTTTAATTCTGCGGTATATCTTATTATATAGACTTAAAAAATTTCTTGAAGAAGAGCTACCATGCTTTGTGATTATGAATTAATGGTTTTTCATTAACATACAAATCTACGACACTATCTGTTACTATCATTTTATGAACTATTTTAATGCTTTTATTGAAAATTGTTTGTTTAACATACCAAGATCCTCAGTATTTATATAGTGGAACAAATAAATGAATTCCAGATTCTATATCTTGAAATATTTATGTCTCATTGTTTAATTTCTAATTGTTCTTAATTACCCTATAAAAAAAGAAAAAGTGATAGTTTTAATAGATATAGTGAAATAATGAATGCCTTTTTTAAAATTCTAATTTACTTTGAAAACTGAAACTTTTGAGACACTGTGTTTATATATAGATATGTAGTATACATATATAAAATGTATTTGTGTAGCATACTTAACATAAATTGTGTAATTTCTTATAGGGCAAGGTTTTGCTACTGTTTTGGAAACAGTAGAGGGCACGCTTGGAGCCCCCTCACCTGAAGAATTAGCTGCGGTTTGCAAAACAGAAAAATCGCCTGAAAACTGTAAGTAGAATTTATGTTCCAAATAATTATTTATTTCTAAAATATAGTCTTTAACTTTATTTATAAGGAAAAATAGTGATTATATTTTTATTGTTGCCTTTTTATGCATATATTTACTCCTTGAGACATCCCATAATTTGACTGCAAAGCTTCATGGGAAATTAAGCAAAAAAGAAACCAAATCTTCATCTTAAGTGAATCTTTTTTTTTCTTGTCATGTAAATTTTTTAAAATCTATTTCTTTACCAAAGATTGTATTTAGACATTTTTTACAAGCACAATATTTCAGATGTATTCAGTTCTTTCTTCATTTGACTTTTTTTTTTTTTTAAAAAAAAAAAAGAAATCCTACAATGATGTATCTCAGTAATTGAGAATGACCACAAATTTTAACCTTAAATGACTTGGATTGCATAAAAATTGCTGCTACCTAATAATGAAAATGCTGTAATAGTGAACATAAATAAATTATTATTATCATTTATGTAATTTATTATATTAAAAAGCTAAAACTTATATAAATTATAATTTCCAAGAATCTTTCTTTTGAGGTTCATTGTGAAACAAGGTATATATAATAATCCTGGTTAATTCATGAAGGAAGTTTCCTTTGAAAAAGTTTACAGCTTAGAAATTGACTTGTTTTCTAATAAATGGCACTTCACTGATATGATTCATAAAGGTTATGTAGAATTGATAAATGAAAAGTGATTTACTAGAGAGATTAATTCATGACAAGATGGATAGAGTGATAGATTCTGAATTGAATAGAACAGGATAAATTAAAAATGGAGAAAAGCCAAAGGACTTTATGGTGTAGCAGCTGAAATAATAGTAATTTGGGAAGATATGCAAATGTTGGTTAAAGACATAAAATTATAGATAATAAGATTTTTAGATGAATGAAAAAATGAGAAAATTAGATCATTATATGAAGGAATGGATAGGGCCATTTTGCATAGAGGTGCAGCAAGACATACAGACAGTATAATTTAGGTGATAATAGATTTATAGGAACATAAAGATCCAAAAATTTATTTGACTATTTAATATTATTATACCACTTTGTTTTAATAAATCCACTATGTAATAAATTGTTAGCAATGACAATATATATTATTAATAAAATAATTTAATCATCAGAATACTTTCTGGCTTCATTAATACTTTGTTATGATAAGAATGTAGACTATATGACTCAGTGTACATTACTTTCTTTCAATTTATGGAATAAAAAGGAAGTTATTGTAATTTTCTTACAAAATGATGTTAGAAATTGTGCATCTGCAAATTTAATAATAGGATTATATATTTTTCTAGCATTGACATTAGTAGTTGCTTAAGGAGAATGAATCTTCTCTAAATTAAAATTAATAAAACTTATTTATGTTAAAGCATGATACAAGAACAACATACACAGTAACTTTATTGCTCAGGAATTCATAAAGTGTTTGGGTGCCAGAAGTGCCAGAATTGTGAATATATATATATTTCATTAAAGACCAGTCAACACTTAGTCAATCCTAATGTCAATAACAATCAACAATTTCAAACTGTTGTCAAGGCAACCTCCTTTTAACAATAAAGGTGGAATCCCTCCCACCTTTATTAATGGTCTAATATACTTATATAGAGAAGATTACAACTTGACCACAGAGATTGGCATTATTGATCTCTGTGGTCAAGTTGCAATCTTTAGTGTCTATATAAGTATATTGGTCCACTAATAAAGATGGAATACCACCTTTATTTTTAAAAGGAGGTTGCCTTGACAACAGTTTGAAATTGTTAATTGTTATGGATATTGGGAATGTCTAAGTGTTGATTAGTTTTTAATGATTAGTTACAAGCCCATTTCACCTTGAGCAATTATACTTATATATATATATTTATACATTTCCATCTTTTCTTGTAATAGATTATTTAAAATAATTTGGAGAGGAATGTCAAAAAAACTTCACAGCATAAGATCATTAAACAGTGCTTGGAATGGGAAAAATTTTTTTAATTTAGTCCTTCATTTATTCATGCACTCATATAGTCATATAAAACTTGGTGTACATACTTAACTTTATAAGGCAATCACACGATAAGGAAATATCATGAAACAGTTTTCACTGTATAAATCAAATCATCCAAACTCTAAAACTTGTATGTACAATAAATGGTAAATAAAGTATTTCATATTATTTGTTAAGTTTTTGTTTTTTCAGTCAATTCCTGGATCATTTCTTAGCAAATTAAAGTGAAAGAAAAAAAAAAAAGGGATTCAATTTAATGGACTGAATGGAACTGTTCTGCTCAAATTGTCACTTGGGTGCTCAAATTTCATCAGCAATTAGAAATAAAATTGTTTATTATTTATTTATGTATCATCCAGATAGTTCCATAAGTAAACTTTTCTATATTTAATCTGATTGTTAGTCAGAATACAGCTATCAGTTGTATAAATTACTGACGTCTTGAACTGTGTTTTGCTCTTCTCTTTATGTAACTTTGTAACTTGTTACAACGTAGCTTATATGGAATATTTTAACCATTTAAATGCAGTTACATTCCACTCTTAGAAAAGATGGGTAAAGCATTCTTGCTTTCCCCAACTGGAATACAAGCAAAAAAAGAATTCTAACTTCCTTTAATTAATAGTTACTCTTTTCTATACACAGAAATAAAATTTAGACAATTATTTAAAAATTCTTCTAATCAGTATTTAAGAATATTTTTAGAAAATGCAATTATATATACTTCAAACATCAAATCTGATTTTTTTTCCCCCAAATAATTTTATATATCTACTTTATGTGAATGAGTGCATATATATATATATGCTTTTTTTTTTTTGAATAGAAATCTCTCTCTATATATGGATGAAAATTATTTTGAGTAGTAGAAAGTCTGCACTGTTCCCAACCATATATGTAATGTTTCCATTCAAAAATAATAAGCAAACATCTTTTATTTATGTAAATAAATAGTTGAACAACTTTTGATAAAATATTTAGCAAAAAGACTTAATTCACACACAGTCTCATTATTAATTGAGACACAGCAACTTTCCAGGATATTACAACCATGACAAAGTTGAGTGAGATTTCATCGAAACTTTGACAACCTACTTCTGCAGAGAGGATTTTGGTAGATGAAGACTTTTAAAGATTTTAACCAGGATGCTTTGACTGCTGCTCATTAGAATTTCTCTATGCTGAGGACTGATACATGGTCATTGTGTTCCAAATTTTTTTTAATTTTCATCCTTTAGTTATAAAAATCATTATACACTGACTTATTACAATGTATGATAATAAAATTTTACAGTGCTGACAAATACATAACTCTTAGAATAATAAACTTTCAAACGCTGGCTATATTATTAGAATGATCCTAGTATCAAGTTCATTATAATTGAAAAATATATGTACTTTTTTCTGTTGTCTTTATAATTATCATTGTTTTAATCTACTATCCGTATAAAAATCTTGAAAAACAGATGAAAGGAGGTTCATTTTTTGTTGTGATGATGATGACTATGATACTAGAAGGTGTTGCATTAATATGGTTAGATTTGGAGCTTCATCATTTTAAAAGTTACCATATTGTAACGATATATAAATATGTTGTTACATTAATTTAAAATAAAATCTTAAAGTTCGCAAATAAAAATAAAATCTATTAAAAAAAAAACTAAACGCTAAAATTAAAATGTTTGTTAAACGTATATATTCGCACAGATTCAAAACTTTAAAAATATTTTTTAAAAAACAAATAAATAAGTATTTGAACGTACTTTTTTATAAAAAAAGTACAAGACTTAAAGATAAAATATTTTTGTAGATGGAAATGATTGTTTATTAATTATCCAAAAGCTGTGTAATTAAAAAGTCAGATCAAAATTAGATAAGGAATAAAGAATTAGCTTGTCCAATATAGAAGCAGCAAATAAAGGCCCGGACCATAACGAAAAAAATGGAACAGTGACGTCTTTGTTCATGGAATCCATAGGAGGACTATAAAAAGAAAAATATTGAGTTCCAGTCAGTTTTTCCGGTTTGTTTTTGAGGGTCGGTGATAGGACGCACATATCACACTCTCTCTCTATTTTAAAAAATGAACTGACTGTGATACCAAAATGAACCAGCTAATGCTACCTCCGGAACATCTGACCGGGTTTTCAAATAAAGACTCCGTGGAAATTTACATCAAGAGCAGTGATTTCTTCTACTGTAAGCTATTGACATGAACTCTAAAATTTAAAAATAATTAAGAACTTTCGTTCAAGCTTATGAACTTATATCTGACTTTTAAGTTTAAAATCAATTGAAAATGTTTAAATTTATATGTTTTGCGTTGATAAACATCATTTCCATTTTTTTTCTTATTGTATAAATTATTTATTGTATTAATACTTATCGTATAAATTATTTAAATGCATGAAATTTAAAGTTGGGTATAGACGTTGCATAGATTCGTTAGCGGTTAATTATGTTGCTGTTTCATAGTCGATTGGAATATATAAGTCATCATGTCACTGCGGTGTCTTATGATGAACACCATTGGGTTTTTTTTTGTATTCCCTATGCAATTGACATTATCGATGACTTTGTATTTTGATCGGTTATGTTTATTTTGAAATGTTTTTAACCGTGGAATCTGTGCAGCCGATCTATACTCAACATTTTAAAACAAATTTTATAAAATTCATCTGTGCGAACGTATTTAAATGTTAAATTTAAGTCGGGCGTGAATGGCTATATAGTTTTGTAAAGTTATATTAAGGGAGGGTAATCTTAGGTTATTCGTTTCGTAGTTGAATTGGCTCAATGGATTGGATATATTTGTGTAATTAGTAGATGTAGTATGAGATCCGCTACGGGCAGGATTGCATATATACGCCACACACCTTCTGTTTGCCTATGGATGGGTTTGTAAGATGGCAAAGGACCGCAATCCATTCCTATGGAGTTTTATGTTTATTGTTCTACTTGCCAACAGATGTAGCATTCCTGTTGGTGGAGAGACAATGTCTTCTCTAACTCTACTTACTGTTCAGACGTACATTCCTGACAGTATAGTATTTTGTGTTGTCGTATTTTCATGCTACATTGAATACATAAATGTATCAGATGGATTGACGCCAGTTTGACTGCGAACTTTTTGGCCTAAGGTTAAATAAGGGATAGAATATTTTCTTTTCAAATACAATCTATATAGTCTATTCATACTCGACTCACTAAATAAATATTAAACTCATTATTGAAATCTATTTAAATGTAAAATTAAAGATTAATATAAACATCTAAAATGTTAAACTTATTCCTCAAATTAGAATGATTTTATATGTGCGTAAATAAATATTTTTATGTGTTAATTTCTGGCAGTGGCTTTTATTTTTTTTATATTTGAGATATAAAGTTATATTTTATAATCTCTGCTGTTCCACTGAGCTAGTGACTTGGGCTAACGATCTAAATATTTAAATAAAGTGGAATCTTAACAGCGTGTATCTGACTACTCTATAAATTTTTCTAGGTTTAAATGCCTATATGGCACCCTGTAGAGCAGATATGATAGTTTGCGGTTAGATTCGATCTTCACTTGCCATTTCGATCGTTACAATATATATATGAACCAAATAAACTTGAACATTTTCAATGAGTTTTCAGTAATCAGTCCATAGGTAACTCCATTAATCATTCAATATTAGTCAGCAAATAGATATTTAAATGTTCTTAGTTAAGGGGCAAAATTAAGATGGAAATCAAATCAATCCCTTACCTTCTAAATACTGGAACATCTGTTGAGTACTGACTTTTATTCAATGTTCCTCAAAGAATGCTGCTGAAGAGATCTTTGCCTTCATTAGACTATTTAAAAGGCTAATCACTTACATGTAAATCCAATATATATATATAAATTTAATATTTTTAATGGGTTAATATAGATGTAAATTAATTCTACAGCCAAAGTTTATTGATGTGCAGCAGGCAATAACATCGATTCTGCTGATTGAAAGAAGACAATGGTAAATCTATATGCTACTACTGCTTTTGATTAGTAGTAACTTGGATAACAAGGTTTGCTATTATTTTTCTTTCAGCCATCAGAAATAATTTTATTAGTTGCTACACATCAATACCCCTTGACTGTGGATATCATTTATATAATGGAGTTCCCATTTACTAAATAATTTACAACTATATAATATATTAAGATTAATACTCAAACTACATGTTTATTAAGGTAAATGAAATACTCTCAATCCAAAGCACCAGACAAAACTTTTATAGAGAAAAGACTGGACCGTCTTTTCTCTTTACCTCATCTTCTTATATAGAGGTTTATCTGAAGCACTTTGCAAATAAAGCATGAATTTTTAAACCAATCATATTACTTTTTAAAGTTATTTTTAAATTAATTTATATTATTTTAATTGACATTTGTGAAATTTTTCAATTTTCACATTGTCAATACTGACTCAAGAAGTGAAATATGAATATATAAGATATTTCCAGTGATTAATATTATATAATGTATCGAGATTAATACTCAAACTACTTGTTTATTAAGCAAGTAATATACTCTCAATCCAAAGCACAAATTTTAATTAAAATAATATAAATCAATTTAAAAATAGCTTTAAAAAGTAATATTGTTGACTTAAAAATTCATACTTTCTTTTCAAGTGCTTCAGATAAACTTCTATATAAGAAAATGATTTAAAGAGAGAAGATGGTCTGTTCTTTACTCTACCAGAAGTTTTGTCTTGTACTTTGAATTGAGAGTATTCCATTTACTCAATAAATTTACCAGTATTTTGTGTATTAATGTTGATATATTACATATTAATCACTGGAAATATCTTATATATATATATATAGTCACATGTAATTGGACTGGAAGTAACAGGATCTCTTACTGAGCCATGTAAATGTCAATCTACTATGAAAAGATAGAATGATAGAAGTCTGAAAAGTACATATATATATATGACAACATAATTTTTAATAACATCTATTTTTATATAACTCTATACATAAATATTATAATCAAATGAACTTTAGTAATAATTCTAACTCTTTCATTTTAAATGTACATGTATAAATATAATATTTATAACATATTTTTTCAGAATTTTGTACAAGTCAGAGAAATTTTAGAATCAATTTAACAAACTTGCAAATAACAATCTCTTATTAAACCACTAAACATCACATGATCACCATTTCTAGTCTACAGATATTGGATGAGTAGGCATTAGATAGGGATTTTATGCCTTCTGGCATCCATTGATTACTCTGGCTTGCACTAAATGGCACTACTGTGAGAGTTTTGCCTGTTTTAATAACAATCTCTTATATCAATGTAATCTATTAGATAAAAAATGTATCCTTTCTGTCTAATTTACAAATTTTTAAATATGAGCAGGAGTTCAAAAATTCCTATTTCTGTCATTCTTATATGTATGTATATGCAATACACATAATCTTCAAAGATTATTTGCTCATACAATAATGTGAAGGCATGTTTAAAATGGATTCAGTTTTTAATTTGATTAGTAAATCACATTATGTATGAGAGAATGATTTTTTGCAAGTTTTTTATAATGATTCTAGAAAGTGTGACTTGCAAAGGATTCTTATAATACCTGCATCTGAAGACTGTTTCCTATATTCTGCCAGTATTACATATTTAATAATTGTTGTTTATTTGCAAGAATCATTAAAATTAATAGTATGTATATGCTTATATAGCTTACCATATGTCTATTGCTTAAATGAGTAATTTTTTACCACTGTTGGTGAGATATTAAGTTGTGATTATCCAATATATTTTATCTAATATATTTTGTCATTATTTTTGTACAATAATTATTCATAATTAACAAAATAATTATAGACCATATATGTGTTTAAGTATTAAATAATACACATAATATATTTATCTGGTTATCTTTTATTGTACTTAGATGCAATTTTTCATTAATAATTGATGTTTATATTAAGTATGGTAAATATTTCTTAAGTCTTTTTATATCAATATTTATACACATCTGTTTATAGCAGCAGAAGAGACTGCACCGGAATGTAAAAGTGACCATTCTGATGACAGTACTTCTCTAGGTTCAAAGATTCCTCTTCCTGGTGCTGAAATAATTTTTTCAGGCGTAACTAATCTTACTAGTGTTATTCAGAATACGGTATTATTATTATATTACTATAGAATGTTTTTTGTTTTTTTTCCATTAAACTATATATAATTCACTGATTGTTATTATGCTAATAATAGTCAAGATTTGCTTGTTTAAGAATTAAAATCTTTGCATGACTTTCTCATCATGTTTTCTCATCATGTTTTAAGGAGAAATTCTCTTCATTGTATTCCAGAATTTTCAATAGACAAACAAGTTGTTTGTCTTAAAATATTTAGGAATTTTTGAATTTCAAGCTATTAGATTGATAATATAAAGCAGTTAATGGTGGTTCTCAACTTTTAAATAAATTACTTCCAACTTTATATTCAAAATTCTAACTGACGATGAAGTCAAAAACTAGTCCAGGGATGCAATACCATTTAGTGTCCCTTGGTTGTTCAAGTTTACAATAAATGATTCTATTATAGAGTGAAGAGAATTACTCTTGAAAGATTTGAAAACTGTAAAACAGTCTATATAACCGGAGTTTAGTTCTTTACAGATGGAACACACTTTTATGTTCATTTATAAGAAAATCAATTTTTATACAATTATGCATAATAGAAATTTATTGTTCTTCAACTACTGTAATATTGTGATCTGATAGCATTTTTTTTATATTTAAGAGTAAACATCTTGTATCTGGAAGTTTAGATGCCTTAGAAACAATTGGGAAAAAAACTATGGATATTCTTCAAGAAGGTGATCCTGGATTAAAAAAGAAAAGAGCACTATTTCAAGGTGACAAAGGGGATTTGTCTCAGGTGCATAACTAGGTTTTTTTTTTTCAATTATATTTTAAATTATAACCTTATAATATCATTAATTTTTTTCAAAAAATAAATTTATTAACTGTTAAAATGGATTTTTATGATTATGCTAAATGTATTTATATTAAATTTTCTGTCTGGAGACAGGTTGAGTAACTAATCAACTGAATAGTACAATCATATGATAACATTTTGATTACCATTAGGAGTAACTCTCTAGGATTGGCCATCTTTTTTTATATATATATATAATTTATCATAAAATTTCAAAATGTGGAGTTGTATCATAATTTCTGTGATTGAAATATTATTCAAGATATAAAATTTATTTTTTATTTGGAGAGAATATATACTTATATTCGCAGGGTTAATATGGAAATCAGCCCATCAAGAGGAAGCAACAAAACAGTTTAGAAATCAGGAAGGAAGTGTGACGATATGAGCTTGAATAGGATTTGAGAAAGTTGTCTACTGTGTTTCATATTAGTATCATTACAAAATTTCCAACAATTAAAGGTGATAATCTTATCAGCACTTTCATATATTTCAATTAGGTATGATTATGGAATTGTCTCTGCACTTATTTGATTGATCTATGTGTTAAATTATAGCCAATGTGTACTGTTATTAAGGATATATATAAAGAATTTAACAAGACTGATGTCAGATCAAATAATTCATTACATGGCCATTATAGACAACTAAGTTTTGCCGACTATGTGTGGTAGTAGTGATAACAATTCTTGTCACAAATGGATAATGAACCAATGATTGACTGAGCATGTCCAAAATGTCTAATAATCAATAACCATGTTCGGGCCGAAAACGCTTAAGAACTACATGTGGCAAAATCATAAGTATGTTGAATTGTGATAAAATAGAAATGACTCTAATTTTAAATGAATCCATTTATAATCTTATTAGTGATTTGATTGCAAAATGTTTTCCATGTCGCAGACGTGAAAAACATTTCGCAATCAAATTACAAATGCAAAGGAAGTGAAAACTTAATCTTATTAGTGATTAATATTTAATCCTCCAGATATATTCTGTCCTCTGTGTGAATGTGATGACATCATAATACTACTCATTCTATTAATTTTCAGGAGGACTTGGAAATAGAGGTGAAGAAAAAAACACCCATGAGTTGGACATCTGAATCTTTCATTGTTGATTGCACAAATAAATGTTTGAATTGTGACTGTAGTAGACTACATACTAGTAGTGCTCCCATGATGGACAATTCTATAAAAAAGAAAATAGCATTATAATGCAATCTGTGAATCAGCAGTTATTCTCCACAAAAATTTTAAGGCGCTAGTGTGTATGGATTACAAGTTATGACATTAAATGTGGCAGTATGTTTTATACTTTCCTTTGTCATGTTCAGTACTTTTAACTGCTATTATAAAACTACTTGAAAATGTTCTGTAATGCATGACTTCAACACTATACAAAGTATAAATCTTTTCAAATGTTTAGTAACAGTTTTGCCCAATATAAAATAAAATTTAATGTTAGCGCATTGTTCCGTTATGGGTTAAAGTATGAAATACACTGTCATATGATAGCTCATAATTCAGACCGAAAGTGTTTTAAAATTGTTGTGATGAATAGTTAAACTATGTCATTATATAAAGCATGTGTTGATTCAGAAGTGGCACTACAGGAAGCTTGGATAAAGAACCAATCACTAGTCACTTTTTCACTGGGACACATTGTAAACAATAGTGGACTGGAGCAGTAGAGATTACCTACCATGAGTCATACAATAAATATTTGAGCACGATTTTACATATTTTCAATGGTTGTTTCTTTGCAATGCAAAAGCAAAAAATAAACTATTGATTCTTTGACTTGAGGCATTGCAGTGCTTCTGAATCAGAACTCTTTTCTCCACATATCTTGTCTTTTTATTTTACATACATTATTTTTCAAAATACATTAAATATTTTTGAGATTCAATTTAGGAATTTAATTATTCATTTGTTACATCTTGTCCAGTCTAGTTTCATTTCAGACTGCTTATTCTTTCAGTGATATCTGCTTACAATCCCTTTTTGTTAATTTTAAAATATCACTTTTCATCTTTTACTTGCTTGGTCTGCATTTTTATCCTGTTAAATCTATGAGTTGCAGAAGTGCACGTAAATTACACATTGGTTTTTCATTTGTAAATAGAATGTGCTTCATTAGAAAAATATGAGTTATTAATTATATATCAAAATTTAATAAATTTTCTATATAATTGTAGTCTTTATATTATTTATATTCCCAATTTTTTCTGTGTATATCTACCAATGTAAATTACCCAGAATACATCATTAACATTTCTTTCTGTTTTTTAAATATAAAAATGTCTTTGTTTGTCAAGCGTTGTTAGCCGAGAGGTCATCGTACCCACCTTGCAAGCAAGTAGTTGGTTGCAGACGGGTGCGGGTTCGTGTCCCGGCCGATGCTATGACATATGAAAAAAAAAAAAAAAATGTCTTTGTTACAGACAATATAATACTTGATATCTTACTATATATTTCTAAATATGTTAATGAAAAAAATGTTTGCTCATGCTTATTTACTTTTATATATATATACAATTATTATTTTTATTTTTTTATACTTAACAAATAAAATATCACATCAGTTTCATGCAATAATTCAATCTATTTACTTCAGAGCTATTTATTGTAAATATGGATGAAGAATGAAAGCCTCATCTGAAGATTTGGATGAGATTTCTCAAGCTGACAATAGATGGTTCTGGAGTAAAGTAAATTGAATGAAATTTTTTTTTTTAATGAAAACTTTTGTTGATGTGTATTTTATTATAAATAGATACTAAGAGAAGCAAAACAGAAAGCTGAAATTGAGTCTCAGTTGAAAGAAGACCAACAAGAGTTTAAAAAAGCACATTTTGGTTTACTATTTGACAATTTTCAAGGTAATCTATTATGGGTGTCCATCATAAGATTTGGTCTTGGTTTAATATCTTCAGTTTAAATTGTACTTATTATATATGGAGTGCACATGTATATATATATATGTGTTCTTTAATAGGTCTGGCTCATCTGGAAGCTCTTGAAATGCTATCAAGTCAATGTGATTCGAAATTGAAAGCCACAATAACCAATTTTAGTGGAGATAAATTAAGTGCCATCAATAACTTGTTTGAGAAGTTTTCTGAAACATGCTCATTAGATGAATTGGATGAAAATATTGGTAAATAGATTTTCTTTTTTACTATTATTTTCTTAGATATGATTGTAAATTTAAATACTTAAAAAGGAAATTAAAATACATTTGAATTATGCTGTATTTAATTTTTGATTTATGAAGATTCATAATTACTTGTTTATATTAGTAATGCCTTGTGTGATGGCATAGTATAGTGATAAAATGACAAACTTTGGTTCTCAAAATCCATGCATTGTAGCTCATTTGTATCATTTCCAGTAGTAGAACTTTCTATGAACTCCTAAGAAACAATCTATTTAATTATTATTACTATCATTAGTTATTTGCCAAAAGGCTGGCTTCACATCTAATCCGAATTATTTCTCTGCTCTACTTTTTATACACAAATATATTGTATTATATGTTGTGATTTAAGAGCGTGATTAGGAGAATAGCTATCTTCATTTATCAGTTCATCCTGTTTTTCATATATCATGAATATGAAGGTGTTACTTAACCTATGATTCACGGTCTTTCTTTTGATCTGACTGAAATTTGTGTCAAAGGAAATACTGTGTCTTTATATTTGAAATAGGATAGAGGGATTAGGAATACCTAAACCATTGGCTGACTAATATTAAATGATTATCTGGACTGGCTAATGAAATAATTTGGGATGATATTCTGCTTTGAATTCTACTGTGATATCATGGACATAGCAAACTAAAGTATTATATTATGAGATTCTTCATATTTATATGTGAGTGTGTGAAGTTAGTAAAGTGGTAATTAGCTATTCTAATGTAGAAGGAGCCCTGGGCATTTTATCAATGATAGAGTGCAGTTTGAGTGAAAGGTTTCTCAATTGAATAAAGTAAAAAAAATACTTAGCTAATCAAATAGGATGGAATAGTTGCACTCAAGCTATCACTCATATACTTAAATAATACTCGACTTCCTAAGAGAGTAAATCATAAAAATCTTGTCAGCTATCAATTGACTAATTTTTTGAGCAATATCTTAAGATTATTTCTCTGTGAAAGACACTGCAGAGACTGTTTTACCTTATATACTATCAGTGTGTGTGGTTGTTTCAATATTGAAAACTAAACTCTTTTAACAGTAAAACAATCAACTTTTATATAACTTGATTATAATTTCAGTTTAACCTACTTCTTTTTTGTCAATATTTTGTGTTTTTGTAATATGGTTATGGAAATTTCTAGAAATCAGTTGTGTTCATTTTTTTTGCAAATGATGAAGAAATTATCTGAAAATAAACCACAATTGTAAAAAAAATAAAAACAAAGAAAAGATTTGACAGCCTCAAATAAAAGAAAGATATCTGAAGAACTTTTAATATGCAATGGAGGTTATTTTGTGTCCCTCATTGACTTGTTAAATCTTTTGTTCAGAATCTAGTTTACTTTGAAATAGAAATTTGGAATGTAAAAGATCAGAAGATTTTAAGATATAGATTTGAAAAAGAATGTTGAAGATGAGTTGAAAAGATATGCTTTGCTGTGTTAAAAAAAGTAAATTAAAAGAGATTGTTTATTGAGGAAATTATGAAGTGGCAAAACAACTCAAATGGACATTTATTTAGAGATACAGGACTGTTGCAAAGCTTTTCAGATAATAAGAGAAAGAGTAAATTAAAAAAAGAGAATTGGAAGATATGTAGATAAAGAACTATCAGATATATAAGCAGGGTTTAGAACAATTAAGAAACTTGTGACATCCACAGTTATGTAGAAAAAGAACTATCAGATATTATAAGCTGGTTTTAGGAAAGATCAAGAGATTAATAAAATGTCAAGGAACATCATGAAAAAGTCTAAAAACTTTTTATTGATTAAAATAAGACTTTTGAATCAGTTGACTATATTATATTATGGAATGTTCTTAAGAAAATAGATGTACCAAACATATCACTGTTTTTATGAAAAATTTCTTTATGAAACTATTAGGTTGTGGTGAAATACATTCTTTATATTGTCAAAGGAGTGAAACAAAACTATATATTATTATCTTATCTGTTCAACTTCTATACTGTAAATATAATGAAAAAGTCAGATTAGATAAAGGCAAACTGAGATTCAAGATTGATTGAAGAAACATCATCATTATCAGCAGCAGCTAACAAACAAATATGGCCATTTCAACTTTAAAACACTAGAGATTTGTTCTCGCATAACTATTCAAACCAATCTGTGAAATCCTAATCTGTTCATATTGAACATGCTGATCCATTATTCTGTTTATTTGATATTTCTGATGCTATCTTTTAACTTATTTTGCAGCAGTTGCTACTCTGAAATATTTCAACACTATGTCTAATTCAGAAATATTACCAAATTCACCACTTCCTGTCTAATTGTAACTATCCAATATATCCTATCTTCTACCACATTCTTTTCTAATGAAAACAATCTATAATTGCACTTCTTTAGATCTATAAAATAATCTTTATAATATAAACAAGTTATATCTCCCCCATGAAAACCATATTTCAATTTTAGTCTTGTAATATTCATTCATTTCACATATCCAAGCCAACAAGCCCAGCAAATTGGAGAATATCTTCAGCCTTATAATCTTGCCACTGTATTTTTACAATTTTGAAACTTTCCTAATGCCTTTATATTATTTTAATAGAATGTTTGAGTCTTATTTTCATACAATAAATTAGATAAAATAGTAATTCTGTATACAGCTAATTTAATTATAATAATTATTTCACTATGATAAAATACGCTATCTTTTAATTTTTTAATTAACTGCTTGGGATGATCAAACATCAAAATGGAAAGTCACTGCATTCAGCATTCATTAAACTGAACTGAGTTTTTTTTAATTCATTTTAATCAGCTGAGAATTGATCTTGGGATCTTTAGCTCCAAGTCTACCATTCTGCTGCTGAGCTAAACTGCACAGGACAAAAAGGATATTGTATTTTATTGATCCTTTATATCATTAAAATGTTATTTGGATGCTTGTTTTTTTTTTATGTGATTTATAATTACATCTATAAGCAAATATTTTTTTCATTTGTTATCATCTTCTATAAGCAAATTGAAAACAAATTATTATGATAAACCACCAATAAAGACTTTTATTTATAAATTGTTTATAATATATGAAATGTTTCGATTGTTTGACACCATCATCTTAAATTTTATTATTATAACTACCTAAAATCAATTTTTTGTAATTATAATAGTCATATTATTAAAACATTACTTTATTACGATACTTGTTAAGAAACCGATACTTTTCTATCATTTCAAGAAAAAATTTAGCTGAGGTTTTAAAATACACATTTGTGTTTACAGATTTTAAAAACATATTTTTGCATAGATGTAAAATGGTTTTTTGCTTGCCTAAGTAATTACAATATATTTATAAAATACAGTAGCTTATTAAAAAATGAAGGCTAAATATAAGAAAGAGCTTTAGAATTTTTTAAATGGATAGTCTGTGGCTAGAATTAGCAATAATCTGTTTTTGTGTTGGATTGAAGTTATCTTAATCTTTTTCTTCAATTGCATAAAGTCTGAATGAAATCTACTATCTAGATTATGTGAAAAGAAGTCAAGATGAATGAAAGACATATGACAATCCATTTTTCTTTTGGGTGTGAGCTTGGCTTTATTTTCATTTAGTAATTCCAATAAAGTTTTGCATCACTTTAACAATATATAGCAGGCTGTCTAGCTCTAAATAAGTTCAATTTCATTTTAAAAGAGGTGATAATATATTTTTAATGCAATTCCAAATTTGAATATAGAGAACAGTAATTCAGAATTTTATTTTCCAAAGGACTGCTCTTTTAGTTTTTACAGCCACAACATTTGAAAAAATAGGTAATTTATTTTTTGATCCAAAGAGTTCTGATTTAATTTGAATGCTGATGGTTATTTTATTCATATCAAACCAGAAGCATTATCATTCCATTTTTGTCCAAAACATTATCATAAACTTATTTTTAAAATATTTTGTACTTGCTCATTTTTTATCATATATAGAGTCATACATAAACTAAAAACAATTGCTTTATAGGCCATGTGACATTTGAGAACTAAAAGGGATAAGTTGCGTTTCAATCCAGGAACCTCCAGATTTTGAATTCATTGGCTTACTTCTAAGTTAAATGATACAAGACATTATTCATATCTTTTAAAGTTTTGCTTGCATCACTGTATTAAATAAAGATACTCAAACAAGTAATCAAAAAGTATTTAAAAAAATTTCAATGACTCTGAAAATCTCTTATTAAATAATGGATAACTCATAAATTTATTATTTCAGTCTTAGTCTTTAGAAATGATGGAGAAACCGATAGACCATCTTTAATAAGAAACTCGTTTTCGATCGAACTAAACCACTTCAGGAACTTCATCGATCAAAAAAGCTATGGACTGTTGTAAATTATTTCAGAGCAATTCATCTATTGATCATATCTATTCAGCAAATGAAAATGTTGAGTTCTATTCCTTACAGATTGCTTTAGATAATACTTCACACTGAAGATGACCGTTTATTATATTCCTTCATTGAGGGGAATCTTTGACAGGCATCTGGAGGGATTCCTGATTCCTCAATTTTGGACTGTAATCTTTCTGACTTTGTCTCTACAAGTTGTAATCATTTTTGGTAAATAATTATTTAAATTTTTGTGAATTATATAAGGAAAGTATAATGTTGATTAACAGTAATGATTGTCAAATAGTAGGATACATAAAGAACTTTCTCTGATTTATTAATGATAACAGAAATGATGCTGAATTACAATACAAACCCAATACTCTTTGAACTATTTTTTATCATTGGAAAATTTAACACAGAGATTTAAGATATTTTTTTACAAAATTATGAGGAGGAAAAAATGTGACTTTGGCAGCCATTGTAAAGTCATATGAATTCCCATCCACATATATAATAATATGTTAGTATGTGTTTGCTTTTAACTTATACAATTTAATTGTATTTATTAAGTCCAAGGGGATAACTGATTACTTCATTCTGATCCGAACGTTCTAATGTGTCCATATCTGATTATCTTCAATCATTTTTTTCCATTTCATAGCAGTCCAGAAATGTAAAATATAGACAAAGTTGTGGTAATATTTGTTAAAACTGTAGCTATAAAGAAATAACATCATTTTTATGCAACTATTTTTGGTTTGAGAAAAAAACAAATGCTATAATTTTTGAACTAATATGCTAATGTGAACATTATTAATCACCATAATATCATTAACATTTTATAATTATAAATTTATTAAACGCACATTGATTACGTAAGTAATATTTACTGAGGCTATAGAAGAAATAATAATAATAATTAGTGTGGGATTATACCTAGAAAACAATATATTTAAAAGAATGTATTGCACATTAAAGTCCGCTATATATTAATCATATTATCACTTGTGCTGGCAAATTTTAGCAGTTTAAAGTGAACTTATTAAGCTTTATTAACTGCGAACTATAATTAGTTCTCATCACCTCACTATTAAAAACCATTTATATGATTATAGCCATTCTAACTCCAGAATTAAAAAAAGAAAGAATGGATAAACAAAGAGTAAAAGGTTGAAAATGAGTTTTGTGATGACTACACAAATCAGTCTGCAGACCACAAATATATCCACTTATTATTTGTTTTGATTCTTTATTCTATTTATTTATCTTTTACCTTTTTTTCGCAGCTACAACCAGCCTCCATTTATTCCACTGATGTTAAACTATGTACTTTAAGTAAATAAACTCATTTTTATTATAATAATGTAAAGTTTATCTTTTTTTTTAGAAGACACAGCTGGAATTGATCACGAATTTAGAGAACTTGTTACAGAAATGCTAAATTTATTAAATTTAGGAACATCCCCTGAAAAATTAATTGTGGTAAGATTAAAATTAATTCCATTACTTAAATTAATTCATATTTGATAAATTTTACAAGCGCTGTGGTTTTGACACTTAAGATTGGCTCATATAATTTACATTTGAATTTTGGAATTAAGATGGCTGCTCTTATTTCCTTAAAGTCTCTGTCTTGTGTCTGGCGCAAGAGTATCCCTGTAGATTGAACATTACTGTTTAATGGTGCTTGTGAGGAAAGGATGATTACTTTCTATAGTTAGTTAAATTATTTCATTGAATGTCATTTTGGTTATATAAATTTGTGCATGTTTTTTTTTGTCACTTATCAAACAATTTCTACTCATTTATGTTAATCTCGGTTTCTTTTTTTTATAAATGAACGGTCAACTTTTTTTAGATTAATTTTTTTTTTTTATATTATTAAACTTATAACAATAGTTCTATTTTTAATCTCTCTTAAATTAAATTAAATTAAATTAAATTAAAGAAATTTTGAGGACAGAATGTATCAGTCCTCTGCATTGAGAGATTTTTCTGTTCAACAGTCATAAAGTTCTGTTTAAGGTCCTTAAAAGTCTCCATTCCCAAGCACAAACTCTAGAAGTGAGCAATCAACATTTTGATAAAGTATTCATTCTTGTCATAACAATGGTATCCTAGAGACGTCACATGACCACCATTTCTTACAACCTGTCATATCAGTAGCACACTCTCTAGACAGTGGTGCCACTCAGTACAAGCGTTCATTGATTACTATGGCTTGCACTGATTGGCACTACTGTTATATCTTTTCAGAAATTTCAACATACTTTCTCATAGTTCATATATCATTTTTCCAATTTAGCTAGTATTTTAGTATTATCAAAATCAGGGATGTGACTAATATCTAAAAAAATATATATAATTGATCTTTGGCTGAAAGTATTTTTATGCTCACTAACCCTTATACTAATATATCTAATTGATTGACCCTTTAAAATACTAATTAGATTGGAAAAATAGCATTTACTTTCCATGTATTTATTTTTTTAATATATATGTATTGCAATGGAATATCACTGGTTTTGTGTTGATGAAACAAAAAAAAAAAAGAAATGTAATGAAAAATGGGTTTTGTTTTTGTTGCATACTGAGTCGAGAGGTTACTCCAGCAATCAAAAAAATAAAAGAAATAATATGGATATTCTTAGCAATCAAATAATAAAAATAAATAATACGGAGGTTCCTATGATCTTTTAAATCTCTGAGACTCCCTTTTGGGCCTTCAATGAGGCACTGCACTGGGATTTGACTATGGTTAAAAAAAAATGTAAATGTTGGAATGTTAAAATAATTTTAATTTGTCAAATTAAAAAATTCTCAGGGAATTAAAGTTATAAATTTATCTGATAAAGAAAAAACTAATTACATCCATAAATTTCCCCCAAAATCTAAATCAGCTGGGTTTGACTTAAGTTCAAGAGTCAAGAAGGAAGGCAACAGAATATGTCCAGCAGAAGAGCAGCAGCAGGTCAATAAGAGTACAAGAGCCAAGAAAGTAAAAAGATACTTCCCCCCCCAAAAAAAGAGTCAAATTCCAGTGCAGTGCCTCACTGAAGGCCCAAAAGGGATTTTTCAGAGATTTGAAAGGTTGTATGAATTTCCATATTATTTATTTTTATTACTTGATTGCTAAGAATCTCCATAATATTTATTTTTTTTTGATTGCTCTCAGCCACTCACATACATCAACTCAATGTATAACAGTTTTTTAATATCCTACTAGCTTTAGGTGATGACTATAACTATACATGAGGACCATCATCAGATCTTATTTAGAATATCTAATAATAAATATATGAGAAGATGGAGTTAAGATATAGAATCATATTCTCTAAATGAGGATAATGGTTATTTTCAAAGATATATTAAATTTCATCTTGCTATATCTGACCACCAAACCATTATTTTATTTGGATGGATATTTAGTCATACTGTAGAGGCATTTGCAGATTTATGTGCAAGACTATTAATATCATAATTCAGACTATTGTACTAATTTCTCGTTCCATTTATTGCCCAATCTGAACCTCGACCACAAACATGATTTTTTTTTTTTTTTGCTTTTTAATTTTCCCTTTTAATCAGTCACATATTGTTTAATGTGTTAAATGGACATACGGATGAATAAAGATAAACCAAAGAAATTTAATTAGTTAGTATAAAACAAATATTCAAAACTTTAAGTTGATATTATGGCAAGATTTAAAAAAAATTAGTGAATTATAACACTATTTACATGTCTAAGATTTTACATTGTTATTAGTTGGTTATTTACCACACTAACATTTTTTATTAACTGATATTGAAAAACTAGTTGCTTCTTTTATAAGCCAAAACAAAAAAAAATTTCCATTATATTTTGTCAGCCATGGACCACAATTATGTATTAGCACTCCATATTCCATAGATTTTGGCATGGCATTATATGAACTTCAATAAACATTCATACTTAAGAAGAAAAAAAAAAAGCTATATAGATTATTCCATTATGTTGTGGCTTCCCAATGTGTGGGCATGATAAATTTAAATCACAGAGAAGAAGTGGGGACCAAAAATTACACCCAGAGGAGAATAATTTACTATAGAATGGGGAGTTAATCAGAACAATAAATTAGAACTCATTTTTAAAAGAGAGAGTAGGGTTTAAAAAAAGGCTGATCTGAGAATATGTGTTAAGTAAAGGTGAAAGTTGGGTGGGTGTAAAGGCATGTGAAACACCATTTTGTAAAGTAAATAATGTAAAAAGTGGAGGAGCAAATTGATCAGAATCAAGATCTAATCTAGTCAAAATAAGTCATAGATCACATGACCCTATTCTCTTAAGCTTTTAAGTTATAAACAATGAGGATTGCCATTTTCTCAGAAGGAATTATTATAAGAGGGCAAATGTGAGAGATGCAAACAGTCAGAAAAAGAAAAGACAATATATAGATTATTCTATAACTCAGCACATATTTATGATTAAAACAAAAAGTGTAGTGTTCCTCCCAATTTTCGTTATTATATTTTTATCAGTTTATGGTGTGATACCTATCATATGCTTTCCAATAATAACCATTATTCATGCATTATTTTTTAATCCTATATAGTGTAGTAAATTGATTAATACATCGAATTTATATTTGTAATCAATCAAATTTTTCACTCTGAAAGCTTATTACATTGTAGCACTGGGAAATTTTATCCTAGATGATAGCTGATTCTTTAATGATAAGTTTTTGAAGGGGTGTATTGCAAATCTAACAGATGCAATTAGCTATATAATATTTAGAAAATAATGACTGGATTAATTTATGAAATATTAATTCTTTTATTACTGATGATTTTAATATATTCTTGCTCACACACATATATATATTTCTAAAAAAAAAAAAATATAATTTTCTAAAAAAAAAAATCTTTATATAATTTTTAAAAATTGTACATATTTAGGTTCAGAAAAGTGCTAGAAGCTGGCTTGATGAATGCAAGAAGGAACAGGATAAAGGTCATGTTAAAGAAGCCAAGGTTACTAAACATTTACTGCTTTCATTTTAATTTAATTATTCTAACTTTTCTTTCCTACCATTTGCTTTTTTTTTTAATAATATGTGTTCAGTAATAGTGACTTGTCTCTTCAATGGTAGAAGCCATAATGAAAATATTGAATAAAATCAATGAACTCTAGATAGTAATGAAACCAGACATTTAGATTATAACTCATTAACTGTTTTCCAATAGAGGAATCTAAGTTTCACTGTATTCATTCAGCAGCCACTTTTTCGAATTTATTATGCTCTTAACATTATTAAATCTTAAACATTTAAAGTTTTGAAACAAAACCAATTAGTTTGCATTTCTATGCAAGTCTGATTTTAAATTGTGTCTCTCTATATAACTAGTTTAGTGACCAAAGCTGTCTGTGGGCATTTTTGACTTTGTGACTTCTAGAGTTAAATATTCAATTACTGTCTAATTTAATGTAATCTAGCGAAGACTTTCTGGACCTATAGCCTAACTTGATTTCATCCAAGAAGAAACTAGTACATCATATCACAAAAATTGTTGCTTATGTTTGAATGGTGAAAAGTTTACTATGATATTAATTTTTGCTTATTTATGTGTTTGTAGAAACAGTTAATAATGTTCTGAATGAGTTGTGTTGTATAGACAGATATATATATATGTTTGATTTGCTAAAATTTTCTTTTTATTACTTTAAGATGATGACTACGAGCATTTAACTGGTCTCTATAAGTTCATGGTGTAAATGATATTACATGTAATAGACACATCCTGAATTATAAACTTTGACAATACAAGGCTTAAAGAACTGATTTTAAGAGAGAATCTTCTTCATTATTTATCCAAACTTTTAAAACCTTAATCAAATTATATAAAAAATAATATTACAAAGAAATCAAGTCATATGTCACATGACCTAATTTAACAAGCTTATATTACAAATGTTATATATAGAGCTCACAAATAAGCTCTTAACAGGTTTTGCAGAATATCCCCAACCCCTGACCAGTTTCTGCTACTGGCTTCCTCAGTGAGGTGCTAGGATATAATGCTTGAATGTCCTAGCACCTCACTGAGGAAGCCTGTAGCAGAAACAGGTCTGGGGTTGGGGATATTTTGCAAAGTTTATTAAGAGCTTATTTGCGAGCTCTATATATAACATAAAAATAATATATATTATTAAGTGTCATAAAATGGAAATGAATATAATCTTTGCGCTGTATGGTTTGATGCAGTGGTAGAATGGTTTCAAGTGCCGAAGCTCGAGATCTGTGAATCGTAATCCAATTCTGGCACTTTCAGTTCTCAAACTTTTTATAAATTTATGAACATTAAAACTGCTTGATTTTTTTTTTCATGTAATTTTTTATATATATATATAAATAAATAAATACCTAAATAAATTATTTCACAAGAAATATTAAGTACATAGTAGTTTCTTTCTATGCTTCATTATATTCTTATATGCATGAACATTAATAAATGAGCATATAAACGTGTGTACATAGAAATGAGTAATAAAATAAGTTTTTTTGTATTAATATAATATAATTATCATTAGATAATCTATTTAGGTATTACAAACGTTTTAATTTATAGTGATTTGAGGTTTTAAATTTTATATAGATAGAATTCTTGAACAATTTATTATTTCAATATATAACTCAATATTGTAATGTTTCAATGTTATATATTTTCAAATTATGTATGGTCTGCAAGAATATGGTAACTTTACTCTAGATTTCTATTTTCATATGGATGCACCTATTATAAATTATATGAGTACGTTTAATGGTTATTATCTCTCCAATAGTTGATATGGATGATGTCTTGAGTACTTTGGCAGATAGACTGGAATGTTAAACGATTATATAAATAGAAAAAAACATTAAGAGGAAACAATCTTCAGTGTTCATCATGATGATGATCCCAGTGTGTGTTATTAGAACTGTGTTAAAATAGACCTAAATAAATAGGAAGTACTGTAAGTCAGCTATCTCTTTACATATGTAATAAATTTATAATTACCTGCATAAAGATAACTCTGTGCTCAGCACCCATGAGAATATGATATCTCTTTTCTCACTGATGAAACCCAAATCATCTTACAATTAAATTTCTGCTTTATGATTAATATAGGAACATTTAGCTGACTAACACATATTAATCCAGATCCTTCAACTAAAAATAGCTAAACATCTATTTTCTGACCAATAATTGGATAGATAGTTGGCTTATTTACTTAAAAATAAATCAATCAGTTTTTGCTTAGTAATCTTTAAATGACCTGAAGATATTTCAGTTTGAATTTGAAGTCTACGTTATCAACATTAATTAATGTCTTAGTTACCTTTTAATAAATATTGCCAGCCACCTTTAGTGAAAACTTGGGTTCAAATTATCCTTGAAAAACCTTTCAGTAAAGATTTTTTTCAGTGCCGAAAAAGTAAGTACTAAAATTTTAGAGTATTTCTGTGAAGATGAAATATACAGAGTAGATCATTATTTGGGAAAACCTTTAGTTAAAGCAGTATTGTTCCAAGTTATAGTCATTATAAACTTTAATCAGATATATAGAATGTAAAGATACTTAAATACAGATATGATGACTTATGCAAAAGTCATAATTAATGTTATAAAAGTATATTATCTGCAACTAAGATGAAAAAAAAAATGTTTGGATTTTTTTATGTTGTCATGCTTAATACTTATGATATTCTCAGTCATTAATCCATTGTAACTTTTCCCTACTTCCATTTTAATAAATCAGTTGACTTTAGGTAGCTGTGAAATATTCTTAAAAGCATTTCTAACTTCTCTCAGGAAGCACTGATTTACTTTTAATATCTAATTTTATTTCAATATTATTCAAGTTAAAAGCCTAAAATTTTCAAAGACTCTACTCACTTCTTATATGATTGGTTTTAGAATGAGCATAAAGATGTTAAACGTTATCTAAGAGAGATTAATGTCTTCTAAGTGAATCATATGATGATTGCTGTTGGCATTTCTGTTCACATGTTCACTATATACATAGTGAACATGATTTAATAAAACATGCAATAAACATTTTCTTGAACATATACTGTTAGATTACAATTAATTTGCATCATTAGCAATTAATTCTCTGATTTCTAAAGTATTAAGCTGTTTATGGGATAACACTTTGTTGTAAATTAGAACAGTATAGACCTCATCAAAAATTTAAGCTGAATTTATTATAATTAACCATTTTCTTCTGTTCAGCTTTGAAGCAATATTAAAAAGACTTAGTTTTACAATGAATTATTTAAAATCATTCATATACCTTAATAAGCTTTTGTTTTTCCTATTTTTTTAATTCATTTAAATTTTTTTTTTTTTACTTACAATAATTTTCGTTTAAACTTAGGATATACATGACAGTGGAATTTCTTCCTTAGCAGAACTAACAGCAAGAGCAATAGAACAGTTTCATAAAAGTTCGGAATTGCTTTTATTACAGTCCGGTGCATCAAATCAGCTACACCAGGCATCTAGTTTAACAAAGTAAGAATAAAAAAACGTTTTTACTCTCATTCATAAATATATTATATACTGAAATATTTTTTAATTTAATATAATGTTATTATGTATTGATTCATTTAATATTAGATTTCCAAAAGATATTACCAACATTAGATTTTTATCCTTATAAGGCGGAGATTATAATTCACAAAGAATTGTTTAAAATCCATTAAAATTTGAACTACCAAAAATATAAATCAATATTATATATAGAATAATGTAGTTGTATTTTTATATTAGACTATTTCCATCATCTAATATGTGTATTGAATGTCTTTAGAAAAAATTAACTTATATTCCAAATACATTCAACTGTTAGTAATAGCACATCAAACAGGTTAATATATGCAAAAGGTTTTAAGAGGTATTATTCTCCCCTCTTCTTCAGGTGTTGCTGGGCTGACTATTGACAGTACTAGCATGCGATTCGAATCCAGATCCTTGGATTCTTGATTATTGAATTTTAAGGTAATGCTCTAACCAACTGAGCCATAATAAGGGCAAGTATCATTGGAAAATTTAGAAACAGGCTTAAAAAAATAATGAAGGAGTATGATTTAATTTGTGATTGGATCAAGAAAATAAGTAAATCAACAATTAGCATCTATATGGGCTTGAACAGGAGTGGAATACTGTCTTGGAGATAAAGATTTCTGAATTGAATTTATATTTGAATAATATAAAAAAAGAAAAAAAAAGAGTTTGTTGGTTAAATGGACTCTTGTGCTCAGTCTGTTACTTGAATATCAAATGACCATTCAAGAAACTAGCCATACAATTGGTTTTTAAATATATTTAGGTGCCAAAATATAATCATTGAAGTATTGTAGTTTTAATAATAATAAGCATTCTATCTGAAGAAATACTAGAAAAATTAATAAGACAATCTTTATTAGTAAGAATATTCTAATAAAATATAGCGTTCCAGCAAAAAAAAATAATTTTTATTGGAATATCAAATGATATCCCACTATGCAGTACAATATGTCAATTAAACACATTTACCTGAAAATGATCACTCTATTAAAATCAAAAGGATGCTATTGTAGTTTTAATGTATACTACTCATCTGCTGTATTTTGTTCCAAACTATCTAGTGTATATCAGGTAATAGATCACCCTTTGTTTGCAACATAATACGTACTGTTCAGTAGGCGTACAGTATTTTTCAACATACTCATATTATATGTATATTCAAATTAAGATTATAATATAAACAAAGTTAATTAAATAATACAGTTATTAAGAATAAATTAAAAGAGTATACTGTGTTTATATAATCACTCATTTACATTTGCTTATAAAATAATAATAAAAAATCTTCAAAACATCACATGATCATCATTTTATATGCTTACACATACTGTTAATAAGAGTACAAAATTCTCTATATAATAGTGCTACCAAGTGCAAGGCTTTGTAATCAATGGATGCAGAAAGTTTTGTGCATAAAATTCCTCTCTAGTGTTTACTCCTTTATCCATCATCCCCAGACTAGTTTCTAGCTTGTGACTTTTATCAGTGAGGTACCTTGGATTTGAGAGCACTGCACCTAGATCTCAGGACCTAATGCAACCCTCCAGAAACTACCTTTTACCTATTTGGTTAACTATAAAGCTAGGACCCCAAGATGATTGTTTCCATCCAAGCTCATTCGCTTGTACAGTCATATAGGTCTGCACTCAGTTCAGCATCTATACATTTTGGTGTCTTTGGTTTTTCAAAAACCACCCCAGTCACCATTATCCTATGGGCAGGATAGGTATAAAACCATCAAAAAATTATTATGATCATCATTTTATAAGAGCACCAAACTCTGTACAGTAATACTACCAAGTGCGAGCCTTCATAATCGATACAGGAAGATTTGTACATAAAATCCCTATCTAGGGCCTACTCATTCAGCATCCCCAGACTAATTTCTAGCAACAGCCTTGGATTTGAGAGCACTGCACCTAGATCATAGGATAATGATGATTGTGGTTTTTGAAAAACCAAAGACACTAAAATATATACATGCTGAATTGAATTCAGATTTATATAATTATCTTGGGTTGGAATCATTATGGTTGGGCTTTTAGCTTTATAGTTAACCAAATAGGTAAAAGGTGACTGCTAGAGGGTTGCATTAGATCCTAAGATCTAGGTGCAGTGCCCTCAAATCCAAGACTCCTTCTTGATGAAAACCACAAGCTAGAAACTAGTCTGGGAATGATTGATGAGTAGGCACTAGATAGGTATTTTATGCATAAATTTTCCTGCATCCATTGATTATGAAAGCTTGCACTTGGTGACACTACTGGAAAGTTTAGTATGGGATAGAGCAGGATATGTGAAAAACATAGAGTGGGAAATGTAAGGGGAAGGTAAGATGGCTAACAGGTTTCTCTGGACTTAGTGGCTAAGACATTCCTGACTTCAATAAAGAAGAAGTCATAGCGCATACTCTTAATAAAAAAATTTATTGTACTGTATTTTTTAAAAAATAAAATATACAGCAAAGTATCAGATTATTGATTTTCTGAAGCCATTGATATATCAAAATAAAATACAATTTCATTGTAATTAAACCCTTGCTCCAGAGGAGATTCTTTTTCCTCAGTCTTTTTTTTTATAATTTTAAGGAAATGTAGCAACTGTCTCATTATTAGAAGACAACGTCTTCAACTGTTTTGATGTTTTTAAGTTCTTACTTATTTCAAAATCTTACAGTTACCTCTTGGCTTAACTCTTTATACAAATATTAGTTTTCACCACAATACAATATCATCTACAGAAACATTTTACCTATTCATATTTTTTATCCATAAATTTAATGTTTTATCAAAAAGATTATCATTAACATGATCACAACTTTATAGCGAATTTAGGAGGACAAACAACAATGGCATGAATATGCTTTTTTTTTTCATTCTATTTCTTTTAGATCATTAATTCTTTTTGCATATACTGCCCACTTTGCAACATGATTTTGTTTTTATCTTACTAAATCGACAATATTTATTCATCACTTAAGAAAAGTACTTTGCATATTCTCTCTAATTTTGTAGATTCCAGTTTTATACTTTGAAACATTTTTTTAAATGAAGAGGGGGGGGGGTATATGTGCTTTCAAATTATTCAAAGAAAATATGTTTAATGAATTAAATCATACAAGTTTAAAAGTATAACATTTGAGACCATTAGATTTAATGAGAATATTTCAAGATGGAAAAATGGTTGCTACTATGCGATGTCAGAGATTCATAAAATTTGCTATATTTTTGAATTTTAATGTTTTTATTTTTTTCTATATATATATATTTGGATAGCATAGAATTGAAGAAATGTATCTTGATGTAGCATGTATCATGGGTTTACTTTATTTATATCTTTTTCATGTACAATATACACACTCTGCATATAGCAGTAGATACTAAAAGAATCATGGGAAATGTGGAAATTCCTGGCCAATAATTTATAAAATTGTTTGCAGCATGTATTAAAACTTTTACCAAGTTTTATTTCTTTGATTTGATAGAATTTTTTTTATTACATACAAACTACATTTATTTTTTGAAATTATTTTAATTTTCAGAGAAATTTAATTTATGAAAATTTTATTAAAACTGGCAAAACTCACTATATATATATTGCCACACCCAGCAAGCTAGAGTAATCAATGGATGCCAGAAGGCTTGTGCATAAAATCCCCATCTAGTGCCTACTCATCCAATATCCACATTTTATCTGTCAATAATATAAATGGTTAATTTATGATATGAACTTTTTTTTTGTAAAATATATATATATATAAATCTCAGATACCTATATTAAATATCTTCTTATAGGTATATTGAGACTGATGTCTCAGACTAATAAAACATAGTGCACGAATAACCGTAATAGTGTGAATGTATATATGTTTCATTTAAATAAAAAAAAAAAGGAATGTACTTGTACCAAATTTTTTTACATAAATATTGAAATGTTTTAGATCAAAATATTAATTAAGTAGATAATAATATTCTTGATATTTTGAAAATTAAATAAAAAGTTCTCTCAGATTATTTAATTTATTTCCGATTCTGAGTTAAAAATATTGTAAAACCAAATGATTTATTTAACAAAATAAAGCTAAATATTATTTGTAAAAACAAATATATTTTAAATATGTACTTAAAGGGAAATTAAGAAAAAAATATAATTAAGAAATTATTTTTGTTCATTAATTAAAAAAAAGGTGAGCAGATATTGTTTTACTGAATATAAGATAAAGACAACTGTATTACAATTAGTTATTTTTATTAATTAAAAAAAAAAAAAAAATTTAGCTTCAGTCCTTTTATTTATCAATCCGATCAATCCTTAGTATATGGCTATACATAATAAGATACATTAACACAGTGACTTCTGTCAGTATGTATCTCTCTGCAGTGACAAACTCTGACAATTGGTGAGTTCTGCTAACAACAATATTCTTTTAACTCTGTAACTCAATGTAATATACAGTCACTCTTTCTGGACCTGAAATTTATATTATAGAAGTTAATTGTGAATTGAAAACCATTAGTAGTTGAATTGTTTATTCCATTTAACCAAGATATTTTGGTACTGTGCTTGACGGCATTGTTCCTCTAACAAAACACATTGATATAACGTTACCAGGCCATTACATTTTCTTTAATATTTTAACAAATAAACATTAGCCAAAACATTCAATTACGATTCAATTGCTAATAGCAATTGAGAAATTGTACCTGATAAATGGAATTTTGACCTACTTTTGGCTAGCAACAACACTATCAAGCGGGATGGATGGTCAAATATATCAGTACTGATATTTTTATAAGATTGTCTATGTATGATGCCATCTATATAGGTATAAAAGCATGGATAAAAATACATGTGTACACACACACATATACACACACACATATATATATATTATACCACTATTCAGCGTTACATGTTTCATAATTTAAAAAAAAATATATTATGATTAGTTTTAAGATTTTTAAAAATGAAATTTTGCAAAATTAAAAGTACTGCGTCATATTTTTCTTTAGAATAAAACTTTTTGGCAGGAGGGGGGACAACTTTTAAATAGGATTAGAAAATAGATTTAAAAACTCTTTTTTTTCTCTCTCTCTTTATAAAAAAAACTTTTATGACATATAAAATAAGCAAATGTGAAATCGGACTAAAAATTAGTAAAAATAAAATGTTTGTAAAACTTTCATTATGTAATTAGTTTATAACATTTCAGATTGATAACAAAATTAAAATCAATAGTTGAATTAATTAAAAAACTGTAAAATTTCTTATCGAGATTGCTTAGGTGAATCCAAGAAAAGGATTAAGATAACCAGAAATATAAAATTAATTAAAAGACATTTCAAGTTAAGATCTAAATTAAAAATAATGATAAGAAATTACAACTATAGAAAAAAAAAAGTATATAAAGTCGATCTCTCTATTGTTCTTCAGTCAGGGCTGCAATTTGGTAGATCGTTCATCAGTTTGGACAGAATGCAGAATCCAAACAATCAGAGATCCAGATATTTGGAATGCAGTGGTAAGCCAGTCAATTACTGCTGCTGTCAACATTAATGGAAAAGCCGCATAAGCCATTGATGTGTCTGACGGGGCTTCATGCCCCAAACCTCTGCAAGTCAACTATTCCATCTGGAACAATGCTGGATTGATACTATAATCAAAAATAAACACTACCGCTATTCTCTCTCTCTCCCATTGCTGAGTCATAGAATGGAAACAAGCCATGAAGCCATCGATGGAGAACCAAAAGGCCAACCGGTTGGAAAATACACACAAATGAAAACCTAGGTAAAGACACTTTATCACTGTCTATAGACACTTTATATTTAAATGAATGAACTTTAATTAACGAAGGACTATTATAATTTAGCCTGAGTATTTATATGATTTTATATGTAAATTTCAATATTATTGTTATATTAGATATGTGTGTGTTTAATTAAATATTAATGTTTGCCTTAATTATTATTTTGTCTATTTTCACTTTCTCTCTTGTCACCAGTCAATTATTATATAAGTTACTTTATGTGTTAAGTATATTTGTTGGATCCTGAGATAGAGTGTGAGCTAGTCATGGGATATTTCAAGCGCTGGATTATGGGTCTACCGTCCAGGCATGTTAGTTACTTTGTGTAATTAGCTGGCGCCTGAGGTTTACCTCTAAACAAATAAAACGCTTTGGATGATAGGGGTTTGAATCTAGCAGTCGAGGTGGGTCATGGTCTGGAAATGTGATCGTGTTATGCTTTGCATAGCTCGGTCTGACCATGGGTATCATTGATAGCTCTGCTATCGATGATATTCTCCCCTCTGCTTGAAGGGCCGGTCCATGTATGTAATGTTGAAAACATAAAATTTAAAATTATGTTAAAAAGGTTAAAACCCAATGAAACAGTTTCTATTAAACGGACCTAGTTCAATAGGTTATCTACTTAAATTTTCTTACTATATTATATATATTTTGGTGAATTAATTTCATAGCACACAATGTTTTGTGTGTGTGTGTATATATATAAATATATTTATATTTAAAAACTAAAATAAAAATAAAAATGAACACAGACAAAATTGCCATATAATTATTTATAAAACCAGGAATGACAAAAAAATTTTGATTGAATAATAATGTTAATTGATATTTTTGGAAATATGTTGCTTAAAATAAAATATAAAAAAAAATCTCTTATAAATGCAAATAATTTTGATTTTTTTGAAATTATTTATCTATCTTTAGTTAAAGAATTATGACATTGAAAAACAGAATGATGCAATTAAATTATTAATGAAAATAGGAAATAGCTTACGTTAATTATTCTGATTTTAAATTTGATTGTATACTAAAATAGTGGGTTCAAATTCAAGATTATTAAAAAAAATTAAGTTACAGAGACTGCAGAGTAGAAAGAGTGCAAGCCAGCTTTGAATAAAGGACAATTGCTGTTAAATAGTGATTCTTTGTTTGGTATGCTTAATAACTCGATGTGTAAGAAGTAGACCACTTGCCTGGCTACAGTCCATTAAATTACAGAAGCTAAACTGAGCTGAGAACTGTCACTATTTACCTTATATATGCCTATCCCAGACATGACTAAGAAATCAACTTACTGAGAGATTCCATTAATGATACTAAAAGATTCCAATATATAGGAAGCCAGTTTATTGAGAGATTCCTGACATATATGTTATACCTACGCCACTTTAGAATATGCATGAAGAACAAATAAAAGAAGTTATTGTTAGTCATACACATATTGTCCATGCATGATATCTATTTCATGAATAAACCACTAAACATCACATGATCACCACATTTTATGCTTGCTCATAACTGTTGTTAAAACAGGCAAAACTCTCTGTATGGAGAGTTTTGCCTGTTTTATTTCATGAATAGAAGTATGAAGCACAAATGGAAGAAATTGTCTGGTAAATAAAATATATTGATATATTTGTTAAAATATTAACTTAGCAGGTAACAAAAATATAATTTCTTTATTATACTGACTTGCTTTAATAATAAATAACTTAAGAGTTAAATGAATAAATTATTCTAATAACTAGAAAATGTTGTGAAGAAAATAAAAGTAATCAGTTTATCTCTAGAGGATAAAAATACTCTAAACATGTATTCTTAGAATTCTATTATGTTATTTAGAAAAACTAGTTTTAGACTTAGAAAAGTTATAATGATTGACCAATGTGGGTTTTTTTTAATGGCAGATAAAATTCCAGATTTTTATTGAAGGAGATATTGTTGAAAATAATTTTAAATGCAAATCTAGAATTAATAATTGGAAATATTTTGTTTTGATATTCAAGCAATCACTTGCTTTGATATATCAAAGAAATGGTCCACGTAACTCGCTATTTTAAATATCTTTGCATATATTTTATTATATATTTTTCAGAAGGCTATGATTATGAGGCATGGATCCTCGAAAACGTCCAGCCTATTTATATTATAATTATTTATTACTTCTTTATTAAAACTTTATTTATAAATGAATGAATACTAATACTCAACCACATGATAAAGTCTTTGGAAAAGATAGAATGGCCATCTATCTTTCGAACCCAAATCACTTTAAATTACTATTACATGATTGAATGAAAGACGCTAATGAAATTTACTAGAATTTACGCTTTCACTTTCAAACACTTAAGATTCGCCCTTACAAAAGCGTTTGGGTTCAAAAAGATAGATGGCCATTCTATCTTTTCCAAAGACTTTATCATTTAGTTGAGTGTTAGTATTCATTTATTTATAGTTAAAATCTTCAAAGCGCATGTGCAACAGCATAATGCTGTGTTAAATATTACAGTTTACAAACATCGCGCTATAAAAAAAAAAAGATTTATTTAAAACTTTATTTATAAGTTTTTATTTATTTAATGCTTTATATATTATTAATGTAGAATAGGGTTTATGGATTTAATGAGTGAGATATTTTATAGTGTGTATGCATATTTAGACACATACTTATATCTAAATTCATTTAGTAAGTAACATTAAAGTGAAATAATCTTTGTCAGCTTAATAATTATTGAAATATTTTATTTTATCATATATGCATGTCTGTTTTTGGTTATATATGTGTCAATGAAATCATTTATTTATAAATCTTTGTAAATATAATTGCTTGACTTGCCAATTTATGCAGGTAATACATATTTTTAAGTCAAAATCAGAGTGATGTATTTGTATTATGGAGTACTTATCAGACCTTGAATTTCTTTTTATTATAATTAATAAAATTTATATATAAATGAAAATGTTTAGATTTTCGAATTACTCCATATTTTTTTATTAAATATAAGAGGATTACTTTTTTTTATTTAATCTTGTGATAATTGCTCAAAATATTTTACATATATATATACTACTATGTGATAAATTGAAAAGATCAATACCATATCACTGCAATAATTAATGAAATTTATCCGTAAATGAAAATGTTAGATTTTCAAAACACTTTTATTTAAATATTCCAATTTATAATGACATATTGCTATTAATAATTTATTTAAAAATAACTTTATTTAAAAAAGTCTCATAATAATTACAGTAATTCTGAAATATGTTGGACAACAATCATATAGTTTAGTAATCATATATATCAGTCTTATTTCATAAATGCCCAAGTCGTTAGTTCTGTATAGTGTAATGGTAGAATGTTGGATTGTGAAATATGGGTTCTCAGGATCAATTCTCGTGCAGTCTCAAAAACTTTTTTCTTTAATCTTAATATCTTTTCTTTTTAATACCAATATTATCTTTCTTTTTAAAAAATAATGACAATTTTTTTTCCATGTTTTATTAATCTGCTTTTCTTGGATCTGGACTGGTATGGAGTTTTACCTAACTAAAAACCCATAAACATCACATGACCACCACTTCTCATGCTTGTGTATAACTGTTGTTAAAACAGGCAAAACTCACTATACATATTGCCACACACAGCAAGCTAGAGTAATCAATGGATGCCAGAAGGCTTGTGCATAAAATCCCCATCTAGTGCCTACTCATCCAATATAGTGAGTTTTGCCTAATTTAACAAGAGTTATACATTAGCATAAGAAGTGGTGGTCATGTGATGTTTATTGGCTTAAAACAATCCTGCCTAATAGGATAGTGGTGGCTATGGTTATTAAAGAACCAAAGACACCAAAATGTATGGGTATTGAACTGAGTTCAGACCCATATGACTATATAAGCTAATAGGCTTGGATTGAAAACATTGAGGTGTTTTCAATTTAAGACTCATAGTTTTGTAGTTAGGTGGAGATAAAAGGTGGCTGCTGGAGGGTTGCATTTGATCCTAAGATCTATGTGCTGTGCTCTCAGATCCAAGGTTCCTCACTGACAAAGGCCACAAGCCAGAAACTAGTCTGGGGATATTGGATGAGTAGGCACTAGATGGGGATTTTATGCACAAGCCTTCTGGCATCCATTGATTACTCTAGTTGCTGTGTGTGGCAATATGTATAGTGAGTTTTGCCTGTTTTAAAAACTCATAATTAATCCTTAATGTTACCCAAATACACAAAGGGCCAAATCCAAGAAAAACAGAATTACTAAAAAACATAACTTTTAAAAAAATATTATTGCATGCATATAATAATGTATAGTATGTACAATATGACTAAGTTATTATGCTGAAATAACTATAATATAAAAAATTAAATGATGAAGTAATGTAAATATTCTATTATTGAGCAAATATTTGAAAAGCTAACTTTGGTAATAGAAAATGTAAACAAGTTATGCACGAGGCATTTCAAATGAAACAAAATGACAAACAAGAAAACAAGAATAATTTTTAACAAACTAATTAACATGTTGGTTAGAGTTAACCTAGTTAAAGTTAATCCTTATTCTTTGCTTAGAAAATTTTGTCATCATCAGAATTAGTAGAATTAATATATAAATAAAAAAAGGAAAGTATAAATAATTACCATTTATTAATGTTTTACTCTTTCTGTACCTTTTTAAAACAAATTTGTGTAGAATTTATTTTGTTTTAATTTATAAATTTTATTTTATGGTACTTGGAAGCACTGGAATTTAACTTCACAAACATGCTTCCTACCCACATAGTGATTCTATATTGTAACGATATATAAATATGTCGTTACATTAATTTAAAATAAAAACTTAAAAGTTCGCAAATAAAAGAAAAAAAACTAAACGCTAAAATTAAAATGTTTGTTAAATATATATATATTCGCACAGATGCTAAACTTTAAAAATATTTTTTTCATAAACAAAAAAAAAAAAGTATTTGAACGTATTTTTTTTAATAAAAAAATACAAGATTGAAATATAAAAATATTTTAATAAAAAAATAACGTAAGTTAAAATAAAAACAGGTATTAATTAATTCCTGTAATCTATAAATGGAAATGATTGTTTATTAATTATCTAAAAGCTGTTTAATTAAAAAGTCAGATGAAAAGTTAGATAAGAGAAGAAAGAGATTTTAGCTCGACCAATGGAAGCAAATAAAGGCCCGGACCATAACGAAAAAACAGAACAGTGACGTTTTTGTTCATGGAATCCATAGGAGGACTATAAAAAGAAAAAATATTGAGTTCCAGTCAGTTTTCCAATTTGATTTTGGTGAGTCGAGCGACAAGACGCACTTGTCGTCCTCACTCATTTATTTTAAAAATGCAAAGACTGTGATACCAGAACAGAACCAGCTAATGCTACCTCCAAAATATCAGACCGGTCTTCCAGGAAAGTCTCCGTGGGAATTGCCAACGGGAACATGGACTCTTCTACCATAAGCTATATGAAATGAACAATTATTGAAATCAATTAAGAACTTTCGTCAAGTTTTACAAATTAATAAACAAGCCAACTTAAATGTTAAAATGGACTCTTATCTGACTTTTGTAAGTTTTTAAATCAAATTAATAATGTTTAATTTTATATGTTTTCCGATTGATAAAAATCATTTCCATTTTTTTTCTTTCTTATTGTATAAATTGTTTATTGTTTAAATTTTAAATGATGAAATTTAGGTTGGGTATAGACGTTGCATAGATTTGTTAGCGGTTGATAATGTTGTGGTTTTCACATTCGATTAGAATATATGTCAACGATATCACTGCAAGCATCTTACGATGAATGCTAATGGGATTTGTATATTCCCTATGCAAGTGACGTTTATCGATGACTTTATATTTTGATCGGTTGTGTTTAATTTGGAATGTTTTTGACCGTGGAATCTGTGCAGCTGATCTGTACTCAACATTTTAAAACAAATTTTATAAAATGCATTTGTGTGAACGTATTTAAATGTTAAATTTAAGTCGGGCGTGAATGGCTATATAGTTTTGTAAAGTTATATTAAGGGAGGGTAATCTTAGGTTATTCATTTCGTAGTTGAATTGGTTCAATGGATTGGATATATTTGTGTAATTAGTAGATGTAGTATGAGGTCCGCTACGGGCAGGATTATAGATATACGCCACACACCCTCTGTTTGCCTATGGATGGGTTTGTAAGTCGGCAGAAGACCGCAGTCCATTCCTATGGAGTTTTTTGTTTATTGTTCTACTTGCCAACAGATGTCACATTCCTGTTGGTGGAGAGTCAATGTCTTCTCTATTTCTACTTATTGTTCAGATGTACGTTTCCTGACAGTATAGTATTTTGTGTTGTCGTATCATGCTACATTGAATACATGAATGTATCAGATGGATTGGCGCCAGTTTGGTTGTGAAATTTGTTGCCTAAGGTTAAATCAGGGAAGAATATTTTCTTTTCAAATGCAGATCTATGTAGTCTATTCATACTTGACTATCTAAATAAAATATTAAACTCATTGAAACTTAGTTAAATGTAAAATTAAAAGTTAATATAAAAATCTAAAATGTTAAACTTATTCCTCAAAATTTAAATGTTATTTTATATGTGCGTAAATAAATATTTTTATGTGTTAATTTCTGGCAGTGGCTTTTATTCTTTTATATTTAAGATATAAAATTTATAGATTTTTATCTCTGCGTCTCCGCTGAGCTAGTGACTTGGGCTAACGATCGGAATATTTAAATAAAGTGGAATCTTAACAGCGCGTATCTGCCTACTTTATAAATTTTTCTAGGCTCAAATGCCTAGATGGCGCCCTGGTAGTTGCAGATATTGTTTTTGCGGTTAGATTCGATCTTCACTTTCATTTCGATCGTTATAATATATATATGTATTTTACACAAAATAGCCTAACTAAACCTTTCTGGAAATAAATTTTTAAATTTTCATTGTACAATATACAGATAATCTCTCCAAGAATTGCTATTGTATATTTGCATATTATTTTGCCCATAAATGCATGCACAAATATAATTTCCCCTTCCTTTCCGGGCATGTAGAATCCTCATTTCGGAAAGCTTTATTTTTTGATGACTTAATCTATTTTATTGGTTAAATTTTTTCAGATTATATTATTTTGCATAAATTTGAGTTAACCATCATTATGTTGGAGATTTTATAGTTTTGTTCTTCTACAAATGTTGTAACAGTCAAAACACGTGTATCTCGTTAACATAGTGCAGAATTCGACCACCACACAGAGCAGCAGCACCATCGAGTAGCGAAGCCACCCATGGTACCGAGTTCGAACATAGTTTATCGGTTCCACAATACAATCTACGGAACAACGCCTCTGATGCGACATAAGTAAACACTTCTTTAGGCACGGTGGTCAGGGAGATGCACGAGATTCATGGTTTTGTTTCCGAGTTGGCCAACAATCAAACGAATATTAATTCACATATATAATCGAGGAAATATATATAATGGGCATCGAATAAATGAAAACTTAACTACAGACGTACAGTTAAAATTATTTATTTACGTATTTAATAAAAAAAAACATTATTAATGTTATTAATCATATTTTATATTCAGAGTTTCAATAGCTAATTGGCAATTTTATTATATATAAAAATACATTTATTTATAAAGAGCATTCATTTATATGAAGGCGTAATCTAGCTACCTAAGGTTCTCGAGTGAGTATTTCTAATGCGTACTGTAGGGGATTTATACTTTGCACTGCAAGAGTCATCCGTGGCGGCGGACATACGTTTATTTAATAAAAATATTTATTTTACGACTAAGGGTGGACATTTATTTGAGAGTGGATGATGAAGATAATGCCGAGGTGGAGTGATATAGAGAATGATAAACTAAATAAAGGAACACGTACGCTTTAGAAGGGCGATATAAAATGGCAGCACTGAAACTGCAATGCCGTGAATAAGTTTATAAGGGCTTCGGGTTGGTCTCTGCCTCGACCCGAAGAGGTAAGGTGTCACATGAGCATAACCAGGGACAAGCGGTCCGTGTCGCAATTTTCCAGCTGGCTGCGTGACGGTCGTCAAGCCCTACGGGAACATTATCATGTCCACTTGTGTAGGACGACTGGGGTTAATTCAACCCTATAGAATCCGGAGTATTCACGGCGTGGAATGAGCCATCGTGGCTTCAAAACGTAACACATGTATAAGATCTAAAAGATTATGGTAATATTTAACTAGATTTCAAACTCAGCCCCCCATTATCAACGTTGACTGAAAGAAAATTGGTGACTCTCAAAGAAATGAAATTTCCGTAATTATTCATTAAAAATTAATAATAAAAAAAATATCTAAAAAGGGAATTATTACAGCGAGTATGCCAGCTATTACGAAGTAGTAGACCCTGCATTACAATAACCGATTCTTTGAATGCGTGTCGATTTATATGAAATTTAAGTTATTTATAAAGCGAATATTAATGACAATTCGACACGCATTCACTGTTCAAGCGATTATAGATTTAGCTTTAAAACTAAGACAATTATGAGAAGGTAATATTTCAATGATAATTATAAATAAAGTGTAGATTTGAGAAATACACACCTAAGAAGGATAGAGGGAGGTAAGCTAGATTATGCGAGAAATTTACAGATTACATTAATTCTCAAATTTTAGTTTCACAAAATTACAATTTTAACATTTAGAAGTTAGACAAATAGTAGGAGATGAGCTATAGCTTATTTTTACTAGAGTACTCTATAATTTGGAATACACACACAGGTACCTGTTTTATAAGATGTTTTCGTCCATTTGTTTAATAGTAGATTGTTCGTGATTAGCAGTTTTCTTTCTTGTCTTTGGTTTTTTTTATTGATTTTAACAGCAGCGGCTTTCTTGTTTATTTCAGGCAGCAGATCATTATGGTGTTTTTACGATGGGCAAGGTGAAGTTCGGCATATGGTGGGCCATCTCCCGATGGAGAATAATCTCGGTGCTTACTCGGTCATACCTTGGCAATATCAATTTATTTTAAGATATTTTAGACTCTCCACTCGAGAGCAAAGCTAAAATTCAAGTGAAAGTCTCCAGCAAGTCCAAGATGGCCTCCTTTTTTTATCTTGATCTTTTAATTTTTTCTGTTGAGATATTTTTAGGTTTTCTTTATCTTGCCCTCAGGATAATCAATGCTTTTTGCTGGTTTTAATTAGAAAGAAATCTGCTGTGCTATTGTTTTTTTTTTTTTTTTTTTTACATTCGTTAATTACATTTTTTTTGGAATTTTCCTATAATTAATTTATTATCTATCACTGACTGATGCTTTTAAATTTTCAAAGACAAAAGGGAATAAAATTATTTTAACTTTAATTAATTATTGCATCAGATTTTGTTAGAATTATTATTTAACGAAATTTAAACTAAGCAATAAATACGAACTTTATAAATTCAAAATAAATGATTAACATTACACAAGATTTATTTAGCTAAAGAAATCTAAATTATATTACTTTATCCGTATTTATTGCCTTTAATTTGAGATCGAAATGTGTGCGTGTTTATGTTGAATTCTACATATATTTATACATTTTTAATATTGTTACACACACAACTCGATACCAAAAGTTTAAATTTGGGTGGGATAGACCGGTCAGTGAGAGACGACAGAAAAGGTGAAACTTAAGATTCGAATACGAATGTTACTGTTTCAATGTTAACTGCACTACGTAAGAAGATATCAAAATTCTGAAATATGGAGACTTCAACTACACTTTACTGCATAGGCAAATTGGAACACTTGCATTAAAATATCTTCATTCATCTTGGTAGATTCTATTACATATGCTTTGTACCTTTATTATGTCAATGAAGGAGTACTTTTACTTCAATATAATGCATCAGACTTATTTATGTCTGCTGCAATTCATGCCTGAACATTACTCTCCATTAACTTCATTCATAGATATAATTGGTTTGGATTCACTTTGCAAATAATTAGTACTTGTGAACTTCCAGTTCTATCTGAATCCTTCTCTTTTATATCTCCGCTTCTGCTTTGGCATATTAAATATTTATTCACAGTTTAATATATTAAAAAATATATATTGCACCATAAAAAGCGAATAAAGAAAAGTATATTAAATATTATATGCTATAAGCTTATGAACTGATAAATATTTTAAATACAAGTATATTTTATGTACCTAGAATCTAGATGTAGTATAGAGGATTTGAGCAAAGACTTTCGAGCTCCCTTTAGCCACCCACTATCTCATACAACCAATACACTTGATCACACGTGAAAAAGATAAATAAACTCCAATATTCGTATTTCGTGCTGAACCAGCACTCATCTGTTGGTCCAGATCATCATCTCCCATATATATCTAATCAGTGCTCTGTTTATATTAAGATAGCAAATCTACACATTTTAATAGACAGGCTTCAATCTACTCCACCCTCCAATTCTTCAGCCATTCATATCATTGAAAATCTGATGATAGATTTGATATATTAAATTATATGTGTTAATAACTAGAATAGAAGACGAATAACGAAAGGAATGCAAAATTCAAAAACATTCAATTTTTTTTAAAAAAACAACAACTTTCAGATTAAAAAAAAAGCAACGAATTATCTAAGGCAAAATAAAGACATTCTTGGATAGAGATAACTCATGAAAACTTAGAAAGGAAGTGCCAGCATGTCGACCTTGCATGAGAGTGGTATAGTGAAAATTACATTGCAAAAATATTATTCATATAAATGAATAATCTCAAGTGTAATGAATGACTAATAAAAATTAATATATCTAGACAAGTTTCAACGCCCAGTGACATCCCTGCTGAGGATCAGAAGTTGGATTTAGGATCGTTTTAAAGATCATCTCAGTCTTAATTATGATTTCAGTAAAATTTGTAATTAGTCAACAATTAATTTTGATTCAAATTTGTATTAAATAAATTTTTATTATTTAATCTTACTATATTAAATATTTATACTATAGAACTTCTGCGTTCTGGCCGTCTCTTTTTTGATTTTTGTTTTCAATCGGATTCCATCTTTTGAACTACATTTGCAGTTTGTTTGTGGAGCTGGATAGTAGAACAATCAAGCCATAGAAAACGTCTCTGTTTAAATTCTCGTGTACTTTTTCAATTAATATTTTATACATTAATTTCTATCCTCCACCCCTTTTTTAAACAACTCTCTCTTTATTTCAGATTTACATCTTAACGAATTGTTTTTCATTTATTTATATTTTAACCAATTTATCGTTTGTAGCCATTATTTCTTTCATTATGATAGGTACATTTTCATCCAACTATCACAATTATTAAAATTTTCCATATCCAATATAAAATTCTTCATGTTACCGAAAAATATTGTAGCGTATTTACTTTTTCACAAAATTTTAAAATTTGTAGTCATTTAAATATTACACTCCTTTATTCAGGCAGTCGCCCACGTACTTACTTGCTATCAACTCGAATAAAACAAACTACTAAATTATTTTATTGACTCTTTATCATAAATACTTTCAGAACACTTTTTTGTGCGTTTATAGTGTTTATTTATCGCTATAAAGTTTAAATGTTATGAATTTTAAATTAATCGTTAATCGCTATCTTTACAATATACTGTACGCATATGTATATAAAACTTCTAGTCAATCATACCGCCTAAACGTCACATATTCAAATGTTTTACACGTAATGGGCACTAGGATTGGCTAGATGTTTTTAAGCTTTTACGAATGATTTTATTAATTATAATTTCTAGTTTAGCACTATGTATTTATTAAATATGTCTAATTTCTCATATTTCTAATGTATTATTATTATTTTTTGATTTAGATTAACAAATGTTTTATGCAAAGAAATTAGTATTTTATCTGAAAAATATGCTGAATGTTTAAATACGGCAGCGGTAAGTATTTTAGTAATCTAAAAGCAATCCTTTTTCTTAAATGTTCTTCTTTTTTATCATTTTTTGAAATTAAGTATAATATATGTGACATTTTTGAATGATTCGATATTTATTTATATGTAAGCAAACATTATTGAAACTTAGAACTCAACCGCAATTGCATTTCTGGGTTGAACGTGGGTTCAAAGTTTTACGTATATACCATATGAAGCTCGTGTTGTTAAATTAGGGAACAGTACTGTTTAATGCGTGTAAATAATTAAATGTATATATTTTAAGTTTCTATTTCATCTTGAATTTTTTATGCTATTTTGTAATTTGATAATATTTGTTAAAATAGAACTTATTAAATGAAAACTATCAATCTTTAATTGCGAATATCATTAGCGCATTTATATTGTATTGATTAATATTTTAAATTCTATTTATTCAAATAAGTCTGCGTTTCTAAACACATGGCAGTTTGAGCAATGAATCAAATTAAATTAAAACTCAGCCTGCTTAAATTCTGTCCCAAATGAGCAAAAGATTCCTGAATTATCTTTCTACAAAATGATAATCGGTGGGCGTGGGTGGGTCTCGTTCAAACTGCTTGAATGAAACTTTTTGTTTTTTAAGTGTTCAAAACTTACTTAAAGTATTGACTTCTATTATTCATTTTGATAATTTAAGCATTTTTCAACTCTAATTGGGTTGTTTCGTTGGCTTCTGGAACAGTTGTCAACATTGTTTTAATTTTATCAAAAGTTTTTCAAGTTGTTTCAAATATTTATAGCTTGAACTTTGAATAAGTGCTTTAATTTTATCAAAAGTTTTTGAAATTGTTTCAAATATTTATAGCTTGAACTTTGAATAGGCAGCGAAGGTTTTATATTTTCTAAACCGTCTAGTCTTTGTTTGATATAAAACAATACCCCCCCCCCAAAAAAAAAAAAAAAACCGTTAAGCAAAATTCTTTCTTAATTAAATGTAATTTCATTGAACCAAAGAATATTTTAATTACGTTATGTTATATTTTGGAAAAAAATATTGCTTTAGTAACCGTAATTTGTATAAGTTATGAATCTAGGATTTGTGACTCCAGAAAAAATAGAAAAGAATAGAAACGTAGATATGGAAAGATATTGTAAGTTTAAAAGCAATGAAAAAAAATTGCTGATAGATAAAAGAAATGTGAATAATAATGTCTGAAAAGCTTAATGAATTTAAATATAGAAAAGGCTTATATTGTTTAATTAGAGCATTAAGTTATTTTAAATTAATTAAACAAAAAAATACTGAGGAAGGGACAGTTTAAGCAATATTTGAAAGACTAATTGCAGGTGAAAGGAATGTACATTGACGCAATTAAAAGCTTGATGATAATTTGTGAAAAGACACAATACTGATGGGGGGGGGGATAGTTTAATGTAAATAACTTACCTTTTATAACAATTAATACTGGATATTAAACTGCTGAAGTATATATAAATAGTTTGTGCTGAAAAGAGCAGTAGCTTTTTCTTACTTTGTGTGTGATGATGCTGTTGTGGTTGCGACATCAGGAGAAAGGACCCAGAGAAAAAGTTGTAGCGACTTTTCTGCTATGATGGATGTCATCCCAGAGATCGAGCCTCTAGGTGCCAACAGCCTGATAGGGAACTTAAACAGACCGCACCAATCTTATTTTTGTGTAGGCCTGATAAGGCCTCATGATAACCGTACAGAGTCAGACTGCAAGTATAAACCATTTTTTAGTTGAGTAATCAGATCCAATAATAGTGAAAACAGTGGTTAGTGTTTAACTGTGGGAATACTAGCATTTAGTGGGAAATAGTCCTCCAAGTCAAGAACGGATTTGGTCACAGTAGTAAAATGCAGAACTTTAGAAAGATATACATGCGGGAATAACTGCTGGGTTTGCCATTGTTAGTAGTCCTCATAATTACTGAAGGCGCAATTGTAGGTGTGTTATGTTGGCATTGAGCTTCGTGGTTGAATACACAAGTTAGTTTTAAATATTTATTTATAGTAGAATAATCACTTTAGTCTTAAATCCAGTTTCATTGGACCAGACAATGACCTCTATTAAAAGTATACTTAACTGCTTGACTTCTTACTTTCAATTTTTTATTATTATTGTTGCTTCCATTATCAGTTGCAAGCAGCTTCCTGAATATTAAAAACACTACCTTAAGAATTTTTTTTTTTTTTAAGTTTTACTAATAAGTTGTTACATTTTAATATACTCATTACTATTATTATTATTATTATTTTTATGTGTCAAAGCATTGGCCGGGAAGCGAACCCGCTAACACGGGACAACTGCTTGTAAGACAGCTGTGCTGACCACTTGGCCACCAACGCCTGACCACTATTATTATTGCTTCTAGCTTTATTATCCTTGGTTTTTATTTTTAGGCATAATATTAAATAGATATATTTCAGTGTCGTCATGTTTGTAATTGCTTTAATTTTTTATGATGTACATTAGTCATCATATTGATAACTGTACAGAATTGTATTTTATTGTCACATTTTTTTTATTGGTTATATTGATGAAATAAAATATGTTTATTTTCAATATATATAAAGCAAATTAATTTCCCTTTTTTTTTTTCAAATTTTGTTTTATTTTATGCACCATTTTAAATTTAATATTTCTTCCAACATTTCAATCATATAATATGGTCATTGTCAAGATTATACCTATAATATATATATACAATAAAAAAAAGAATTTATTAATATAATATAATTGCTAGAGAGCAGTTTAATTATATTTAAACAATTGCAATGAGTTAATTTCAAAATATATTTATATAAATATGTTTACAAAAAATTTACAAAAAATAATATAATAAAATATTTTCATATTCTAGTAGCTACAAGTATGGGAGTATGAACCCTCCCAAAAGCATTCAATCATATTAAATTGTAGAATATTATTTACTTTGTTTACTGTTATCAGCTTCATTACTTGTGCATGAAGCACACACACACACATATATATATATATATATAATCAAAACTACCCCAAATCTAAAATTAAACCAGACCAGCATAAAAATAATATTAAAACACAACCTAAGGTTTCACTGCTACAAGCAGACTTCTCAAGTGTAAAGAACTACAAAAAAACCACACATTATATATACTATTAAAAACTACCCACAAATCCATTCACTTCCCATCCACCCTTAATATTAAAAGAACTCTTAAATAAGTTAATTGCTTCAGAATAATAAATTTTCAATAATAAAGACTCTTTAATTCTTCTTTTGATTTCATTTCTCTCAAAGAAGACAACCTTAGCTTCATCAAAATCAATAGTGTGGCCTGTATCTTTTTCATGGACATACAAAGCAGAACTAAGATATCTATTTTTAACTCTACTTTTATGAACCTTTATTCTTTCATTTAAACTCAAACTACTCTGACCTATGTAAACCTTCTTACAAAATAAACAAGGAATAAAATATACCACACCAGGAATAGTCTTTCTATCAAAAACTTCTTTTGTATTATTTAATAAATTATTCAATGTAACACCCCTTTTCCAAGCAATTTTCTTATTTCCAAACAATTTACTATTTCTACACACAATTTTATAAGAAGACAATTTAAATGGCAAAGAAATAAAATCATATTTTTCTTTAACCTTTACATCCTTACAAATATTACTATTAAATAAAATACTTTTAACAAATTTATCAGAGTATCCAACACTCAAATAATCTTTATAAAATTGATATTTCTGAAACAAAGCTACCCCACTAGAATTATTTAATTTAATATTCCTATGACAATAATTCCTTAAAGCAGCTACTTTATGAGATACAGACTGATAGCTATCAGGTTTAATTATAGATCTTAATTCTTTACTTTTAACTAAATGACTGCACAATAAACAATTAGTTTCTATATTTCTAATCACCAAAAGATCTAAAAATTTTAACTTACCAAAATCTAACCCCCCTCCTTCTAACACAAATTTTATAGAAGGATCAAAACAATTAAACTCATTTACAAATTCCTTCAATTTATCATTCTCAACTACAAATAAACAATCATCAACATATCTGACAAATAATTTTACATATAAACAATTCTTTTTAATAATAATTTCCTCTTCCATAAAACTAATATAAACTGAACATACTAAAGGAGAAATAATATAACCTATTATCCACCCTTCCTTAATCTTATAAAAATTACCTCTATAAGTTAAATGATAGAGAATTAGATATTCTTGGTAAAGGCCCTAATTTTGTTCCATTTCATTCAAAAAATATAGTTTTTGATACAATTTCGTCTATTGAATCTAGTAATTTGAGTGATGAGCAGAAAGTTGGTATTCAATCGATTTTGAATAAAAGTTTAAAAAGGAAAGAAAAATTTGTTATTAATCCTGCTGAGATTAAACATCTTAAAAATAGGTTAATTGCTAATGATGTAATCATTTCTCGTGAAGACAAAGCTGGTAGGTTTGTTATTACGAAAGGAGATGATTTCAAAGAGAAAATGGATAGAGAATTAAATAATGGTAAATATATGTTGTTAGATAAAAATCCAGGTAATTTGATTAAAAGAAAATTGATAGATATTATGAAGAAAATGGTTAATTTAAAAATTTTTAATAGAGTAGATTATTTAAAATGCTATCCTAATGATTTTACATCAGCTAAGATGTTTGTGAATATTAAAACTCATAAAGATGGTTTTCCTTTAAGATTTATTTTTGATTTTACAGGTAGTGTTGTAGAGGGTATTTCTAGATTCTTGAATAATTTTTTAAAACAATTTGTTGATTTTGGTCAGTACACAGTTTCTTCTTCTTTTGAGGCTTTTGATAAGATTAATAATTTTAAAATGGAAAGTAATTGGGTATTTGGAAGTTTAGATATTGAAAATATGTATCAGTCTGTTAATAGGTTAAGCAGTATTGATGTTCTTTTGTCTGTATTGATTAGGAAAAGTTCTTTATCAAAAAATAAAATTAAGGTAATTAAAGATTTACTTTTGTTATTGGAAGATTCTATGTATTTTACTTATAGAGGTAATTTTTATAAGATTAAGGAAGGGTGGATAATAGGTTATATTATTTCTCCTTTAGTATGTTCAGTTTATATTAGTTTTATGGAAGAGGAAATTATTATTAAAAAGAATTGTTTATATGTAAAATTATTTGTCAGATATGTTGATGATTGTTTATTTGTAGTTGAGAATGATAAATTGAAGGAATTTGTAAATGAGTTTAATTGTTTTGATCCTTCTATAAAATTTGTGTTAGAAGGAGGGGGGTTAGATTTTGGTAAGTTAAAATTTTTAGATCTTTTGGTGATTAGAAATATAGAAACTAATTGTTTATTGTGCAGTCATTTAGTTAAAAGTAAAGAATTAAGATCTATAATTAAACCTGATAGCTATCAGTCTGTATCTCATAAAGTAGCTGCTTTAAGGAATTATTGTCATAGGAATATTAAATTAAATAATTCTAGTGGGGTAGCTTTGTTTCAGAAATATCAATTTTATAAAGATTATTTGAGTGTTGGATACTCTGATAAATTTGTTAAAAGTATTTTATTTAATAGTAATATTTGTAAGGATGTAAAGGTTAAAGAAAAATATGATTTTATTTCTTTGCCATTTAAATTGTCTTCTTATAAAATTGTGTGTAGAAATAGTAAATTGTTTGGAAATAAGAAAATTGCTTGGAAAAGGGGTGTTACATTGAATAATTTATTAAATAATACAAAAGAAGTTTTTGATAGAAAGACTATTCCTGGTGTGGTATATTTTATTCCTTGTTTATTTTGTAAGAAGGTTTACATAGGTCAGAGTAGTTTGAGTTTAAATGAAAGAATAAAGGTTCATAAAAGTAGAGTTAAAAATAGATATCTTAGTTCTGCTTTGTATGTCCATGAAAAAGATACAGGCCACAGTATTGATTTTGATGAAGCTAAGGTTGTCTTCTTTGAGAGAAATGAAATCAAAAGAAGAATTAAAGAGTCTTTATTATTGAAAATTTATTATTCTGAAGCAATTAACTTATTTAAGAGTTCTTTTAATATTAAGGGTGGATGGGAAGTGAATGGATTTGTGGGTAGTTTTTAATAGTATATATAATGTGTGGTTTTTTTTGTAGTTCTTTACACTTGAGAAGTCTGCTTGTAGCAGTGAAACCTTAGGTTGTGTTTTAATATTATTTTTATGCTGGTCTGGTTTAATTTTAGATTTGGGGTAGTTTTGATTTTATATTGACTAGTTTAGCTTTATGCTTGTAATGTTTATATATATATATTATGGATTTCATATAAATCAAAAAAAAAATTTCTTCTTTTATATTTGTCTTCATCCTTTTACATTTTATAAAAAAAATTCTTCAATTATTTATAATTATACTAAATTCCAACTTTGTTTCTATTTTTACACTAAATTCCTAACATTTTCTAGTTTTACACTATATCCCTAATATTTCTTTTTGAATAGAAACAATGTTATAAATCTAATAATTATAAATAATTTATGGATTTCCAAGGTGGATATAAAAGTAAGCAAGAAGTAAAAAAAAATGTATATAATTAATATGAAAATATTTTATGTTGATTTTATAAATTCTTTGTAAACACATATTTGCATATACGTTGTATAAGAATAATCCATGCCAATGTCCACGATGTTTGAAGAAAATTGAAGTGAAAAATAGTTGATAAAATATAAAGATTTGAAAAGAAAAAGTGTGCAAAATTAATGTTTTATTTATAGTGAAGTTAATGGGCCATATTTGGAAAGAAAATGGAGTGTTTGTTAACAATGAAATAATTAATGAAGTATTGATTTTTTTTTAATGATTTTCTACTTTCAGTCTTTACTTTATACATTTTTTGTTCTAGACATGAATTCAGTAAATCACATTAGTCTTAAAAATAAATGGCAGGAAATTATCAATGACAAAAGGCTTTATTTTAGTCTGTAGGCTACAAAAATGTATAGGAGTGAATAATTAATGATTATTGCAAAATTTGATATTTTTTATATGTATCTTTCTAAAACATAACATCAAATAATCGAAATTCTCTTTAAAAAAATTAAACTTGAAGTTATATAAAAAGAAAAGTCAACAAAATATTAGAACAATGGTTTTGATAGTTATTGTCAGGAGATAAGTTTAAATCTCTGATGCTAATAAAGTTTTACTTGACTAATTTGCTTTAAAATGTTTCAAAAATTTGGTGAAATGTGTCATGTTAAGAAATGAAATTTTTTTTATATAAACTTATTTTGTTTTCATGTTTTAAATAAAAGACATTGTATCGCATGCATGGTAGCATCCTTTTAGCTTTCCTCAATGTTATTAGGCAGTGTTTTACCAATTTTTATTGTTTGATAATACTCTTTTTCTTCATAATTTTTTTTGTTCCCAATGGCTTCTGTTATCTAGTTATTATAATTAGAACTAATAATTCACAAAAACATTTAATTAAAATTTCTACCACTAGAAATTGATATCAGTTTCTAGCAGGTATTAACAGATATTGTAGCCGGTTGTGCATTTATTTTTCAAGATTGGCAAAAAAGTGAAGTCATTTTTGCTTAGGGGTGTATAGATGACTCAAAATGTACTTGATTTATCAAGTAAAAAAAATCAGTTTGGTCAAGTAAATGAAACCAGTAATCCTTTTGGTGCTAGAATGTTATGTGACCTCTCAAGTGACTACATATTATTCACCCAATTTTGTTAAATATTTATCTGTTATTTTTATTTTTTTAATGAAATATTTGCTCAATTTTTTTTTAAGTGGATATTTGATTTTATTCTTTTGTCTTAAGTTTCAAAGGTTTTTTTTTTAAAAAAAGGTACTAAAATATTGTTAAAATTCTTATATTTTTAATTTTAATTTGGATTTATTTAGAATATTAGTTATAAATACTTTTTTTATCAGCACATTTGCTTTATTTAATATATTTATTTTGTATTGTAATTAAATAAAATATTTATTTTATTTTTTAAAGTATTGAGTACATATATATATATTTAAGTAAAATTTGTTATATTTTTTTAAAAATATTTTTCAACTTATTAGAAATTTAATGCTTTTCTTATTAGTGTTGTTTATTTCTTGTTTTGTTTAAAATATTCGTGGATAAGTTATTGAATGACAATTGTTTGGTAATGGAGTTAGTGTTGAAGATAGCCAAATTCATTATATGATAGTAAAGCTTAACAAAATGTTAAATAGGATTGAACTTTTAGAAGATATAAGATGAAAATAAATATGAGCAAAATAGGTGGCAAAATGAATATTAAGAGCAAGTATTAGACACAAAGTTATAAAACAAGTTAATGTTTTTAGATATTTGGCTAATTGAATAACTGATGATAAAAAGATTAAAGCATAGATTTCAATGACTAATCAATCTTTAATACAAATACATTATTTTGTTCCCTTGAAATTAGAGTTAAAAAGGAGGCAATTTTTTTTTGAGGGGCGATTAAGAAATAAAGTAAGAGATGCACATTTGAAGAATAAAAAGAATAAGTTGGAAAGATAATATTAGTAGTGTACCGGTATTTAAAGAAGTCTAAAAAAGATTACTTATCAAGTAAATTAGTGACAAGTAAAAGTAGCTAGATTAGTCATGCACTTTGAGGCAAAAGAATTACAAAAGATGTGTTAGGACTGTAATTAGTCAAAGGAAGGATAGGAAATGATAATTGGTAGATGGTCTCAAAAAGGATTATTTGGCTATTTAAAGAATAGAACAAGTTATCTATCCTTTGGCTTATGATTAATGATAATAAAACTATTCAGTACTTTATCTTAATTTTTTCTTTTCATTTTCTTTGTAGTTTTTTATTTTCTATGAATTCTGGCACTTCTATGTATTATCTTACAGAGCATAAACTTGTTACCTACAAATAATATCACAGCATTAGCAAATCTGATATAAAGATATTTCTTGATCTCGATAATGTTTCATTTTAGCTAATCATGAATTCAAGATGTCCTGCATGGTTTAGTACACTGATAGGGTATCAGACTCAGGAGCAAAAAGTCCTTGGATCAATTCCAGTTCTAGCACTTGAATTTCCAAATAATAAAACCATTCGATTATTTTTTTTCCCTGTAAAATTCAAGATTAAAATTTACAAAGCGCATTTTTCACTTTTGGTGCTCAAATATCATATGATCTGCTGAATGATTAACGTTTTGAGTATTTTTTTGTTCTACACCAGAGTAATGAACTAGAAAAGTAAAAATCTCTGAATTGAAGCATAACTTGTTACTCGTGGTATTGATTGTTATAATCTCCCAAGCATCTGATCATTCATTTATTATTATTCCATTCTTATTAATCAGTTAATAACTTATCAACTATATATTATATAGGAGATACCATTTTTGCCTTATACTTTTTTATATATTTATTTTCTGTATATTTATTTAATCTTAGAAATAATTTTTGATTCATAAACATATTTTTTTATAAATTACACTTTACAGTAAATACTTTTATTTTCAAAATGTTCAACAAAGTAACCTAATTCACTCTACTATTAATCCCACTTAATAGTAATTCTCATTATACATTGCCTTTCCCATTCCTTTATCTTCAAAACCACCACAGCTGCATGCAAAATTAAAGTTATTATTCTAAACTTCTTATATTTTCATTGTATTTAAGCCTTTTCTTTATTGGAATCACAATTAATGAAAAGGAATCTATTTGCCATTCTCATTAGATATAATTTACATTACAAACTTCAAATATTTTTTTTCATTTCTTATGGAACTCCTTAATTTGTTCATAATTTGACATAACAAATTAAAGTAGTAAAAAAAAGAAAAAATGTAAAGTATTCCAAGTCTAGATTGGCTGGAAGAATGTAGAAAGGAATCCCCACACTCTGCCAAAGAAAGGAATGATTTAATTTTATAAAATTTACAGCAATCTGGCTCGGAAAATAAGATTCGCAAAAGTTATTCAAAGTAAACTAGTAAATTATTAGGGGTAAGGATAGGTATATGATTTTATTATGAAACCTTTATAATTTTATTTAGAAAAACGTTTTTAACATCTGTGACTGAAAAAGTTTTTTTTAAGTATTTTCTTTATATGAAATAGTTACTTCTTAGATACAGCTGAATCATGCTCAATTATACCTAAGAAATAACTATTTCATCTGAATAAAACATTTAAAAAAAAACTTTACTTGTGGACGTTAAAATCATTTTGCTAAATAAAATTACAAATATAAGCAAAAGAAAAGTTATAATATAAAGCCATTATCACATTATACGTGTGTACAATTAGAAGAAAGAAAATTGGAAAAGCATAGTGAATTGACTTAATTTCTAAAGACTAGGAGGGGAAAAAGAAAATGAAAGAATTATTTGACATTCATATTTCAACAGATAGGATTTTATTGAAGATTCAATGTAGTGAAATGAAAAGATTTTAAAACAATTTAAATTTCATATGAAGCTAAAATAACATTTTTATGAGAAGTTTGAGTTTAGATGCATTTTTTATTTCGTTTGGATTGAATCAAGATATTTTCAGAACAGATGTTCTAATTTTGAAAAAGTGTAGATCGAATAGAAAAAAGTTTGTTAAAAAATGTGTATTCAAGTTAGAAGATGTGATCTGGCTATTCCTTTATCGAAGTCAGGAATCTCAGCCAATATGCCCAGAAAAACTTGTTAGTCATCCCTTTCCATTCCCCACTCTTAAGTTTTTCCCATATTTTTCTCTATCGCATGTCCACAGCATCTTTGTTCACTCCATGATCTTTTTATCTAAATGCCCCTTATCTTTTTCCAAGCCCGCACAAAAATCAACAACCCACTTTCTGTATAATCACTTAGTTTATATCTATTCTCCCACAATTTCATTATTTGAATCCTTTGTTTGTAAGCATTTACATTTAATTAGCAGATGCCTAATATTTTCCATGCCTTCCTTACACAGCCTAAATCACCCATATTTTCCCATTTATGTGTATATTCCCTTGGTGCTTGTAGTAGTTCTTCATCTCTCCAGCTCCCTATTTTTATTATTGGATCTATTCTTCTATCCCATTCTTTGCTACTATAGCACATAAAAAAATTTTCCTAACACAATCAGCCCCTCTTTTGTACAAGTATACATAGTCTTCACCCAAATCTTCTTCATACCATACTACCTTTCTCACCCTTCTTATTGCCTGTCCTTTACTCCTAACCCAATTTAATGCTATTCTCTTACTATCCATAAATTGCAATCTACCAAACATTTTCATTTGCATCTCTTATATAAAAACTTGACTATCCCATTTCTCCATGAATTGCTTCCTTTGTCATCCACACATCTGCATGCCTTCCTATTTCTCCTTGTACTTTTTCTAAGTAATCTAACACCCCTTTACTAACACATCATTATGATAAGTTAACCCTGTTACTGCCACTTCCATACAATCTTTGCTATATCATATATTTTTTTTTCATATGTCATAGCATTGGCTGGGACGCGAACCCACATCCGTCTGCAACCAACTACTTGCTTGCAAGGCAGGTGCAATGACCTCTCGGCTAACAATGCTTGACTGCTACATCATATTTATTGTATGAAAATACTGTTAATTTCTTTATCACTCCCTTTTTTTAATTTGCTTCATTTATCAATTTTTTCTCCCAATCATCCAAGCAATTCCTGTAAGATGATTCCCAAATAGTCATATTTATTCATCACATTTAACTTTATATCCCCCAAGAAAAATTCTCTCTCTTCTCTTATCCCAACATTTATCATTGATTTTTTTTCATTAAATTTAATCCCTATATCTTTATCCACCCTTGCACAAGTCTTCAGCACAACTGCCTTACTTTCTGTGCACAAGAAAATATCAGCAAATAAGACCTGATAATGTATACACTCTTTTGCCATCTATTAATGGTATCTCTACCCCTCTTCATAGTCTTTCTATTGCCCTCTCCATTTCTCTCAAATATAACAAAAACAAAATAGATGACATAGAGCATCCTTGCCTTAGTCCCACCTCATTTTTTAACTGATTCTATATTTCCTAACTGATACATAATTATTTTCATGCACTCTCTTAATAAGATCTACTAAAGCTCTATTCATTCCCAAATTTACCAAACTTATGCCTTCTCTATATCTATAAAGACCATATATAATTGTCTACCTGTATTCCTACTCGTATCTATAAGTTGTGTGCTTACAAATAAACTCGCCTATCCATTCTAAAAACAGCTTACATTTCTCCCACTGTGTTATTTATTTTACTCGTTCTGCCACCTTGTGTAAGCTTGAGTAATTGTGTTTATTACTCTATCCATTGCTGTTCTCAGACTAGTTAGCTTCTGCTTATAGCTTTCATCAATGAAGTGTTTTGGATTTACAGCAAATGAATTTTTAGGATCTAATGAACTTTTCATACAGCAGTCACATTTTTTCTTTTGTATTATCAAACTCCAAAGTTAAAAAAAAAACATCATGTTTTGAAACTATTTTCTATAGATTTGATACCTGTATTCACATATTTTAATTTTGAAAAGCATTATGTGAATTTGGATCCTAATTTTTTTCACCAGTTTATTTATGCAAGAAGATATAAAAAGGAGTTATAAATCAGGGTTTATTTTATTTTTTCAAACATGTGATAAAGATCTAATATCTGGGATGGTTTCACTGGATTTATATCGACACAAATCTTGTGGTTATTTTGAATTTAATAGATTTGAATGTTTTTATCTTAAGAAATCTATAGTAATGGAGTGAAAATTTATGTGTGAGCATATAATTTGTATGCTCAAATTTTAAAGTTATTTCAGTAATTATATAATCTTTTATTGACTTTATTTTAGGATGATTCCGAAGACCCAGATTCCATAACTCCTTTAATTACTGACATGTATTTAGAAGTGAGTATCTTATGTCTTTAATTAGTTTCAATTTTCATAACATGCATTAACATAGTATCAAATGTCTTGCATATATATCTTTGTTATAGGCATCGAACAGTAGTACTTACATTCAAGATGCATTTCAACTGACCATTCCCGTATTACAGCTTTCAGCATTGTCATTGATTTGTTAGTAATCATTATTTGTTGATCCGTTTTAAGCTTTTATTAAGTGTACATTTTCTACATATTAAATTTATTTATTGTTTAACTTTGTATATTTAATTTCGATAATCACACATTTTAAAGATATATTATTTGATTTTTAATACAATAGCTACAGTTGAAAAGCAAAAAGTTTATATGGAAAACACCAATGTAATTGGCAAAGGTGATTACACTACGATTTCATTAACAATGACACAAGTTGATTTAATTTACTATCAATGCTTTGTAAAAGTTTGTGGTAGCTATGATTAAAATAGTTATTTATATTTTGGAGGTTTTGCTAGGCTACATACTGATGTAACTCCCATCTTGTAAATATTTCCTCTTTTTTTCCTAATACGGTAGTTATAAATAGAAATCATTTTATTTTAAACCAAACTAAATGGCAATATATTAATCATGCTATATTATTTAGAGGTTTTGTCTTTAAAGGATATATATCTCTTTTCAAATTTTTTGTTTTCACTGTCTCTCTTATCATCCATCAGCATAGAATTTAGATCATTCTCTCATTGTGCATCCTTATTACAATCTTTGCTCTTCAGGTGAGCTAGTTACAAACACCTGAATCTCCGTTTATAGTAACATCTTGATACTTTTATCACACAGCTCTTGTGCATGATAAGGACCGATTTCTATCTCCTTATAATATTTTGTGGGTGAATGATCATTCCACTTTATTTTTTAAATTCATGGCGTTTAATGTCTTATTTTCTACAAAGAATATGAATCAAATATCTTTTACATACAGTATTTGAATAACATGTAATAGATTTTTACTCTATTGATTTTTTTTTTGTTTTGCAAATAATTCTAATAAAGCCTACCAAGATTGTGTAAACTGTACTTCTGCAACTGAGAAAGTTTATAGTTAGGATATGCTTTAAAGCCACCCTGCAGCTCTTTAGATTGATGGATGGGATCTCATGAAACTTTCAAAATAAAATTGCGATACAATTTATAGTAGCATGATATATTTACATTTTATTTTGAAACTATGTTTTATTCTTTTGCATTGGCAATTTAATGTTTACATCAACTTTTATGATTTTATTGTTTCCTGAAAATATAATGCATTGTTTGAACTTAGATCAGTTCGGTTTTTGTTTGGATTTCATCTGATGTTATTATTTTTAGTTTTAATTTTGACTTTCAAACATCAATTTCTTCCATTAATTTAATTGACCAATACAGATATTTTTAATTTATATTCAGAAAATAAAGAATTATTGTCATAAGTATCCTTATTTAAAAGAAACTGCTTGTAATCTAATGTCAATTTTTGGGACAATATATTTTTGTGAATAATAATCGACAATGAACATTTTACAGAACTATTGCATGCTTTGTTAATAAATTATAAGTCAAATTTTAATGTTCTTACTAATCGGATACAATCATTTGTGAATAATAAATATTTTTTTGTTTTAGTTCTCATTAATTTTCTCTTTATTTTTTTTTATATAATTAATAAATGTAAAAGAAATAATAAATCAAACATTTGTTTCTTCTGTTGAATATTTCAAAAATTTAATTGCGGCTCTTGAATATATCACAATTTTGATGAGGCTCTTGCAGACATGAAATTTGGCTATCTCTATTTTAAAGGTTCGGAGGGGAGAGAGGAATAATAAGTTATCTGGAAAACATAGAAACCAATAATGATTCAATATTTTAAATTCCAAACTTGTTTGTATTATTATTATTACAATTGTTTCTTCTTGCAGTTCTGTATTAATCATTTTGTGCCAAATTACTGATCATCAGCATAGCTTCATTTCTGTCTCTTAATTCCTTTTACACTTTCAATCTCAATATCCATCTGTTTATACTGGAGTGTTTTGCAATCACTGCATAAAGTTTTTATTCAATGTTTAAGTCTTAGATTCACAAGAAAATGAACTTACATTAAACTTTTTTCAAGCAAATAGTCATATTTTCTCTTAATATTGAATTTTTACGAAAAACATTCATCAAAGTTTAATTCTCATTAATTATGTTTCTTTTTTTTTTTTTACTTTTTTTGGAAAAATCATTTGACTTTTTTTTTCACTTGTCTATAATCCCGCATTCTTGGTTTCATCTGTAAAATTCCCATAGCATTTCTAAAATACATGATTTGCAAAATGTAAATGACTTAAAACATCTCCATTTAATTTTACTCTATTTTCTTGGAATATTCTCACTAATATTAATATTCTTAATGTTGCGTTATAGTCTAATCACTATTGTTGCATTTTGATAGTCTTAAAAATTTATTAATATCCAAAGTCTGTTATGATATTCAAAATTTTGATTATAGCAGAAACATTTAGTCAAATGCTTTTTCAAACTACAAATACTTTGCATAATGGAATTAATCTTTTCTATATTTTCTTAATACTGAGAGATAAACTACTCTTTTACAATCTTCTTTTGCTTTGCTCACATCCCATATTCTCTTTACAATTTACTCTTCGTTATTTGGTATATTTTTCATTCAGATTTTTAGTATATAGCTTTGCTAATATTTTGTCTATTTCTTCATCTACTTTTTTTTACAATTTTTATAATAATTATTTCTTGAAGTTTTTCAATAGATTTAATTGCAATCTCATCTCTTCATTTAAAACATAAAGAATTTCAAATATTATTGTAATTATAGGAGTATACTTTGCTTTCTTGTTCTAGAATTTTTCCATATATTTGTCATCCATGTTTTCAAAATTCTCTTATCTTATTGCTTTAATAATATTCATATCAAGATGTCATTTTATTTTAAGGTTTTATTTTTTCTACACCTTTTTTTGTTGCTATTTTACATTTCTTGATGCACCTTAACTAAACAATAGAATTCTAGATGTTTGATTTGTCTAAAAAGATCATTTTAAATTATTTTTGCTCTCCATCTTTTCTGTATATGTGTGGTCTCAATAGATTATCTGTTCTCTTTATTGATCACTTTCAATTTTGAGCTTATTTTAAATAATGTATTAAGCTTTAGCTTAAATTCAATGGAATTCTTGTGAAGATTAACGGTAAGTGTTGACATCTCCTTTATAGCTTTGCATTAACACATATATCTAAGCAATTAGTTTTTGAAGCTATTTGTGTTTCAAGTCTATAGACTTGAAATACATATTTTCTGTTAATCAAAACATAATCCAACTCTCTTATGAATTCATTTTTTTATTTCCATAATTTTTTTTCCCTCCCAAGAAAACATTTTTCTTTTTCTGCAGGTTCTACAAGTCTATGTATTATTTCATTTCTATTTTCATATCTAAATTTTACAAGATTTTCATCTCATGATTTTTAATTCTGGCTGTGTAAAAGTCCTTCAACTTTTCATCAGTGAGAAATTGAGACATATATCTGAATTAAATCATCTTTTTACTTTGTCAGATATACCACTAATCACAATGTTCTTCCATCTCTTATCAATAATAAATCCCTTTCTACTTGTGTTTTTATAATATATATATATATTTATAAATTCACCATATCTCATTTTTCTTTATAACTTGACAAAGTTTGATGACATCCCATTTGTTATTTTTTTCTGACTCATGTTGTCTATTTGCTTGAAAATGATGTATGATTCTAGGTAAAAAATACCATTATCAAATTGCAATTTAATTCTATATTTCTAATTCCAACTCACTGTCTTCCATTAGTCACAATTACTGACTTTGATGATTTTACAACTTTTGTTCATCATAATCTATAAATATATGTGAAGAAAAAAAGCTTTTATGTACACATATATCCTATTCTTAAGTAAATATAATTATGTCTCGGACACAATCAGCTGGTAAGAAAAATCATGAAGCTTTCTTGGTTTTAAACTCTGAATAAAAAATAACTGATTACATCATCAAAATGCATGTTTGTGAAATGTCTATTGATGTTTGATCACCATTTAATCAATCATAATCGCACTCAAGAAGCTATGGAGCAGTCAACAGGAACTTGCCCTATTTGGTTCTTTTAAAATTTCAAAGTAATACCCCAAATATTAATGATTTATTCAGTTCAATTATCTGTTACATCTGATATTAAGTCTTCATTTACTGATTCTATTGAAGAATATAATGCACTGTTAATAAGTAGGAAGTTCTTTTGTATGATTAGTTGGAAGAAATTTTGGGGGAAGGGGGGAAGAGTTGTTTTTTAAAAAATTAAAAATATAATTTATTACTTTTTAAAAAAAAAAAAAAAAAACAAAAACCCAAAAACAAAACAAAACCCCTTTAATATAGCATTTTTTTTCTCTCTTAAGAATAATGTAGCTACTATGGAATGCTTTTCAATATTTATTCTTGCAAGTTTTCTAACAATTTGCTATTGCATCTGTTCTATAAATACATGCAGGTAGCATTATATGCACTTATGTGCCCTCTTAACTATAATACAAAGATTTGCAATTTCTAATGACTGAAAAATAACTGACATTGGGATACAAAAATAGTTTAGTAAATCATTCTCTTTTGCTGTCATGCCTCTCCTCATTAGCAATACAATTAAAAAAATAGAAGAATCTTATGTTTCATATTTAGTTAAGCAAAAGGCATTTAAGTCCTCTATATCAAATAGTTGAAAGTTTAATAACTACTTATTATAATCGATTACATTATGAATCATAATTGCAGGAACAAATATGCATTAGTCTTTGTAAAATCTATTCATAAAATATGTTAATTATCATGAATATTTAAAAATCTAACAACAACAAAAAAATCATTTCAGATAATTTTATTCTTTTTTTTATAAAAGTAAATATCTTGTGCATCATTTGTTTATTTTTTGTGAAATAGTATATACATTGTGAAAATGTTTTTTTTTTTTTTTAAATTTAAAAATATGGTCAAATGGAAAAAAGACACAATGTTATGAAATGCTGCTACCACTTCCCGCTCCGCTACCACTTCCCTCGTTTATTTCCAGGTGGGGGTTTTTGCAGTTGAAAAGGTTTGTTTTGTTGTTGTTGATTTTGACTTGACCCAAAACCGGAACCTAAGTTTAAACCACTGCTACTGCCTAAATTGGAATTAAATGAACCAAAATTATATGATGGTCCCGTAGTAGTTGAACCCAAGCCAAAACTGGTGCCTGTCTGAGTGGTGGCGGTGCCAAAGGTGGAGCCTGAAATCAAAAAATAGTAATATTAACATTTTTTTTTATCTTCTCAAATTTAAACAAGTGATATAATTTCATAATTTGTAATATTTTATTTTAAGCAAAAACAATTTTCATATCACATGAAAACAATTTGTTTTCATTATTATTTTTTTAATAAATTAAAACTATTTCCTATATTCAATTATAACAGTCCTCCTATTTTCTATATATATAAAAAAAAGGTAGTTTGCAAATTACAGTTTATGAAATTTTAAAATGTTAAAATAATGGCAAGAATAGCAAGCTACTATTGATGATGATCAAGTGATATTTGTTACAGCAATATGCTGTCTAATTAATGTTAAACCATTCTCATTTTTTATATGAATCCACAAATTTCAACTCTATCAAAGAAAGATTTCACCTGGTCTTATGCCATATATGCATTGTTGTGTGATATTTGTTACAGCAATATGCTGTCTAATTAATGTTAAACCATTCTCATTTTTTATATCAATCCACAAATTTCAACTCTATTAAAGAAAGATTTCACCTGGTCTTATGCTATATATGCATTGTTGTGTCGTAATTTAAATCATTTTACTTATTTATAATTTTTTCTTTTGTGTTTCTATCTTTCTGTGATCTTTCCAGGATGTTCAGTAACAAGATAAAGGAATTTTTATGTTTAGGCATCACGTTTCTAAATTTATCACTTTTAAATTTATTTCAGGGAAAGATTATAAGACAGATGTCCTAACCAGAGACTATGAAAACCTCAAGAATTTCCAAGCCCATTCTAAAATCGACATGATATGAAGAATGCTAAAAGGTTGAATTAATATATTAGTGAAAGTGAAAATTAATAATTTTTGTATTGAACAGAGCATATTTTTTCAAGAGATATATTAATTACTTTTATTTTTTCTCATATTAAAGATCAATGAAAGAAAAATAGATTTGAATTCATTACTATTAGAATTAAGTTCATTGATGTGCAATAGCAAATTCTTTTTTTCTCACACCAGTTATGCCCCATAGTATAAGCTTGAATAATCAATTGATGTGGATTAATTTTGTTGATTCACTGATGTGTTTTGCTTGCTTTGTTATCTATATAAAGTGATTATCTTGTTCTATTTAGGAAAGCTTTTTTTACATCTATTAATCTGGCCTCTGAGATTCTTTAAGTGCATATTTATTTCAAAGCAAAGTGTTAAATAGTTCTATATTAAATCCAATATCATAGCCCTAAAAGTAATAAGTTTAAAGATATATTATGTTGGGAACAAAAAAAACAAACAAACCATTAACTTAACCCAAAATTGAAACATTAATTTATAAAGGCCTTTAGCAAACTTGAAATTAATGAAGGAAAATATTTTAAATGAAATATGGAGATCTATTGGATATCTGTTAAACGATTCTAAAATGTAATTGATCGAAACATACAAAATCATAATATACGTGAAATCTCTCGTCATTACAAAGTTATTTGGTTAATAAGCATTTGTGCAATTGGATTCAATTTTACTTAAGTTTCAAAAAAAACAAAAAAAAACAAACAAACAACAAACTTTTAGCACATGATCACTCTTTGCAATCTGGTTATAGATTCATGTTAATTGATGAAATATATTCATGATTTTAGTTACTATAATTAGACTATAATAGTAGTAATATGTTGATTGCTGCAAAGATTTTAACAATGTTTTATAATTCATTTTAAAATTGAAATTTTTTAAAATATAGATTATAGGGGCAATGGATTTTGGAATTAAATGCCTTAAATAAAATTTTTGATGTTTTATCCTTAATATTATGTGGCTATTGTTGAATTAATGTTATACTAGATAGCAATGATTTCCTTCTAATTGTATAGTCAGCTCTACATAAGAATAAGCACTCGACCCTATACAGCTGAGACATATTTCTATGGCCTGTTTGTGGCTGTTATATATATATATAATTCCAAGGACCACTTTTTATTTATAACTTATTTAAATTTAATGATTTGAAACATTTTAGTATTCTGAAAAACTGTATAGGTCTGGTATCAGGTCAGCAATTGAATAATTTAGTAATCTTTTAAATGTCAATGGCTGGCTTGGAATCAAAAATGTTTATACTTACTGTGTAATAAAAGTAAATCTAGCATAAGCTTAAAATGTTAGAATGTTTAAAATTTTCAAGTTTATTAGTTGAGTTTTGTACAAAACAGTATTTCGTATTAAAGTTATAGCATAATAAATCACAGTCTGGAAGATTAAAAGGAACACTTGCACATAAAAGAGGAGGGATTTATTTAATGGAATTTATACATTGTGCCTCATGCAAGTCTATTATACACTCAACCTATACTATGGCTTAGCTTATTATCAAAAGGTCTTAGCTACATCCCCCCCTCCCCCAAATCTGTATAATTGTCTAATATCCATTGATTATTCGTGATTGGTTATACAGCAGAAAAAGAGATCATTGCTTTCCAAATATATTAAGTATAGCTATAAAATCATATAATACTTTATTTTGGCCAATGTTCCATGGCACAGTATTCCTCTATTTTTAATAATTTTAATATCAGCATTGATTCATAACGATTTTACAGTTATAAGATCAAATTTTCTACTTTTCTTTTTGGCAATAAGAATTTGCTACAGCAATTTAATCATCTTCCAATTAATAGTAGACTTTGTCTTCAGATATTTTTTTTGGAGGTTTCACAGATTACACATCAGTATGTGACCACTGAAACAATGATCTGCCATTTGCTTGTATATAATGATGTTCAAACTGACAAGAATATTTATTTCATTTTAGATTCCCCCCCCCCCCCATTTTTGTAGAGAGTGAAAAGTAGGTTAAACACCCATAAATGTGTGTTGATAGATTAGCAGCAGACTTATACTCTGGAGATTGTATCTTAAATATTACAAAGCAATAATAAGAATAATTATCTTTTACAAAAATTCATTATTACACTCACAAACCAGTTTTCATTATCACTCCATTTTGGGGGGAAAAAATTATATTTCAAATGTATTTCACAGATCTGATTTGGTAAATGAATTTAATAATAGCCCAGATTTGTTACATAGCAAAAAAATTTCAAATATTTAAATAAACTTTCTAATTTCATTTTTGTTGTTCTATTCATGTAATTCTTATTCCTTCCCTATATCAAAAAAATTTGCATATAGTAAGAAAATTATTTTAATAAAAGGTGTAAATATAGATAATTGCTCGTTTTAAAGGATTCTTAGATGATAAAGATTCAGTTTTTTGAAGAGTTTTTTTTTTTTCTGTTAAAATATGAAGTCTAGCATAATAATAACAAAAGTCAAATGATTAAGTGCTGGGAGTTTATACAAAATTCAGAATGGAGGTGTTATCTGTGAACCCTGAGCTTCAGAATAATGAATGAGTCACAATTATTACAAAAGGAGAGACAGATAATGGTATATATTTAATCTATAAATTTAACATTTGTTTTTTCACTATTACACTAATGAGCACAATATACTCGAAAGATTTTATTCATTTTGGGATAGTAAAATTTGTTTAAAATAACACATTTCTAAGCTTTAATATTAACTTTTATATTATTTGAAATCTCTGTTTTGAATTGCTACTTTAATTTGCATGAATCATAGTTCTTATCCTGAATAAATGTTTTATATTTTTACAGATTAGCAACAATATATTTTTAAAAAAGAAAAAAAAAACCTAAATTGTTTTATATATAGAGAACAAATATCCAAATGAATTGGATGAAGTTGAATTTTGATTATAACTTGAAGGTTTAAATAATAGGTTATGAAATATTTAATTAAAGCTTTCAGAGTTTAAACCAGAGCTCATTTTACCGCAGTTGTAGTAACAAAATCCATGACTCTAATGCAAATAAGATTAGTATTAAAGTTGTTGAGCAATAATAAACTGTCATTACTTATATCACTCTAGTGTTAAATTATTGGATTTGCTGTGACAAATCCCATAGACTTTCAGTCTGATTACTGGCTCGGTATATTTTTGCAGATCATTCCAATCTTCCTTTTGATATCTACATAATTACTTTTACTCTAATGATTTCATTTTCTTTCTAATTCTATTGCATAGTCTTGCAGTTCTTTTATAATTTTCTTTGCCCCCCCCCCCCCCCCCAAGAACATTCCAACATTTCAGCAATTCTACTCTTATTTTTGTATTCTTCTATTATTGGCTCCAAGTGTGTGTATAAAAGGTGGCAGATAATCATTAAATAACTGTTATTAGCTACTGATAGCAGCAGAATTTATTCTTCACAAAAGATATATCTTAATGTAAGGTCACTAAAGAAAATTAGTTCACATAATTGAGAAGCAATGGCTATAAATAAAAGTTGACAATCTTCTGAAAAAATTTCATGATAGCTCAGACACTACCTGTGAAAACAACAGTTGTAATCCCAATAAACAATAGTCTCAAAAGAGTTTATTACTGAAAGAAACCAATTTCAGCTATTAAATTATACATTTCATATGAAACCTTGGAATGCCTGAACATTTTGGATAACTAGGTTAGACTTGGGCCTTAAAAAATTTAGAAAAATACAAGCCATTCTTGGAATAGCATGCTGGATTTCTAAATAAAAAATTCAAGAGATATGTCAATCGAATATAAGTTTAACATTGTAAAAATGATGGCAGCTAGATTTTAAGTAAACAACTGTAACATCATAATAATCAAAGTAAATTTATAATACCAAATAAACATGACATTCTTATCACTGTAGTAAATTGGACTCCAGGACGAGCTGTGATGATGGACAATGGGACCATGTTACAGGCAAATACATATTTGGAAAAAAATAAATATGGTAGGACTTACAGAATTAGCTTTAAAATGGGAGAATAAGAGATTAAAAAAAGGCAAAGAATTACTAATTAAAATATGCAATACTTTCCAGGAGCAGGCAAAGATTCAGACTAAGCTTAATAATGCAAATATCAAACTGAAACTAAAAAATTAACATATCGGAATTAATTCTTAAAAAGAAAATCTAAAACATATATTAAAAAAATGATCTGGATTTAAGAACCGAAAGATCTCAATAAGATTTTGGATTAAGCAGTTATTAAATTTATGCCAGAGGAAGATTTGAAAAGATTGAGTCACACAAGAAATAGTGAAAATGGTTCACAAATACAACGCTAAAAAACAATGAACAGTTCTGGAATTGCGGAAAAGTAATATAATATAGTCAAGGAACTAAAGAAGAATTGTCTAAATGATTTGAAATGTAGAGAAAAAAATAAAGTTGTTAAGGAACTCTTTATGATTATACCAGCATAACGACTCATTATATAATCATTTCTTTACATGAATTTTGTACTAAATATGATGTTTGTGAAATTTTTCTTTTAGCCATGTGACCACATTTGTAATGAATAATATCTCATGCAGCCTACTGTCCATGTCTGTTTTAAAGCAATTAGAATACTGCTCTGAATTTTATAAAGCGAAACTTGAAGAAAATACCAAACATAGTAAAAAGAACAGTGAATAAATGAAATACTGGAGAAATGATCACACAACATGGAAAACGTTGAAGAAAATACCAAACATAGTAAAAAGAACAGTGAATAAATGAAATACTGGAGAAATGATCACACAACATGGAAAACGTTTATTTTCAAAAATGTACAGACTTTGAAGTATTGGGGAGAAAGTAAGTATCATGCCTAAAGAGTGAACAAAATTAGTGGTAGTTTTAACAAGATAGAATGTGAAAATTGCAAAAATAATGTAATTGTTTTACACAAAGTCCTAATCAATATTTCAAATGAAAAATTAAAGGCTTGTAAATGGTATCTTAGCAGATGATCAAGACTGTTGACTTTCAGAAGGGGCATTATTTCTGAAGGATATAATTTAAAAGCCGCATACAATATGCGGAAAAAATGGATATTGATGATTTGTAATGTTATAAAACAAGAAGTTATAATCTTACCAAGCATATTCATTGTATAACTGAAAAGTGCAAGGATAAATTTAAAAAAAAAAAAATTGTTGATGCATGAAATAAAATATTATAGATGTAAAAATAATTTAGTGATCATTGAAGAAAATGAAAACATTAAAATCATCATTAGATAGATACTAAACAAGGGAAGCAAATAAAAATGGATTACATACACACATACTAAAATCAGTTATCTTTCCCCTATTTTAAAGAGATAATTCTGTAAGCTTGAGCAATTCATTGACTTGAGCTTACGAACTAGCTCTAAAATAGGATCAAGATAATGCTCTCAGAAGCATGTGAAATGTGGTATTAGAATAAGTTTAGCATATATTTGAAGTAAAATCTAATCTAGAAGACAAGAAGAAACTTAAGATATTTACTACTGTTTGTATGGATGTAAAACAAGAATTCTGATCACATAATTCCTATTGATTTTCTACTATACTTTATTCCCTCCTTTTTTTTTGGGACAAAACCTCGAAAGTGCTAGGCCTACATTAATTTTGATTGTTTTCTTATCATTAACTTAACAGCTTCACCTAGCATGTTAAAGCGCTCGTATATACTATTCATAAATCTAAAAGATTTTTTCTTAACTGATAATAAATATAATTTGATTATTTTTCTTGTTTTATAAATCTTTTAAAATTTTATTTCAATTATATTTAATGTCTTTGATTGATATTAAAACAGGTTTTAATGCCAACTTAAATATATATATATTTCCCGAGAGTTTTTTTCTAAATGCATTATTAGTATTAAAATAGTTCAGATGACTTCTTACTATCACTGGAATAAGCAGAATTTTTTTTTTTTTTTATTCAAATACTAAGTAATTTATGGAAACCACAAGGCGATTAAGAAAGTTAGCAATAAAAATATATATGTGAAAAATTGTTTCAGTGCAAGATTGAGAAAACCACAAATATATTATTGAATAATACAGAGAGAAAAAAATCACTATATTGAATATTATATGTTTAAAAAGCCAGGAAACCTTAAAGTTTGGAAATGGGAATTAACAGCATTATCATTTAATAATGATTATCTTAAAACTCATTATAGATGGCTCTGGAATAGAATGAGTGATTTGCCTTTATTTTAATGCTACCCGTTATCAATTTGAGTAATCAGTAATTATTAGATGATAGTGCAATTCAACCATCTAGTCTTTGCCTTTATCAATAAGGTATTCAAAGTTAGAATTAATATAATTATGCATCTCATAACTACATGTGAAAATATGAATTCTTAATAAATACAATTTTTTTTAAAAAAATTTATTTCACAACTTACAAGATCAAGTTAGTAGTTTCAAACTACTGTAATCAAAATAAAAAAAAACAAAAAAACAATATTTTCTTAAGTAGGAAAAAAATAAATTTTTAATCAGGGGGAAAAAAGTACATACATATTATATACAATAAGAATGCATAGTAATAGGAAATACAATTTTTTAACAAGTAAATATTGCTACTATAGGTCATGATATTTTAAGTTCACACACTAGATATTAATTGATAGAATGACAATTCTCACATTTTAGGAATATGATTTGTTCAGTATCAGTGGCAAGACTTGTTTCTGTTATTTAAATTCATAAAATGTATATTTTTTATTATAATGCAATAAATACAATTGCAGCCTATTTAGACCATAGTAATATTTAGCATTTTAATGAATACTGCGACTTCTTTTATATGTATAACAATGTTTTTAGTTGAGCAAAATTAACTATAAGTAGGTTTTTTTGGACATCGATCATAAGCTATAAGAGATAATTAAATTCCTTTAGTGTGTGCTACTATTCAATCAATAGTTCCTGGTAAACATGATTTAGTGAACAATCGAGTTATCTTGAAATTTTTCTTCAGATCAATTACAGGAATAGAGTGATTTTTTAGAGAACCTCTGTCCATTGAGCTATCTCAAGAAATTACCTGAGCAAAAAAATTTGATCGATCTAAATTATTCAAAGTGGGCCATCCATAATTTCCAATCAACTTACTGTCAGATAGTGCCATTTAAAATTTCTGAAAAAATGAAATAGGCCACACTAATATCTAAAAACTTGCTTCTCATCATATTTATATCTATTGAAAGTCTAAAATCATAAGAGATGGTATTTTTATAAATTGTTAGATTTAAGAGTATGTAAGAATTAATCCAACTGATTCTATTCAATGGTTAACCAGAAAATATTACAAACTCGAAAAAATTGCAAGCCAATAACATAAGTGAGATAGCAGGTGTGTTGTAAATTTTAAGAAAACATAATTTTACTGTGAAGTTGTTGATAGGATTTTGGTAAATTCTATAAATAAAAAGTTTTTGTTAGCCATACTTGTAAAAATATGATGCTGCATTTAAGGGAAATACAATATCATATAAGATCCCATTAGACAAAACCAAAAAATTTAACAGTAGTTAATTATTTTAATGTGTGTTATTTCTTTCCATTAGATGGGTCAGTATTTTAAATGACATCTTAACAATTCTATCCTCTGTCAACTCCCTTGGTGATAATTTGTCCATCAACCATGCTTGCTTTTATTAAATTTAAGACACCTTTCTTAATTAATTCAGGATATAGTTTTAGTTATAAGAACTCTGTAAAAAAAATCACCTGCTACACCTAATTCATTATACAAATATCTGGGGGGAGGGGGATATTTACATTTTTCATTTATCTTATTAAATGCTTCAAAATATTCAACAAATTTATTTCCTGAAAATATACACTTTTACAACTATAAAAATCAGAAAAAAAGAATGCCAAATACCCGGAAGTCATGTTTATATTTGTCAATGATTATATTCTTTTAATGTACATTAACATATTTTAACTTAACCATCTCTTACTTTCATCTGGTTAAAATAATTCTTAAGATATTTTATTTCATAAACATACAGATAAATTAAAAGAATTTTTTTTTTATAAAAAATTAATAAGAGCAAACAAACAACAACTTAAGTTCAAAAGATACATATATATTTGGTACAAATAAACATTTATTTTAAAATTTAGTCCCACCTAAACCAGTTGTGAATCCTCCACTTGCTAATGGATTTTGTTGTCCAACTAAATTTAAATTAGAAGATCCTTCTAAAAATGATAAAATAAATTAATTAAATTGTATTAGTGCTAAATTCTTCAGTATAAATTTTTTAAAAAATATTTATATAACTGATGAGTAATAATAAATTTATAATTATAATATTCCAATTAGAATGAAATAAACAGCTTTTAGTGTTTCCAAGCTATTAAAAAATGTCAATTATTTTTCTTCCTCTATGAAATAATTCTTTCACAAAAAAAAAGGAGATACATTGGAGATGTATCTGATCTTTTAAGGGCTATTATATTGAGTAATAGAAGCTTGATAAAATACTGGATGAATGTATATAGTATATTCTGTATAATTTGATATCATTAAGCATTAACTGATGTTATGGACTGTAGTCCAGAGACAGCGAGCAAAGTAGTCAGACAACAGAATGAGCATTCAATAGAAGAATTAAGAAATAATATATTCAATAAGCTATATTTGCTGTTAATATAGTGATTTTAAAAAAGAGATTTTGTATGAAATGGAGTAAAATGTAAACAAAAGATATGAGATTGCAACAAATAATTTGAAATAGAAATGAAATAACACATTACAATAAGAATTTAAATATTTTGATGGCTATAGAAAAGAGTTTGGATTTGTGTCGTTTGTGAATCAAAAACGAGCAATTAATAATAATAATAATAATAATAAAAAGCTGCGGAAACAGCACTTTAATAGTTGAAAAGAAATCATAAAATGATAGTTTTGAAAGAGTATTAGGAATGCTAAAAAAAAAAAGATACATAATAAAATATAAACATTATAAAAAGAAGTAAAATGGATTAGTGGGAGCAAACTGAGGGAGGAGTTCTTGAATATATAGCAGAAAGAAAAATTGGAATCTAAAAAAAATAAAGTACAATCACAAATTAAAAGATAAAACTAATAAAAGGTGATATTTTTTCATTCTAACTGAAACACTAATTTAAACAATATTACTAGGCAAAAATTTAAATAAATAAAATATTTTTAACGGTGAGCACAACTGTGGATGTTCATGCATGTATATATGCTGATATATACTTATAAACAGCTTACTATTACCAGAACTTGTAATTATTACAAGCATTCAATTTATTATTCAGAAAAAGATATTAGTATTTTAAAAATATAAATGTCATCATTACTTTATAATGCAACTCTAAATTTGAACAGTTAAAATTGAATTATGGTATGTAAACTAACAGTGATAATAACCAAATGCAAGAAAACCTGTATGTGTTTCAATTTAAATTTTTTTTTGCTATAACTGAATAATGTTCTATTCCTTTCTTAAATTGCGATTAAATTCCAGCTTAAAAATTGTATCTCAAAATATTGATTATCTGTAATAACCCAGTTATAATGACAGCAAATTCATATTGTTCTCTTTGCAAAGGATTATTTAACTATTAATGCCGTATTTTATTAATTTTATAAGTTCTACACATCTTTATTTCCTATAATCCTTTTAATTATTCTTCAGATGTTTTCAAATCAATCTCTTGCACAAATTCACATGATATACTCAAAATATTTTCACCTAATCATTACCATTTTAGTTATAAGAGATGGCCGAGTATTTCATTTAAACTTTCCAACTTCCTATATTCTTTCCAAGCCTCGCTATCATAAATCTTCTGATATCTCTACTTTCATATTATCACAGTTTTTCCAATTAGAAAATTATTTTCATTTCAGATATTTCTACCGAATTTGAATTTAGTAGACAAAGATAAATAAAGAACTTTTTTTGATTTCTAGATTTAGAATATAGAGATGACTGCATTATTCTTGTTAATTCATAAAATGATCTATAAAACATTCCTAATGTTTTGAATAGAACTTATAAAGAATTTGATTTAGCCATTAATATCCAAAAAACTCGAGCTTTAATCAGTCAGTACTGGAATAAAAACCATGAGCAAATTTGGTTTGAATGATTATCAGTTTGAATGTGAACTAATTTAAATATAATGTAGCTTTTTCAGTGAAAAGGTAGATTAGGATATTGGAAATACAATACAAGACCAACATGCTTCTAATATATTTATTTAATAAGTTTGAAAGATTAGATTTCATTATAGCCATAAATCACCTCAAATAGTTGAATTCAAAGCTTGTTATTCTGCCTAAATTTTTATATGGACATTAGACATGGATTCCCTATATTTAGGGATGGTAAGAATAGCTTTCCTGCATCAACAGCTTCATCATTCATGATTCTAAAAAACCATGAAGAAAAAAATTGACATTTTTAATTCTTAAATATGGGTACTATGACAAATCTTGTCTCGGTGCCATTTCTTCATCTGTGCATTCAGTTTCATAACTATCTTTCTTAATTTGTTACTGTAGTTTTTTTTTTTTCATCTATTACACTTTTTAGTTCATTATTTTTGTTATGTTTTAATGCATGCATTTTGAAAAATTAAATTGTATTGTTGGTGTATGTATTATATAGGATTGTAATTATCCATAGGACGACTTATAACTAAAATGCAATAAAATTCTGATAATATGATATCAAAATCATATGACCAATTGATAGATTCTTCAGTTTTCTAGATGTACAGGGTCATTTTTTTTCTAAATTGGGCATGAAAAGTGAATAGGCTAAAATGATCAATATCAATCATTTTCACTGGGAGAATATGACAGGCTGGAATATATATATATAAAGCTGTGATTAGGCGAGGCATAAAAGTCAATCAGAAAAAAAGTTTGCTACACAAGAGTTTTAAAAAATATCAAATAAATGAGACTATTATGTGATAAAAGTGGACATATTTGCAGTTTTCAGCTTGCTTTGAACTTATTTTCAGATTATTATTCTTCATTTCCACCCCTTATTTCATGGAATTAAGATGGCTATAGTCGTTTACAAATGAATGCTAATCGATTTTCCCTGGAACCTCTTTGACATTTCTTTTACACATTGAAAGAGAACATGTGCAAATGTAGTTATCCAATTTTTTTTTATTCATCATGACAAGTTATGTAATAATTATTTATGATTTTTTTTAAAAAAATATTTTAATAAAAAAGAAGCTTCTTTTTATATTGTATATTTTAAGGGTCATGTGACATTTAACTCATCGGAAACTGTTAGAAATCAAATGTTCTGTTTTTATAACTATTATATTTTTATATATATTTAGAAATAGTAATGCACATACATATGATTCAAAACTTTCGATTTATATAAATATTTACAATAATGCATTTCAATAAATAATAAAGAAAGAAATAACCATTTTTCAATAGTAGATTATGAAAATATGGAGTCTTTCTTATAAATATATACATGTTTGAAACAACAATTAAAAGCACACTTCTTTGGATATATCTATATATATATATTACAAAGAAATAGTAATGTCACATGACCTAATTTAACAAGCTTGTATTACAAATGTTATATTCTGCAAAGCTTGTTAAGAGCTTATTTGCGAGCTCTATATATAACATATACATATATTTATAATGTTTAAAAGAAAACAAAAAATACATTGTCCCCCTTTTTTTGGGTATATATTTAATAAAAATTCAAAATAAAATAAAAATGTATAATTTTGGTCATTTTTTTTTTGTTTTTAAAAAATTACATTATAAAATCTACTTTCAACAGATACATTAAGTGTTTACACAAACAGTAATATACCCCAAAAAGTATTTAAAAATGATTACAACTTGTTACTCGATCAGCTATTTTCATAGTTTTATTATGGTTTAGTAATAGTAGTTCAATTGCCTATCATATCCATAACCAAAAATTTGGATTGGGAAAGTTTAAAATATCTTTAAATTTCTATCCTCACTCAATAATTTTCTTTCAGATAGCTAATGAACCAAAATTGATCAGTAAAAGCTGTATTTAGTTATTCTTTATCTAAAGGATACAACAAACATGGAAAACCAATAAAATATTCAGTAATTGGCAAGCCTGCTGAGCAATGCCTTTTCCTTCATTACTCGTATCTGGGGAGAAGGGGCTGTTACACAGGTCTTTGCCCGCCAACGGAGGATTAAATGATATTTTACTTTCATTTAAACTTTAATTCACTTAATTTGAATGGAATGTTATCTATGTTTAATAAAAAATATTAATATCTGATAAAATATTTCTATGATAATTATATTTTTGAATTTTTTGTATAAAAATCTGAGAGTAAAAATTATTTTCAAATTAAAAAATAAACTCAAATTTTTTCATAAAACATCACATTAAATCTTAATGTTATTTATATTTCTTAATGTTAAACTTCCTATATTTATTCTTTTCCACAAATATATTTAAATTAACAAAAAAAGAAAGTTTTTAAACAATAATAATGAAAAGGCTGTTTAGCATATCATAATTTCTCTGTTTCTTAAAAATATATATAAAAAAAAATCTAATTACCAGACAGTTGCTGAGTTCTATTTAAAGCTGTAGCCATAGCAACAGCTGTAGCATTTGACATTCCTGTGAATGGTGTAGGCCCAACTCTGATGCTAAACCCATTGACGTCTGTTTTTGCAGTTGTTTTCCTATGATTTTCAAATAAATCAGTAGCATCCCCATGGAATATTCTTCTGTAGTTTAAATGATGTTCTTTTTGCATCTATAAGCAGAAATTATGAATGACATTTTAAAATAAAAACTTGCAATAACAAAAAATATTTATGTGAATAGAATGAAATGATAAAGGCAATGGATAAATACTTGTAACCAATCAAACTTTCGGATTTGTGATGCATTCTTTTAAGCATATATTAAATCTTAATTAAACTTATTGCTCAGTGCAAAATCCTCTAGGCCAATTTTTCTCAGTATACATAAATTTAAAGAACAATTCTCAATTGACATAAATGATATTAATGACAATCAATTTGATTTTACAAATTGAATGTTTTAACAATCAGATCATTTACATCTATGATATATAATTCAACAAATCTTCAAAATTCATATTTCCTTAAAGGTTAGGATAATTAACATAATAACCAAAGAAACAGAAGTTTTAATTTGGATGAGATAACATGGGTATTCATTTTCTCCTCCTATCAGGAAATATAAATATTAAAGATTTGATGGAAAGGACTAAATTCCTAAGATATTCAGACTGCAAAATTAAATTAGTTGTAATTAAGACAAAAAAAAATAGGAAAGTCTAATTATCATTTCTGCGTGGATGTTCAATTGTTTCAAATCTCTAGATCACATGACAATCAAAAGTGGCATGTGAAATATATAACGAGTATGAGAAATTTTATATCTAGCAATAGTTTAAGATTTGCTACAAACTTAGAAGAGCGCATTGCAAAGGTGAAAAGTTTGACTAATTATACATGTGCGTGTATACACATACACATGCTACTCTGTTGATTACAATTTATATAACTCATATTAATAAAAGTGACTTGTCACTATTCTAGAACATCAGAGAGTAAATATTTCCACATTAGCTTAGAGTGCATTATTTATTTCTGTTAATAGATATATAGACTCATGAGAGTATATCACATTTTCACACTCTTAATAGAATATCTTGATATTATGTAAATATATATAATAAAAAGCATTCTCAGAATGTACTAAAAGAATAGACACAGTAACACCTGCTGTCACATGCCATGACAATGTAGCGATATGTCATCCATCACATGATAATTCTCCAAACACAATTGAAAATAAAAGAGAAGTAATACCAAAGAAACTCAACTCTCTATCTCCTAGAAAAACTCACCCTGAAAAGAAATCAAATCCCTGACAATGGAATTTAAAAAAATCTAAATGCACAAAACCATGAATATAAGTTAAATATAAAATGTAAAGTTTTATAAAATGAAAACAAACATTTACTTTAATGACATGTAGTTCATTTATTAACGATTTGTAAGACTTATATGGTTTTTTTTTTTAAAAAAAATCATTTTATTAACTAAATGTAATGTCAAAGTTACATAATTAATTCATAATTATAACAATAATTGAATAAGAGTTCATAAGAAGTTCGAGAACCACAAGTGACAGAGAGTTAAGTCCTAAAATGTAAAAATCTAAATTTATATCAGTACATTCTAATGTAATTTTAGATATGCAAGGAAATATCATTATATTTGAGCCATGCATTTGTCATAAGTCCTTATTGTATATACATGTCAACCAGCATTTCATTTTAACAACTACTGCTGATAAGCTAAAAATTAATAATTCTATTAAAAATATATTTTGTCTTAGGTAATAAGAATGATTGTCATCATCATCCTAATTAGGGTTTAAATATAAGCAATAGATTAAATTTTTCTGTAATTTATTATAAATGTTAATATATCCATCATAATGATAAATTATCAATCATGGATTGCTAATCTATTAGTAGAATATGTATAAAATAAGGTTCTGTAGTATATTATGTACATGTAAACAGACACACACACACACATAATACAAAAAAAAACCCCAGACAAATGAGTTTATACATTTGAACAAGAGATATGCACATGTGGAATTTATACTAGGAATTATATTTAGAGAGAGAAAAACAATTATTTTCAGATATAAAAGCAAAATAGTAAAAAATTACAGAGAAAAAGGAAGATAAAATAATAAAAAAAGATGCTGCTATGGTTAATACTCTACCACAAGATGAAATTATTATTCACTTAACAAGATACAAATTAAGCAAATGAAAAAAATAATTGATAAGGTTTCATACAGTTAAAAAAAAAAAATTAGCAATCAAACAAAACATCTTCAATAAGTGTAATCATTACAAGTATTCTATAAAAAATTAAATTAGTGATGAAATTAGATTCCCTCACTGATCGTTGATTTAGTTTTTATGTAATAATTGCAAAGATTACACTTATTAAATGTACTTGTTTTGTATGTCATATGTTTTTAAATATTTATTCATTTCTTTTAATTTTTATCTTGCTATGTGAATAGTGGCTCCATCCTGCAGTAGCTATACTAGAAACGAGTCTTTAATTCAAAAGCATTTACAGAGAAAATATAAAGTTTAAATATCAATTAGTTATTAAATATAAAAGAGATGGTTGATTATTTAAATAATTTTATATAAATATTAAATTAGTAAACAAGCAAAAACTCTCCATATAGTAGTGCCACCTTGTGCTAACCAGAGTAATCAATGGATGCCAGAAGGCTTGTGCATAAAATCCCTATCTAGTGCCTACTCATCCAATATCCCCAGACTAGTTTCTGGCTTGTGGCCTTCATCAGTGAGGAGCCTTGGATCTGAGAGCACTGCACCTAGATCTTAGGATCTAATGCAATCCTCCAGCAGCCACCTTTTATCTCTTCTTCACTGCAACACTATGAGAATGAAATTGAAAACACAAGGTGGCACTACTACATGGAGAGTTTTTGTCTGTTTATTAACAGTTATGTGCTAGCATGAGATGGTGATCATGTGATGTTTAGTGGTTTAAATATTAAATTACTATAATGTTATTTTAAAATCGATTTTTTTTTGTGAAAGTAAAGAAAAACAAAGAAAGAAAAGGATGAAAGGGAAAAAATCTCGAACTAATGTGAAAGCAAATTAATTATTTTGTCAAAAAGTTTTTTTGTCTTCTTTTAATCTTGAGAATGTGGGGAGGGAGGTGTGAAAATATATTAATTAATTGTAATTGCAATAATTATGTAATTTAATTAATCCAGTGTGTTATATGACTTAAATATATAAAGATTGTGAGGGTTTGGAAATTGAAAATGTTATTTAAAACAATAAAGAATACTTTAAAAAAAGTAAATTCCAATGTACTGATTTAACCTGTGTCAAAAATTTCCACATTTATTAATAAATGAAAAGATGTAGATAAAAATATAAATGCTAAATATTTAATTGAATCTCTGATTGCCAATTGTATTCTGAATAAAGATAAATTAAATTGGTACAACTTTATGTTTGCAAATTATTCATAGAGCTAAGTACAACAATTTAAAAAAACAAGACCGGTGTCATATTTAAGAATTTTTAAAATATTTTACTATTTTTATGTAAAATCACATCTCAATTATATTTTCCTATAAATAACATATATATAGAGAAAAAAAAAAAAAATATGTATTTATAAAATAGGGGAAAAATCTTTTGCATAATCCTTTACTAAATGACTAAAGCTGATTTTATTTATTCAATACTGAACCAGATACTTATCCACTTTTCAAAAGTTCCATTGCCAAAAATAAAACTTTGATTTTTTTTATATATATACTGTTTTAAAAGAAAGCTATTTAAAAGTTTTCTTTATTATTTTTGTTAATGTATTAAGAGTACGTGCGATAACACACATACTCGCTTATTTTTAAAAAGAAAAAGTGTGATTTTTATTTGCAATAGATTTTAGTTTTAAAATCTATTTTCTTTTGACGTTTTCTTAAAATCTATTTGTAAAATGATTCTAATTTAAAAAAGAAAAGTTTTAATCCTTTTTGAACAAAGCATTTTAATTTTAAAAAGTTTTTTTTAAATTGCATTCTTGTTTCTTTGATTGTAATCTATTTCAATTCATTTCAAAGAAAAAAGCTGACTTGTTTTTAATTAATTATGAATAAGATAAGAGCCCTGATCAAATTTTTTTAAAATTAAGATTAAGCTTCAGAGAGATTTTTCCCTGGTCAAAAATTGCTAATTAAAGATGACGCAGGAGATAACGGCTAACATAAATAGCCCCAGATTTGGACTGATTTTTATTCTCTGATAAATTTTCTGATGCTTCTTGTTATAAGTTCTATTCTGCTGACTAATTTGAGTTGCTGAATCTTGTTATTTTGCTGGTGATAATTATTCAGATTGCTGTTCTACCTTACCTAATATTTCGTTGATATATCAGACTACTTTTCGCTAAATAGCAATCATCCACACAGAATGCCAAAAATATACGCTGAGAAATCTCCACATACAATACTAAATCCTTCCAAAATGAACTCTGGAGCTTCAGACTGTGGTGCCAAGATCATGTCATAAAAGCCTGATCCAGAATTGACTTCAAGATTGCCTCCAGACTCCTGAACTTATAAATGGAACCCAAAATCTTTGTAGGAACTGTAAAATGAAATAAATTGTGTACGCTGCTGAAAGTCATCAGCCGGACCTTATGTCTCAAGGTAAAACACTTTCTCTGATTAATCATAAAAAGAAACCCATCTTTATAATATCTTCTAAATATTCAACTTGAATATTTTAAGCATTTATTATATATTCTATTTATAGTGTGTGTTAGAATCTTAGTTTGAAGATTCCATGTTTGTTTTAAATTTATTTATTCAAGAGTATACTGAGAGTTTCTATTTTTATATGCTTAGTGTTTTTTTTATATATTACTAATCTTTGAGAGACATTTGGGCAAATAATAGTAATTTTCTTTTAACTCACCTGTCCCTTTTCATTATAATTATTTTAGATAAGCTTGGCATGTTTCATGCACACTGTGAATCTCTTGGCTGGCAGTTTATCGAGTGCATTGTTCTGTTTTTCCTAAATCGGAGATTTTGTTTTCTTCTCTTTAAGATTAAGTAAAATCATAATCTTTTCTGGTTCGATTTTATCGTCTTGTATTTGAGTCAACTTGAATTACCTTGAATGTAGTTAATCATGAGCTGTTTTGTAGACATATGACATTCTTGGTCCTGTGCCTTATTCTGGGCCAGGGAAAGCTCGCCCGCGCTGTTTCGTATTCCTTGCAAGACCGTTTTATTTTTGAAATCTCTAAATAGGTAAACTGGAATTAGTTTTTATAAATCGCTGGCAGGAAGATATTATAAATCCCTCTTTTTAAATTATAGGTGAGAAAATGAATTTATCTGCCAGGGTATTTAATATTTTGAATACTCTTGTACATTCTCTGATAAATTATGTTAGAAGAATCTAGATCAAACTTTTATATTTTGTTTACCTGAGATTTCTTTTCTGGAATTTAATAAACTTTTAAATTATTTAGATTTATTTTGGCTAACATTTGTCTCTGTATTCTTTTCTCAATGGTTTGAACAATTATAAAGATATCTTTCTCTCCCTGGGTCTAGCTGATGGCATTCATCATCATTAATTTTTAATCACTGTAAATTAAATTTTCTATGTAATGTGATGCACTATGACTTCTTCTTAAACAGTCAGGAATATCTCAGCAACTATGCCCACAGAAACCTGTTAGCCACTTTACCTTCCCTTTCCATTCCCCACTCTTAAGTTTTCCCATAATCTGCTCTAGGTCGTTAGTGACCTAATGCCTCAGTGATCAAAAAAAGATAGAAGTGACCGATACATAAAATATTTACTAATTTTAATATTTCAATCATTAACTTGTTAAAAAGCAATTAATATTTTAAATTACTATTAATACTTCTAAATCTGAGATTATTTTGTCAATTAATAATAGTATGTGACAGCATTCTATATAATGTTTTTAATTTGTGTCTCTATTTGTATTTATATTTAGTTAAAGTAGCATGTTTTTTTGCACAATCATGATTAAACAATTATAGAACAATGTGATAAAAAATTTGCTGCTTCATGGAATGAATATTTCAGAAATTTACAAAACAAACCATTTCATTTTGCAAAAGTTTAAAAAAAAAAGTACAGGCTCCAAAAAAAAAAAAAAAAGGCTTAGTTTTAAAATTTGCAATATTACTATACTTATATGTAACTATTGCAATGTCCAAATATAAAACGAAGTATATTTAAATATACAGTATCTATACACAATTATTGAAATGCATTTTCTGTAGTTATAACATTTCATTAATGTATTCCAAATTTAAAAGACAATCCATATTTACAAATTAAATGATGGGTTAGCATCAAGAATGAATAAACGTAGATATAGCTTATCATTTACAAATAAAATATTTATGCATGGTGATACAAGTTTATTTAAACTTTTTAATAAAAATTTAATAGAAATTTATCTGGAAGAAAGAAATTTCTGATGGAATTACATCATAAAACAATTTTTTAATATCAATCAGTTTCTTATTTTAAAAAAAAAATCATAATATTCCATTAAATGTTCCGAGCATTTATACAGAAAAGGTAATCTTTATAATTTAAACTTAGTTTTTATTAATGCTTAGCAAGCTTTCGATATGTAAAAATATCATAATCATAGCATTGACATTTTATATATCGAAAGCATGCTAAGCATTAATAAAGACTAAGTTAAAATTATAAGACTATCTTTTGTGTATAAATGCCCAGAACATTTAGTTGAATATTACAATTATCCAGAAAAGGAAAAAATCATTAGTTTTGATTTACGTAAAAAAATAAATCGTAGAATTTTTTTTTTACACCATTTTGGGAAGGGGTGGAGGATTTTTTAATTTATAAAAACAAAAATTTTTAAAAAATACATTAAAATCTTCATTACCAGTTATGCTTATCTGTGACAAAATTGCAAACAAAAATAAGTAAAATCTTGTTTAATTCTTTTTAATTCCTGTTTGTTTGTTAATAAATAAAACCTATAGTACAGTATAGCAAAATATTACTCGTACATAGTGTGCATATTATTATCAATACATAAAAATAAATATGGCAGTTTTATTCTGTTATAGTACCAATTAAATATTCGTATGATGATTTTACTTGTTCAATAATGAGCCTCTTGCAATTTTTCTATAATCAATCAGGCTTAAAGAATAAGAATCCTTGAGCAAAATTAAATTTCTTTAACTTTATGATACTTAAATATTATTTTATTAGTCCTATATATTTTAAAAGGAAATTTAAGATATATTAATTAAAGTAAAAAATAGCTTGTGTTAAGTTATATCATATCGCTAAAAGTAAAATCTTTGAGATTATAAGTCTGTTTCTTACAAGTGAAGACCAGTCCAAGAAAACTAGAATCCTAGTCTCAATTAAATAAGTTTCAAGAAAATTTCATTCTACTATTCACAAGCTCAATATTCATAGACATTTTTTTTTAAGTATAAAATCAAGAACCTCTGGTTTATCACATGGTTTTCTTTTACGATTACCACAAATGAATGTCATCGTTTAATGTTTTCAAATTGTTTTAAAAAGAAAAATACAATTAGTTATAAATAAACAATTTTATATTTACCTTAACTGCTTCATGGACGGTATAAAGTTGGGCAGCAAGAGCTACAAAGGCTTCATGAAGTTTCTTCATAATCAAAGACAGATCTAAAATAAAATCAAGAAAATGCAGGCTCAATTAAATGAGTGATTTTAATATAAACAAAAAAAAGGAAAAAGCATAAAATTATTATTACACATGAAAGCTAATCACAAAGCATTAAAAATTAGAAAAAAAAAGTGGATTAGTAATATTATAACATGATTAAAATTTTGTTCCTTAAGGAAATTCATTTTCACTAATGAAATAAAATGCTGTTCGCTTAATTCTTATTTTCTAATTTTAAACAAAACTAGTTTTTAATAAATAGTCCATTGCAGGGCAAAAACCTCTCCAACATCTGTCTATAGCTTACAGCAAAGAAGGCAGTATTCACCAATTGCTCAATGGTAAGGATTTCAGTATTTTCCATTCTTGTTTTATCTGCAATCTAAGAATAATTACATAGCCATTTATTGACTAATGTTAAATGACAGTGAATTTGAGAAAAAAAATTTAAGCTTTTTGAAAAAATTTCACTTGACTCAGATTTGAACTCTAGGTCAGCAGTTCCCAATCTGTGGTACATCTATTGGTAGGGGGTACATGAAAATATTATTCGTAATGGCAGAAAGCAATAAGATGTTAAAATTAAAAAATAAAAACAAGTTATAAGTTAGGTTTATAAAGAGAACTGTTAAGTACAGATAAATCATATCCAGATGTCTCATCTCCATATAAGAAAATGAATATGTTTTTGAAAGCGCTCATTTGAAAAATTGTTATTAAAAATTTTAAATGTAAATTTAAATTGAAACTTTTCGATATGGTATAAATATTCATATACAATACAAACGTATCAACTCTGTTTAATTCTTTCATGTACTGACTATTATATAATCTTTTATATTAATTTACAATTACACAAAACACTGAAGATCAAAGCTGCGATTGAATTATTAGGAGTATCTTTACAACTAATGTACAAAACAAATCAATGGAAAAAAAAAAGTAATAAGAATGGATAAAAGAAAAAAAATAAGCCCATTGTATATATTTTACCTTTCTGTTCTTTCATATTAAATAAGTGCTTGCATGTGTATATAATGTTCTATAGAAATTAACAAAAGGAAAAGAGTAAGTCCATTGTATGTATATATTTTACCTTTTAATGCTCCTCCATATTAAATATGTGCTTGCGTGTGTATATGATGTTCAGTAGAAATTACAACAATAATTAAAAGAAGTCTCCGTGTTAACAGCTAGTGTAAGCATAAAGAATGGTGATCATATGATGTTTAGAAAAATTACGAGGTGTAAAACTTTTGCTTGGTGAAATCTAAAGCAGCCCTTACACTTTCAAATTATTTGACAAATATTAGTATACTTTTGATTATTGCTATGTCAACATGTCACAGAAATACAATAAAAATTTAGAGAGTGCAAGTTTTTGTTAGAATGGGTTATGTGAAGAAGATGAAATGGAAACTGAAAAAAATAAGATGGACTAAAAATTTTGTAAAAATAATTTTTTTTTTACAAAATAATGAATTTAAATAACACTATGTATTTTGAATAAAAGCTTATTTCCTCAAATTGTTACCGAATCCCCTCAGTTTTTCTTCAGCTTCTCTTTTGTAACTAATTTCTTTCGAGTAAATTTTAGTACTTTGGAAAAGTCCCAAGCAATTACCAATGAATTACTATTCTTTAATTTACAATTTTTCGAGTGTAGAACCTCTTATTTTAATTTCCAAATTGTCATCATACTGATTTTTAACTTGCATTATTGACTTTTTCATTTCCAGTGGACAGTTTTGGCTTCATTTTTTTTGTTGGATACGGAAATTATAATATATAAAATATATTGTATTTCCAATAAATTTTCATATATCTTATCTTTTAAATTTTTATATTTGTCGAACTTAATGACCCACAAACAAGTAAAACATTAATATATTTTAATTAATTCTTTGTAAAGATGATATTTTGCATTTGAAAAATTCATTTTTCACTTTTAATAAATTCAATCAAATTTTTCTGCAATGTGAACACTATGAAAGCTTTTGCAAATGGTGAAGAAACTGTCAAATTATTTAAAAAGCTTTTAAACTTTCACATTATCATTCAAATATTTGCAAGTTTTTTAATATTCTCATCAAACAGCAAAAAAATTTGAGAGCTTTCAAATTGCTCTACAGCAACCATTTACACTTTCGAATTTCTTCAAATGGCTGTAAGCTTTTAAGTTTTCAAATAATTATATCAAATAATTTGAAAAAGTTTGAAATGTAAAGTGGCTTTAAGTAGGTTTTTTTCAATTCAAATTAAAATTTTTTAATGAGTTTTCAAATGAGAACTTTCAAAACAGTGCATGTTTTCTTATATAGAGATGAGACATCTGTATATTATTTATCTGTGCTGTAATTGGTATAGCTAGCTTGGGAAGGAATAAAACAAATAAATAAGCATGTTCTTAGTAATTTATTAATAATTGGATGTCATCAACCACAGTCATATTTCGTGATCCTACATGTGATCTCTTCCTATCAGCAAAATTTTCTTAAGCAGCAATTGAAAGCAGGTAATTATTTTTATTTTTCGATAAATTTTTTAAAATATTATTTTGTGTCCTAAATGGGATAAGTGGCTCTAAATAGAAATTCTTAAAAGAGCTACAATTAACTTTGAAAATCAATCCATTGAGTTGCCAGCAAATACTTCGAAGTATCATAGTGATTTAGAAGCATAAGATGAAGTGTGTAGTGACTAGTGGGCCTGTTATGATAAAAGATAAAGTTAGCATTATTAAAAACACTTAAACATCAGTGCTCCACCTAAAATGAAGAAATATTCTAATGAATACTTGAAATATGGGTTTTCATCCACGGGAGATGCCGATTATCCAAAGCCACTCTGAACTGCTTGTGGAGAAATATTATCTAATAGTGCCATGGGACCATCTTATATAGAAAAAGATGTCAAGTTTTTTCCAGTGACTATTAATCAGCCCGAATCTAATTTCTTGTTACCTGCAAATAAAGACAATGAAAATGCAGTTGAAGCATCGTACAGAATAAGTTACCATATGGCTAAAAGCATTAAATATCATACAAATGCTGTTCAATATATATTCGGTGATGACCATGTCAGAAAAATTAGCAATATTCCATTCTCAAATAATACAATTTCTCTGAGAATTAAGAAAATATCCAATGATATTGAATCAACAGTAATTAAGAGAATAAAAAAGAGCCTCTTCTTTTCTATACACGTGGATGAAAGCACTATTGTTTCCAATTTGTCAATTTTGCTTATTATTGCAAGACATTTAAATGATAACATTCTTGAGGAAAATGTTTTATTGTACTATCCTCTTTCAGAAAAATGCACAAGTGAGAATATATTTAATGCCATCAAGATTATTTTTGTAAAAGAAAGTAATTGTTCGGACAAATTGCTATGGTATTTGTAGAGATGATAAAAAATCTATCTGTGGCTATTACACAGGTTTTTGCAGTTGCAGCTTGGAGTCATTGCTGTATACAGATAAAGCCTTGTGACCAAATCTCTGCCATATTCGTTGAAGGAGGTAATCAGTCAATCTGTAAAAGCTGTTAATTTTATTAAAACCAGTTCATCAAAGTCCAAACTATTCAATTCATTGTATGATTAGATCAACAGCTCCATAGAGCATTGCTTTTGCGTAGTGAAATGAGGTAGCTTTCATAAGGAAAAGTACTCACATGATTGTTTGAATTGAGACATGAAGTGCAAGTTCTTTTTTGAAGACCATCATTTTGAATTAAGTTCTAGTTTCATGAAACTGAATGGCTTCAACAACTTGCATACTTATATATTTTTTCAGAAATAAATAAACTTAATTTAGGATTTCACAACAGTTCCATAACCATCTTTAAAATTGAGGTTGTGATTAAGAAATTAGATTTAGGAATTTTGTATTGATAAAGAGCAATGTGAAGTTTTTGAGACCACAGTTTCTTATCTGAGTGAACTGAAATTATCAAAAGTAAAAATTAGTACAATAGGTCACTTAAAAGTATTAAATGTGATGATCAGGCAATACTTTCCGAAGCAAAATAATTGGATTTCAAATCCATTTAATGAACTGTTATTTCAACAAGCAAAAAAAACTTTCGACTGATTCTACTTTACAATACAGCTTCAAAAAATGAAATGTCATTGATTTTTGGGCCACAGTGAAAGAAGAATACCCAGATCTGTGATACACAGCTTGTTGAATCAGCCTTTTCATCCTATGCCTTTATTAAGAATAAACATCATAAGAAACTTAATGTGGCTTCTGATGTAAAATTGTACCTGTCTTCATTTGAACCTGATTTCAAAAAAACTCAGCTCCACGCAACAAGCTCAAAGATTGCACTGAAATTATTAAGTGCTATATTTGAAGACTTATGTATATTAAGAAAAATCATTGACCCTTTGTATAAATTTTCATTATAAATTAATATGTTCATAAATTTATTTTAATGCTTTTTTGTTGTGCTTTTATTAAAAAAACTGAAATGAAGTATAATATGTAAAATAAAAACCAAAATTTACCATTAATTTGACTTGATAATTATTTAGTTAACCTAAGAACATTATACAATATAATTAAAAAAAAGCCATACTGTTTGTTTAGAAAAATTGGTGGGGTCTATGAGAGGAGGGAGTACTCATAAAAGAAAAGCCTAATCAAGGGGTAACAGAAAGAAAAATTGTTGAGAACCCCTGTCATAGGTTGTAGTATGACAACTGGATAAGCTATTTCTGCACTACAAAGCTCAGCTTTAATTTTAAGCAGCTTGTAATAAATTATTTTTTTAATACTCTTTGTTTCATACAGGAATATTGCTTTTTTTTCTTTTTTACAGATGTATCACATGTTATTTAGTATTTTTTCTAGAATTTTTATTAAATTATATTCAAATAATCAAAGAAATAATATCGACATAGTACAAACTATTAAGCACAAATATCATTAATAAAGACTACTCAAATTAGTTTTTCACAATTTTTCTTTTTTAGAAAAACAATCATATTAACAATAACATTCAAAAGTAAATTTAAAAGACTGACTAATATGCAAAAAATCCCACAAATACTTAATAATTTTTTATCTAAAGCTAAAATAATGTATAAGCACATACATACGCATCAAGTCAAAATCTACTAAAAAACAGCTGCTGAAAATTTTGGTTTCCAGTATTTTCAACTTTTCTCTGTCATAAGTCCCCCAGAAAAATTTGTCTTTTCTGAATATTTTGATTACAAAAAATCTGACCACTATCCTATTCATATACACATTTTTTAACAAGAGCAATGCATTTATAATCAGTTTGAATCTCTGTGATCAAATATATTCAACTCGTAAATAACTACATTAGAAGAACAATGAATAAAAACCGTAGTGATGACATCATAAAAAACAAAAATGAAAAAAGAAATAAATTCCTCCACACATTATGACAGATGAGATATTTGATTTTTCTCTAAAGACCAAAAATTAATTATATCTACCTTCATTTCATATTTTTTAAATATGGGCTATATTTCTAATGCTGATGCTATTAAAATATGTGCAAAATTATAAGACTGGAAATTCTTAGATACCACTGTTTTTACAAATGTGAAAAAACACAAAGCATTATTGTATTAAAAAACCCCTTATTCAGTCTTTTTCCCCACTTACTTCTAATAATTTATTAAATTAATCAGCCATAGAAAGTATTTTATAAGTTTGTTTCAAATTTTTTCATGCATGCTTAGTCATGTCTGATTAAAAAAAAAAAAATTAAATGATTGTTATTCTATTATAATTAGGAGTATTCAATCATTATTATTTTAGAAATCATTGTATCAGCTTTCAAGAATGCCAATGAAAAAGATCAAGACTTCGATAAAACAGTCAACTGGTCACTTCAGAGGAAAATTTTTCTATATCACTCTAATGTCTTTTTGATTTCAGCACAACTCTGATTCCCTCTATTCCAATCATATATTACAGATTAAAGATTTTTGTGCAAATGTTTACTGAAAGCTTTTCAGATTCATGGTGATTTAAAAATCACTGGTTTCAGTGAATCATTTCACTATAGCCTTTTATCAGAATGCTTCTTACCTCTTAGTTTCCTATAAGAATTGCCCAGGTAATTGATTATCTTATTTTCTTCACATACACCAAGCCTATAAATAAAATTTAAGCTTATTATTTTTTTTACAGCATCATTAATACTGCTTTGGATACTTATTTCATTCATTATTTTATAAATAAACGTTAAGACGGAGGCCTATCATACATCTACAAAGAAATTGTGAGAGAAAAGACCTTACATGTACATCAAGTAATTAGCTCATAATGGATGAGAATTTTGAAAACTTTTTTCCTGCTTTTACTATCTAGCTAATTAATGAACCAGCTGTCTACAAAAAATTATAAGCTTGGCTGAATATTGCAGATAGATATGCTAGTCTTTTTCCCATGTATGCTTACATTTATATATTAAATAAAACATTGGGATTAACTCTGCAATTTTCAAATCATCCATATATAAATAAATAAAAGCTACAACCAGTTTACAACATGATTTGATACCCTGAGTAGTATCACATAATATTAACATTACCACATGAAAAATATTCCCCTTGGATTTTTCTTTTCTTCATATGATTTTCAACATGCACAATAAAAATATTGTTAAAACAAAAATTTGTATTGTAAATAAGTGAATGTTCCACAAAACAGATTTAAATCTATCCACCGAATAGCATAATATCTTGTACAGTCATTCATGTTCATGATTTAACTATTTAATGCGCATTAAAAGCTCCCAAATATAGTTGGATTGACAATGGCTCACCACTTTATAAATAATTTTATCAACAGTCTGCTTTCCATTAATCTACCAATATTTGTCCTATATTAAATGGAACATTAAAATGAAAAGAAACTACTGATGTAATCATACCACATCCTAATATATTAACAAAATCTTTTTTCTTCAATAATTTTCTTTCCCCATCTATGTGTAAACTTATAAAATATATTTAAAATATTTATCTTATGATATCCTACATTCAATAATCATTAATATATATTTCAATATTGGATAATTTATCACTTAGAAATTTAAATAATACATTATTCGTAAATAAAATATTCTAAATTCAATTAATTTGTGCAAATAGGAACAAACTGGAGTGTACAAATCTAATTGATAAGGATTTTTTAACATCTTATAATTGATCTTATTATAGTCACCATAAATTTAAATCAAGGTATTTTATGTTATATAAATTGTCGTTAGTCTATTTCAAGCCGTCAATTTAATTTACTTAATAACAAGATGTGTAACTATATATAGGAAGAATATTAAATTCAATTCTCTAAAGCTTGATAATTCGATCATCTTGATAAAGTTATGAGGGTTCTTTGAATTTTCATATTCATTACTTATATTTTTGGTTCTAAAAATCCTGGCAGATGGTGTGAATTAGTGGATTATAACTTAAGTTTTGTTTAAATACGGATTGTTTATTGCACTACTCTGTATATATACTTGCAATTCCTAAACTGGGTTCTGTGATACTCTGAAAATACCATGAATACTTCTAGGGTTATCGCAAAATGTAAAAATAGAATAGTATCAAATTTTCAGGTGAATACAAGTACATTTGATATATCAAAAATTATATTATCAATAGTGTTCTAAGTATGCAATAAAACTTTTCCTTTTCACTTTCAGTGCAATGACTGGTATAGAACAGATAAATGTTCTGGTCATGATTGAGACATACTTGAGATACTGGATTTCTAGAACGAATTGTTACTGAAATAAAATAGCCACCATTGTTGAGATATTCCAGAGCATTTCTTCTCTAGGCTGTGACAACTCCCGCGTTGTTTATCACTACTCGACTCATCCTGAAAGCTACACTATGCGTAAATGGATTCCCATTTCATTAGGCATTTTTCGATGCTGCTAGATTTATCTGCATGGTCACTGTGGCTGTATTGTTGTGTGAGATTTTTGTGTTACAGTTTAGATGTTTATAAATCACATTCAGAACAGTTTCTCCAGCTGAGTCTATCCAAAATTAGACAAGAATAAAACAGTTGTGCAAAAATAAGCAAGCTTAAATATCACTTTAAAAATGTTGTAACAACATAAATTCTCATTTCAATTTAAATTTAACATTCAAAAAACAGTAATCATTAAAACTAAATGCTTTAAATTTAACAATACACTATTGTCTTAATTTAATTAGTTTAAATAGTATTTATTTTCACATTATTAATTAATGAATAAACAGAAACTTAAATGCTATAAACTATTATATCTCTCATGCAACTAATAATTAGTAAGTAAATCAATTTAAAAAGAAATGTTTTCTTCAAAGGTACAGTGACACATGAAGAGCAAGACCAAGAGTGCTGCTATATAAAAAAGGTAGTGAAACACTCATGTATACATTACTTTGCAAGACATACATACAACATGAAAATTTTATTGACATGTAGACATATATGCATATGATCAATGTGATTTAAAAATAACAGTACATATACAAATTAAGAGTAAAACAAAAATAATTAAAACATAACTCAGAAAAACCTGGAATAATGTTAATTTTAAAAGAAAATTTTGTATCACAATAAAACAAAATGACAAAACAAAAATATAATTTATAAAATGCATGTACACACCTTTCAATCCACAGAAACATATGTAATTTTAAACAGTTTTTATCTTTTTCTGATCAAGGTTTATTTATATTGAGATTCAAATCTTAATCCCCATCACAATACCTCCCATTGGGAAGTCATTAAAATATGGATGTACATCTTATAACTCAATTACTCATTGGACGATCTTGTACTCATTTCATGAACTTTGCAAACTATACTAACGTTCTATATATTTAAATCTCTTCATGATTACCAGAGACCAATATTAACACCCAAAAACCAAAAAAAAAAAAAAAAATTATGCTTGTATATAACTTAACTTTGCTCTAACTATTATTCACCTTCCGTTTTCCATTCTCTTTCATTCAACGCTTACTACCAATCGATCCTTCCAACATGATGACACAATCAATCTGAATAGCATACAAAAATTTTTCTTAAGTAAGGATTATAACTCTGCAAAAACTAGATTCCTGACATTAACAGAAAAAGTATATATTTCATCCCTATTTTTATTCCTTCATTAAGCATATATGCCTCCACATTTCCCTAATACACACCCTCGCTCTTGAATCATCTCAAGGACTTACATGGATATCAAGCACAATAAAAGTATATGATACAGTACACTATTATAACTCTCCACTAAGCCATATTTATCGGACAGTGGGTAAGAGAGATCTATTGATGAACCATACTCATTTAGGATTAAGTAGATAATGACAATTATAACGTCGAAAAGAGAAAAAAATTTTAATTAAATTGCACAACCCCAATATTCCTGCATTACACAAGTAATCTACAATAGACCAAATGTTCATTGCTTCAACAGTAAAAAGAAAAATCCCTATATCCTTACATTCATCATCGCGATATCTCTTAACTGAATTATCAGCAAATAATTGCTACTTTTCTAACTCATTAAATTACTTTTCCATTCTCTTTAACACACTACCACCAACAAAAAAATACAAAACAACAAAAATATAAAACTGTATCTATACACCTGGGTTTCGTTTTACACGATAGATAGGTTCCTCAGAAAACACGCGCAAATGAAATCGCGCAAAAATAGACGTAACTTACCTTGAAAAAGGGGGGATACGAATTGTGATTTTTCAAAAATCGCGTAAAAGCAAAGCACCAACGTAAAATTACTTTAAAATTCGCGCAAAACAAAATAAGGAAATAAAATATGACTAATAAGAAATTTCAAATTTGGAAAAAATTGATACAAGACAAACTTTTTTTAACTATAATATTTAATTTTATTCAAAACAATATATTTTTATGCATAATTTACAGTAATTTACATTTTTTATACACGTTTTAATTATTATCGATATTTGCCGATAAACAGCTTCGTTTGCAAACTGGCAAAAAATCAGATTCTTCACAAGAGGAATTACAACTAGCGCCAACGTCACTCTCATGTTGTGTTAATGGTTTTCTGGTGACAATGTAATTAGTAATTAATCTAACAACTAAAAATTAAATTCTTATTTTTCTCTTTAATTTTAATTGTGCCCACTGCTACTACTCACCTTTTAAAAACAAACTTGTGGACACTAAATGATTAATAATTGATTACGTTCTTTTTTAAAAAGCAAAAACAGAATGTGATTTAAAATGCAAAATTAACATGCACAATGTTTGAACAAATTTACATTATAATCTTGTAAAATTTAATGTGTGTATACATAAAATGTGGAAATCATGATTTTAATTTCATTATTGCATAAAATCTTACTATTATAAAGCACTGAAAATATTGAAATTATTAAGATGAAAGTCGAATTCCAATAATGTGCTATTACTTTCAATATACGCGAAATTTATTATTTAATGTAATAGCGCATTATCGGAGTTCGACTTCCAGAGAAACGTGAATCGCGTAACTTCAAAATCGCGTTAAATAAATCCGCGTAAAAAGAGACCCAGGTGTATATACATGTTACATGAAAACTCTTTCCCAACATAATTATATACCAAAACCGTACAAAGAAACAGTGCTACCAAAATAAAATATTCTTTATTATACCCAAAAACTACTTAGATGCACCTTTCATGTTATTCCGAAGTATGCCAAACATCATGGTGCACTTTCCAAGTTGTTTGAGCCCCACACTGAGCACCAAAAGTTAGTGTACCAGTCATCATCTCAAGAATTATTCACATAGCAGACATATCTGAACCTCATATACTTCAAACAACAATACTGAGCTGTTATATCCATATGGTTTCATTCAAAGTTCATTATTTAAAAAAAATACTACCCTGATTTCTAAATTTATATAATAGGGATAACTGAACCAATGTTAATTAGTTATATTTCACAGCTATATTATGCATACCTATAATTATGTGGAAACTAATTTATATTTTTGTTTCGACTTCCTCAAGGCATATTTATAAGCACTGATTTTCTTATCTATCTTAAGCACCAATTCTTAATTAAATAAAGAATTATGCAATGAGGGAATACATATAAAGAAAACATGAATTAACTCCCACCCAATATGGCAATCCTCTATACAAGATCAGCATTATATTCTAACTCTCGGGGTGAATGATATTAATAACAATTGGAAATAAAATATTATTAATCTGTAGTAATATTCACTTATAATATTTAATAACAAATTATGGAAAGGATTTTATCACCAACTATGGATTTTTTATTAAAAAGATCAATTTATTTTAAACAAAACATATATATATTCTATGTATCTTCCTTCAAACATGAATAAAATATATATATATAATCAACTCAATAAATTTTCTTTTGCCATTACCTGGCTATTAAATATAAAATCCTATAAACAGTGAAAACCCCTTTCTTTCTTCATTCATCCTTCATATGCATCAGTGTCTGTGGATCAGTATATATGCATGTATACGAGTTTTACCCTCTAAAATTTTAGTCATACAATAATAAATAAAAGGAAGCAAACAAACAAAAAACAATTTTACAATCAATTACAAAATTAAGAATACAAAATACAAGTTTACACCTTATTTCCTGGGATTATAGTCACAAAAATTGGTAAAATATATGTGTCAACTTTATTTTGGACCATCTCATTTATACCATAGAATGTTCAAATCTTTTCTTGATTAAAAGTAATCTTTCCTTCTGTGGATTCCAAAATAACTTTTGGTAATAAGTAACCCATAAGTTTACAGTTCATGCGAATATTTGACATCTCTGCTATTGGATATTTATGTGGGATTTTTGTTGCGGCAATATATGCATGAGACATTTGGTAGACTGCATCAGAAAGAACAAAATCACCAGAAGAAGCATCTGGTATACCACTAATTTCTATACTAGTTACTATTTGATATTTAAACATGTATCATCCATGATAGATATATATATTTTTCTCAGTACAGAACCCTTATTTCCAACAATAGTTTAATTTTTCTTTTCTTTTAGAAATCCCAGTTCATTCTTTTAAATGCTGCATACTTTAATATTTCACTTTTCTCTTTGGTATATACATTTTTCTTTTAGCGTTCATTTAAAATTTCATATTAAATTACCCCTTTTTTTTCACCTTGACCAAAACAATTTTCTTGAAAATCTCTGTAAACGTTCTTGTCGTTTTTTTATCTGTTCTGAAGAAATATTAATCAAAAACACAAGTACAAAAACAAAATCGAAGAGAATCTCTATTTAAAAAACTTTTCCCTTTTATAATCCCTTTATATAAAGAAAATGCTGATTCATCATTCAGGTGGACAGTAAAAATATTTTAATTTTTTTCTCTATTCTTATACAAAAACAACACAAAAACAAAAATTTCCATTTTCTTTATTCTACAATCTTTAAATGGAATATAATTACAAACTTTTTAATAAGATTCGATCATCTGATATGAACAAAAGAAACATATTGTACATTGAATCAGTATAAGATTCCTTTAATATTGATAAGATAAAAAAAAAAAATCTTAATTAACCCATTATAGGACAGCTATAAGTCTTTCCCTTTTAGATTCTACATAACACTTAAAAAAAATTCTTATGTATTTATCTGGTACTAATTAACGAAATGCTGAGGTAATTACATGTAGTACATAACCTAATGATATTATCTCTTTATAATTTATGAGGTTTAAATAAGATACAAAAAAAATTACATCTCAAAAAAAAAAAATCTTAATTTTAAAAGAAAATATCACAAAACAAAATGACAAGACAAAAATATAATTTATAAAATGCGTCTACACATCTTTCGATACACAGACACATATGTAATTTTAAAATGTTTTTATCTTTTTCTGACCAAGGTTTATTTATATTACAGTACTTCAAACCCTGTGAAGGGGTTCAAATCTTAATTCTCGTCACAATATTATACAAATGTATGTAGTATATTCACTTAATCCCATTTCCTCAAAAAATAAATAAATAAAATAGAGTATCTTTTTTTATTCTTTTTATGAAAATGGGTAATGAATAAGGATCAGACTTTTTTCTTTCTAATGCTTATTGATGTATCAGAAGATTACAAGGTCATCTAATAAAATGTTATTCCAATTCATATGTCTCATTCACAAATTCAAAACTTTTTCTGTTTTAATCAAAAAATTACTTCACATTGCTGGTTAAATGAGCTCTTTTAAGAAAACACATACACAAAAAAAAAAAATGGCAAAGATTTGTTTATTGTTTTTCATTATTTTACAAATAGCTAACTAGTTCTCTTTAAATAAACAGTGGACTTTGGAGGAATATTTTTTTATAGTTAATAATTTTCATTTAATCAATTAAAAAAACACTTCATAAAATTTATTAATCTTGACAAAATTACTATCATCACTAGATTTATGCTTCAAAGCCATTTCAAATGAAATTTTTAATTTAAAAAAAAAAAAAAAACTATATGTAAGCAATATGATTGAGCGTGTGTAATACATGAGATTTAGACAACAGCTGCATTAAATTTACATTTTTGTTTGTACTTTTGGATAGCATATAAGTGAAGTAGCAGACATTGAGGTAATGAGTGGTAGCTTCACTGTAAAGTTAAAAAACTCTAAAAAACATATTTAAATACATAATTGTAAATCAATAGGCCTTATTGATGTGAGCATTGTTTCTGTTCGTCTTTTAATCAGCTAATTTTTTCTAGCCCCCCCCCCCCAAATATATTTTCATTTATTCCAGGATATATACAAAGTGATAAAAAGAAAGCTGGGATAAAAAAAGCCAAGTTACCTTTAAATCAATGATATGGAAAAACAAGTTAACTTTAAAGTAATGACATGAAAGTTTATTAACAGTTTTTAGAAACATATTTTATAAAGAAAAATACTGGATGAAGGAACTAATCAATAAAGTGTTATTATTTATTTTTGATTAAATAAAAAATGAATTTACGAATGTATATATGTGCAATATACATTTAAATGATGTTATCTACATTTAATATTTGTTTAAGTTTCTGGCTACATACTGATGCTTTAAAACCATGGAGGATTTTATAACGATACATACTGCAAAATAAATATAGCCAAATAGCTAATCCAAATCCAGGAAAATCAAGATTGCAGAATAAATAAGTATAAATATTTGCATAACTTTGTTTTTGCAGAAAAAAAAAAAAGGGTATAGAATGCTATAAATATACATGTACACGTGCTTAAATAAAAATATGGATTAATATGTATAATTGTAGGTTAGCATATATAAAATATATGTACATTTATTCGAAAAATATGTTAATTTAATAAGAAATATTTTAAATATTCCACACTGCTGTACCATTTCAAATATATATATATAAATCTAAAAAAAAGACAATTAACTCCCAGGATGCATTTTTGGGCCAACTGAAGATGGACCAGCCAGAAATGCATCTTGGGAGTCACTCGTCTCTTTTTTATATATCTTCTTTCACATTTGAAGACTTGAACTAAAGATGTAATTCATGAATGAAAAAAAAAAGGAATTAAATTATAATACATGTGAGTTATATTTAAGAATATATATTGTAACAGTAACCATCCTTTTAACAATTGATAATAATAAAATTAACAATAAAATGAAAAACACTATTAGCAAATTAATTTTAGTTTAAGGAAACATAGATAACAGGTGATCGTGTGTATATGGTAGAGTGACTATACACATTTTAAATTTGTCTAATTTATATAGCCATAAATAATGATCAGATTGAACAAACATAAAAACAATTCTTTATATACTTAGACGTGATATTTGGATTATTTTCATCATCTACGAGTAATATAGAAAATTTTAAACTTTATTTAAACTTTCCAAATACAAACAACTTGTTAGTAATAACAAACAAATAGACCACACAGGTTAGTAATTACACAACATTTTGAGTAGTATTGGTCTCCACTCATCTTCAGGTGTTGCTGGCCTATATGCTCTAACCAACTAGGTTTGCCTTAAATTCGATATTCAAGAATCTAAAGGTGAGAGTTCAACTTCTAAGCGAATATTGTCACTGTGCATATAGGCTAGCAACACCTGAAGAAGAGTAGAAAATTATATTACTCGAAACATTGCTTAATCACTAACCTGTGTTGTCTATTTGTGTGTTATTACTAACAAGTTGTTTGTATTTGGAAAGTTTAAATAAAGTTTAAAATTTTCTATACATTCAACATTTACTCATAGATGATGGAAATAGTCCAATATATCACATCTAATAATATACCATCATCACAAATCTTCAGGCAAATAATTCTTTATGTAAATTCAATAAAATTTCCTGAACGCTACTTCAATCCACTTTAACACTATTATTAAATGACAAAATAAATTATCGGCTTGGACTTCAGATGAGAAATAAACAAGCAACAAAATTATTAACACAACAATAACTTTAATTAACAAATAGAATGGTAACAATAAGAAAAAATGTATTTACATATTTATACTTAAAATTATAAGAGCATGTGTGAGAGGAAAAATCTTTGTAGATTTATAATTCATCGAGAAAAAGCTTATAGTAAAGTCAGTTAATTATCTTGATATCTTTGTGAGCTCACATATATTTCTGTCTTCGTGAATGTAGAAATATATTTGTGTCTCTGTGAACATAAACATGTTTCTGCCTCCAATGAATGTAGATATATGTTTCTGTCTCCGTGAATGTAGATATACGGCCATTAAAATAATTAATTTTAAATGTCTGTTACTAACATTAACTTGTGTTTTATTCCATTGTAGTTTTCTTATGAGGTTTTTCCAGATATTTAGAGCATTAAAATATGTAGATTTGCAACTTAATTAATAGATGAACATTTCCCTTTTATGATTTATTAGTGGCACATTTTCTTATATTGGAAGTGTAGCATATTTTTAGCTTCAGCTTTAAACAGTAATCAATAGACCGGCAGAATCAAAGTTAATTTTAAGGCATTCATTTGTTTATAGTTCCATAGTCAGCTACACCATTGGAAAAGCATTCTGAAGTTTACTCCAGAGATTGTATAATATTTCCTCAAATAATCGTTACAATTTTTATTGACCTCTATCCAGTAAGTGACACGATGAAGAAATAAGAATAATTCCCACCTTTTTCTAGAAAATGCAGACAATTGAAAAATCTTCAGTTGGTTCCCATAGCAACATACTTTTTTTTTAAAAAATTATTATTTTGAAATAAAAATTATACATTTCACTTTTTACAATTATTATCATTTTCAAAACATTTTAAAATTTATTTTATACACATGACTTTTAATATAATTTAAAATACATAATAAAGAAAAAATGCATATAAAAGCCATGCCTATAAACTCAGCCATGAGGGCTACAATATTTATATTGTAACCTTTGGCCAAAGATAGTTAATTTCATGGTGGATGCAGCATGCAATGGTAAAAAATTTTCTCAGAGAAGAATTCTAGTAAATTTGAAGAAAATTCGCTACTGGACATTAGTTTAGACTAATCATAAAGATCGGAAAGCTTGTGGTAGACATATAATATTTAAAAAAAAAAAAAAAATGTAGACATAGAATATTAAAAAAAAAAAAAAAACATACAAGTTTGATATAGATGTATAAAGCCAGTTAAAAGTTTAACACAAACAGTAGATCTAAATGTGCCTTAATTGTTGGGATTGGATGTGTTACCTGGGAAGTAGGGAGGCTGAGTGTTAAGATTGACAATTAATATTTACTTGGTAAAATTATGTAGATAATTAAGAGATCGATGTAAGTTTCTATCGTAAATTTTAACTTGCAAATAGTCATATACAATTAAGTAGTCAATTTATACGATTAAATCTGTAAGTTTAAGATTGTTTAATAGGTTGAGTGCTAGCTGTAATCTCCATAGTTAGCTAGAAAGGCTATAAGTGTGTGAGCAAGTGTGCGTGATAGTATAAATGTAATTTTATTTATTGGGACAATTATAAATTTTTCTGTATCATGTGGGATATCATTCGAAAGTAAATTGAAAGGACTACAATTATGTATTAACTTTAAATAAATATTTGATAATATTCAGTCATAAAAATTTTAAGTTAAATTAAACTATTATTTTAAATTATAAAATCATTTTCAGTTTGCTACATTTTTATCTTGGATTTTTTTTTATATACAATTTGAAACTAAGAAAATCTCAAGTAAACCATGTAATCATTTAGTAGTGTGAATAATTAATGTCAAAATTAGGTGTAATAAGCAATCAACAATTAACAAAAGGTTAAACAGAGCAAAACCCTCCATACAGTATTGCCACCTGTGCTAAACAGAGTAATCAATGGATGCCAGAAGGCTTGTGCATAAAATCCCTATCTAATGCCTACTCATCCAATATCCCCAGACTAGTTTCTGGCTTGTGGCCTTGGTCAGTGAGGAGCTTTGGATCTGAGAGCACTGCATCTAGATCTTAGGATCTAATGCAACCTTCTAGCAACCATGTTTTATCTCTACTTAACTACAAAACTATGAGAATGAAATTGAAAACACAAAAAATATTTTCAATCTAAGCTCAATAGCTTATATAGTCATATGGGTCTGAACTCAGTTCAGCACCCATATATTTTGGTGTCTTTGGCTCTTTTACAACCATAGCCACCACTATCCTATTAGGCAGGATTGGTGTTAAACCATTAAGCATCACATGATCACATTTCCTATACTAGCACATTAATTGTTGTAAAAAGAGCCAAAGACAGCAAAATGTATGGGTGCTGAACTGAGTTCAGACCCATATGACTATATAAGCTATTGAGCTTAGATTGAAAATATTTTTTGTGTTTTCAATTTCATTCTCATAGTTTTGTAGTTAAGTAGAGATAAAAGGTGGTTGCTAGAGGGTTGCATTAGATCCTAAGATCTAGATGCAGTGCCCTCAGATCCAAAGCTCCTCACTGACGAAGGCCACAAGCCAGAAACTAGTCTGGGGATATTGGATGAGTAGGCATTAGATAGGGATTTTATGCACAAGCTTTCTGGCATCCACTGATTACTCTGTTTAGCACAGGTGGCAATACTGTATGGAGAGTTTTGCTCTGTTTATCAACAATTAATGTGCTAGTATAGGAAATGTGATCATGTGATGCTTAAAAGGTTAAACAGTCAGGGAGGTGGGTTCGAAGATGAGTGACAACTGAAGATTATAAAAGGGCCACACACAATTTTGAGGAGTTTTTGCCCTTTTCCTTTGTGTTCTGTTGGATTGCTGTTTCTGGTGTCCATGGTTCTTCGTATTCTTCTGCTTGTTACGAGCTTCTCCACCTAATATTTTGCTAAAGTTTGCAGTAAGAAATAAAATTTTATTAAGTCTTACAAGTATGTCGACGTAAGTTTCTAAGCCAGATACACATTTTTTAATCCCTAAAATCAATCATGAATCGGATCCCAAAGATAGGAAATTTCTGTGGGATTTGTCAAAGGATGATGTATCTGAAATGGATGCCCTGCCTTTCTCAGCGTGAAATACCAAAGGTATTAATTCTCTTTTATTATATTGTTGCTAGAACTGTTATTTTCTTTAAAATATTTGGATGGCTTTATTGGAAAGAGAGGAAATGGAAAGGGATTAAATGCTAAAGTTATCTATAACTTTGAACTTATTCTAGAACTACTTTAACAGTAGAGGCAAAACTTTCCAACATTAGTTTTATTTTATTTTTTTATCATGAAAGAAAATTCTTTTCTTGTATGAAAGAATTATGAAATATTAGCGAATAACTGTGATTGATCAGAATAGGAGTTGAAGAAATCATATCGATAAATGAAATCATAAGATTTTTATTGTGATCAGTCAATGCTAAGTTGGATATCTTTGAAATAAAATGTCATCTTTGAAATAAAATGTCAAACTTGTGAAGTCTGAAAATAATAATTCTATAGCCAACTTTTATGTTAAATGATCTATTAAATATTTACTTCATGAGAAAATTTGTTGAAATCTGACAGGATCCTAAGAAATAATGCAGCTGCTTCATAAGAATATAAATTTATGAATTAAAGAATGGTGTTAAATAATTATGCAATTTTGGAGTAATCTTGCATCAAGGAATTATGGCCATTTGCGTTACCATGTTTGGATATTGACGTATGTGTGCGCGTCTATATGTGCGGAACTGACTTTGAATAATCGTGTGGAGGATAGTGGTTCAACCTAGCAGGAAAGTTTGTAGTAACAAAATAATAAGATTTTAAACTTTCAATTAATATAAACAATTTTTATTTATTTTTTCTTCGCAATTGCTTAAATAAAATTAATTATAAATCAAAATTTTATTTAAATTATTAGATAATACTATAATTACTAAATAATAATCAAAGGAATTTATCTGAAAATGCAATCTTTAAAAGACAAAGCGCCAATCTCATGATAATTGGTCCACTCCTTACACGTCAATTTCTATACCTAGTAGGCATTTCTATATGGCGTCAGCTCATTTATTGGTCACATATGGCAAAATATTTTATTGTATTTGCATCATCTTTTTATTTTGTGTGTGACATTTCTTTTTGAAATTGTAAACTTCAGAAAATGGAGACAGACCATTGATGATGATTTTCCTTCATCGAAAACGTAAATCTATAATCTTTTTTTTAGCAAAATGACATATTTATAATGATTGTTTTATTTCTATGTGAGACTTTACAAAAACAACTTTTCGTTCTGCTTCTTTTTTTTAATTATAACCATGCTGTTGGTGATTTATGTGGGGGATACAGAGGTCATTAAATTGTGAGAATGAGTTAAGGTTTCTCCTCCTCTTTTAGTTTATTACTAATATTTTATGATGTTTATTATTGGTATAATTCCCTGAGTTCTCGGCATGAATTACCAACGCAATTATAGAACCTTGAGCATTAGCCAAGGTGGAGTTGTTATTAATTAATGTACTTGAAGATGTTAACAAGCTGTAGCATCCTCGAATCATATTTTGACATTTGACTAGCCGAGCGAATTGGCTTTTTCATGCTACATTTTATTTTATTCAGCATCCTTATGAGATGTAAGAAAGCTGTATATATCATTTAAAAGTTAATAAATCATTTCCTTTATAAATTAATAATTCATAAATCTATAAATCCATTGAATCAGTATAGCAGCTGTTCTGTTAAGATTACAATTTGGCGCCCTGTTGTAGCATTCTCTCGAGATTATGATTTGGTCATTTGTTAATGTGATGGCCTGATCGATAAATAACTATCAGGTTAGAGTCTGTCTGTTCTGTGCTCTCTTTACTCTTTTTATAGGTTATAATATATATATTAATCTTTGATTGAGTTTAAAGTTTATATCTATGCTAAAAATGTTATAATAAATCTTTAGACTAATAGTTAGTCCCAATTATTTATACATTTATCTAAAGAGTTTTATCAAATGAGTGCATGCAAGAAATATAATATTTGTAAATTGAATTATAATAATAAATCTAAAGTATACATGCATTACTATTTTACCAATTTGAAGGAATGAATACCTTGTGGGGACATGAGTGTGGGCTGAGTGAGTGATATTAGATGACTCTCCATCTGTTCAATTTGTTGACGATACATTTGCATTGACGCTTCGAAGTTGCCTACCAGTCTCTGAAAATATCTTAAAGAGAACAATACAAGTTTAATAAACAATATATTTAAAATTTTCAATAACAAGGTGATTAAAATATTTACTAACTCTGTGGGAGTGGTATTTTCATATTGCAGGCCTGATGGTGTGTCTTTAGTTCTTTGGGCAATTTCTACATTCTGCACTTCCTGGAATTAAATAAAACAAAAATAATTAATTATTTTTTTTGTTAATAAAGATCTATTATTTTTTCTTATTTTAATGATACTATTTACACAAGCACAATTATTGTTATTATTTTTATTACACAAATTCCATCCATGAGGCTTGTTCCTCACAACAGACAGCAGTACTTATTTTCTATCATTGTAACAAATTTCTTGTCACTATAAGTAGCTTTCAGGTAATTTTTATTGACCCTACTACTAGTATTTGCACTTGAGAATACTTCTGCAATATTAAATATCTCCCAAACACTTGTACAGAATTCTGAGGTATCATTGTATTTGATTATTTTTTAGAAATGAATCAGTATTTCCAGCAGGCAAATCCAGTACACCAATGACTGAGTCGTAAACTTAAGGATGGCAATCGACTTTTAACCAAAAACAAAAGTAAAATTTTGTTTTTTTAAAAAATTCTTTTGATGCATTGTATTGTTGCGAGTTATAACAGAGATATTTATCACAATTGTTACAAAATTATATGAAATGTCATAAAATATTTAAAATATCCATGAATAAAAATTCTTTCTAAAAACTGCTGAAACAGATTTATAATTTAATAACATAATTGATCATATTCACTTTCTTAGTTACAAAAAATAAGTCATCTTCAGCTATATCCTGAAAATCTTAGTAAAACTGCAACTATATTTCTTTTTTTCTCTTTAACCCTAGCAAGAGCATTTTTGGCCTTGACTTTCCAATTAATAGTCCTTTATGCTCATAATTGAAAAATAAAACCTAACCTTATCCATTAGTCCAGAATCTAAGTGGCACTTTCATTAATTTTTCCAGAAACTCAATTTATAACACCAACTTGGAATGTATTGCTTCCATAATCTGAGAATATAAATCCACGCAAAACAGTGCTGAACTTTTTATTACATTAAGAATCATAGAATAATTTACACAGTACGATTGTATTTAAAATAAATACCATTGAGTGAACTGCAGTTTCTGTTTCTCATATAAAAATTATTTAAGTTTTCTTCAGATAGGTTATTAATTTTTGTTATTGCCCCCCCCCCCCCCATATATATATATAAATCTATTCTTAATCAAAAAAGCATTTGGAAATTTTTGTAGACTTTCAACTGAAGATGGTATTACAAACTAATGAGATAAGTTAGCATTATCAATTTATTGCAAGATATTATGGATCAAGAATGCTTCTTAATAATAATGTAAAAAAAATTAGGAAAGCTTACCAGGTAGTCTAAATATTGAAATGTTAGAATAAACTGCAATGGCCAACTACTAAGGACAATAATCAAGTGTTCTTATTTAGTTACAGCAGTAGTGACGTATTACTTACTTAACCTGCCCTAGGAAGAGAACTTACATTCACACATTGATTTAGATGTATCTTGAAATCACAAGAATTTAAATTAAATAACAGCTAATTAAAAATCACTAACAAAAGTTAAAAAGTTATCTTGATGTAATATATGCCAACAATATTATAATTTTCAAATATTTTAATATCGCTAGACAAGGCTACAAAAAGATGTCAAGAAAATCCTTAAAAATTCTTGTTCAAAGACATGCAGTATTCATATTATTTTTGATAATATATTTATAATTTTCTTTTTATTTCCAGAATTATAACAATTAGTAAAATGAGTTACAGTCTTAAAGATAAAAAATATATATAATTTCTATAATAGAATTTTTACAAAAATCTTTACATATATTCCCCAATATATTTTCAATTAGAACACCATACTTTTAAGCATTAAATTCTTTCTTCAGAGTTATAGTATAGTTGGACACAAGCTATTGATAGGAGTTGACTAAGTGAACTGATTGGAAAAAATATATTATTTTTTCAGTGCAAAAATTTAGTTTCATTTTTTCTTCTTGATGTAAAATAAAATTTAAAAAATTTTCATCTTTTAATTTACAAATTCATAACAAATAAATTGGGTTTAATAAAAATATCAGACTAATTTTTGAATATTTTTTCTTCTTTGGATATATATAATGAGAATCTATTAGATTTCTGTTGACAAATTATGTGTCTTTTTATAAATAAAATATATATTTGTTAAAATTGCTAAGGTAGAAGCAGAGCTTCAGAAAAATAGGTGTGCATCTGTATTAATATTGAACAGACCATTTATAACTTCTTTTTTTCCACATAATCAACTTATAATTTATTACTTTTGATTTTTTTTAGAGTAATATGTATTAGCATATATATCTCTTGTTATTGTAATCCTTAAATACATACTACATATTCTTATTGTAAATATTTTTTTTTATCTACTGATGAAAATTTTATTTTGTTTTATTCCAACTGTGCTAAATGAAATATTTTCTCTATAGACTTCCACAGTATATTTCATTTTAAATATCAAATAAATTAATGATATCTTACCTGAGCTGTTTCTCTTTTTAATTTTTCTATAACTGTAGCATTTCTCTGAAGACCGTTAGAAATAATACACACTAACTGCTTAAGAGCCACAATATCTTCTTGTACTTTGAACATAGGCTTTGAAGACATTCGAGCAATGTCTTCACGAATGCTTTTTTGATCTTTTACATATTTTCTGTAATTGTAAACAAAGATTATATGTAAAAACTCGAACCCAAAGTGTTCTTAAAATATATATATATATTTAGATATTAAACTAATTTATGTGATACAGAATCATTCAACATACAATTATTAAATGACTATAATTAATTACTCTATGAAATAAGATTGTTATAGTGTTTACTATTAATTTATTTTAAATTTGATGTCATGAAAATATTAAACAGTTTAGTTTTAAAAATAATAAATCATAAGATTTCAATTTTACATAATCACATTTTTAGAAATATAGTACAGATTATTCTTTCTACATTCATATTTCTCGATCAATATATTCAAGTGTTCAGTGAATGTCTTTTGAATTCACACTACTTTATAATCTGCTATTATTTTAATAAATTATAAAGGTGTTATATAGTGCAATCAACTATAGATGCAATATTTTGGCTTTTAGCTGTCAAGGTACATTATATTGGAACATATATATATATTAGATGTAAAAAAAATTATATATTGTTAATTTAAAAAAAAAAAATTAAAAAAACAACAACAGGTTTTTTGTATTATGTATGAGTTGAGAAATTCTGATCTCTAAATACATATATATATATGCAATTGTAATCCAAGCAGTTTACATAAAAATACATGAGAAGTGTAGATACAAAATGAAACATACTTATTTCTTATGCTTACTGTAAAAGAAATAAGAAAAAAGAGTAAACATATCAATAATCAAATTTTCCATTATAGCCATTTTATTGGTTGAACTCATCATATTCAAAACATATAGAATTAGAATTTCCATATCAGATCTTTTCTTACAGGAAGGAAAGGGGGTGGGCAATTGTTTTGGCTCGAGGGCCGCAGAAGTTGGCGGAGGGCCACATCAGGGGCCACTTCGTGGAAGCAAAGATTAGCAGAGGGCCGCACCTTTTTTCCCCTGTATTACCAAAGAAATGTTTGTTTGTCCATTCTTCATTAAACACACAACATTCATCATCGATTTTACATTTTTTCAGAGTTCTGGTTTCACTAAAGTTGAAAATGTATATATTTGCTAATGCAAAGACAAAATTGAAATTAACCAGACCAACCGGAAAAGCACTGCACATCGTATCTACACTGCGCATGTGCATTGACGTGGCCATCCTAGTAGAAAATAAAGAGACGAATCTTCAATCGTACATGGGAAGGAAATTTCAGTTCAAGGTGAATTTTTCTGATTGTCTTGGCGGGCTGCATAAAAACTTTTAGCAGGCCGCTGTTTGCCCACTCCTGATGTATAGTCTTCTTTAAAAATAGCTAGATTAAACCATAAAAGAATGTCCATACCAACATACTATTCGATATATAATATTACCTTGGTTTTTGTAAATATTATCTTTTTCATTAATAATTAATCAGCCAGTTATTTACGTTACACTAAATGCTGTATTATAGAAATGATGGAATTATTTTACACTTGATTTATATAAGATGATATTATTTTTTTATCCTCTTTTTTGCTTTACCCATCCACGCTTAAATTACTTAGCATATTAAAAATATCTTTTATTTAGTATTCAACGTTAATAATTCATTAGTTTATATTTCTAAGATAGTTAATTGATCACTTATATTCGTAAAAACATTTAATGTAATATGCAGATGTGAACCATATTACATCGGATTTTATAGATCATGTGTGAGCATCAGTTTTTGCAAAACATAGAATATATTGCAATCAAAGTTTTTGTTTATAGTGTGTTAAATGAAGTTGCTTTCTGAGGAATAATTAGAAATGGATATTTTATAAATATTTTAGAAGCTTAATGAATAAACAAACTGTATATGCACAAATTAAGAACAGTTGTGTGAAATCATATTAAATGATATATGTAAACTATCGAGGAATTTAAAATTTTTATTTGTAAAGTAGAATTAATATGTTATCGTGGATGGGGGACATATTGTGAGCTTACTATAGTATACTATTTATTTATATGTAATTAATATTGCTAAAATACACCCTATAAAATTAATTCTAATTTTATTTTAATATATGTATAACTTTTCCTACCTATTATTATTCAATCTTCGTTATATAAAGCTTAAACAAATTTTAAATTCAGGAAAATTTAAATTTTTTTTTTCTCAGTAAAAATCAATACAAGATTAATATAACTAGCTCAATCCAATACTGCAAATGAATATTTTTTGAATAATAAGAAATGAAAAAAATCATAGAATATAACTGATTTATAGTCAGAATGCCAAAATACATTTATGCATGTTTTGCAGAAATCAAAATAAAATTAAATATTTAAACCATAGCAAAAATTATAAAACTAAATAAAAAAAGAATCTCCTGATAAAATACTCACTTGAAAGACTCCACAATAGTCAGTATTTCATTTGGTAAAATGATCTCTTTTATAGCTTTAGCATCACTAAAAAAAAACAATAATAATAATAAAAATAATGGTAGTATAGATGCACATTATTATTAAAAACATTTCATTATATTGTTATGTAAAAAATATACAGGTCAGTTTTATGCTATATATATATAATAATGACACTACAATGCTGTAGAGAAAAAAATGTCCTGAATTAAAATAACTTAACTACTTGTAAATTCTCTATAAGCAATTAATTTATTAATTAAAATATTTTCTCCCTAATAATGATTGCATACTATTATAGTAGGTTCAATGGATAAAGATTCATATATATATATATATGTTAAAACGAAGATTTGCACGGGTTAAATATATAAAATACATATTTTGCGGGTTCATCCGTGTTAAAAACTTTTATATCAATATACCTTCCATCCTCACCGCCCCGCCTGGGTGGCTTGGGGGAGGAGTTGGAATATAAGTATTTAAAATATATTGATATTAATAAAATTAATAATAAAAATAAAAATTTATATTTTATATATATGCATAGATACTTGCTGTTTATATATTAAGCATTTATTTAAATGTTTTGAATTATTAGTTGTTTAACTAGTATATTTTATGAAAAAATATTTAAGCCATTAATTTTCTTTGCTGTCAATTTTTTCTAATAGTGATATTTTTTTGATGAATAGATGGAGAGTTGAGTGAGTTTAATTATGTGCTTATAGGATTAAATTTTGTTAGTGATTTTGTACTCTTCACAATATTTGTGCATAGATAGCATTTGAGATTGATAATATCATTGGTGTAAAGGAAATAAGAACATGGCACATATCGATTATTAAAGCTTATACTAAATTGCATAAAGATAGTGAGAAGTATTTGCTAATGAATAGCAATGTAAAAGTTATGTGATGACTCATTGCTTTGGTATCAATTATGATCAAAGAATGAAGGTACCTAAGGTTATATAAGAACTATGGTCACTATAATATTTAGAAATGGAATTGGTTTCAGATCTACATAACTATGCAATCAAATAGGGTTGAATTGAATAAATTAACAGGTTTTTTAATTTGTGCTGGTAGCTTGATAGTATAACAAAAAATTAACAAATGGTTGTTGGAGGGCAAGTGCATTAGATCCAAAAAATCCAAGTGCACTGTTCAAAAATCTAAAAAGCTCATCACTAATGAAAGATGTAAAGTAAAAAGTAGTCTGGGGATATTTGTATAGGACAACAGTGGATAAAGATTTATTAAGTACTGCCATCTGGAATCTACTGCTAACAGAAGTTTACATTAGATGACATAAAAGTAGTGCAAATAGAAGAATTTGCTAATGAATAACAAAGTGTAAGATATGGCTATGTGATGTTTTGTTGATAATGCAATGCTATATTGGTTTTGCACCAAAAAAATAAGGGTGGCTAAGGTTATAAAAAAAAATTAAGATTACCATTAAATATGAAAGTGCTCAATATTATAAAATAATAAAAAAAAATAAAGATCAGCCTAATATAAAGAAACTGAAACAGTTTCAGATTTATATAACTATGCAAGCAAATAGGCTGGATAGGAAAAAAATAAGTTTTCCAATTTGTATTAACAGCTTGATAGTACATTAAGCAAAAAATGATACAAAGATACATTAGATTCAAACAATCCAAATGCAATGTTCAAAAAAATCACTGATGGAATCTGGCAACTATTAATTAGTAAAGATTACACTAGATGGCATAAAAGTAGTAATACTAAAAGTATTTGCAATAAAATTTAATTAATAATTATTGTTTATTAAGATATTTTTAATCACTCTCTTTTAATTAATATGTTTTATAGTAATAAATTATTAATAGAATTTATATTTCATTTCATTTTTATTCATTATTGTAAATGAAGCTGTTTAATTTTTAAGTTTGCATGTGTAGAATGTGATAGCATCAAGTAAACTGATGTTGAATATATTAAGAACAAGTTAATTTTAATTTGTATGCTCACATGACATACACTTATTATATTTGTCTAGTTTAGTAATAAGAATTCAATAAGAAGTACTAAGTAATAATTAAGTTAGCATAGTCTGATCTTAGAAATATCTAACTGTATATTTAATTCACTCAGTGCTCTAAGATCAGTTGTACAAAGTATATCAAACTAGTCATGCCTAGGGCGTCCATACATCCCGGTTTTCCCTGGTTTGTCCCGACATATTCATTCAGGGCAATTAATAGTCTTGATTTTCTTAACGATTCATTTTTACTTTTTAACTTTATATTTAATTTTTATAACTTAACATTTATTCATTTAATATTTTATAATTAGCTTTAATAGTCTTGATTTTCTTAACGATTCATTTTTACTTTTTAACTTTATATTTAATTTTTATAACTTAACATTTATTCATTTAATATTTTATAATTAGCTTTTTGATCGGTTAATCGGCAATTTTCCCAAAATGGAAGTGGCTCCACATTATTTTGGTACATTAGAAATACATGATTTCAATTTATGATTTTGTTTTTATAGATAATATATTATGTACACAAACAATTGTATTTTGCTTTTGTTTATATTGCGAAATGAGTATATTGTCAGTAATGTAAATGCAATTACACGTTTTGTGATTTTTTTGCTTCATACAGAAGTATACAGTAACTATCTGCAATGAAGTTTTTTTTTTTTTTTGATCACATGCCCTGGGTTAGGCCCTGTGGAAATATGGATATCCTACTCGGGCCCTGTTCATATTATAATAAGTTCAATATATATACAAATACTCATACATAACTATTTTACACCTTTAATAAGTATATAAACATCACACAACTTATGTTTCCAGTACCATCTATTTCAGAGTGTGAACTATGGCTTGCGAGCCAAATGTGGTTCTTTTTATCATGATAAACGTAAACACATTTTTATTTTTTATTTTAATTTGTAAATAAATATTTTGATCACTCTAAAGAAAAAAAAAGTGCATTACAATGTTGTTTCTTAAATTCAGCCTTATTATAGAATAGTAATTATTGTATATGACATTTAAATCACACTTTGTTTCCTTGCCCTATTTCCTCGTTCTGCATCTCGCAGTACCGCTATGAATATGAGGCAAATGGCCTTGAAAGCGCTTAGCGTATAATAATTTTTGGAATCTTTATAGCTTCTCATTCAAGTGTTTCATACGCTTTTTAATTTGCATATTAAATTATCGAGGGAGAAGTTTAAAATCCTTAATATTTTACAAACTATCAAAGTAATTTTTTATCTATTTTTAAGAAAATTGTTATTTTTTTTAGGATGTATGCAGATTCTATTATGTTCTATTACTAAAATAAATGTTCAAATTTATCCACAGCCATTCAGAAATTCATATTCTTCATTAACATATTTTCCAGTTCTTCCTTTGCGCTTCTTTATTGGAGAGGGGGGGGGGGATACTTCTTTCCCCATGACTCTTTGAGGGAGATTTAAATAAAATGGCTTTTCATGTTAAAAAATTTACTGACCCCTAAAAATATTGTAATAGACATTAGATCATTAAGTGCTAGAATATCACCCTTTCTCAGATCAGTTTCTGCTTTTTGCCTCAGTCAGCAAAATTTTAAAATTCAAAACTAGCTTGAAATTAAAAAAAACAAAACCCTATAGTTTTAAACTTAATCCAACTCGCATAATTATATGATCTAATATTAAAATATATAATTACTGACTTGGTGCCAATCTATATAATTATAGCAAGTGAGTTGGCTCAGGTTCAAAACTTAAAATTTTTTTTTTTGAGCCATTAGTTTGAATCGATTAAAATTAATTATAATTGCTAGATGCACAAACATATCAATTCCGGCTTTAAATCCCAGGCTTTTACTGACTAAGGCAAACACCAGAAACCCATCTGGATACATGGATATAGCAGCATTGAAATCTAACATCGAATGATTACTCGGGCTTACAACAGATGCTTCTGAAATAGGATAAAAAGCTTGCAATATAAACATTGGGTAAGCCAAAAATCTTTGATACATTTTAATTTTTTTTTTTTTTAAAAAAAAGCAAACTATTCGCAATAAAAACATAAAATTTAGAGATGGTGTTAATAACATTCAGAACATTTTTAAAGTGTAAACTCTGTTAGCTGAAGCACTTTAACAAATACACCATTTCCATCTATTTATGTTTAAAAGTGATTCTGTGAAAGATTTTTCAATGGTTATAATATATAAGTTTCCATTCAATATTTTTACACAGAAATGATAAATTGTCCCAATTCATCTGTCTAAAAATTATTCATTAGAGAAAAACCTGAACAATCTTATTACTAAAAGATAAAGCCCTTTATGTATCATTTTTATATAAGGACTTTGTTGTTTTTTTCTTTGTGACTTCTTTTTACAATCAAAATGATTTGTATTTTCTGGTGTAACCAATATTACAAAAGAAACTTCTTCTCAATTCTGATTGTCATTTCATAAATACTCTCGACTAGAAGTGTTATCACAAAACTATAATAAACCTGTAGCAAATAGTTTTTCAAGAAAAGGTGATTTAGAAATTCCCATAGCCTCAACAAACTGCCAACCCCCCCCCCCCTCAAATTATCTGTGATTTCTTAACATTTTTATGGTAGCTCTAGTTTAATAAAAACCTTTAATCTTCACAATATTTGTGTCAGACTTCTAAACTCTTTGTAGCATTTTTTATTGAAATTTTAGGATTGTGTGAGAATACTCAGGAAATCTGTTTAACACAAGTAATACACTTGCTCTTTCACCCTTTTCTAAATTTTTTCATTCCAGTAACGTGTAATTACAACTTGAAGAGTTTTTCAGACTTGGTAAAGAAAATTTTTTGCTTTTTTGAATAACAAATTTCACTTCTAGAAACTAACTAATTATTCAAATGATGTTCTTGGAAGAAGTTTCCATTTTCATATAGATATTATTGTCTTAATTGCAAAAAAATCTGTTCTTCACAGGCTTTAAATACATTTGATCTTTCACTTTTTTATAAAAAAAGTTATTCCGGTAAAATGTTGTTACAACTTCAAGAGATTTTTCAGACTTGGTACAGAAAATTCTTTGTTTTTTTTTTTAATAACAAATTTCTCTTTGAGAAACTAATTAATTATTCAGATGATGTTCTTGGAAGAAGTTGCCATTTTCAAATAGATATTATTGTCCTAATTGCAATATTTATTAGATGTTTTCTTAAAAAGAAAAAACAATTTAAGTGGCAGTAACAAATTTAATACATTTCATGCTCATAAATACATTCAAGTTTTTAAAATGACTTTAAAATGTTTCAAACTTTGATTCATTCTAAATATTAATAAATAAATAAAATATGTTTATGTAATTTTAAGTTGTACTTGCAAGGTTAACAGACACAGAAAGGGATTATTGTGAACTGATAATAAAAAAAGTATACTGTAATTTCTGATGCTTAAAATTAATTTATTATTTATAGAAATATAATTCAAAAATAAAGAAACGAATAAGATATAAATCAATACCTTTTGCCAACAGTCTGTCCAGTACCTAGAGAGGGAGAGAAAAAAAAAGTATATGTGCATATTAAAAATAAAATAATGATTACTATATGCAAATAGTTTTCCTGATACATACTTGAAAAAGATATGCAAATCATGCAAAAATGAAATTAAGAAATCATCAATCCAATGCAAACACAGAGTAAAACTTAATTCATAAAAACCAGCATATAAGACAACCTGAATTGCCGTCTAATAGATATTTATGCCCTGAATGGTGGTAGAATGTCAGACTCTGGATTCCAAGAACGATTTTGGTGCAGGCACTTCTGGCGCTCAAAATTCTTAGTAACTTTGGAGCTATAAAGCCACTCAAATAGTTTTTTTTATAGATATTTGTGTATATGAATGCAGATTAGCAGCAATATTACAAAATGGACACCAAACTAAGTTTTAAAAAATCAAAATATGAAAATTAACACCCGTTTAAAATATAGCTATCAAAAAATATGTTTAAATCAAAAAATGATTATGGAGTAAAAATATAAACATATAAATAATATCAGCCTCTGTCTTTATATTCATTCATTTTTTTAACTTTGAATACAGACCACTATATACTTTTGTTGACAATGTTTAATTAGTCATTTTATCAGCAACATGCAATGAGATTAGAGAAAGGAAAGCAATTCAATTTCTCATTCTGCAACAAAATACAAACAATTACTTTAAATGAAAGTTTTACTTTTAGATAATTTAACAATATTTTGTGTTTCTTCAGAATTTTAAACAAATTATTTAAATCATATGATCTCCTCATGTTTTTTGTTTTATACATATCTTTTTAACCAAAATAATGTTCATAATAATTAGTATTAAAACCCCAAATAAAGATTTTAATTTTGAATGCAAAGTTGCCATTTCTGATTTTGATCTTTCTTTCTGTTTTAATATTATTTCTGTTTCAATATTGATAAACTACCATTTCAAAATTACAATAATTAATATAAATATACATAATATTAACTAAAATCATAATATATTCTTACCTTAATAAAGTATAATTTTAATAAAAATAATTTTCGTAATTCTGGATGTAGCACAAAATATTGTGTAGGATATCATGAATATCTCTTAATTATTGTTTTGCTATGGCTGGTATAATTTTATATTGCAGAACTTTGTGAATTTGATGTAAAAACTGTTTCCAGAGGAAAAAAAAATCTATTACCAATATCTCTGAATTAGTCATGTTACATTGACAAACAAAAGCATAATTTTAATGCTTTAAAGATTTTTATCCAAAAAAAAATGCATTTCTTTGTGCTTAAACAAGACAAAAATATGATAGAGCGAGAAAACATTATCAGAAACATAGTACTGTAAACAGCAGTTATGTAATATTCAATGATCAACTAAAATAAACATATGCATGATTTTATCATTTCCATGGGGGGGGGGGGTTATATCTAAATGCTAAATTGTGTCATTTTTTATGGGAAAAAGTTTAAAAAAAAAAAACGTATAAAATATTATAAATATAAAAATATTAAATTAAAAATTAAAGAAAGTAATTCTTCCCTTGTTTTAATTTACCACATATCACCCGCATTTAGAAATCTTTTTATTCATTTAAAGCAAAGAATGTTATTATTTTGTAGTCAGTTAAAATCTTTTATTTTTCATATTACAATTATATATTGATTTGTGGTAATATATATATGTAATATTTAATTTGTAATATATATTACCAACTGAGTGATCCAAATCAATTATGCAATTTATTTATTTAGTCTACAGAATATCATAAAGGAACCTCTAGAAATTCCAATCAGGAAACAGAATCATCAGTGGCTTTAAGTCCAAACAATCAATGTAATTTTCTAAAATTCCTAATAATCAAGTTGAATGTATATTTACTGTTGCATACTATCTGAATAAAAAATTATTATCATCAATTAATTTGTAATTTATTATTATTTATGTCAGTGACAGCCATGTGTAAGTATGCTTTCAGGTTGGTATTTCAGCTTCGTTCAACTGAAAGCAATTTTCTATGTTTGTGTACTAGACTAAAAGCATTGGAACAAATTTGCATTATTGATGAACCCACTTTAGAATAACTATCTACAATGAAATAAATTAAAAACATTTTGTATCTACATACAAACAATTAAAAATACCAGATTGTAAAAATGAAAGTCAAAACAAAAAAAAAAATCACATTATTATTACCATAATGAACATTTGATCTCTAATTAAATATTAAGCCAATTTTTGAAATAATTCAACTATTTCAACATTCTGATAATAATGAGAGAATTATAATTTTTTCCACAATTATTATTATATTATCTCACCCTTCATTAGTTCTAATTATTACCCTTGAATGAATTAGTTACAGATAAATACAGATAACGTTTCAGTGTAAAAGTATAATATTACAATCAATTATCTTCGCATCGTAAAACTCAATACTTATTAACAAAAATAAAAAAATAAGCAATGACTATAACAAATGTTTTATGATTAAACCGGTAAATATTTTAGACTTTTATTTGCTACTTGATGGAAAACAAAATGTATGAATATTTAATTATAAATAATTTATTTATTCACCGGTAAATGAATCACTACTTTGCAATTTCCCCCTATTTACGAATAATATATTTTACAAGTCAATTTTTTTTAAATAAATCATTGCCTTATAAATGAATAAATCATTTATTCATCTATAAATAAATAAATATATAGTTTTATTGCTCAGGAGTTTATAAGAAGTTCGTGCACCGAGAGTGCCAGAACTGGAATTGAACCGAGAACTGTACGATTCAGAATATGAGCACTTTATGATTGCACCAGAACAAAAATAGTCAAATGGCTTTATTGCTCAACATTTCATAAAAAGTTTAAATGCTAGAAGTGCTTAAACTGGAATCAATCTGAGGACTTTATATTCCAAAATCGGACATTCTATTACTGTGCTAAACCATGCAGGGCATCTGTAAGCATTATTTATGAATACAAATAAACAATTTATTTTTTCATCTATGTAAAAATTAATGAATTATCTTCTGCTTTTAATCTCACAAAACATTTTCTTTCTCAGAAGACAACTAATTTATTTTGTTATGGAAGAATAAATAAATCATTTATTTACTATCTAATATCTGAATCTGTGTAAAGATTTCTACAATTTATCTCATTTTTTTAGCTCACTGGATAATTTGAGAGGATGGGAATAAAATTAAGAGAAAATTAGGAAAGCTTTTTTTTTTTATCTCAAAACAAAATTAAACAATTATTATTCTACACACTAACAAAAACAACCCACTTACTGATTAATTACTGTCTTAAAAAAAAGAAAAAAAGAAAGCAAATTCAAAGGGGTTTGTTTTTTTTCAATGGAGTATTTGAATTACGATTCTTTTTATATATATATATTCACAAGATTTACCCCAAGAAAAAAGATTACTTCTGATTAATTACTGTCAAAAGAAACACAAATTAGTCGGCTATCATTTTTAAATTTAGTCATCTTCAATAGCATCGTGAAGTCTAAATGTATTTTTTAAATTGTTAATACTAATATAAGCATTTAAATGTTTATTCTAATATAAATTAAAGCAAACCATGGTAATAATTTTTTTTTCTTCAGAGAAACAAATAGTACATATATAAGCAGATTATGGAATAATTGATAATATTATATTTGCTCATCAAATAAAAATAACCAATAAGCAGCATTAAAAAAAAAAAGTCTCTACTATTATGATTTGGGTTACTTTTCATTTAGATTAGTAATATCAATAGTACATTATCTAATATTTCTTTAAAATGACAATATGTATAAATTTACAAATCCAGCTAACCAAAACATTTCTAAAAAAATTGTTCTATAGAGCTATTCTTATATTATGTGTTAAGTATATTTTCTTAAAGACTTATGTTAAAACATACATTCTATTAATTATAAGTATTCACAACTTACATACAAATAACTCTCATAACACCAATTTTATATTTTTAAAAACTACAATAAATAAATTAATCATACCTAATATCGAAGTAGTTGTTTGGCTAAGGTCTAGTCCACCTAATCCTCTACTGGCTAATGTGCCAGGAGCAGTTGTAGCTGGAGTAAGACTGCTAGTACCAAAGCCTCCTAATCCAGAACTGAGAGCAGTACTAGTTCCTAAACCACTTCCAAAATTATACGACGGTCCTCCTGAGAAATTTCCAAAACCTGTTGAAGTGGTCAAGGATGATGGATTGGTTGGCAAACTCAGAAGACCTAGAATTTAATCAGAATATTTCCCCTTCCATTTAATAATAATTAAAAATGATATATTGATTACAATTATGAACTTTTTACAAAAAAAAAAAAAAAAAAAGAGGTCCAAAGACTTTCTAATAAAAACAATCTCATAAAAATAATATATAATCCCCATTACCCAGACATATTAAATAAAAATAAATGCAACTAAAACTAAAGCAATAATGATAGGTAAAATGAATAAAAGATTAAAAATTGTGGAATAGATTAATGCTTTTAAGTAATTGACAAGTACAATAGAATTTAATGAGAGTAAAAGGCTGTTCTGTGATCCATTAAAATTGGATTGAGAAATCTCATTGATTGTATCTTGTCAAATATTTTATTTGGAGTATAGCTTTATTAAGAGAAGCTTGGAAAAAATTTAAAAAAAAAAGGAACTTTGAAAGTGAATGTTGAAAATAAATTGGAAGAATAACATTAGGAATTTAAATGTGCATTTAAAATAGGATATGGTATGAAAAAATAGTGAGAAAACTATATTGGATATATGCTAAGATAAAAAAAATTATGAAAATAACATTAGAAACTGGGAAAACATTTGGAAAAGAGGTTAAAGAAAAAAGTTAGATCATTAAAAAAAAAAACCATTTGGGTCGAGATACATAACTAAAAGTTGATGTTCTAGGATACTAGTCTAATCCATTCTAGATTATCAGAAGACAAAGTCTTTTCTGGTACTATTCACAAACAGACAAAAACTATGCTCAGATGATTCAATTGGCCTTACATTATCAAATCAAAATTATTAATTTCAAGACCCTTAATTTCATTGAAATTTATAAACATTATATTTAGTAAATTATGGAATAATTTTAAAAAAAAACAACAACTTATATTACTATTATAGTCTTTTTTTTAATAATATATTAATATTGTAACTACTAGAATAAGTTTTAAGTAACAGAAAACTTGTTTTTTAAATATAAGAAGATAATAAATTAATTATATTTAAACCATTATTTGTGCAATTACAGCAGTTACTAATCATAATTTTGCCATATTAAAGTCACATATTCTTATTGAATAAAGCAAAAAAAAAAAAAAACTGGAGAATTGAGCATGTAAGTTATTTACATTCATAAGAATATTTATTAACATTATATTACGTAATGATGTTGAGTTATAAAATAGCTTCTCCTCAGACAAAGTCAGGCCATATACACAGGGATCAGGTTAATCAAATTGAAACCTTCTCTCTGAAGTTATTATATACCACAATAAAATCTTCTATTTCTTAACACTTTATAAATGAGAGCATTTAAACACTTATTACGAAATCATTTAAAATCTATAGATAGATTTTACTGTTATAAAGTACTAGATTTATTAAATATATTTTCGAAGTTGTGTCTTATGCTAATTACAGCTTCAGTCCTGGAATCAAAAACAAAAAGTTGCAATATGTGCTCTCCATAAAAAAGAGGTGAAAAAACACGCATAATGGCATATAATTTCCAGCTTAAATAAAGAAACAAATATATGCATTTATTTATTCAGTCTAAATAAAAAAATACTGAAGAGATTAATTTGTCAAGTGAATTTTATATATCATTACTTGAACTGAATACATATATATTGATGATTCATTTTTAAACATTGTTTTTGATTATTGTTTGTTGAAAT